>OZ017738.1:45089102-46289102 GCA_963969285.1 Odontomyia ornata | reverse complement strand
CTCACACCAGACTTCTTATCATTTCATAATTACATGTTTCCATTTGGAGAAAAGATATGTCATAAACGTTAAACCTCTTATTAAGAAATAAGTATCCGCCTCCCATTATTTCATTTAGGCCATTAGTAAAATTTCGGTTTGGTTGCAATTCTTGTTCAGTAGTATTATTGTTACTGGGAGGCCACTTGTCAATAAACCGTTTAAAGTTCCATGCCGCCTGGTTATCGTCTTATCAGGAACTAATTTTTAAAACATGTAAAAATGCTCCTTGAACGTTTCAAATCGGAAATAAGAATATTCTCAAAATAAAAGCAATCTGCGTACGCGCTGAAATTTAGCCGATTTCAATAAATCCATTGGCTTTCATTCATTGCTAGATGATGTATTTTTTATTAACATTGCTTTTAAACTACAGGGCTTTCCAATAAGAGGCGTTATTATGATATAAAAAGAAAAATGACATTTTTTGATACAAATGATCGGATGTTTATTTCATTATAAAGGAGAAAGTATGTTGTTAATAGTGAAAAATAACACCAAGCAAATGACCACCACGACCTCGCTTACAGGACCATAGCCTTTTCATGGAATTTTCCATAACCAAATCGCAAAGTGGCTGTCCTATGTCCTCATAGCCTCACGAATTCCATCTTTGAGGTCATGAATCGACGCTGGGCTGTTGTTAGACCTTCTCTTTCACGTGGCCCCAAAGGAAGAAGTCGCAAGGTGTACAGTCACAAGATCTCGGTGGCCAATTGTGATCACCTCTTCAAGAGAAAACACTGTCCGGAAACTTTTCCCGTAAAAGATCAATGGTTTCGTTGCTTGTGTGGCACGTAGCGCCGTCTTGTTGCAAGTAGACGTTGTCCAGACCAATACCATCCAATTCCGGCCATGAAAATAATCATTAATCATCTCTCGATAGCGCAATCCATTCACCGTAACTGTTGCTCCAGCCTCATTTTAAAAAAGTAAGGTCTAATGACTCCGCCAGACCATAAACCGCACCAAACAGTCACACGTTGAGGATAGAGAGGCTTTTCAACAGTAATTCATGGGTTTTCCGAGCCCCAGATGCCACGATTTTGCTTGTTAACGAAGCCACCGAGGTGGAAATGGGCCTCGTCACTCAAGATGATTTTTCGATGGAATGTGAGATCATTTTCATACATCCCGGATCATTTTCACGCATTTCAAGGGCCCAGTAAGCAAAGACACGACGTTGTTGATGATCGACCGGCTTGAGTTCTTGTATTAACAGATCCAAATCTTTATACAAAATTCGGTGTAATGACGTTTGTGGAATACCTAATTCCAAAGAACGACGAGGAATGGACAAACCTGGGTTTTCTTCAACACTTTCGGCTACAGCAGCAATATTCTCGGCTGTTCTTGAGTGATGCGCACGGGTTTTATTCTTCACATCACTAAGTTGTCGCAACAGCTCGAATTTTTCCACCAATTTCTGTATTGCGGTCCGACAAGGTGCTTCACGACGACCCAAAAATGTTCGAGTTTTATGAACCGTCTCTGCGAAATTTTCACCATTTTTATAGTGAGTTTCAGTAATTTCAGTGCTTTATTGAAGCATGTATCGTTCCAGTTTTATTAATGGTGTAGTTTCTACTTGTCAAATATCAAAAAATGAGACCTTCAAAAATGACATCTACTGAAATAGCGGGCGATTCAAAATAACACCTCTTATTGGAAAACCCTTACAATAAAAACTGAACCGTTCTTAATTTCCAATAGTTTCAAGGCAGTCAAGCAACATATCGTCCACAATAATTGTTTTTAAGCTCAGCGTCCAACGAGTTCAGATTTTGAAAAACCGAAGCATCTTATTTATTTGTGAAGCGAAGCTTACCTTATACGTGCAAAAAGATTTAACATTTTACAGGTATACGCTTGCCACTAGGCAACAAACGGTATTTCCAGCAGTTCTTCAAATACTCTTAAAATTACTTCATAGTATTGCATAGAACAAACCAATTTCATGAGCTGCAGCAACAGCAGCATTTGAAGATAATTATATTTCATTACAGATTAATGGGAACTCGTCTGTGTGATACTTGTACGATCGTTCTTATCTGTGGTTAGATTGGATGCATTGGAGAATTTTCTCGAGAAGTTCGCGGGTTGGAAGTAATACAGGCAACGAGTCTTTCGCGGAAATTATTATGTGCATTGATCAAATCTGTACCATTTTGAGGTAAACCAGAGAGGAAGCACCACACAAAATCGATTCAGCAGTTCGGAAACCACTTACCCGCTCCCCTACTTGTTTTGCAACAAACAAAGATCCACCTCCTTTCTGCCCCTCAGAATGCAAGTTTTAATCTGCTTAACTCGGAAACCTCTTGGGCCACAAATTGCAGGCACACACAAAACTTTCACCATAACACAAATTTTTCGACTTTTCCCCATGCAACGACAGAGAAGCTTTGGACTGGGTGCAGGCGCACTAACCTGAAGGGATTCAATTCCGAACAACCGTATCTTTTCACGGACTCTAACCTAGAAGTTCAACACGCAAAATCACTCCCATAATGTCTGGATCCCATAACTTTCCGGCGACACCCGTTTTGCCTATTGTCACCAAATAGCGAATGCAGCACAGAAGTGGATCTAATCGCCACAATTCACCAATAAACGAGGAATTGCGCTTGTTCGACAGCTTTCCTAGTTACCATTTCCTCGCTCGCGAAAAATCTTCTTGGCTGCACCGCCAAAGCTTGAGGGTACATTAAATAGATTATCACTCTTATAGGCCAATTCATCTGTCAAGTTTTCTTCACTATGATGTTCTTGCCATTTTCCGATTTCTTGGAACTAAACTTCACTGATTCACATTAGAAAACTTTACTAGAAGCCAAGTTTACGGATACTCAACCCAACCTAGCAAATTGAAAATATGCCTTGAAAACTAGCGAAACTGAT
The DNA here is from genome assembly GCA_963969285.1 of Odontomyia ornata. NCBI lineage: Eukaryota > Metazoa > Arthropoda > Insecta > Diptera > Stratiomyidae > Odontomyia > Odontomyia ornata. Next base: position 46,286,162 of record OZ017738.1, on the reverse strand, counting down.
TGATCAAGTGCATATATTTTGTGTTCAACACTCGAAAGTATTTTGTAAGAACGGAGGAAAAGGGAAAAGCGCACCCCACAAAACTTGAGATTATCCTTTTCCTTTAATTTTTTATTACGAAATATTTCGATTTCATTATTTTCTTCTTGCGCCTTGCGTTTTCCTGACATTCTCCCCGAGCCGTTCAAAAGCAGTCTCTCCGTATGTTGCTTGTGTTTCCCTTACGGGATCGCTCCAAAACCAGTCGATGAGCCTCCAACCAACTTTCCATGGTATTGTGAAAATGCAATCGTGGAAGGGCTCCGTTGGAAAGGGGATTGCCGTATCCAGATTTGAATTGCAAATTAAAATGATGAAGATTATTTTAAATTTACAATTCAAATTTGGAACAGCAATATGTTGGTTTTCAGCTCGGTTATTACAAGGGTCAGGTGGAGGCAAAATGTATGAACGATTTATGTCCCCCACGCAATTGGATACCTTTGAGCCTAAAAATCTGAAATAGCTACGGAGGTAGGTCTTCATGAGTACATGGGCAACAAATGCCTCAGAAACGAAAATTTACTCAGCTTTGTTAATAATAGTATGACTTCTCAATTCAAATTTTAATTAAAGTAAAGGATGGTCCAACCAAAACGTACGATGTTAATTGTAAATAAAACAAAAAGTTTTCAGAGAATTATGTTAATATTTTTTATTATAATAGAAGAATCTATGCCAACTATGTGTAAAATAAAATATCGCCCAAATGCTTGCCACGGCTATGGTGATATACTTCTATCCGATGGTCCATATTTTCAATGACTCTGAAACATAATTGAGGCTCAATGTCGTAAATGTGCTGAATTATCTCATCCTTTAGCTCTTGAATTGTTTTTGGCTTTTTGACATACACTTTTTCTTTTAAATATCCCCAGAGAAAGAAGTCCAACAGTGTCAAATCACATGATCATGGCGGGCAATTAACATCGCCACAACGGAAGATAACACGGCCATTGAATTTCTCGCGCAAAAGAGCCATTGTTTTGTTAGCTGTGTGGCAAGTGGCACCATCCTGTTGGAAACACATATCCTCCAGGTCCAAAAACTCAATTCCTAGCCACAAGAAGTCCGCTACTTTCTCGCAACAGCAAACACCATTCACGTTAACTGCTTGGCCGTCCTCATTTTCGAAGAAGTACGGCCCGATGACGCCGCCAGCCTATAAACTGCACCAAACAGTCACTCTTTTTAGATAGATCGGCTTTTCAACAATCACTTGTGGATTATCATTTGTCCAAATAGGGCAATTCTGCTTGTTAACGAGTCCACTGAGGTAAAAGTGTGCCTAGTCCCTGAAGACGATTTTCTTTGTTAAGTCACTATTCCCTTCTGACTGTTTAACCAACCATTCGGCGTATTGCCGATTCTTAAATGGTCAGTAGGCTTCAGCTCTTGACTCAATTGAGCTTTGTCAGCGGGTAAATTCATATCTTTATTCCAAATTCAGTGATGTTCGTGAGATGTTTAATTATTGGGCACGACGATGAGTCGAAGTTGACGGCTCTTCTGCCACACTATCGCGAACAACAGCAATGTTTTCCACAGAACGAACTAGGCGAGCATGCATAGGAGATTTCACACTTCCTACAGACCCGGTTTGCTGAAATTTGCGCACAATTCTCCCGATTGTGGACAAACTTTGTCGATTATGCTGACCAACAACTTCAACAATCTTGATGCGCTGCTCAATAGTGTACCTCTCCATGGTTGGATTTGTCAAACACTGAAACAAAGAAATGTCAAATTATGTTGGGCGAAAAAGTTGACGTTAAGGTGCGACTCACAATTAACATCGTGCATTATGGTTGGACCACCCTTTATAAGGCAAATAAACTTTGAGAATTTCAGAAGAATCGGATAGTATTTAACGAAGTTTAAGTTTTCGGTGTTACAACAATAATACGTGGGTTTTTAGCAATATGTGCTTCCAATCAACTTAGACACTAGGATTTGCATGAAAATTTCAGGAAGGATTTATATCATACACATCTGTGAGAATCTGTTTAGTGAGTGCTATTAGTTATCGTAAAGCTAAATGGCAGCCGTTTTAAACGAGAAAATTGAGGAAATTTACGTTATTTTTCCCAACTTCAGCATTTAAAGAACAGGCTATTATCTCTTGACGAAAACATACATTTTAAAGGTGAAAAATTCATGGTAGTAGGCTTTCATGAGTACAACAATTACAAATACCTTAGAAGTTGAAATTCACTGAACTTTATTAATAATAGTAGGATTTGAAAACATAACATTTTCCCTGTGAATTCAAACGGATACCTTTAAATTTCAATTAAAGTAGTTCGCGGAATGTTTCTTATAGTCTGGAAGTTTCAATAAAGTTCAATCGCATTCACGGAAGTAATACTTGTAGTTATTCGAAAGCTCTCCTACTGCAACCAAAATAATGTATGGTTTTTCTACCATTCGAGCTTTTCATCGAGCCAGACACTGCACTTTTAATTGGATCTTCAAATTTCCAGATGAAACAAATAATTAAAAATATCTTTAAAATTTCATACTCGTACAGTCAATAGTTATTAGTCGTATTGCAACAAAATGGCAGCAAGTTAAAATGGTATAATAACGGTTTCCCTTTTAAAACGAATAAGTATGTATGTATGTGTAGTGTTTGCATATTGTAGGGTGATTACAAAACCCTTCTGACATGAGCGTAGCTCTGTCTTCCCAACTTGTTTTTGTCTTCTTCTCGATAGCCTTATCAAACCTCATCTAGACTCGACACATAATAGCACATGGATTCCTAAGCCAGGGAAACACAAGAATCCCGCCCCTTTCAACACGCATTCTTATGTTTCATATTGGATACAGATATCTAAAATATTTGATCCTTTTTTCGTTGAAGGTGTCATTGATTACATCTTAATCACTTTCCACTATAGATAAAATTTCAGTAGAAACTTTTATGGCACGCCGCAAATAAAGTATCTGTTAGATACATATTTTAGTAAAGATTGTAGGGATTATTTCATTTTTTTTAGTTCCAATTCTTTCAAAGATACATGAAGCGAGATGTGTCGGACACAAAAGATATAACAACTGCCCAACATACCTAAGCTGCAACATTATCTTTGATCAAACTACAAAATACGTACATATTGGAAATTGGGCATCTGTGGATATTGTGAAGTGAGAATTGATCAGGACATAGCACTGCATTGTTAACGAGATGAAGGCGACAATTGAAACCGCAAAAATATTCTTATCAGTGTTGTAAAAAGTTTGCGATCTTTTGGTGTGAAATGTTTCCAGCGTGAATGCATAGCATGTATAAGCTGCATTCATGCTGAAGGTACAGAGATGTGGTATTGTCTATCAGAGTAGACAATACCGTGTATAAGAACGCATCAATCTATTCTCAATAATTTTGGGCAATTTCTTTTGATATCTGGCAAAAATTGAAGGGCAATTTTCCATTAGTCATAAAACATCGAGATAGCATTATAACAGCTTTGTCATCTATGGAAACATTAGTGGATAAATTTGTAATCGTCAAATTTTTAGGCTTCATCTTGTGGATGTATATTGTTCAGAGTCCTTTATATTATACATGAAAAAAGTAATTACTGTGGTAAACAATTCACGTTCCTACCTAATTTAATTTTTGGCAAAACATCGGTGGCTTGAGTTAATTGTTAAAATAAATAAATTAAAAATTTTCTTAAATTTCTTTCATTTTATTCATATTTGATGGACGACAGTGGAACATTGATTATGTTTAAAGTTTTCTTTTTAGAGCGTTGTCAAACCAATTTTAGAAAGATTTATAAGCTGTGCGTCTTTTCTGTCGGGGCGTCACATCAAGTTCATGACAGAAATTATAGTAGCACCAATAATCCTACTTTGGGAAACGTCAAAAATGGGTGCCTCTAAAAGCTTCCTTTATCGAAATCTTCAAAAGGTTTTAAGCAAGTTTTCCCCATGCACTAAAGTGACTCTTAAACATTTTTTTATCAAAGATAGTTGGGTGGGATGTTAAATGAAAGGTCTTGAATAGAACTTTTAGAATCTGAAACGGAAAAATCAGCTTTTGCTTCAAGAGCCGCATGCGGAGGCAATAAGCATGAAATACTACCATCTTCTCCCCTCACGACTGTACACGTTTGAACAGGATTACCTGGAAACATAACGGAGGTAGTACTATGTAGGTATAAAAGCAACAAATCAGCCAATCAATTATTTTGTTTAAATGATACCCGCTGGCCATTCCTCTTTTTTCTTGTAAAACAGTTGGGCCTTGCTTTGTGGTGTTAGCAGACGCGTTTCGACTCCTTTAAGTCATCGTCAGTGTCTTATATAATTATATACATATACTTACACATATACTCACTAACGTAAAAATGTTTTATTTTTCCCCTTATTGGCAGTCTCAATTCTTCTTCTTTTTTGTAGCCCTACAGCCCCTTTCGGGCCTTCGCTTAGAGATAGAGTATCTCATTGTCATGATCAAATGTATCGGCACGCCATAAGGTGATGTGATCATTATCACGCTTTGGCCGTGTGCCCGTCCACCCAGCTGCGATACGTTCTGATTTTAAATCAGCACGTATCATAACTAAACAGGCTTTTAGTCCGTCCAAAGAACCACTCGAACTAAATCTCGTTGACGCCAACGAGACTTGACCCAGAGACCTTCGGCTTACGGGCTTAGTGCTCTAACCACCAAGCCACGCGGACTATGGCAGTCTCAATTAGTTATAGTCAATTTGATCAATTAATTTATTTAAAATAAACGTTGCTCATATTATTTGCTTGTTTTCATTGGTAGTACATAAATTTTCCAATTTCTTTTGATTTTGTTGCTTTGTAAATGTCGCTTCAATTTGCTAGTAGACTTAAGGTTTATATTTTTTTCTTCTTACAAACAATGATATTTAAACGTTTATATCCCCCAACACAATGCCATATAAGAAAACAATATGTTAGCTAAGTCCAGTATCCCATTTGCATTACTTTACACGTTCCATGTGAAGTATCCGTATATGCAAGATAACAAAGTTATCATTGCATTAAAAAGGATATGTCCACATCATTTGAATGCTTTCTTTTATAATAGCATAAAATCTACACTTTTGCATGATTCCCAGTATGTTTCATAATACTTACTATTTAAAAAGACTTGAAGCCAAAACTGACGTTAGATAGGAAGCCATGTGGCAGCAGCGCTTACTACCACACACATGACCATTAGTAGGCCGACTTTGCTGGCTAACTTACATGGCGGTATATGAAGAATTATAGAGGTGCCAACAAAAATTCGAAGTTTTGTACGGTTTTGAGGCGGATTTCTACAGTGAAATCCTGATGGCCCGCGGAGGACACAATAGTGCTCCTAGTGAAGTGAAAATTATTTCAGTTCTTATACCCGTTTAGCTTTTATCGCCTTCCGAAGTGAATTTATAGGAGTTTGTTTACATCTCAACGCTGAGCTATCAGTCGAAGGTGCAAAACGTGTGCTTCATTTGCTCGTCTTTGAAAAGTTTAGGAGTACAGTGGGCTATTCAAGGTGAATATATAGCATGCACGGAATGCGTTTCGCACGTTTTTTATTCAGAAAATAGTATATATTACGAAATATTAGCATTTGTTAATGCCGCGGTTGGGTGACAGCTACCGGAAGCTTGTCCATAATAGGCCGACTAATACATATGCAAATTGCTACCATATGGCTTCCTATCTAACGTCAGTTTTGCTTGAAACCCAAACAAAATCAATTTATGGCAACAAAATAAACCAGCAAAAGTATCCGTACAGAACAAACCGGGGGATTCCCCGTGTTACGCGATGCATATTAATGTTTTTAGCTCCGATAAAAGTTCTACTTTAAGTTGTGATAGGTTTAAAAGTGAGTGCTGTTTGTTTAAATTTTTTGTGCACTAGAATACATCATGACGTCCAAAATTAGCGAAATTAGTGCTGAGGAGAGGTACATTATGCTGAAAGTTAAGAGTGAAGGGAAAGCTTCCCGCGGAATCGGTCAAATAGGAGGCAGAACTCACTCCTCTGTCCAGTATGTGGTGAAAACACTCATAATACAACTGGTTCGATTATGTCAAATCCTCGTTGTGGTTGACCCTCCATACTGACTGGACGCGAAAAAAGAAACGTTTGGCAGGCAGTTAAAAAGAATTCTCGAGTAACTGCTTCCCAAAATTGTTGCAAATATAAAAGACTATTTTGACAAGGTCCTCCACAAAGATACCATACGAAAAATACTAAAGAGAGATGGATATCGCTCACGCATAGCACGTAAGAAGCCATACATTTCGGAAGTGAACAGGAAGAAATGAGTGGATTCCGCAAATAAATATATAAACTAGCCACCAGAGTTTTGGGAACAGGTCTTATTCTCTGACGAAAACAAAGGTTGCACATTTGGTATTAAAGGAAGAAAGTTAGTGTGGCGGAAGAGCGTTAATGCCCTCGAAAAAGAAAGTGTCGTACCAACTGTGAAACATGGTGGAGGTGGCGTGATGGTCTGAGGGTGTATGGCAGCAGAAGGAGTTGGCCAACTTATGTTTATAGAATCAACTATGGATCAATACGGCTACCTTAATATTTTGAAGGCAAATTTGAAGTAAAGCGTTCAGTATTTGAGGCTTGGTGACGATTTCTTGGCCCAGAAAGATAATGATCCTAAGCACACAGCACACAATGTGAAGCTTTGGTTGCTCTAGAACACAAAACATCAACTATATATGCCGCCCAAATTCCAAGAATTCAATCCCATTAAACATTTGTGGGACTTGGTGGAGCGCAGGATCCGTCGGCACAGCATAACCTCGAAGGAAATGCTAAAAAATGTCATCGTCGATGAATGGGGTAAAATTACCAGACGGGACACAGCTAAATTGGTTCATTCCATGCCAAATCGACTTAAGGAGGTCCTTAAAAGAAAAATTTATGTAATAAAATATTTGAATATGTAATAAAATATTTGAATATTTCAAATTAATATTGTCATGTACGGATACTGTTTCTGGTTCGTTTAAGTGAGGCTTTTTTGTTTTTATTTTGTAAAATCTAGTTTTTAAAGGAATACCACAGGAAAAATTTGTAGAAAAGATAGTATCATTTATGAATAAATTTTGTAGCTTAATTATTTAAATGTATCAGCTTTCTTTAGCATGAATTTCCTAATATGTTGCTTTCTTTTGATGTTGTATGGATACTTTTTCTGGCAAGTGTATTTTTCTCTTTTCATCGTATTTTTTTCTTTTTTTTTTGTTCATTTCATTTGGCAGAGGGTGATTTCATGCAGCGATTAAAATATAAAAAAATACTAAGACATGCTTTAATAAAAAGTGATTTGAGTGCACTCTTGCTCTTTTGTGTTTTTTAAGAATTCCTTTTGAGACGAGTAACATTCGAATTGGATATTTTCCCCGGGTTTTCTAAATTTTCTAGCTCATTTTTATACGAAATTGAGGTAATTATGGCTGCTTTCCTTCGCCGGTATTATTTCCTTATTTCAGTTCGTTGAACAGAAGGCATTTTTGAAGCTAGACGTCACATTGTTATATTTTTATTTTTATGGCCCTACTCTTTGAGTCATAAATCTTTTTTCTGCACTCCAACACACTTACCTTTATCTATTCCCTACTGGGACTCTTGCTAAACTAAAGTTGAAGATTAGGTATTTGTTATTTGAATCATATTCAATTAGATGTAATTATTATTAAGTTCTAGATTTATTTATTTGCAGTTTAATTTAGTTCACATTTTAACGCTTAAGAACTATGAACCCCAGTCTGCCTCAGATCTTAGATTTGGGCTGTGGGGTTGCAGGTGTCTGTTACCGTTCTGGTTGCTCGGGATTGTTGGCTCATTTTCGGAGACGCCTGTCCGACATTTCATGGTTAGGATGCCTTCACTTTCCCGGTCTATCGCTGAAGCTCCTTTTGGCGATACCGGTACTACCGCCGCAGTTCTCTGACCAGGTGCCGGAATTCCTCGCGCTCCGTTGCGGTTGATATGACCTGGCAAGTCGTTTTGCTTCGAAGATGCGCTGCCGTAACTGCACCAGCCAGCCACCACGCAATGCCGGTAGTTTGCCTTCTACCACCTTTGTGTCGAGCGGCTTCTTCTGCCGGGCCCGGTATTTAGTGATGCTGATTGGTTTGGGGTCAGCTTGGGGGTCCGCTGCGATGGTCTCTGCCAAACTTAATCCTGGTGGCATTTAAGGTTTCTAGGCAAATAGCCAACCAAAGCACTTAGATATATGGTTGAGGCTCTGAGCCAAAAGGCCAACCAGAAAATCGTTACGCTTCCTGAGCCAACAGGCTAACCAGGAAGAATAAAGCAGAAACGGATCTAGGCACTTAAGCCAACTAGACTTAACTAGGCGCAAAGCCAACCGGTTTCTTCCAGATGATCCTGCTGGTCAAAGTCAATCAACAGAAAGGTTAAATGAACTATGTCTAGGAACTTAAGTCTACTAGACTTAACGAGGCACATAGCCAACTGGTTTCCTCTAGGCTGGGAAAAGCCAACCAGCAAAAAGGTTAACTGAACTATGTCTAGGCACTTGAGCCAACTAGACTTAACCAGGCGCAAGGCCAACTGGTTTCCTCCAGGCGATCCTGCTGGGCAAAGCCAACCAGCAGAAAGGTTAAATTTGTTTTTGACTGTTTTCCTATATCTAAAGGTAGTGCAGCCGCCATTAATTTTATCTCATATAGCTCATGGTTGTATTGAATTCGCCATTGTTCCCCGTCTAGCTTCGCTCCGATTATTTGCTTCAGGACCCGTCTCCCAAAGGCGTTCAATATATTCGCAGACGCTTGGGTTAGGGCCCATGTTTCACATCCATAGCATAACACAGGTCTTATCATAGATTTGTATACTTGGAACTTTATTTTCCTGTGTATGCAGCTGGTCTTCAAGATCGACAAAACTGAATAAAATACTTTATCTATTCTTCGGCGTATTTCATCTCTTTCATTGTTGGTTCTCGTTATTTTGGTAACTATATACATTTTTAGGGTTTTGTAAAATAATTTTACAAAACCCTACTTAAATCACGTCCTGTCTGTCTGTCTGTCCGTCCGTCCATCCGGCCGTGTGTCACAGCAGTTTTTCTCGAAAATACTTAAGCTGGAAACATCAAATTTTGTATGCAGGTGTAAAGTGGTGCTCCCTTGAAAACTCAACTACGAAAAATTTTTTGAGGTATTTAAGGGGGGTCTCCGCATATAGGGGCGTGACCCACCGGAAAAAAAATACCATCAAAGGTAGCCGATATGGGTATCGAATGAAAGGTCTTAATAAGAACTTTTCCAAAAATTTAGTTAGGCAAAGTTTGCTTCAAGGGGCGCACACGGAGGGGAAATACACAAAGAGTGTGTACCCCCAATCGCGATTGGACACCTGTGATTCGAAAAATCTGAAAAAAATTATGGAGGTAGGTGTTTATAAGTACAATAACAACAAATACCTTAGAAGTCAAAATTCGCTCAACTTTGTTAATAATAGTATGATATTCGAATTTCACATATTTCCCAATAAAATCGTATAGGTACCCCTAAACTGAACGAAATTTGACATTTAAGTAGTTGTAAGGAAGGGCCTTAAACTAAGTAAGTTTGATGAAAATAGAATGATATACACGGAAGTTATAGCCATTTGAAATTTCTCCAATTACAACAACAATAAAACATGATTTTGGTATTTTACGGACTTTCCATCGAATCAGTCACTGCAGTTTTGATTTGATCTTCTTGAAATTTTCAAATAAGGGCAATAACAATAATATGTTTAGGAGTTCATGATGATTTTTGTTGGTTTGCAACAAAATGGCGCCCGATGAAAATAGAAAAAAAATGGATTTTTTTTAAACGTGCACATCTCTTTGATATATTTCGTGACTTTATTCGTTACTGGTGACTGCATTTCTGAGAAGTTGAGTACAAAACCCTTTTGACATGAGCGTAGGTTTGTTTACCCAACTTGTTGATGCTGTATGCACCAAGTGTGATATTTTGTGTATCTGAGGAATTTTCCTTGACTTCGTCATGAACTTTGTTTTATTTTCATTGATTTGTAGCCCTACTAGCTTTGCTGTCGAGTTTCAGGTAGAGTTCTTTGACAGATGTGAATAATCTTGACAAAATGTTGATATTGTTTGCATAGGCCACTATTTGGCTCAACTTGTATGGTAATGTATCAACAGATAGCTTCTGTATGACGTACTCCAGAGCATGATAGCAATAGGGCCAGCACATCTCCCTGCTTAAGTCTAATATTTGTGTCAAAGGCATCGGTGAGTTGGTAATTGATGTGGGCTTGGGAGGTGGTTGACGTCATTGTCATTTTGGTAAAATGGACTGGTTTGGCTGGGATGCCAAAGCAAAGCATTATTTGGTACAGTAGAAAACGATCAATACTGTTGTATGCTTACTTAATGTTAACGAAAATTTGGTGTACTTCTGTGTTGAACTCCCAGCATTTTTCAAGTACCTGGTTGACAGTGAACAATTGGTCTATCGTCGATCTACCTGTTTGAAAACTACCTTGATACTCCTCAATAATACTGTGGGCATATGATCTGATTTTATTTTCTAAAATCTTTGAAAATATCTTGTACGCCTTACAAAGTAGAGATATGCCTCTATAACTTTTGCATTGTAGCTTGTCATCATTTTTGTTAGTTTGGAATATAATTTATTGGCTCCACTCATTTGGCATATGTTCTTGTTACCAAGTTTGCTGGATGATTTTGTAGATGGCTTTATGAACACTGCTACTACCACATTTGATGAGCTCCACCGAAATCCCATTGATGCTCGATGCTTTGTTATTCTTTGGGGCTTTTATGGTAGAACAAATTTCATCCAGAGTTGGCGTGGCCAATCGAAGTTCTCTGGAAACATCTATCAGCTACGATGTTCTAGAGCTGTGTGGAGGATTGAGGAGTTTCTTGAAATATGGTGCCCATCTTTCCATAATCCTGTTTTCATCAGCGATAAAATAGCCGATTTCATCACTACAGAGCATGGTTTTGGGCTGATAACCACGTTTCAGGCTTTTCACTACTTCATATGCTGGTCTTGTGCTGTTGCTCACTAGACTTACATCTATACTTCTCAATTAGTTGTCATAGTATTTTCTTTTCTTAATTCTAATTATCTTAATCGCTACCCTTCTGAGATTTTCATCATTTTCTCTCTTTGTCCTTGGTTTTCTACAAACGTATTCTTTTTGTCTAACGCATTCTGGCACTCATCATCAAACCAATCATTTCTTTTGCCACAGTCTTAATAGGCACTTTCACTTCCATCCAGAGCTCATTGCTTGTTTTCAGCGATTCGTCTGATAAGACAGAAGCTAGCTGGTTGTCGAGGGTCCCCGTGAAATTGTCGGCCACAGACGCTGTTTGGAGCGTTTCAATGTCAAATTTTTGTGGCGGACTGGTCTTCGCCAAATATGCCTTTGACATTCAATATTGATATGTCAATTTGATCAAGTAATGATTTGAGTTACAATTTGCTCCTCGGCCCAACGTTGTTAAATCAGAACATGGTCGATTTTGTTTTGTATGTTGCCGTCCGATCATACCTGAAAATTATATAGTGTACAGTCAGATTTCAGTTAATTCATTCAGATTTTTAGTTAATTTGTTAGTAGGATATAATCTTATACGGGTACATACATTTGTGGTGTTCCATTATAACTTTGAGCCACCATAGTTAGCTTCTATCTTTAAATGATTCGCGATTGTGTGCGTGTTTTTATTCAAACATTTGGTTGTTAGGGTTCGCTTGCACTCATAATCTTTTTTGCCTAGATTTGAAGTCACGAAAACCAGAAAAAACCCAAAACCATCATCTCTGGGAATGGTTATAAGTACTCGTATTCAAATAAAACGAAAGAATCATTTATACTTGTTGATTTCACTATTTCCTTTACACTAGGAGAAAACTTTGGTGATTCCACCTCGAGTGTAACTAGGAATGGTAACTGCAAGCGGAAAATTCGCCTTCAAGTGTTTCTTTTGATGACGATCGCTTTACAGGTCGAGCAGAAAATTCCTACACACTTTGACGATTGATAATTTGGATGCCGAAAATGACAGAATCTCAGTCAAAAATTCATATTTAATAGTGTTTGAGAGCATACACTTTAACACACAATTTTTTCGTAGCATAAATTATTCAAAAAATTTATTTTCTAGGGAACAAGAAGCACTTTTGATTTAATTAGCCAGAAATCAGCTTTTTAATGCCACATACTTATTATCCCGGCAAATCCCAACGAATGAAGGCACAACGTTATGTTCAGCAGCTCACATCAAGGCACCGCAAACTCAATTATTTTATGATAACCATTACTGTTGATTAAAATTTAAGTGCAGCAAATACATTATAAATACTGAACTGGTCGAAATATTTTCCACGTCTGTATATAAATGAGGGTGGTACAATACGTACGCTGTGAGAAATGAATACACCATTTAAAAAACCTTTTTTTTATTTTTCAAAATAGTCCCCTATTTGAAAGATACACTTCTTCCAACGTTCCTGCCATTTTTTAGCCCCTTCGAAAAAAAGAATTTGTAAAACTCTCCAAAATATACCTGTCTCAATGATGACTTCCTCATTTGAGCTAAATTTTTTTCCCCGCAAGCCATTTCTTCATGTCAGAAACAAGGAAAAGTCCCAAAGAGCAATTCATGCAGTTTGGCAGTGAAAACTCTGGATGAATGTGCTGGTGCGTTATCATGATGAAACAGCACCTTCTTTTTCGCCAAATGCAGCCGTGTCTCCTTTAATTTGTAATCAAAGCGGTCTAATGACTCACTGTAGCATTGTTCAGTGATCGTTCTTCCTTAAAAAAAAATATTAAGAACAATGACGCCCTTTGTTTCCCAAAAAATCGTCGCCATGACCTTTCTGGGCAATGGGACTGTCTTCACCCTCATTGGAGCAGATTCACTGGGAGAAATCCATTGTTTTGATTGTTCCTTAATTTCTGGTGTATAATAATGAATCCAGGTTTCATCAACGGTGACAACTCCACGCAAAATTTCCTTCGGATCTTGCTTAAATTGCTCCAAGCACTGCTTCAAAGTTAACAACCGCATCCGTTTGTTGTCCACCGTGAGCAACCACGGCACCCATCGGGCCAACTTATCATGTAAAATATTAATTGCTATTTTGGTCGACACACCTATGGCATCTGCTACTTCGCGCACTTTCATTCGTCGATTAGCGAGAATCATGTCGTAGAACCGCGACTGCCGGACGTCCTGCTCATCATAAACGGATGTTCGTCCACGTTTAAATTTGTTGAAACAATACCCAACTGTGGTCCAACTTTGCTTTTATCTCCTTCCATTTGTTTCCATCCAAAAACAAAAAGCGAATTACCAAACGATACTGCTCTTTTTCCATACCAGCGAAAATCACAAAATACATCTTACTCGAATGGCTGCCAAATCCAAACTAACCTATCAATCACTGTGAAATTTGTTTTACCATCATTTGGTAGATGGTAGCACACGATGATAATCCCAACTTCTCTCAGGAACGCCCTCGCTCGTCTAACATGGGTACTTATTGAATCGCCGATGTTGCAGGATTAGATATGATTCAGTTATTGATAGAAAGAGGGCAAGATGACTCATGGCTCTATGCTAGTAATGCCCAAGTTTGAGATTTCAAAGTTATTGCAAAATATTTATTCGATTGAAATTCGGTACAACTGGCTCATAATAAGAAGATTGCTATGTAAAATTGGATATAATTTTAAGTTGATTCACCAGTTTTTAGTATCAAAGGAAATTATTTTTCAAACCTTCATGCTTAAGAAAAGGAAGTTTGTTTTAGTTGAGATTTTTTAACCATTTCAGTATATTAACCATACATTCATTATAGTTTCATCATGTTATATCTGCCAGGGACACATTTTTCCTTTGAGTACAGGAACAACACATCACGACGCAAGCGTTCAACATTTTTCACAATCTTTTCGTTGCTTTATTCTGTTTGATTTGGCTATTAATCGATCATTTGATATCCAAGCAAAGCTCTGTGAAAAAATTCACTAGATTCAAGCATATTTTCTATACTTTTCATTCAACAGGTTGAGTAAAGGCTACATGGCAAGAATAAAGCATCTATAGGCGATTCGAATTTTGAATATTTTCAACAATTTTCCTTTAATAATCCTTTGAGATTTAGTCGGTAATCAGCAATAACATGTTGGGAATTGGCCGTTATATGGGCCACTGGCTTCCGCTATACCTATCCGTACCTACTAAGTTTTGAAGAAAAACTGCTGTTTTAGATGAACGGACAGATAGGTGTGACACCTAAAAGAAATCAGGGTGCTCCAGCGGGGCTTATGGACCCGAATTAGCTCGTCCGGAGACAGGCATGGGGCGGCACTGGCTTGTCCACCAAGGCCCCAATAAGCCACCAAGTGAGAATACGGCTTTACGGTTTATTTTTCTCATAGCACGAGAAAGTCAACTTCACTACTACACTTCTTACACGTATGTCGCTGAGAACACTCATGCAACTTAGCTCAACCATTTTTTGGCCATAAGTTAAGAATGGCTACGAATAAATACACTTTCCTTGGAATTCCCTAGCGATGGGACAAAAGCTAGTTACCACACTATACGACTCGTACACACTTTCCTCGGAACTTCCTAACGACAGAACAAAAGCTATTTTTCACACTTTCCGACTCTTCTATGTTTCCCTGGATTTATAAGGAAAACTCCTTCACTCTCCCTTTTCTCTTTGTTACTATTACGGGATGTGCAAAGGCAACTTATTATCTCGGGAGTTCACCACCCTATACACATCATCCCCGAACATTGACACTAAACTTCCGATTTTTTTCGAGCGATTAACCACACAAGCCATACCCGTTGGAACCTGAAACTCAACTTTAATTAGGTTCTGCAAAGAAAATTTACCTTTTTTTCTGGAATTTAACTTTAATTACGATATAAATTAAATTTCAAATAGACAAATTCATCTTTTGTTCAAGTTTTGCAATTTGAAAAACTAATTTAAACTCTCAATTTTTAATTGAATGCAAAAAAAGAAGTCTTTAAAAAGGAAAAATTACTGTTTACGCGTTATAAAGGGGCCCCTTCTGCGCTGCTTCCGTTGACTTGCTGCTCACAATGCTTCCTGGTCGCTTTATTTCATTCTAATGGCTTCACCGCTTGCTATCACGGCTTTTACAAATCCACCGACGCTCGTCGCTTCACTTTTCCATCACTGCGCCAAACCCAAGAAGAAAGAGGAGGCGCGTCATTCGTCGCGCTCTTTTATAATTTCCCTAACAGCCAATGTACCGCTCTCCGACCGAGTTTTTTGTCTCAGGTTCAGCCAGCTCTTCGGAGTGGTTTTTTCTATACCCGAGAAGTGGTTCCACTCAAACTGAGCGTGATTTTCACTCCACTTTCAATCACTCCGCCGGCGATCACTTCAATTACGGCTGAATCGGCTGAATATCTTCTCTGACAGTTTGTACTGTCAGATCAGATTGTCAATAGAAATGAATAAGCGGAATTTTATATTTCGTCGTCGTTAATTTAATATCTTCAGTAAATGTTTCGTTGCAATAAGGAGTTATTTGGGTAATTCTTGGGTAGGCATTGCCAAAAACCACGTTTGCTCCCCAAAAGCTTTGCAAGTGAGTTTTCTCGGTAAGTGTAATGAAAGACCACCACGGTTCAAGAAGTTTAGATCCCCCGCGTAATTTTTCATGAAATGCAGTCAATGTAGAATGTAATTAATGGGTTTAAATGGTGGGAGGTGGTGTCAGAGCGCGGAGAATCTTGCGGTTTAATGCGTAATTGATTCTGTTGTTTGTTTTTATATTTTTATATTTATGATGTTGGTTATCTTTACTCATAGTACACTTTTCAAGGAGGTGTATGTAGAATGTAATTAATGGGTTTACATGACGGAAGGCGGTATCAGAGCGCGGAGAATCTTGCGGTTTTATGCGTAATTGATTCTGCTGTTTGTTTTTATATTTTTATATTTATGATGTTGGTCATATTTACTCATAGTACACTTTTGACCAAAGCAAATACAATGTCGTTCTCATCACGGCCTGAAACATTTCGGTCACACATTTCCTAGGAAATCCGTGACCAGTGAATAATCTCGCGCGCGGACATGGGAGCTTGTTATTCTTTAAGTAAATGAAAGTAAAGGATGTTCCTATAATAAAGCAAAATACTTTGGCCGAGTGTGGTAAATCTCGCGTCGACTTCCCATAATTCCACATAATGTTTACAATTATGCTACACACTTGTTGAAAAAGGTGTCCTAGCCCATTGTTGTAGTAGGCACGTAGAAGCTTTTTCGCTTTTCGTGTTCTGCTTTGAGGGAGTTGTTCGATATTGTGCGACTTAACTTCTAATCAGCTTCGGATATTGATTTGTCTCCTTAACCTTTGGCTGCAGGCAATCCTTCGTCATGATAGACAATATTGAAGTCAGTGGGTACATTTCCACAACTCGCCTCGTTAGGGCACTTTCGGTCTCTAAACGGTGTTGAACCTTCTCTCTCTGAATGTTGTAGGCCAGTGGTTCTAGGCATTCCCTCCAAATAAAGTTCTTGTCCGCTTAACGCCGGACCTGAAGTGAAATATACTTTCACAGTAACCTCTCCCAATATGGGTTATGTTTATTTATCTATTTTTTTTTTTTCACTTATTAAAAATCAATACTACAAGTACTCGTACTTGAATTACTGCTACGGGTACAGTTAGGAGTCTTAATCAAAACCCTAATCGAGTGCGGCTTAAGCTTGCTTAGTTTAACGAATCACGCGACTAATATGGTAGTGTTCGGGGTGCGGTAATGTTGATGTCTCTCTACTCCATCCGGAAGATAGGTCATGATTTCAATTAGGGTTTTTAAACTACTATAAAGCACTGAAAATATTATCTCACTATCTACCGCATGACATATGTGAAATGTGGACAGCGATTATTGTTTTATCACAATTGCCACTACCCTAAAGTCAAATATCTTTTAATGCTATAACAATAACAATAATAATACCGTTGGAATTTGAAGTAATGATAAGATTGAATACATTATTTTTATGAAAATAAAACTGCTCATACTGTGTGAATGCCAAATGAAGAGCTCTTGATTTCATGTTGATCTCAGGCATCTTAAAACCATATTTGTGCAAAGAAGCCATATAATTTTATTTGGAATATGTTTAAGCAGCTTCTATAAACTCACAGAAATATTTTTATAAATTTTCAACTTTTATTTTGTGTTTTATTGCCAACAAATTAGCAGTGATATCAAATATAATTCTTGTATAACTGCAACACCAACAAACGACACACTGTTATTAAACAAGGATAGATAGGAAAAAATCGACAAAAGCTTAAGGTAAAGAAATTGCGATCCCATCACTCAACAAAATACCCGATTTCCAGTCCCATTAGGAGGCTACAACCTACATTGGCTATGCAATAAAAATGATATGTACTCGTATAGTAGTATCATCAAAATAGCCACGACAATATCCTACATACAAAAGATCCTACTCATCAGCTATTACAGTCACGCAGTTCGTTCATGCAAACAAAAAAATTTAAAATAAAGAAGTCCCTGGAGTCCTGTTCTAGTCCTTGCAATCAACGCAAACATATCAATAAAAGTCAACTATGAATCCGCAAACGAAAAACTCATATCACTCTGTCGAGAGGGACGAGAAAATAACAAACGAGTTACTCTGCACAGTACGTTCGACATCAGGGTGGCTTGCCATATCACAGCGGGGGTGCGAAAAAGGACCAACCTCAAATTATCCTGTGATACAGAGGGTTTATCCTTATTTCCAAGTATTTAATATAAAGATTGCACCAACAACAACAATAGTCCAATAGTCGAATAAAATGTTTCGAATCACAGCTTGATCCTGATGATATTGTTCTATATTGTGCTGATAGTCTTGGGTGTCATGTTGAACAATTGTTACCAGTCGAGATGTCCCATGTGATGGTATTGTCGCCAATCTGTTTGAATTTTTCTCACCCTGTAATAATATTTTGAAATATATGAGATACAGTTGAAGTTAATTGACTTCTTTGTTATGATTATTTGTTAACGAGGGAATGAATGATATTCAATAGATTGAATTTTTTTATAATATGAAAAACTACTCTTCATCTTAATATTGCTATTTATGATTATTTCTAATATTCCCTCACATATTTGTTCTTTTCTTGTTTATACATTTATTGCAAAATAATATGCTCTGATGAAAATAGAATATCGAAGCATGAAATACTTTAAAATTCATCAATAGACGTAATGGCGATAATCACCCGGGAAGGAAATAATTGCTAGTAGCACAGCAAAGTTGAGCGAGTTTTCTCCGGAAAACCAGTGTACAATAGATTTTTATTGAGAAGTGGCTCTAAGGTGTAATATACTGGCAGGTCCTATCTATATCGATTTAAGATAAACTAGTATGGCAAGAGAAAAAGTTAATTTATGGTAAAGGCAAGGATATCGCACAAGTGATGAATAACATTTTGTACGTGCTACTCAAACAATCTACTTGTACAATGAACCTCTGGTATACTTATGTTGAAATTCACACAATTGGTAACATATAAAGTCGAAGTGTTTAATATCAGTATCTGCCATTAATAGGCCTAACCTTACGGTAACCATAGACGGGGTTGAATTTAACGCCAACCGATACCCCTGACCTAGAGGATGAGTTATCAGTTTCCCCAGTTAGGAGCCCACCACATACTGGTTGGTGTGCAAATCTACTTTTTACCCACAGATTGAAAACCACAAAACACCATGTTTTAGCCAAGATAGGTGATGTCATGGGTTCCCCTAGCCCATGGTACAAACCAAACCTCTGCTCAGGTTATCGTTACAATTGGCCTGAGTGCCTCTACTAATCTTAGCTCCCAACAATGGTGGGCTGATTACCCAGCCTCTAATTTATGGAGGCGATACTATCTTTTCCAATTACTAGACCATAACCCTCTCTATCACTTTCGCAAGCAATGGAAGAAGAGATATGCCCTATATGAGCTTGGGGAGCTAGGATCCATATCTGGCGACTTATGCTGCACAATCGCCAAGACACGCTTAAAGTCAACGGAGAAGCAGCTATTATCAAAGCACTGCATGAAGAGGCACGATCTGCCAGAAACTTTTACACATCTCGCCAGTCATGCCATGCTATCCAGATGACTTCCTACAGTCCAATCTGTTAACATTTGCATCTATCTTCAATCATTGCAAACGAGGAACTCGCTTCTGCACTGCAATGCTGTCAAGATGTGGCGTTTTAAATTGCATTCTAGGAAACACATCTGCCAGTAAGTACCCGATAAAGTCACTTCATGTTGAGGTCAAATTCTCATGAAAAGTAAGCACCAATACTACGTAAATGTTGCCCCTTACTTGGCAGACCAAGACGCTCTGTGCTATCACCAGCAGCCGATGGTACTCCTTAGTAAGCTTCTGATACTCCCGCCTGAACTGCCCAGCAGTTTTAAACTTCTGGAATTGGGCTTTCTGAAAGTTTCTCTTTATGTTGGTCCACAATGTTACGTAGTCAAGAGTAGCAATTGGCAGCAGGCACTAATGATGTCAATATAATGGATCGTTTAAGGAGCATTTATGAGCCTAGAATATGAAGCAAACTTTATCAGTCTGCAAGCTTGTGAAATGAAAACTAGATTCATGCCTCAAACGAGGAAAAACACTTCAGTTTGACAAAACCTGACCGTAGGACACTATAACCTTGCAAACAAAGCCTATTACTCCGTACTTCCCATTCGAAGGTCGAAGGTTGTGCACATGCAAAATAAGCTCCGTATTTATAAATCACTAGTCCAACCTGCACTGTTCCATGGATGTGAAACATAAATCCTGAGGATTGAATCCAAAAAGGTAATTGATATATTTGATGGCAAAGTGCTCCAGAAAATCTATGGCCCAGCGAAACAAGGAACAGATATAGACTACGGTCCAACGATGAGTTTTATGAACTATTTGACGAACAATGATATATATGCATATATGCATATATATATATATATATATATATATATATATATATATATATATATATATATATATATATATATATATATATATATATATAAATATATATATATATCTTCTTCTTCTTCTTCGTAGCCCTACAGCCCCTTCCGGGCCTTCGCTTAGAGATAGTTAGAGTATCTCATTGTCATGATCTAATGTATCGGCACTCCACAAGGTGATATGATATTTATCACGCTTTGGCCGTGTATCCGTCCACCCAGCTGCGATACGTTCTGATTTTAAACCAGCACGTATCATAACTGAACAGGCTTATAGTCCGTTCGAAGAACCACTCGAACTAAATCTCGTTGACGCCAACGAAACTTGAAAGATACCTTCGGCTTACGGGCTTAGTGCTATAACCACTAAGCCACGTGGACTATTTTGTATAATATATATATATATATATATATATATATATGGATATATATATATATATATATATATATATATATATATATATATACATATATATATATATATATATATATATACATAGATGTATATATATACATATATATACATACGTATATATATATATACATGTAAATCTATATATATGTATATATATGTATATGTATATATATATATATATATATATATATATATATATATATATATATATATTGGCTACATGTATATGTACATATATATATATATATATATATATATATATATATATATATATATATATATATATATATATGGGCTATATGTATATGTACATATATATATATATATATATATATATATATATATATATATATATATATGGGCTATATGTATATGTACATATATATATATATATATATATATATATATATATATATATATATATATAAACATAGTGGAGCTTGGATAATTCGAACTTTGAAAAGTTTTTAGGAAACGATAAAAATAACACAAGACTCCAAGGCATATCATTTACAACTTTATGAAAAAGGCCAGGATCTTCATTTTTTTCCTAGAATTAAGTCTTTCTGTCATAATGAACGATTCTATTTGATTTTATGACTGAAAAATCGGCTCAATTACTTCGTTTCTACTTTCAAAAATCACCTGAGTTCAGCAACTTGATTTGCTATTTCAGCTGTACTTAGAATTAGCTTTTCTTGTTCCATTGTTAAATCGTCATCTTTATCATCGGATATACGAGTATTGTCGCCATCTTGATTGCCGTTGCCGTGTACCTCAGTGATGATGTCCGCTTCCTATCACCGCAACATCTTCTTCTACGTTAAGTAAGTCCTCATAGGAGATAGCAGGATCTAACATAATATCCTCCCAGCCCAGCTGTGCAGGCACAGCTTCAATTACAGATTGGTTCGCACTTCCACTTTCTGCTTCTTCAAAAAAAAACAGCTTTCTTGAAACAGTTCTAAATTGTTTCTTGTGACACGAGGTGCCAAGCTTGTTTACACATATGTGAGGTCTGAAGGACATCAAGTTTAATATTGTGACAAGTAATATCTCCGGTGAGAATATTCTTAACCAATTAACGCTGGCAAAAATATTTGAGTTTTTTATTATGCCCTGATCCATAGGCTAAGTGTAGAAAGGGCCGAACGGAAAAATATAACTTTCACATTGTCCATAAGAGGCAGGCTTTTGTGAGTGGTGCAATCGTCAATAAGGAGTAAGATCTTCCGTTTTTCTTTTCCAAATTTTCATTGATTTTTAGGAGGCACTTCTCAAAAAGAGCACTTGTCATCCACGCTCGTGAGCTAGATTCATACTATACTGGTTTTGATTTAACGTTTTCGAAACAACGAGGACTAGCAAATTTTCCTATCACTAACAAAAGCAGTTTTTCACAGCCATCCAAGTTCCTCCAACCATAAATGTTACACTTTCCTTGCTGAGTTTCCCTCCGTGAGATTTCTCGTCTTTAAAAGCAAACGTTTTATCAGGGGTGCCCTAGAAAAATAGACCCGCCTCGTCAACTTTATAAATGTTTTTGCGATCCTTGTCTTGGATCATGTCTTCTAATTCTCTCTTCCATTATCCTGCTTTATGGGGGTTAACACCACTACTTTCACCACAAATAAATTTAAAAGAAATTTTATTTTGCTCTTTAAAACCATCTAGTCATCCTGTGCTTGCTTTAAAATTGGTTTTCCCCGTTCCAGTGGCAAATTAGTGGAATTTTTTTATTACGTGCCTGCTTAAGCCCCGTTAAAACACAGTTGTCTACATTGGGATCAGCTGGTGCTCTACACCTTTTGCGGTCATTTCCATTCACAAATTCACTGCTTAAAATCTTTTCTTTATTTTTTAATAAGTTGACAATGTGTTAGAGGGTATTCTGAAGTCCCGAGTCCACTTCCATAATCGTGGCTACCTTTTCAGTTAATGTTAGTGATTTGTAAGCCCGCGCGTTTGACGATAACATCTCGGGTCAGTGTTCGATCAACAAAAAACAACAAATCTGATAAAATAAAGTCTCACAAATAACGGAAACACCACGCGCACAACAAAAACAACCAATAATGTAAAATTCAGTCCCAAGCAAACTGAAACACTACATGTAACGTACTATAAATAAATTGTCAGCTGTAGGTGTTGGCAATGACTGCTCAGATGATCGGAAGAGGAGGCAGTGAAAACACTGAATATGCACAAAAGTGACTTCGTAAAGAAGGGAGGCTTTAACTTGAGCATAACGACACGATAATCTCCCACGTCAATGTAAAATAAGCCCATGCAGCTCTTGGGGAATCCCCAAAGATATGAAAGAGTTAGGATAACTTCAGGGATTCCCAGAGCTTATAACTGGCTCATGGACACCTCTGGCGAGCAAAATGTTATCCGAAATGAAATCGAATTCACCACGATTTATTAATATGAAATGCTAGGAACTAGTAGAAAATTTCGAATTAATGGCGGTTTCGAGCTATAGAAGTGCGAATTAGCCAGAGTTTATTTACTAAAAATGCACTTTTTATTACCACTGTCTTCACTAAAAATCAATTCACTCACTTCATTTATCAATCAATATCGCCTTTACTTCGCGCTCCACTCTATCGCAGTTTTACTATCGCAGTTGTAATAATCCCCCCATTCATTCAGCTCGCCTTTATGTAGGGTCTCTAGTCATTCAATCTATTCCTCGTACATTGGCGAACTACCTGGAATATTCGAGCAATACTGAAAGGGGCAGTGACGTCACTTTCAGATGTTGATCATGCTTGGTGGGTTTTCGAGTACATTCTTTTGTTGATCATGATGTTCTTAATGGTTGTGAAAACAATTGCGGCGGTAGCTTGCAGAATCATTTGTACATGTAACAATATATATAAATGAGCAACATCATTGAAAAAATCGTTTTTTGAGTTTGTGACTGTTTTTATTTATTCAATGGCATTTAATGATTAAATCATATATATATATTCTATTTCTATGACATACATTTTCTTCAAAATAGCTAATTACCAGTTGTCAAAATGATGAAATTATAACGGAATCGAAAATTCTTATTTTTAAGTAGCATTATTTTGGCTCTGTAATTTCAAATATAATAACTAACATTTTATTTCAAACTATTCGAATATGAGTGCAAATGTCTTAAACGGTCATTCTGGGTCATTTGAGTGCGTGTCAAAAAATAACGGTTCTTTGCTCTCTATTGTGTTTTATGTGCACTAGAACTGTCTAATTCATTTCCGTCATTGCTTACATGCACAAAACCGATTTTAATAGCTGAAAATGGCTTGAAAAAAAGAAATCACACTTGAAAAACATTCACAAATACTAATTTCGAGAAAATTGGGTCCAGTTATTCAAAAAATTGCAAAATTGTTGATATTTCAAAGTGTGGAGTTGAAGCCACGTTGAAGCGGTCCACCGAAACGAATACAAATATTAATTTAGAACACTCTGATTGACCAAAAACAAAATTAGTCAAGCTGGTTATCGACACATTTTATTGATGAGCAAGCAAAATCGGTTCAAAACAGCACCAGACGTTCGTGCCGAAACCAACGAAACACTGACGAACCCAATTTTTGTGGATACTGTCAAAAGTTGTTAGTGAAAGAAGGGATATTTTGGTCATATTACTGTGAAAAAACCACTTTAACGACTAAAAAACGAGTGGAAAGGTTATTTTTTGCTCGAAAATATAAATATTTGTCAGTAGATCGGTGTAAATCTGTGTTATGGACCGATGAACCAAAGTTCGAGATTTTCGGATTCAAGCGGTGCCAGTATGTTCGTCGAAATAAAAGTGACTGGCATAATCCTCAATGTATTGTGCCAACAGTTAAACATGGTGGAGCCTCCATGATGGTCTGGAGGTGTTTCAGCTACGATGGTGTTGGAAAACTGGTCAGAATCTACGGAATAATGCGGAAGGAACATTGTCACAATACTCTCCAACGAAGTGCCATTCCATCTGGTATTGATTTTTTTCAACAAGGTGATAATCCCAAGTGCACCTCCCATTTATGCATGAACTATCGATGGTCCAAGAAAGAGAAAGGTGTTCTCAAAACCACGGATTTGGCGCTGCAATCCCCTGACGTCAACCTGATCCAATTATTATGGGATGAGCTCGACCGGCAGCTGAAGAACATGCTCGTGACCAGTGAAAAGCAGTTTTTCGACAGTGACCTGGTACAATCTCTCAACTACAATACTTCAAAAATTGGTCGAATGGCTTCCAAGTATTTGCGCTGTAATCATAAAAGCACGAGGTCGACACATAGATGAAAAAAACTGAATATGACTTGCCATTATATTTTCAATATTTTTAAATATTTTCATACAGAATTTAAATGTGATGAACATAAATCAAAACAAAATAAACTACTTTGTAGTTTATAAACAAGATTTAATCATAAAATGCTATTGAAAAAAATTAAAAACAATCATGAATTCAATTATTTCAATGATTATATATATATATATATATATATATATATATATATATATATATATATATATATATATATATATATATATATATATATATATATATATATATATATATATATATATATATATATATATATATATATATATATATATATATATATATATATATATATATATATATATGTGTGTGTGTGTGTATATATATATGCATGCATGTCAAGGGTGATTCATTATGAGGTTTGATTTTCAATAGGCTATTTTTGATAGATTACACGTAACTCTTGTCAAACTGTGATTTAATTTTTATTCAATATTGTTTGACAATTAATCATAAAAAGACTTACACCGCAACAACGTATCCAAATTGTTCAGCTGTATATATTGTTCATGCTCTTAAAGCATTTTATGGTGTGCATCGCCAATCTACTGAAACCACTATAGCCAATACCATCCGAAAATTTGAAAATTAGCCACATACATCGTGTGATACCACACCTCTTTAGGAATAAGCCAGCTTCAATCGAAGCTTTAGAAGCCAACATTAATCGTGTCATTTGCAAGATACCGGTCCCTATGCTGGAACGCGTCGTCCAAAATTGGACTCTCAGGATGGACCATTTACAGCGTAGTCGCGGTCAATATTTAAACAAGATAATCTTTAAAATGTAAATGTCAGAGATTGTTCTTTCGACTCACAATAAACACTTATGCCAGCGTTTTTTCCAATCTTCGAAGCACTTTTGATATTCACTTTTTGGTATGTCCTTGAGCACTCTCAGCGATTCGGCCTTTATTTCTTCAATCGAGGAAAAACGCCGACCTTTCATGGGTCTCTTCAACTTTGGGAACAGAAAAAAGTCACACGGAGCCATATCTGGTGAATATGGAGGTTGGGGCATGACTACTGTATTGTTTTTGGCCAAAAATTACGAACAAGCAACGACGAGTGAGCAACGCCCCTGCTCACTCGTCGTTGGTGGTGCAAAAGGCATGAATTCTTTTTCCATAAATCGGGGCATTTTTTTCGGATTGCTTTACGCAAACGTCGCATAACTTCAAGGTAATACTCCTTATTAACCGTGCGACCTTGTGGTAAGAACTCTTGATGCACTATGCCATTATAATCGAAGAAAACAGTAAGCAAAACCTTCACATTTGATCGAACTTGACGTGCTTTTCTCGCTCTTGGTGACGTTGAATGCTTCCAGGTCGACGATTGTGCTTTGGTTTTGACATCATAACCGTACACCCATGTTTCATCACCAGTTATGACCCCTTCAAGCAAACTTGGATCCTCGTTGACGTCATTTAACATCTCCTGAGCGATGTTCTTGCGATTGTTTTTTTGGTCAAAATTCAGCAGTTTCAGCAAAAATCGCCGAGCTCATAAAAACACGTCAAACCTTAGCAACTACCACAGACAAAGTAAACAGTGAATATGGCTGAAAATTTTATCATGCTTTAGGGGCATATATACCAACACAAAAATTTTGACAATAGGACTCTCCAGACCTGCGAAATTTTTAAAATTCCGGGTACTTTTTGAACATACCTCGTATATATAGATATATATATATATATATATATGTGCATATATATATTTTAATATGCATATATATAAATACACTTGCCAGAAAAAGTATCCGTACATGCAAAATAACAAAGTTATCGTTGTATTAAAAAGGATATGTCTAATTAATTTGAATGCTTTCTTTGATAATATAAAATCTACACTTTTGCATGATTCCCAGTATATTTTATAATATTTACTATTTAAAAAGACTTGAAATTCAAACAAAATCAATTTATGGTAATACAATAGACCAGAAAAAGTCTCCGTACACAACAAACCGGGGGATTCACCGTGTTACGCGATGACATATGCAGATGTACATATATTAATGTTTTTAGGTCCAATAATAGTTCTACTTAAGGTTGTGATGGGTTTAAAAGTGATTGCAGTTTTTTTTCATTTTTCGTGCACTAGAATGCATGATGACGCCCAAAATTAGCGAAATCAGTGCTGAGGAGAAGCAAATTATGCTGAAAGTTAAGAGTGAAGGGAAAACACCGCAAAACTGGTTAGTAGGCAAAACTCACTCCTCTGTCCAGTATGTGGTGAAAATACTTAATGCAACTGGTTCGATTATTTCAAAGCCTCGTTGTGGTCGACCCTCCATACTGACTGAACGCGAAAAAAAAAACGTTTGGCAGGCAGTTCAAAAGAATTCTCGAGTAACTGCTTCCCAAATTGTTACAAATATAAAAGACTCATACCATACGAAAAATACTTAAGAGAGATGTATATCGCTCACGCATAGAACGTAAGAAGCCATACATCTCGGAAGTGAACAGGAGGAAACGTGTGGATTTCGCACAAAAATATATAAACAAGCCACCAGAGTTTTGGGAATAGGTCCTATTCTCTGACGGAAGCAAAATTTTCATATTTGGCATTAAAGGAAGAAAGTTAGTGTGGCGAAAGAGGGGCACTGCCTTCGAAAAAGAAAATTTCGAACCAACTGTGAAACATGGTGGAGGTGGAGTGAAGGTCTGGGGGAGCATGACGGCAGAAGAAGTTGGCCAACTTGTTTTTATAGAATCAACTTTAGATCAATACGGTTACGTTCATATTTTGTAGGCGAATTTGAAGCAAAGCGTTCAGCAGTTGATGCGTGGTTGTTCCAACAATATAATGATCTAAGCACACAGCACACAATGTAAAGCTTTGGTTGCTCTACAACACAAAATATCAACTGTGTACGCCGCCCCAATACCTAGACCTTAATCCCATTGAGCATTTGTGGGACTTATTGGAGCGCAGGATCCGTCAGCACAGCATAACCTCGAAGGAAATGCTGAAAAACGTCATCTTCGATGAATGGGGCAAAATTACCAGGCAGGAAACAGCTTCATTAGTGCACTGTATGCCAAATCGTTCCTTAAGTGAAAAAGGTTATCTAACAAGTCATTAATCTCTGATATGTAAAAAAAATATTTCAATATTTCAAATTAATATTGTCATATGCGAATACTTTTTCTGGTTCGCTTCAGGCAGGCTTTATTGTTTTTATTTTGTAAAATCTAGTTTTTAAAGAAATGCAACAGGAAAATTTTTTAAAATAGATATTTTCATTAACGAATAAATTTTGTTGCTTAAATATTTAAATGTAGCAGCCTTCTTTGGTATGAATTTCCTAATATGTTGCTTTCTCTTGATGTTGTATGAATATTTTTCTGGCAAGTGTCTTGGTCCGTTAACCGCTTCCTCCGATTTCGAAATTTGAGCAGCGATGTACTGTCTTCGTCGACTGAGTCGGACCAGCGTATCTTAGGTTTCCTCACTGGTCTCCGGCCTTCAGTTCTCCCAACGAATACCTTTTTGTGTATCCGTTGTTCGTCAATACGATTCATGTGGCCAGCCCATTGCAGCTTCCACAGTCTTACAATCGTTGAGACATCCGGCTCAACAAAAATTTCATGCAGCTCATGGCAGTATCGAATTCACCATTGGTCCCCGTCTAGCTTCGCCCCGATAATTTGCCTCAAAACCCGTCGCTGATAGGCGTTCAATATACTCGTATTTGGGGATGCTTGGATTAGGGTCCATGTTTCACACACAAAGCATAACACAGGCCTTATCGCAGATTTGTATACTTGGAGCTTTGTTTTCCTGTGTATGCAGCTAGTCATCAAGATCGTCAATACTGAATAAAATGTTTTA
Source organism: Odontomyia ornata (assembly GCA_963969285.1). Taxonomy (NCBI): domain Eukaryota; kingdom Metazoa; phylum Arthropoda; class Insecta; order Diptera; family Stratiomyidae; genus Odontomyia; species Odontomyia ornata. The sequence continues at coordinate 46,257,426 of OZ017738.1, read as the reverse complement.
TTTGCGAGCTGTATTCTTCGGCGTATTTCGTCTCTTTTATTACTGGTTCTCGTTATTTTGGCACCTACATATACAAATTCACTAGCATGTTCGATACTGTATTCGCCAAGTATTATATTTTGTGTATTTGAGGCATTTTTCCTCGATAGCGTCATGAGCTTTGTTTTATTTTCATTGATTTGTAGCCCTACTAGTTTTGCTTCGCTGTCGACTTTCAGGAAGAGTTCTTTGGCAGTTGTTAATGACCGTGACAAAATGTTGATGTCGTCTGCATAGGCTACTACTTGGCTCGACTTGAATAGTTATGCACCTCGCGTATCGACAAGTACTCCAGAGCCAAATTGAATAGCAATGGGGTCAACCCATCTCCCTGCTTTAGGCCGATATTTGTGTTAAAGGCATCGGTGAGTTGGTTATTGATGCGGACTTTGGAGGTAAAATGGACCACTTTGGCTGGGATGCCAAAGCAAAGCATTATTTGGTACAGTACGTTATGATCAATACTGTCATATGCTTGCGCAAAGTCAACGAAAATTTGGGGTACGTCTATGTTGAACTCCCAGCATTTTTCAAGTACCTGCTTGACTGTGAACAATTGGTCTATTGTCGATCTACCTGCTCTGAAACCACCTTGATACTCCCCAATAGTACTGTTAGCGTATGATCCGATTTTATTTTTTTAAGATTTAAAAAAATATTTTGTACGCCGTAGAAAGTAGTGATATGCCTCCATAATTTTCGGACTTTAACTTGTCACCTTTTTTGTGGAAAGGGAATATAATTGATTGGCTCCACTCTTTTGGCATGTGTTCTTGTTGCGAAATGTGCTGGATGACTTCGTGAATAGCTTTATGAACACTACTGCCACCATATTTGATGAGCTCCACTGGAATCTCATCGATGCCCGGTGCTTTATTATTCTTGTGGGCTTTGATTATGGAACACATTTCATCCAGAGATGGTGGGGCCAATCGAGGCTTTCCGCAAACGTCTATAGGCTTCGATGTCCTGGAGCTGTGCGGAAGATTAAGGAGGCTCTTGAAATGTGATGCCATATTTTCTTAACCCTCCTAGTACACACCTATTCTTTCGATCATCGAGTACATATGGGGTCAATTTGACCCCAACCTTCTTTGAACGTATACAGTATCGCCCCCACTACAAATAATAGTTTGAAAAAATTTCCAGAAATAGTTTGAAAGCTCTTTTAGTAATTCTCATACATTAGAGAGGCCTTAAATGTCCTTAGCTTACCTAAAAAAATCCGCGAACAACCTGAAAAATCGAAAATTAGCATTTTTACATAAAAAATCGTAACTTCTTCAATTTATAATATTTTTGGCTAAAAATTTACGTGGAAACTGTCAAGATATAACAAAATAAAGGAAAAATGAGCCTTATTGTGTCCCTTAAAAAGAAAGTATTTATTTTGCATAATTATATATTCCAACCTGATAATCTTTCACGAGCTCCCATCTTCCACTTTGTCTTATATTTACTGATCAATGTTGATGTTGGTCTCCCTCGTGCGGCTGAATTTACATGCTATTGTAAAAGGCGTTCACTGAGAATTGCATTCTCTACATGATCATTTTCTGAACATTTAGAAAGTTCATAATCAGATACTGATTGCTCAGAGACGTGGTCGTCTTTGGAGGAACTACTGCCGCCAAAATCATCACCGCTGTCTTCAGCCAACAAACGATTACGCATATTGCTTTAAAAAAAATAAAAATACTTTCAACCTTTTTTTTGTCTTTTTGAATTAATCTATCCATTTATAAAGTAAAAAAAAATTCAATTTTTACCTCGACATCGACGTTGAGTACACAATGGGGTCAAATTGACCCCAGGCTGATTTCAAACGTTTCTCAACAATAACTAACGCCTTCGAAACGTAAACAAACTATGTAAACTTATAGTCAAGACACTAAAATATACTTAGAAGCCCATAATACCCCCACTCTCCCGCAGGCCTAGGCGCTTCAATCGGTCAAAGTAGCGTCTGGGGTCAAATTGACCCCATGTGTACTCGGCTTTCATCAGCGACGATATTGCCGATGTCATCACGACAGAGCGTAATTCTGGGCTGATAACCACGTTTCAGGCTTTTCACTATTTAGTATGCTTGTCTTGTGTTGTTGATCGCTAACTTACATCTATACATCTCAGTTGGTCGTCAAAATATTTTCTTTTGCCAATCCCAATTATCTTATTCGCTACTCTTCTGAGATTTTCATAGTATTCTCTCTTCGTGCTGGTTTTCCTGCCTACGTATTCTTTGTACGCCTGATTCTTTTTGTCTAACGCACTCTGGCACTCATCACCAAACCATTCATTTCTCTTGCGTCGGGCTTGATGTCCAATCGTCTGTTCTGCCTGGGTCTTAATGACCGCTTTCACTTCCTTCCAGAGCTCGTGGCTTGTCGTTAACGATGCGTCTGCAAGATGGGAGCGAGCTGGTTGTCGAGGGTCCCCGTGAAATTTTTGGCCAAAGACGCCGTTTGGAGCCTTTCGATGTCAAATTTTTGGAGCGGGCTGGTCTTCGCCGAATATGCCTTTAACATGCAACATCGATACGCTGATTTGATCAAGTAATGGGCTGAGTTACAATTGGCTCCTCGGTATGTACGGACGTCAAGTTTGCTCGAGGTCCAACATTTTTGGATCAGAACATGATCGATCTGGTTTTGTGTGCTGTCAGCTGGTGATACACATGTCGTTTTATGAATGCGTCGATGTAGAAAGCAAGTCGAACTGGCCGTTATAATTTGTATCATCGTGAAAGCTATATCCTGCAGTCATTCGCCGATGAGATACCTCATTGCCAACCTTAGCATTGAAATAACCCAGAATTATTTTTGTGTCATTTGTAGGCAATGAGTCAACTAGTCTTTCTAGGTAATTGTAGATCGTTTCCTTCGTTTCTTCGTCTTTTTCTCCTTCGGGGCGTGGACATTGATCAGCCGGATTTGAAGAATTTCGCTTTTGTACAGATCGCACACAACCGTCATTGACTGCCTTAAAATCAAAACATGCGAGTTGAGCTTCGTATTCACAATGAAGGTCACTCCGAATTCTCTTTTTCCAGGAGGCTTCCCACTTTTGAATATTGTTTGCGATCTCATGTCTTGAATATCATTACCAGTCCAGTTCGTTTCCTGAATTGCCAGTATTTTTAACCGATATTGACTGGCCTGTTGTGAAAGGTTCTTAACAACGCCAGGGTAATTGAGTGAACTGACATTCCAGGATCCAATGTCATCGTCCTTTTTACGAATGCGAGGTCGTTACCGTGAGTCCAATCCATTCTGAGGCCCGTCTGCAGAGATGATGACTAAATTACCGTTTATATTTGATTTATCGTCGTAATAGCAATTTTCCACTCTGCAAAAAAGGTAAAAGCGAAACACATAGTCAAGAAGACAACAATTTAGCGAAGATATACGGAATACACGTTGAATGGCTCATGGCAGGATCCCCGTAGTTGTCTATAACCATTCCGAGGGTCTCCGTTGCGGTTTTCTGTGTTTGACGCAGAAATTTATAGTGTAGCTCCGCTCGAAATCTTTCACCATCTTCGACCGCAGCGACGCTTTTTAACAGAGGTTCGCGGAAATCGATGTGCCTACTCTCCGCTTGCCTGTAGGCGACTGGAAAAAATATTGGTATCTTCGGAAGGCTCTCCACTATCTTGCCAAGGTATCCCTTCCACCCTCTACCACTCCGATCGCACTACAAAGATTCTGTCCTACTACTTTTCGATCCTATTCAGGGTTTTATTTTATCGCATTATTAGTAATACTTTGATTAGTATCAATGTTCTTAATTTTATTGTATTATTTAGCGATAAACTCTATACGTATCAAAGCGTCAATTTAAAAGCAAATTAGAAAGCATAAATAATTCCTTCAATGAATTGATGTTATAATTTACAGGTTCCCAGATAATGAAAATTTCATAACAATGTATGACCTCTTGGTAATGCTTTTATGGATTTTCCAAGCTATTCAAGTCAACTTCATACTGTTTACAGTCTCTTAAAATGTTGAACCAATGCAACAAAACGCACGCTTTTACAATATACGTTAGTATCTAAAGAAATCATCGTTTCCGGTACTTCTAAATTCGGTCAACTTTTAACTCATCCTCGTCATCATCCCATTGATTTTTTTCACCGTTCATCTATTCACGATTTGCTAGGAAATTAATTTCGAACATGTCTTGCTCTTGTCATGTCTATTCTCTGATCCAAATAAACTTATGTTGCAGATAATTGACTTGAACTTCCTCCCGCCATTGTTCGATTGACGAATAATTGAGTCTTCAGAAAAATCTTCAAGAAGGTAGCACCAATGACTTTACTTTCTATTATATGTTCAAGTTGTTCCAAGCGTGGTGAAAAGAACATCAAGATGCACGGACATTCTTCTGTATATCTATGACTATCGCAACCATCAGTAATAGCAGTAGCTCACCTACAAGTCTTATGCCGAGGTAATTTGAGGCAAACAAACTGAAAATAAATGGCGATTATGTGTCTAATTCGAAAGCAAATACTGAATTCTTGCTGCCGTCCTGAAGGGAGCGAAAAGGGTTTCCCCATCAAATAGTATCGATTGTTGATAGACGCTCAGATCTACGTCACCTTCTGTCAATTTTTGTTGCGATTGCAAGACCCCTAGTCGCAGGCACCACTTTTCTTTGAATCTTGTCCCATTCAGCAGTCAAAGAGGCCCAATTCGAGTAATTACTAAATTATACGGCTCCGATTCAAACACACCTTCAAAGTTACATATGTCTATTCTTTGTTTACCTGGACACAGTTTGCTTGGTTAAGGGAGTTATGCAAGTCATCCTGAACATTGGCCTGTTGTTCGCTCCCAAGATGTAGACCGGCATGAGTTGAATGAAAAATGACAAAATAAGAATTTTCAGATGGTCAAGAAAATTTGATTTGGTAAACCCCTATCCTGTCATTAAATTGATTTTTCGTCTATAGACTAACTGTGGAAGCGGTTCAACAACACTCGATGTGTGCAAACAACGTATTGTACCAACTGAAGTTATTTGGAACGGAAATTTTAGACGAAAGTATAATTATCATTGTTGGAACGATTTCTTTTGCGAATTGTTCCACCTGTCGTACTTTAAATCAATTAGAAGAATACGCTTCGCGCTGAAGTCCCCTTCATTACAAACCACGCGCCAAAGGCTGATCACACTATAAATAATGAGATACAATTGTATTTCGTTTGATGATGTTGCTGAAAAATAAGAGCCGTGTTCAAAAATTTAGCATGAAATCGGATTTTCGAACGGAAGTTGCTGAAAGCTTCAAATTTATTACTGAGTAAAATATTGGATGGAAGAAGGTATTCCTAAAATAAGTTGTTTGAAATAAGATAATAAAGGAGGCTGCAACTAGAAGTCATACGCTATAATCTAGGTCTAAGCACTATTTATATCACCATTAATTTGGATGAAAATATTAATTGGCTTCTTTTTAGCCATACACTCTGCTTCCATGCTTGCAGGTGATAAAAGGAACATATTACGATTCCTGAATTTTAAAATGCATGGGTTAATCAGAATGGTTTGAAAACAGCACTCATCTTACTCCAGACTTTCTCTTGATATCAGCATCATTCTCATCTGCTTCTCTCAAAATCGTATAATCCGCATACATATCTATCATTTACGAACAATTTCCTAGAAATCGAAATGAATAATTTATTTAAATAATCACAATCTCATACATGCATTCATTTTCTATCAACGTTCCTTCATATGCAGATAGCACTAGTAGTTGGTATCTTAAGAAGATTGCTTGCTTGGTCATGTGGATATCAGCCTGCAAGAGTTTTCAACTTTTATGAAGCAATTTCGTTATTTTGTAGTTTGCATTTTGCAAGATGTGAGCGAGCAAAGGAAAACTTGAGGAAGATTGTACGTACGATGGGTACTGGTATCATGCAACGTGATTTCTAGCTACGACAATGAGGATGTACAGATGTACGAGTCTTCATGCACATTTTCGTTCCTCCTTCAAACGCGAGGGTATTCCTCGAAAACGATACGAGAGAAATCGTATCATCTCGAAGGATACTTCATTTGAACTTGATGTTAGTTTTGTGGCAGTGCAGCTGAACTAAAGTTTGAAGTTATTAAATTTTAGGCATAATCAAATATTTTAGTAGCAATCGTTATTAGTGTTATCGGTGGAGGCGGTTCATTTCTCCATTTTAATAGTTAATTTAGTTATTGAATATTGAATTCTGAACTTAATTGCGCCAACCCATTGCTGTCTTTACTTTATTTCAAAAAGGTTGTGCAACACTGATTTTAGAAAACTTATTGAAGGTAGGGTAGCGGGACTCGTGATCTCAATCTGCTTCTGCTCGTATCCCGAAGTACTAGCTTACAAATGTTGAAGTTGAATCTGCATCTCACGTTGCCTTCAATCTTCACGTGCTGCATCTTTTTTTCTCCATTTATCTTTCATTTCAGCTTCACAGATATCTTTCCGTTCGAGGTAAAGGATAATTCTTTCAGTATTCGCGATCTCTTATTTTCAGCATTTTTTACTCTCGAAAAACATGCAACTTCGTCACTCTCCACATGAACGCGGCTGCAATGCCACAGAAGCCTTCAAGGTGCTTTCTACGGGCGAAAACAAAAAGATTAACGAACAACCAAAAAGAACTCGAAGAAATCGGTAGGACCTAAAAAACTTGAAGTCCTCTCTGCTTTCAATTAACATGAAATTCTACGAATTGTTTAATTAGAAGGAATGAAGAAGGTGTTTGGCCACTTATTCTCTTATTCTGCGTTCTATCGATGACAAAAAGTAAATCCAGAGTGCATTCCAACAAGCGTATCATCTGTGATAAAGATGAAGGTGATCGCCAGGTGAAATAAATTAAAAAGGTAATCGAAGGTTGGTACCGTTTGTACGATGGATGCAGGCATGTGTGGATTGGCTCATATGTTATGTATGCTCTTGTCGAGATAATGACCGCTGATGCTTGAAAAGTGTGAATATCATGATATAAACAGAAATTGAATGATTATTTTTAAATGATTCGTGTAAAACCTGGGAATAGTGTCATACTTTACATACTTTAATTTGGCATGAACTACGAACAGTTCTATAATAAAATGTTATACAGCGAGTCAATTGGTTTTTCGTACAAGTGCAGAATAAAACTTTATGTACCGCTATTTCGGGATTGAATTAGAAAAGTTACAATTTTTGAAAATAAATTTTTTTATTTATTTCATTTGTAGTGTGACAATATCAAAAAATTTGCTATTTTCTCACTAATTTTAATGATATAAAACGCAACCAGTAGAGTCCACATGTAACGAACCTCAAGAGACCAGATATCAACGAAACCTGTCAGGTGAATAACATACATATAGCATTCGTATTTGATATTTAAATGTTGTATTTCATCAAAAGGTACAAAAATATGAAAACTATTGCAAAATTAAATTAACTTTAAACATAGTGTAGTAATCGAGCAGTCCGCCTAGGCAAACTACTCGAGGGACCTGTAATGATTTTAAAGTCTTGACCCGAACGAGGAACCGACCTCTCATCGGTTCTAGACGTTAAGTCTGAGTAGTGCCAACGGATGGTACCAACCGGTCAACCAATCCGTGCACCGCAATCCATTTTCGCGGTGGCTGCTTGTCGGCCAGTTAGATCGGTGAGGATCGGGTCTCCGAATGGATTACGCTCATCTACAATTTTCAGCCACCAATAGATGCCCGTTTCCAAACGCGTCACAAAACACAATCATACGGAGAGGAAACCTACTTTACGTCACTCCGTATTTCTTCATACAACCAGTCAAAGGACAAAAATCTAATCTTTACTTCGCGTTCCCGAATTTCCGACGCGGTACCGAAAAATATACTACGCTAACTCAACCCGACGAAAGCTACGCTAATAAAAAGGCAAAACCAACAAAGGTACCGCGTACCCCGCACGACGCGAAACCGACCTCAGCGGATTTTCTCAAACCCTACCCTCGCGACGGCATACTTACCATGCACTCTATTTCCCGCTGAAAGGAAGGACCATTGGAAAGGAAAATAGTGTTTTAATGTTTTAGCCATTCATTTTATTGTTAACCTCTTTTGTTTTTCAAAAAGCATTAGACCTCTAATTGTATAACTGTTCTTTGTTATGTTTTAATTTCTTCTTAATCGATTGCTTTTAATATTCCCATATTCATTTAACACTATTGTTCTAAGAAAAAAAATTAAGTACCTTACACAAAGTTTGTGATTGTTATAACCTGTAGATACTCCCGAATCCGAATTTGCAAAAATTTCGCAATAAAAAAAAAAGAATCATTTGCGCGTTTTCAATGCGATTAATAAGTTTTATGTTTAGATATTAATTGTTTGGATGGGAAAATAAATAAATTTAACAAGTAACTAAAATTTTCCCAGCTGAAATGAATTGTTTCTTTCTTATTTACTTGTTGAGTCAAAATTATCCAAAAGTCAAAGCTAATGTTGGGTAAAGTAAGTAACTTATCAATGGGAAGTTTATTCTTTTCAATTTTCAATTCCGTGTTGATTAAAGTAAGCTTGCTTGAATCAATGGCGTTTGTTAATTTTAACTCATCATGAGAAGAAATAAATCAAATAATTCGGATTAACAAATAGTCCTTAATTTAAGTAGGAAAGGATTGATAAATTGCTTATAGTTATTTGTATCCTTTTTATATACATAAATATCCCTAATATTTTATTTTAATAATTCTATCTAATAATTAAGTAAGGAAATAGGGCTGTCTTATAATTGACTGGATTTTAAAATTTATCGTGTTTTTTCGTTTAGTAAGTTCTTTTTGTGTTGTTTTGGTGTACAATATTTAATATTTATATGCTTTTTATTTCACGTATACGTACTGATTACCTCTGAATTAAAATGAGGATAGAATTGAAATTTGTTGGTCTTGTTGAAGGGAATTCGTAAAAGCCCGATTTCTTTCAAAAGTTTGCTGACAATTGTAACTTTCTTGCTGTGAAAATATACTTCGGCAACTGATAGTTTAGGTGATATAATTATTTGTTCTAAACCTTCCATTGAAAGTAAGCAAAATGCATGGAATATCTGAGAATCCACTATTTCAAATTTGCAGAGTGCATTTCCAAAGCCAGTACTTTTGAATATTTCAGTGAGAAGAGCATTCACTCCTTCTGTCAGGTACTGCTTGAAGTTTTGTCCTACTTTTGAGTTTATGACGTTTTCTGGTAAACTCGTAAAAGAACGCAAATGACTCATATCCATCGAAAAATTGATGCGTAAAGTCAGAAGTGAATTTCGTTACAACTTTCAAGTAGAAGGAATAGATTTTAAGTATCCTTTCAATCTTGGTATAAGATTGCAAATCATCATCTGTTGTGTTTTCTAAAATTATCAAAATACTCTGATAAATTTCATCGCAAAGGAAATCAACAGCGAAACTAATCCATGGAATTGGAATACTATTGTTTTTGACGAAAGTGCAACACTCGGTACTTAGTTCTGAAATGCACTTCCAAGTGTCGGCAGTTGTTTTAACATCCACGAGAGCTTTAAACTTTCCAACGGAGCATAAACCCAGAAATAATGGATTAATATCGTCATAGCTTATGTCATTTTTATGTACAAATATATGAATGTTATTTACAATGGTATCAATGACTTTTTTGTTGAATTTTCTGGCAATTCCCAAATATAACAGTTGAGCCCTCACCAAAGCGGGCAGGAACATTATTAATGCTATTCTGAAAAAATGTATAACACTGCTCTAGCACTTTGAGGTCTGTCAGTACAATGATATGTATGGTAGGAGTATGAACTGCTTGGATGACAATAGCTAATGCATCATACAATCTATCTAATTTTGATGTGATGCTCAACAGTTTGGTGGCAGATTGTTCATTCAAAGTACAATCGAATATCTTCTACGTACCCCTGATAGCCGATTCAATAAAACACCGGTAAATAATCTCCAGACGTGAGTATCAACTGTCTTTAAGCCTTCAGGTTTAGCAAGTGTTTCCAACGCTAAGTCCAAATGTTCATCATTTTCTTGGTCAAGAGATCTTAATGGCTCAATACACAACTGTAATCCGTTATTGATGGGTTGTGTCTCTGCAGCTCTGACGAAAACGGCCAACAATCCAGCGAAAAGTGGTCCATATTCGTCCATTAAGTGATGATCGGATGCCTTAGGAGGTGATTGGAATTGAAGGTATGCAGCTTGCGACGATGGCGACTGTGTTGGATGCATTTATTTAGATTTGATTATAATTTGGATCGAAGTGAACATCATACCTTTGTATCCGCGCACACACTTCCTACTTCTGGTATGCTGAGCTTAACTAAATATGCCGCTTAAATTAATTTCGTCGATTTTCTCAATTGTTCTAAGTATGGAACTATATTTTGCAACTACACCATGAATCACTTTATTTTGCTTACGAGTAGATAGCAGCCGCGTGACTCACAACACACACTCTGCCACCATGTGGATGTCCATTTTCCTTTTGACATCCCACGAAAAAAATTGACGTGGGATGTGCAACCGTCACACCCAACATGAGAAAACGAGCCTCATAGCAGCAAGGTGTGTTGGTAGTGGTCACTCAGCGGCGGCGCCTGATTCATTAAAGACCTTCACAAAAAGGAGCACAAGGAATCGAAATGTCTAGATTCTTCTTTTTCTAAGCACTACAGCCCCTCTCGAGGCTTCGCTTCCAGCAAATAGCGCCTCCAATTGTCTCGGTCCATTGACTGCGTCCTCCAATTTCGAAATCCGAGCAGCAATGAACTGTCTTCATCGACCGAGTAAGACCAGCGTTTCCTCGGTTTCCCGAATACCTTCTTGGGTATCTATTGTTCGTCCATACGATTCATGTGTCCAGCCCATTGCAGCTTCCGCAGTCACAATCGTTGAGACCTCCGGTTCGTCAAAAATTTCATACAACTTATGGTTGTTTCGAATTCACCATTAGTCCCCTTCCTCGAGTAGCTTCGCTCCGATTATTCGCCTCAGGACCCGTAGTTCAAACACGTTCAATATTTTTGCGGATGCTTAGGTTAGGGTCCATGTTTCACATCCATAGCATAACACAGGTCTTATCATAGATTTGTATACTTGGATTTTTGTTTTCCTGTGTATGCAACTGGTCTTCAAGATCGTCAAAACTGAATAAAATATTTTATTGTACATTGGGTTTACTGGTTCCAAAATAACAGTTCTGCTACTAAGTTCTACATCCGCCTCCTTTTTGGGGACGGGAGAGGGTGAAGGCGAATCGATAATGGAATCGAAAGTAAATAACCATGCCACCGGAATGGAGGATGGGTGACGGGCTAGCTCCCCGTCCCTGAAAACCCTTACAATGTTTTGGAACTTGCAAAAGTGCCTTGCAATGGATTGGCCTCAGGGCAACGACCTCACGAACGAAAAAAGGGCTATGGCATTGGATCCTGGAATGTCAGATCACTTAACTACCCTTGTGCTGTTATGGCCCTATTACAATAGGCCAGTCAATATAAATTAGAAATACTGGCAATCCACGAAACGTACTGGACAGGAAATGATATTCACGACATGGGATTGTACACAATATTCAAAAGTGGGAAGCCTACTGGGAAACGGGAATTCGAAGTGGCCTTCATTGTAAATAGGGAGCTCAAATGACACGTTATTGGTTTTAAGGTAGTCAATGAACGGTTGTATGCGATCGGTATATAAGCGAAATTTATCAAAATCTGGCTGATCAATGTTCTCGCCCGACCGAAGAAAACATTCTATAATCACTTGGAAAGACTAGTTGACTCATTGCCTACAAGCGACCCAAAAATAATTCTGGGTGATATCAAACCTAAGGTTGGCAATGAATTACAACAAATGACAATGGCCAGCGCTTGATTGACTTTACATGTATCAGAAATCAAGTCATACGTTCTACTTGCCTCCCATATCGACGCATTCATAAAATCACCTGGGTAGCCCAAAACCACACTCTGTCGTGATGACATCGTTAATATCATCACTGATCAAAACAAGATTAAGGAAAGACGGGCATCATTTGTTTAAGTTTAAAAACCTCCTTAATCCTCCGCACAGTTCCAGAACATCGGAGCCTATAGATGTCTGCGGAGAGCTTCCATTGGCCCCAACAACTCTGGATAAAGTGTGTTGCACAATTAAAGCCCAAAAGAATAATAAAGCGCCAGGCATCGATGAGATTCCAGTAGAGCTCATCAAATATGGTGGTAGCAGTGTTCATAAAACTATTCATAAAGTCATCCAGCACATTTGGGAATAAGAACATATGCCGAAGGAGTGGAGCCAAAAAAAAATTTTTTTTTTAAATACCTCCATTCCCTATCACTCTCTCCATCGCTCTTTCGTGGTCGCACAACGCTCGTGCGATCTGCACTTCACACGTCGCCAATTCCTACGTGTGCCTCCAGGCAATGCTAAAACATCGATATAAGGGGTACATCAAATGCTGTGAAGTATTCCTTTCATGCTAGTCTAGTCCGATTCATGAACAGCTCTCAGAGATAAAAAAAATATAATACTACGCAGTAAAAAAAAAACTCGGAGCTTATAAAAACTAGCTGTCTTTAAGTATCTCGACGTTAGGGTCTAAAGTTCTCTAGGATACTGCATTTTCAATCCTCCGGACTTATCATTAACTTGAATTTATTAGATGTTCCTTAAATCTTTTCTTAAAAACCAAAAATGAGTTTACGTTTTTCACTGTTTCTGGAAGATTGTTGTATAAACGCAGAGCATCATTCGTTGCATCGTTCTTTAGTCGATCAGTTCTAGCGTAAGGTATTACAAAATTATTGGCATTTCTTGAATTATATTGACTTATTTGTGATACTTTTATAAAGGAGCTTCGTTCCGATTCACTGGAAATTAGACATTTGAAGATAAACTTAGCTTTCTCCATAGTAATGATTTGAATGAAGGTGAGTGCATTGGTCCGTTGATACACTAGTCTTGTTAGAGTGAGAATCGGGAGTTTTTGAATATTTTTATGGGCTTTAGTTAGTATCCTGGATATAAAATTAAGGTTTTGCTTTGACGATTGACTCCAAATGACCACCGCATAATGTAGCTTTGTCAGTACAAATGCATTTAATACAAGTTTCTTTATATGCATTGAAAAACCTCCATATCTTCTCAACACTCCTATCATGTCTCCTCAAACTATTTATGTGTGGAAACCATGTCAAACGATGATCTATGGTAAGACCGAGATATTCAATTTCAAACACTCTTTGCAAGTTTTCGCCGTTAGCTTTTAGGTCAACTTCTATATCTTCCTTATTCTTCTGTTTACAAATAATGTATTTTTTTTGCAGTATTTAAATAATGTATTTTGTTTTTGTAGTACTCCCTATCCACAAAAAGGAGAAAAGCTAGAGTGTGAAAAATATAGAAGCATATCGCTACTTTGTCCGGCGTACAAAATATTTTCAAAGATCTTAGAAAATAAAATCAATCATATGCAGACAGTATTATTGGGGAGTATCAAAATAGTTTTCGAGCAGGTAGACCGACAACAGATCAATTGTTTGCAGTCAAACAGTTCTTGAAAAATGCTGGGAGATCAGCATAAACGTACACCAAATTTTCGTTGACTTTAAGCAAGCATACGACAGTGTTGATCGTAACGTACTGTACCAAGTAATGTTGTGCTTTGGCGTCCCAGCCAAATAAGTCCGTCTTAATAAAATGACAATAACATCGGCGACCTCCCGAGTCCGTATCAATAACCAACTCACCGATACCTTCGACACAAATAGTGGACTAAAGCAGGGAGATGGGCTGGCCCCATTGCTATTCGATTTGGCTCTAGAGTACGTCTTAAGGAAGCTACCTGTTGATGCAAGAGGTACATTACTATACAAGTTGAGCCAAGTAGTAGCCTATCAGCTGCCAAAGAACTCTTTCTGAAACGCAACAGCGAAGCAAAACTAGTAGGGCTACAAATCAATGAAAATAAAACAAAGCTCATGACGCAGTCGAGGAAAAATAACTCAAGTATACAAAATATCACACACTTGGCGAATACTGTATCAAAAAGTGAGCGAATTTGTGTATTTGGGCGCCACAATAACGAGAACTGGTAATGAAAGAGACGGAATATGCCGAAGAATACAAGGTATGACAATGGAGCTTTGATTTTGTTCTAGGGAACAAAAAACGTCACATGGAGACATATCGGGTGAATAAGACGGCTGTTGCAACACGGTGATCCCTTTAGAAGCCAAATACTGGAACACGTTGAGGGCGGTGTGGCATGGCGCTTTGTCGTGATGAAGGATCCAATTACGTACGATGTCTGGGCGCACCCTTTTGACTCGTTTTCGCAATTTTTCCAGTACTTGGCGAAAGTAGACTTAATTTACGGTTCACCCTGATGAAATAAATTCTTTGTGGATGATTTCCCGGCTATCAAAAAAGGCAATAATCATCATTTTAACCTTCGAATTACTCATGTGCGCTTTTTTCGGGCAGAGGGCATGCGGGGACAACCATTGTGAGCTTTGGGCATGACTAAGAGCACTATCACCATGCACTTTTACAATTTTAGCGTACGTTTCCGAAGCTGTTTCGCCCAATCTGGCGCAACCAACACACGTCTACTCAACTCGACACAGCAGGCAAACTAAAAAAGCTAGAGCAATAATAAATACATCAACGAGCTCTTTTACAATGGTCGATTCCTCAGACCCAATTTATTTCGACCGGAACGTTGTCAAGTTCACGTCAGATATTGTCTTTGAGCTCGTCTAAAGTTACTGGCTCTTTTGCATAGACCAATGACTTAATACAGCCCAATAAAAAGAAATCCAATAGCGTTAGATCGCATGAATTAGGTGGCCATTTGACAGGACCATTTCTGGATATAACACCTTCACCAAATTTGGCTTTCAATATATCAATTGTGATGCGTGCTGTGAGGCTAGTGGCACCATCATGTTGAAATCAGATGTTTTCGATGCCGATTTCATCCAATTTTGGCCACAAATAATCTTCCAACATAACATGATAGTACTATCCATTGACGGTCATTCTCATTCCCGAAAAATACGGCCCAATCAAAACTCTGGCATGAAAACCACACTAAACAGTAATTTTTAGCGGAAGAAACGGTATCTTAAGAAGCACATGTGCGTTTATTGCTGAACAATTATGCATATTTTGCTTATTAACAAAGCCATTGAGCCAGAAATGAGCTTCATCGCTGAAGATGATTTTTTGATCCAATTCTCCATTGTCTTCAAGCTTTGCCAGAGCCTAATTGGAGAAGTTTTGGCATTTCGAATGGTCAAGTGGCTTCATATTTGAGTCAATTTGATCTTGTATCCATGTAGGCGAAGATCTATTCGCTAAATAGTCCACAGTGTCGTTTGAGCGATGCCCATTTCTTTAAAACGACGTAGAATTGACTGATTTGGCTCATTTTGAATCGATGCACTTAAGGCTGCGATACGACATCTTTATCCACTATAGCACGCACAGCCTGTCGGGTGGGACGATTATTACGGCCTAAATTTGGGGCAAGCGCTCTTAAAGTTGCGACCACCGACTAAGAACTTCGTGAGTAATTTTTAATAATTTTCAAACGTCGCTGGTTCGTGAGCCTTACCATGATAAAAGTGATGACTTTGACTAACGTTTTGACACTGACAGTTTATCAAAAAAGTTTAATGGAGCATTCATTTAAAGATACGAAATTGGAAAACCCTATAGAAGCCAGCACAACTAATGTTTAATAATCGTCTGAGCTGCTTCGAATCAATCTTAAAAAAATTAAATTTTACAAAGTGTATATATAAATCATACGTTTACAAAATGACACGCCCTTATTGAAACTTTTGGAAAGCTCATTTCTACGATCATCCTAATAAATACAAGGTGCGTTCCAAAATAAACGGGACTGAGCTAAAGTAGACACAACAGGAGCTTTGTTTTGATAAATTCGAGTTTAGTTATTCAAAATAGTCTCCTCCGGCCTCGATACAATGTTTTGCGCGATCCACAAGCTTTTCGAAAGAGTGTTTCTGGTCATTGACCGGAACGTCCTTCAGGATGCCGGTACAAGCCTTTTGGATGCCCTCTATGGACGCAAAGCGTCCTCCTTTCATGGCCAAATGCAATTTCTCGAATAGGTAGAAGGGAGAAATATCAGGCGAATACGGTGAGTGATTGATGGTTAAAATGCGATTTCTAGTCAAAAAATCAATCACAAGAGTGGATCGATGAGATGGTTCATTATCATCCAATAAGCGCCAGCTTCCTCCTTCGCGGTATTCACGCCAAATCCGACGAATACGATGTAACAAACGCTTTAAAATGCCAGGATAGAAAATCACATTTACGGTTGTGCCCGTTGGCACGAACTCCTTGTGGACAATTCACTTGGAATCGTAAAAACAAATGACCATCCACTTGACTTTTGACTTCTCCAAACGCAATTTTTGGGTGGTGGTTCGTCTGGGGCCTTCCATTCGGAACTTTGATGCTTGGTTTCGGGTTCGCATTGGAAACCACGTTTCATCACCAATTACAATGTTGTAAAGGAAGTTCTCGTCTTTTCTCGGCTCTTTAATGATGTCTTTCGAATGTTGAATGCTGAGCAATTTTTGGTCATCAGTTAACTTGTGCGAAACAAGACGTGCACAGACCCGCCGTAAGCCCAAATGATCGTTTAAAACGCAAAAAATTCATGTTTTGGAGATATTCAACGCCGATCCCTTGAATTTCAACGATGATTTTGGCCCATTTTTGATACATTCAATCACAATCCCGATGGAGTTTTCGGTGATCACTCATTTTGGGCGGCCCGTATGTTCATCGTCATTTATGTTCTCACGACCATCTCTGAAACGTGTAAACCACTCATGAACTCTGGCATGAAATAGACAATCATCACCATCAACTTTTATCATCAATACAAATGTTTCGGTAAACGTTTTACCGATTTTAAAACAAAATTTGATATTAGCTTTTTGCTCGAAACTCATTTTTGTACTGATGACACAAACATACTGTCACTTTAGACGCAATAACTTCGCTACCACTGAACCGAATGCCACCAAACTTTCATTGAAAGTCAGGGAGGGATGTAAGTTTCCAACGCATTATCTTATTTACAGATGGCGCTACCAAAAAAAAAATTTTTATGACAAAAGTCTCGTTTATTTTGGAAGGCACATTGTAAGGTCAATAAATTGTGTTTAATGACGGCCGGGGTTCTCAAAAGCTAACATTCCATCAACAGCACCTCTACTTCCTCACGAGAGTTGCTAAAATCATTGACTAATCGAAACCTTCATTTTGTTTTGTTATTCATCTCATCTGAAAATTTGGAGAAGATCCAATCAAAAGCGTAGTGTCTGGTTTGATGAAAAGTCTATGTAGTAGGAAAATCGTATATGATTATTGAAATCACAGAAAATTCAAATGGCTATAATTTCTATAAATTTTATGGATGCTTATAAAATTATAAGAATACTATTATAGTTTTAACTGACAAAAGTAATAAATTCTCCTGTTATCAGCAAAGTTCACCAAATTTCAACCTCTAAACCTCCATGATTTTTTGGGATTTTTGTGAAAGAAATCTCACAAAAACGTACTTTTTCGCATCCTGTCTGCCTATCTGTTTGTCCGCCTGTTCGTCTGTCCGTGCGTCACAAGAAGTTTCTTCAGAAACTATAGAAGCTACAATAGTCAACTTCGTGAAAATGTCAGAAGTCGTGGACTCTCAAAAGTTTATGCCTTATTAAATATTTCAAAATTTGTTAAGGGGGCTACCCTTCATAAAAAAATTTGTCCGTAACACACTTTTTCATCAAATGTACTCAAGTAGGGTATCAATTGAAAGGTCTTAGCACTTTCAGAATCTCAAAATAAGTCATTTTTCGCATCTGGGAGTACAAAGAGAGGCAAAACGTCCCCTCCTCAAAATCTGAAAAAATCACGAAGAAAGGTCTTTATGAGTACAAGGGCAATAAATACCTCAGAACTCAGAGTTCACTCTACCCCGGTAATGATACTATAAAATGAACATTTTACATTTTTCCCTTAAACTTCTTAATTTATGTATCATATGTATGTCAAAATAAGTTCTTTACGCATGCGGAATTTTGCGGAAATCATATCACAATCATTAAACAAGTAAAAAAACAAATAGACTTAAATAAAATCGAGTAACGAAGTAGGGAAATATATTAAGCTGGAATCGCAAAACTGAGGAGTCCTGGTGGAATACGATCCTGCAATGAAACAGTTCCTGCTTTGCCTCGATGAGATCGTTGGGAAATAAATTAATTACTCAGAATTTAGATGAGTCGCTCGCTTTTATTTCTCACGATTTTGTGGACACTCTTCAAGGACGCGTGGATGATTTAATGGACAAAATTATTTTCTAGTTCCAAAAAAAGGAAAGGTTTAACTAAAGCATCGTAAATTGTATTAACGAGTTCAAGATCAACAACTCGTCATCCACCATCAACACCTAATTCTGGATCGCCACTTTTGGCGATAGCACGACCCAAATGCAATAGTATTCTACATTTGTACAGTGAATGGTTCTTCGAAGCTGCACATATTGGAGGAAATACATGGATACAAAATACGAAGAAGCAAGCCACCGAAACTAGTCGGCGGCCATCGTCAATGATCATGGAGCATAGAAAGGGCAGTATATCCCTTTCACAGCCAAACTCATTAACTGACGATTCCGATCTACCACCCGTTTTGACCATTGATAAATATGAATTGGGACGAGCGGAAGCAATTGGTACACTTTGTCGTATATTTTGTGTGAAGAAAACTGGCGAGGAAATTCTTCCTGTTCATTTGGTGCTTTTCTATGTTGCATTGCAACTATGCTTGCGCAATCCAGAAACAAAGGAGTACGATGAACCTTTAGCTAGCATTTTATATAATTCAGCGGCCACATTTCGTTTGGATCTTGATGGTATTCATGTACTACTGTCCGGATTTATTGCTGCATTGGAACTTGTTTTGACGGAGAATGAAAGAAGAATTAAATCGGAAGCAATTATTTAGTAAGACTGATTTGAGACGAGCATCAATAAATATTTTATTGTCGATTTTAGCATTACCATTGCGTTTTCAAACATTGCCGATAAATGCTTTGAATAATGGACCGATGGACAGAATGATCACTTTCATTCAACTCAAGCCGAGAATAATTAACATTTTGATGAATCCATTACTAGTTCAAGTCTTAACTGTACAAGTTTCCACACTAAATGATAAGATCATTGAATTAGAACGATATTTAACGGATAAAACGCAATTGTTGAACAACACGGAGGAAATGTTACAGCATGAAATCGCCCGTCACTTAGAACAAAAAAGCTAGAATTGATGTCTACAATGAGTGAGTTAAAGTTGCAACAAGTCGCATAAGAACGGAAAAATTTAGAGTTGAGACCTAGTCAAATGAATAATAATTGGTTACCATGACGGCAACTTCCAGCCACGGCACATGTTCTAACATCAAATCCAGAGGGATTACACAGTGTTACTTTCCACGGAAGTGTTGATAGCCTTAAGTAGACATCGAACGATGGCATGGGCAATCCAAAGACACCACCTGCATCCCTACGCCATCCGCATTTCAGCAGTCTTCCGCGAGCATCAGTTACAAGTGGAGCACTGTCAACATCCAATGGACCTACTACCAATAGCAACATGAAAGCAATGACTGCCACCTCGAATGCTTTGATCGATAGTAATTCAAATCCGAAACAACGAAATGTGGCATTTGCCGAAACCAAGCGAATTGACATTTACGAATGATAACCCATCGGACAACAAACGACGGCGAAACTCGACGAAGTGAATGTGGGACGTAGGTGCATACCCGACGAACGCCATTTGGGGGATCGCTGACGCAAGCCAGCACCGCAATCGAAAGTTCAATTGCCTCGAAGAGCAAAAATTAATGGCTCACCGGTACGGACCGAGCTGACGACGAACCTGCAGACAAAGGATGAGTCTATAGGAGGACGAGTATCATTACTAGAATACGGCGGAAGTGTAGGCAATTGGTTGGAATCATATCACGCCCCCAGTGGCGTAGAATATTGGATCTGGAAGTTTGACGAGTGGTGCACTGGAGCCGATAACTTCGCGACGCGACTTAATTTGGGGACCCCTAATCAGGAGAATAGAAGTAAGGAAAGGTATAGTGGATTTATTGTTCAATTAAATTATTATTGAACAGGCAATTATAGTTTGCGATTTGTTATTTTTTAATACAATCTCGCGCATTTGAGGGTGATTATTCTTTGTGTTGATTGTACACTTGGCTCGGGTGTGTTTCAGTGTCCTGAATAAACTTTCAGGGGGTTTTTAATTCATCTTTCGTCGGGGGAAACATATAGGGCAAAGAGGGCGAAGTGGTCGCCCCGTCCTTGAAGACTGGGAAAATTACCCTTAGCTGAGATGAAAAGATTACAGGAGTATTTAACGTGAAATATGTCGTGACATACAGTGAGATAGTAGTTTTGTTCAGTGAGATAGTGGTTTGATGTAGGACTAAAGAAACAGTGAGAACGGGGCGGATAATTCCTATCGGAGAAACTCCACTAGGTTAGTAAAAACGGTACTAATTTCAGCTTTGTGAGGGTAGTTTTGGCGGCCGCATTTCCCAATTGGCAGCTACTTGAGATCAAGGAACAAGTCAATAGCGTATCCTACGACCATCTCCAAAGTCTGAAGCCGAAGGGTCCTCAACGTGAAGGGTAACAAGTTCTTGTGTAAATTGCATCAGCAACGGTAGAATATTACTTTCGTTCGTACAGGAAAACTAGCGAAAACGTCAAATCACAATTTGCGCAAATTGGTGGTAAATTCACGGTCACATAACCGCCAGCCTGCCAGCAAAACGTAGAAAGAGATGCGAGCCCAGTTTCGGTTCATACGGTGTGAAAATAACGGAGCATACGACACCCTCAAATATCTTCCATGTATTGACTGACATCTCAGCCGAGGGACTCATTTGAACATTTCATGACTTGTGTAATTAGCTTGTACACAACGGGGACTCATGAGTCATCCATTTGGTTTGGCTGTTGGCTATCAGGTGGCTTCGCGTAGAAGCTGCAAGAATGTCATATAAGCAATCGTTCGAGTGACCTTGTAGCGTGAGAAACGCGAAACAATCAATAACAAGTTGGGTAGACAGACCTACGCTCATGTCAGAAGGGTAACTAGCAACGAATAAAATCAAGAAACATGTCAAAGACGATTTTATTGGAGAAAATATGAAATTCGAGGATCATACTATTATTAACAAAGTTGAACGAATTTTGACTTTTGAGGTATTTGTTATTGTTATACCCGCAAATATCTCCCTTGAAAATTTTTTCAGATTTTTTAGATCACAGGTATCCATTCGCAAGGGAGGAAATACATTTTTTATGTATTTTCCCCCAATGAAGTAAAAACTGTCGCTTTTAGAACATTTTTGAAAAGCTCCTATAAGAACTTTCATTTGATACTCATTTCGGCTAGGTTTGATCAAATTTTTTTTCAGGGGCCACTCCCCTATACTGTAATCATCGATTCATGGCCTATTTTTTCGAATCCTAGAATGGTTAAAAAGCCCTTTTGCTCTCTCCTGCCTCTTCGACCTGTTTCACAAATGAGTACTAATTGTAGATACTCATCTTCAGTTACTCATTAAATTGAATCAAGTGTTCAAAGCATGCACCTTATATAGCCCAGTCATATTAGGGCTTTCACCTCGGAATGAAAGATAATAAGCTGCAAATTGGTATGAACCTTTGTTTTGTCATTCTAAATGTTGTCTCAAAAGTCACAATCGTTATCGTGTCCGCGTCTCAAGATATTCAAGGTCAAAGGCCACAAAAATCGGTTTTTCGCGAATATCTGGCTTCCTATCGGTTAAATGAGATTTGCATTTATTATAAAAGTTGTAGGCTATAAAATTCCCTACAACTTTTGTTTAAACTTTTTTTTCATACGACCAACCGTTTTGAAGGTAGAGCGCGAAGAGTGCACATCGTACAGTCATATACGGCCTAATGCAAGGTCAAGCGTGAGTTATGGTTATCAGTACGTTATAAAGTCAATTATTTACTTGGAAATTATAATTATTAAACAATGCCTATTATTTATGTACTAACTATTAATTATTTATATTTAATTAAAGTAAGTAACTTGATTTGCAACGGTACAATTTCAAACTAACGAATAATCTTGACTCATACAAAGTGGAGAGAGTTAGTACATAAATAAAAGGCATTGTTTAATAATTATAATTTCCAAGTAAATAATTGACTTTATAACGTACTGATAACCATAACTCAAGCTTGATCTTGCATTAGGCCGTATATGACTGTACGATGTGCACTCTTCGCGCTCTACCTTCAAAACGGTTGGTCGTATGAAAAAAAAGTTTCAACAAAAGTTGTAGGGAATTTTATAGCCTACAACTTTTATAATAAATGCAAATCTCATTTAACCGATAGGAAGCCAGATATTCGCGAAAAACCGATTTTTGTGACCTTTGACCTTGAATATCTTGAGACGCGGACACGATAACGATTGTGACTTTTGAGACAACATTTAGAATGACAAAACAAAGGTTCATACCAATTTGCAGCTTATTATCTTTCATTCCGAGGTTGACCCCTTATTTTACCTAATATGACTGGGCTAATACGTTGAAGTTGGGGAAAAATAACTCAAAATTAGTCAATCTTCGCAATTAAAACAGCCACTATTTTTTTTACGATTACTGAGACCACTGACTGAACCAATTCTCAAAGATTTTCATGGTACCTATCATTCCTGAAATTTTCATGCAAATCCTAGCAAAGTTGTAGTGTCTAAGGCGGTAAAAAGCGCATATGGTTCCGTAGCCATATGCTCCCATAGTAATACAACGCAAATTTTCAATTCAAATCGCTATAACTTCATTAAATACTATTCGATCTTTATGGAAATTTCAGAAAAGATCAACCTTATAAATAGTCACCGGTGTGCAGAGTTTTATTGAGTTTAAGGGCACCGTTAAGATTTTATTCAAGAAAACATAAAATTGATAAATCTTACTATTACTAACAAAGTTGAGTGAATTTCGACTTCTCACGTATTTATTGTTGTTGTACTCATAAAGGCCTACATTCATGACTTTTTCAGATTTTTCGGATGAAAGGTGTCCAATCGCGAGGAGGTACGCGAAAAGTTCGTACATTTCCCCTTTTCCTGCCACCCTCGGTACCGATAAGGCAATCTTAAGACTTGTTTTGAAAAGATCTCATTGAGACCTTTCCAATGACACCCTACTCGGTCACCAATAGTGAAAAAAAATGTTTGTGGGGTCACCTCCCTATATGGGGAGATCCCCCTTAACACGTTGACGACATCAACGATTTTACTCTACATAATATTCAGACATCGTGCGCCATCGGTGGTACACCGGCTATCTTTATTTGTGGTTATAGTGTACCACCGGTTGTACACAAAAGCGAAAATTTAGAATTAGTTTTAAGACTTCCGTTTAGTTTTAATATTAATTTCAAAGAGCTTACGTCTGTTGAAAATGCAAGAAAACAATGTTTTTTTTTTTTGTATGAGGAAATAATTCACTGGCTGCTTGATCAAATATGCAATGTTTTATTCCATAAAGTCATGTATTTATTTCAAAGATTTTTTTCTTAATTTTAGTTACAGTTCAATATTGCTTTGATAAAAAAAGTAAAGAAAGAAAAACAAAAGAACTAACACAATAGAAAAAAAATTTTTTAATTCTTTGGATTTCAAAACTTAGTTATTATTTTTATAGAACAAAAACATTCTGAAGAAAATGCACCTGTGGAGTGGACCTCTTTATCACATAGTTTACATCCTGCAAAAATATTCTTTGATTAATATACTTAGCTTGGTACAATTTGGAAAAAATGTCTTACATGATAATTCAAACATTATGTTTATGGTTGAAGCATTCAAGGCACATTGTTGGTTGATTATCACAGTCTCTGCAGAGAGTCTGAACTCCTTTTGCTTTTTTTCGTAGAAAGAAACACATCGCTTTCTTGAAACACTGGCTCCACCTTCTCGTTTTTGAAGTTTGTGTATTTGGGGTCTTTTAGCTAGGACAGATTGACCCTAGTGGACCTAGTGGTCTATTCAAATGAAATTCCTAGTGGATGGATTCAAATGAAATTCATTTTCGTTCAGTAAATTGTGAATTAGTTTTTCCTTAAAGTGCAACATCGATATCTTTTTGCTCGAGTGGTTATTATACTTTTTTAAGCATTTAACGGTGATCCTCAAACAAGAATAGTAATTGGTCATTTGGTCTGAATAGTCTACGCCTTTCTTAACTTTATTGTATGCAATTATTGCTGGCGGCTTTTTAATGTCGTTACCAGAACGATTTTTCCTTCCAGTACTGACAAGATTAATGGTGTGATCAGGATGACTTGAAATCATCAGGACAGGCCTTTTATCCTTTCAGTTCAAAATTCTTACGCCATCTTGATTTTCTTTTCCGATAATTTCTCCTTTTTTTTAGTTTTTTTGCAATAACTTCTTTGCAATTACTACGACGGTTTTGTCTCAATGTTCCACATGAATAAGTTTTTCTTTTTAACAGTTCTTGGCTAAGCTCAACACTATTATAAAAGTTATCAGCGAATAATGTTCTGCCTTCATCAAGTAAGTCACTTTTCAGCACCAAAACTACATCAGAAGCACTTGTTCGGCCTGTAGAATTCAGTGCAGCGTTTCGTTTACTAGAATAAACTATAAGTGTATCCATCAGCAGAGCATAGTTTGAAAATTTTTACGCCATATTTGTGAGACTTTCCAGGCAAATATTGTTTGAAAAGTAAACGTCCTCTCCACGGAATCATTGTTTCATCTATGACAACATTTTCATCAGGAACGAGCGCAGATTTAAAGCTTACTAATGGGCTCAATTTTGATAATCTTTCTTCACCTACGGGGTTTTCATTGTCCGCAAAATGAATAGATTTTAACAACATTTCAAATCAAGTACGTGACATAGATCTAGCAATAACTGGATTCTTATACATTGGATCTTTAGACCAATATAAACACATATTAGGAAGTGGACAAAGGCCCATAATGAGTATTATGCCAAAATCTTTTTAATTTCCTCTTCATTCGTATCCTTCCAAGTATCCATATTTGAGCGTCGCCGAAGTGTATGTGAACTGATGAAATTTGCAGCATATTTATTTATCTCCGATACAATAAGTTCTAAAACATCTCTGCTTAAGAATAATCCATATACTTGGCTTGGATCTGTGAAATCTATAGATAGTTGCACGCTGCTGAAGTGAGCAAAGTTGAATTCTCGGATGCGATTCGTTGGTTGATGCCAAGTATTCATTACGGATAATTTATTAGGATCTATGTTTTCTTCATTTTCTGAATAGCGAACTGAATCTAATTCATTCTCAGATTCAGAATTTGATTTGCTTTCCTCATCTTCCGAACTGGATGGCTTATAAGAGCTTTCTGAAGCTGAAAAATCGGATAACTCATCATCCATTATCTCCTCCTCATTCATTTCTGCTAATGACAACAAAATAGATGACGAAATCACTAATAATTATTCATTTGGACGTCGTGTACCACTGGTGGTACATCACTAAAAGTACACAGCAAGTAAGTAATATACATACCAATGTACTATCTAAGCCAGCTTTTGCGGAAAAGAACTCACAACTGTTTAGGATCACTCAAAAATAAAACACGTCCAGTCAGAATCACAGCTGTTGACCAACTGACGTGTTTTTAGTACACACACAATGTATCACCGGTGGTACACGATGTCGTGAACGTGTTAAACCCCTTTGAAATATTTTTACACCCTTGAGTTTTCAACAAGTCACCACCGATTTTGTATTTTAGTACAAAACCCTAAAAAAAGAAAACAAAAAACCAAAACCCGCAAGTCCCATTGCCAAAAATGAAAAATAAACGGCAATGTTTTGTGTTGGTTGGTTACATTGCGCAAAGGTCAGTCTTGCGTGGTTCCCTGTCGTTTAGTACCATTGTTGGGGAAAATTTTATTTTATGATTCTTGTTATTGTGGCTGAGAATTAATACAAAGTGAATATTTTAAGCAATTTACTATTAATCCATGATGATCCATGACCTCTTTCTATACATTAAGCAAGATAATTTTCAACATTTGAAGAACTATGTAGATGTGTCTCAATTTTCAGTGATACTTCGAAATTTATGTATAAAGAGTATACGCTGTATCTTCTGATTGAGTTAACCAAGTAAGTGGATAACTTTTTCCCTTTAATATTTAATCAAATCATAATTGCTCAAAAACAAAAAGATCAAACTTATTAAAATGAATCGTCATTAGCTTTTCACCCATCTTTATGGATTTCACGTCGATTCATTCAACTATTAATTATGAAATGTACGACCACGAATGTGTGTGATCATAAAAAGAACAAATAAAATTGCAAAGTTTTATGACAAGCATTGCTCGGATAAATAACCAGTTTCAACGATACAACTAGCCAACAAAACGTAACTCAATATGGCATATTGAAGACAAACGACGGATGCATCAAAACATTTTTAACGTTAATCAATTTTACAAGGTTTCAGGCCTCCTTTCCTCCCAACAACGAGCACTCGTCGAAGGAGTGGGTAAGTGTCCTTTTTCTTTTCATTTTGATTGTTGCAATCGATCCATTTTTTTATAAACTTGCCTGTAATGAAGGATTTATTGCCTGAAAGCATTTAGGTTCGAGATATTCATAAATGTATTGCGCGGTACAATCCTCATCCTCATGTATTTATTGGATTGTACATTCGTCTCCCATTAAAGAAAGTGCATTAACACATGAAACTGTTTGTTGAGAATATTTTTTTGAAGCGTTAATTGTGATGTTATAAATATTCAACCAAGAGAATTAAAGTATTGGAATTTGACAGTTGAATGAATAAAAACATTTCTAGGAAAACAATCATAATCAGCCTTTCTACTTCAACTTTGAACGGGTATGGGACCCGGCACGTTGCTTGGCCCCTCCATTCATGAACTAACCATCGGGTAAGCTCTCCCTCTTTTCTGTGCTGCAGGACTCTCTCCAGGATGCACACCCGATATGGACCAAGGCATCGTATTTAGATCCTTGAAGCGGTTTGGAGGAGTGCGTGGAATGGGCCGTGACCGTACTCGGCAAAGATGAAATCGCTTTGCGTTTCACACACGGGTAATCGTCATGGGGTCATACTCTTTGTAATCCCTTTCGCTTTGTTACCTCAGCGTTGACGCCTATAGAGTTACTCGTTTTGTGGATTGTTTACTGACTCTGGTCACCTACGTGGGACCATCAAGAACCTTAGACGACATTTGTTAACAGGAAAGCTCAAAGTACCACTCGGGAGGCCGCCTGTTTTTCCAGAAGAGCATGAGAAAAAGTTGGTAGTTCATAAAAAAAAACTTGAAAAAGTTGGCTTTGCACCTGATCGCAAGGATGTTTAAGAAATGGCCTACCAGTTAGCTCAAAAGCTTTATATTAAAAATCCGTTCTCAAATGAATCTCAGCAAGTAGGTAATATTTGGTTTACTTGGTTCTTAAAACGAAACCCTGAGTTAAGTCAGCGAAAGGCTGAAGGTTTGTCACTTGCTAGAGCTTATGGTGTTAATCGGGAGGATGTTCATGATTTTTCTAAACTGCTAGCTCATATATATGAAGAAAATGACTTAGGCCAACATCCAGACCAAATATTTAACATGGATGAAACTGGCATCCAAATAAATAATAAACCTGGAAAAATGATTGCCAGCAAAGGAGCTAAAGACGTTTATACTTTGACTAGTTGCGAAAAGGGAGAGAATGTGACAGTCATAGCTTGCTGCAATGCTCAAGGTAATTTTATGCCACCAGTTTTGATTTAAAAAGGTACCTACAACAAACCCCAGTTATCTGAAGGACTAACACCTGGTTCGCAAGTCTTTATGAACAAAAAGTCTTCATATATAAACTCTGAGCTTTTCATGAAATGGTTCGAGGAAATATTCTTAAAACAAAAAAGTCCTGGAAAATCCCTGCTGATACTGGATGGTCACTGTTCACACAGCAACAATATTCGCTTGTTAGAAGTAGCTAAAGAGAATGATGTTACATTACTATGCTTACCAAGTCACACCACTCATGCACTTCAGCCACTGGACAGGGAATTTTTCAGGCCTCTAAAGGTTTATTTTGCCTAGGAAGCCAAATCTTGGATGGTCATGAATAAAGACAAGCGACTTACTCGGTACGATGTGTCCAAACTGATTGGTAAAGCTTGGGGAAAGGCTGCTAGTGTATCCAATGGTATCGCTGGTTTAAAGTCCTGTGGAATCTACCCTTATGATCCAAATGTCATACCAGAGCACTATTTTTCACTCTCAGATACTTTGCGGGAACAAGATCTCGTAAGCGATGAGCAAGGAAACGATAAGGAATTAGGCGAAGGCTGCTCAGGGATGCGAAACATTAACAGCCTTCCTCCTGAAAGTGAGCCAGCAGTTTTGGAAGTGGAAATATCTGCTAATGAATTGAGATGCAATCAACAAGATATGGGTTCGGAAAATCTTGAACATGATACTTTTGCTGCATCTGTAAAAACACCCCAAAAATGTTCAGATTTACCCTCGCAATCTGCAGAAGAAACGCCCACAAAATTTTTAACTAGAATTCATCCCATACCTAGGTTACCACCAATGACGTTCAAGAAAAAACAAAAGGCTGTACTATTGACATCTCCAGATAATATACAAACAAGTTGGGTAAACAGACCTACGCTCATGTCAGAAGGGTTTTGTATTCAATTTAAAAAATGCAGTCACCAGATCGAATCACATCAAGAAACATGTCAAAGACGATTTTATTGGAGAAAATATGAAATACGAAGATCATACTATGATTAACAAAGTTGAACGAATTTCCACTTCTGAGGTTTTTGGTATTGGTATACTCATAAATATCTCCCTTGATAATTATTTCACATGTCCAGCCGCGACGGAGGAAACACATTTTTCATGTATTTACCCCCTGTGCCCCACTGAAGCAAAAACTGGCAGTTTAACAACTGTTTTAAAAAGCTTCCATGTAAACTTTCATTTTATACTCATATCAGCTACGTTTGATGAATTTATTTTTTCAGGGGCCACTCTCCTGTACTGTTATCATCGATTAATGGGCAATTTTTTCGAATCCTAGAATGGTTACAAAACCCTTTTGCTAGGAGCTCTCTCCCGCCTCCTTGACTTGTTTCACTTATAAGCATTAATTGTAGGTACTCATCTACAGTCATTCATTAAATTGAATCAAGTGTTCAAAGCATGCACCTTAAACGTTGAAGTTGGGAAAAAATAACTCAAAATTATTCAATCTTCGCATTTAAAACAGCCACTTTCTTGTTTTACGATTACTGATACCACCAGCTCAACCGATTCTCAAAGATATACATGACACCTATCATTCCTGAAATTTTCATGCAAATTCTAGCAAAACTGTAGTGTCTGAGTCGGTAAAAAGCGCGTGTTGTTCCATAGCCATATGTTGCCATAGTAATAAACGCAGCGCATATTGTTCCATAGTAATACGGGAAAATTCAAACCGCTATAACTTCGCTAAATATGATTCGATCTTTATGAAACTTTCAGAATAGATCAATCTTATAAATAGTCATCAGTGTACTGAATTTCATTGAATTTAAGGGCACCGTTAAGATTTTATTCAAGAAAACATAAAATCAATAAATCATACTTTTACTAACAAAGTTGAGTGAATTGCGACTTCTAACGTATTTGTTGTTGTTGTACTCATCAAGATCTACATTCTTGATTTTTTTCAGATTTTTCGGATCACAGGTGTCCAATCGCGAGGGGGGGGGGACACAAATTTTTCGTGTATTTCCCCTCCCTGTGCGCCCCTCGAAGCAAACTTTGCCAAACTTAGACCTGTTTTGAAAAGTTCTCATCAAGACCTTTCATTTGATACCCATATCGGCTACCTTCAATGAAATTTTTTTTTCGGGGGGTCACTCCCCTACATGGGGAGACCCCCCGTAAATGCCTTATAAAATTTTTTCATATTTGAACTTTGAAGAGATCACCACTTTACACCTACATACAAAATTTGATGTTTCTAGCTTAAGTAGTTTCCGAGAAAAACTGCTGTGACACACGGACGGACGGACGGACGGACAGACAGACAGACGAACAGACGGATAGACAGGACGCGATTTTAGAAGGGTTTTGTAAAATTATTTCACAAAACCCTAAAAAGACACGCGACAAAAAAAAAGGAAGAACGATGCATTGACCAGAAAACTGAAGAAACATGAAAAACCGAAAGTAACAATGGAAAGTAAAAAAGGAAACCCACAAAAAAGAAAGTGACTGATTTCTCTTCATCATCACAAAGCGATCTTGATGAACAAAATTATAAGAGCTCTTCGAATGAGGATATTTCTGATGAAGATGAGAATAAAAGCATTGAATGTACGGAAAATTATTATTGCACGACTTTCAACGAAGACTGGATAAAATGTACATCATGTTGCATGAATTTTGTACCATATACAACCCTTTTTGCAACGTTTGTGGTAAAAAGGCTAAACAGGCAGCTGTCAAAAAGTCTAAGGAGACAAAAAAATAAAATAAGTACTACACTCAGAAAAAAACAGATTGTTAAATCCAAAAATTTTCGCTGTTGAGAATCCAAAATGAAAATATTGTTGAGCTAAGTGAATTATTTTCATTAGAAAAGATTAGTTGTTGATATTTGAACAAATTTCTTCATTTGGTGAAAAGTGCTACATTTGATTTAACAAGGAGCAAGTATTTGAAGAAGAATACTCCTCAAATAGTTGTTCTTATTGATATTCAACAACTAAATCATTCATTTTAAAGGGCCACATTTGGCTTAACAACGGCAATCTTTGACATTTCAAGAGGATAATTTTTCATTCAACGACAATTTGTTTCAACTTAAGAACAAAAACCATCCTTTTCAAATAAGTTCATGTATCCTCATAAAAGTCGCATATCAGACATCGGAGCAATCGGTTCAGTATTAGCGTTTCGGACTTGCACATGCCTGAAATACATTGAGCTATCAATGTTTTGTTTTGTTTTGTGTAGTGGGTGAAATTTATTAGTGTTGTGAACTACAGCATAGTTAATGAAGGGACCGTGATTTCCCATTTTAAGAGAATAGATTGAATCTGAAAACTTTAATTCAGTGTAGTGCAGTGAACAAATTTGGAAGCAATATGGAGTCAGGATCAGCAATAAGCTCCTATATCGATTTGATAATAAACGACGGTTCAGACGGCGCGAGTGCAACAATTTCAAATGCCACATCCGAAGCAGTGTGCCTTTTTTTAGAATGGGGACTTCAACTCCAGACAATTTCTGTTTTAACTGAGTGTGGAATCGATCCGCTAAAAGTGTTGAAAATGTTGCATTCCCACGACGTAGATCAAATATTTAACACCAAAAATCAGGTTGGCGAAAAAGTGAAGTTTCGATATAATCTACAAAAGTGGCGAATTGCAAATAATGTAAGTAAAGTCTATGTTTTATTATAGCAAAAACCTTGTGTATTTTTAAATTATACTTGCAGTGTGAAGTATTAACATGCTGTGCAAGTGATAGAACACTTTCCAATACTGTAACTGAGTGGCTATCATCACACTCTTCAGCCTCAACAAATTCTGCTGTTCCCAATGTCACTAAAGGCAGCTTCAATCTTCAAGAGATTTTGGAGCAAACTTATGCAGGCAATGAAATGTTAAATGAATACCGCATGAAAAAATGTCTAACTGAAGCACAACAAACCACATTAGTTCGTATTGTCTGTGACCATTTCTATGGAGCCAAAACGCATATGGATCCTCCCACAATGAAAGAGGTTACAGGAGCCATTCTGGAACTTTTTCCAACTGAAAATAGCGTAAGCATTGGTTTTTTGTTGAAAATTCAGTGAAACTTCAGTTAGATACATAAATGAACTTACAGGCAACATATTACATTCCGAGGAATAATAAGCGAAATGCTGCTGGAAAACTTTATGATCGCTATTTTAATATTATGTACAAAAGGAAGCCACAACAAAAACGATCTGCATCGCATAGCTCTCCGACAAGCTCCCCAAGATCAATACTTCAGGAAATTCAATCAAATGACCCAAATTATGATCGGGAAAAATTTGAAGCTGAAAAAAATGGTTGTCACACAACAAACCTAGTAATTTAATTGAATATTGGCGGAAAACTTCAATTTTAAGAATGCAGGAAATGCAGCAAATGAAAAGCTCTATTGACGATATTTTAAAACAGTGACCTAGGTATAAAGAACCAGGTGGATACAAATTAATAAGTGAATATTATTTATTTTAAAAGTGAACAATTTGCTAATTTTTCATATCTACAGATTGATATTGACTTCGAAACTATTCAACCAGGAAAGGGGAATTTATTGTACGAAAAAGTTTAAATCATGGAAGAAAAAATCAATCATATATTTTTTCCTGCCTGCATTAAAGACAAATTGAACCTTCAGTTATAAGAAAAAATGCAATCAAAAGACCTAAGCCAAGGTAAATTTAATGGACTTGATGATATTTTTTCAACTAAGAGTCTTTTAAATTTTCTAGACTCAAGACAATTTTATTTTTTCAACCTGCTCCATTCGATTATTTTGCGATTTCTGACGCCCAAAATGATATGTTTGTCCATTTTTTCAACATAAATAATCTAAAGCAAAAGGAAGATGAGCTTAAGGCACAAGCCCTGCGTGATAATACGAAATTACAACCGAAAATCTTCGTTATCGGTGAATCTACAGCCAATTTAAAAGAGTTCAAAAATTTTTTGACAATATCTATTACAAACTACCGACACTATTAAGGTCTATTGATTTATTAATTAAAATAAGTTTCGTTTTCCACTTTTAATATTCATTAAAGAGCAAATATGTTTGGATGTTTCTTCAAGAATATGTGTATGAAATAATGTGCAATGATAAAATTCCAAAGATTAAAAGTATTATTGGTAAACTAAGTCATTGTCAGTGTTGGGAAATGGGTTACTAGATAATGTTTTAAATACGAATGTTTCAATTAATGAAAAATATTTATTCTCATGAAGAACTTTAGGAAGGTGATCATACAGTGGTTTTTACTTCTGATGTTCTCCCTAAGAGAATCTACACAAGACTGACCAACAATTATCCTGAAGTATTTATCCTAACTAACTATATAACTAAAATATGAAGAGTGCGCTACAGATGTCTGGTAGGACTCTAAAAAGTATTTACTATCCCAAACACATTTTTTATTGCTATTGGGATTTTCCCTGGGATATTCTTATCATCCTTTCCTTGGGTATTTCCTGAGTCCCAAAACCTCAGACCACTCACCATACTTTCAATAGAGTAATTTTTGTACATTTTAATAAATATTTCAACAGTCAGTTAACTTCACCAATCACATAACAGTGATCTTTCAAATATGTATCATATTTGCTCGATTTGTAAAAATAAATTTGAAAATGCTGAACATTTAATTAGTCAACTCAGAGACTATCACAAAACTCCAATAGTCTTTAAATATTTGTGCCAATTCAATGGATGTCAAAAATACTTCCAAAATTTTTATAAATTTAAAATGCATATTTATAAACATGATTCTGGCAATACAGTAAACGAAAATTATTCTTGTCCTACCATTGATAAAAGAACTAATACATGTACATTGAATGATTACCAAATTAATAATAATCCTGGGACAACCAGTTATGAGCAAAACGTTCTGGGCTCACATGAAAGTTCTGGAAAAAATACAGATAAATTTTGTCACCTCAAAAATCTAATGCAGAAACCTATTATAAATTTTACTTTAAAGCTTCATGAAAAATATTCGTTTTGCAGAAAAGATATACCACTTATACAAAGCCATGTAACTAATTATATAACAGATCCACTTGTTAAATGTTTCAAAGAATTTTTACCTTTTTTGGATCCTGATAAAAGAAATGATTTTGAAGAAATCTTCATGTGTATGGAAAGCCCATTTCAGAATCTAAAATCAGAACATAAGCTTCTTAATAAGATGCAGGAACTTAATGTTTATAAACCACCTCTATGCTTTGCGATTGCGAAGGAATTGGATGAAATTGTTGTTCGCGGCAATCCAACACTTAGTCAGAACACATCCGAAGGATGTTTATTAGACATTGAATTTCAATTGAAAAAATATTTTGAGTCCTCAAATGTATTTAAATAAACTATGAAAAATATTGAACTTATAAAGTCAGAAAATAGAAGTCACTTCATTACAGGAAAGCTTTGGACATCTAAATTGAAAGAATTCGGAGACAAATTAGTGTTTCCGATTTACCTTTACTTTGATGATTTTCAAATAAATGATGTGGTCGGACCGCACAATGAATCTATTTGTGGAGTATATTTTAGTGTGCCTGTGGTTCCACAGTATCATTTATCGCATCTTAATAATATTTTCGTAGCTGGATTCCTTAAGGCAAAAGATTTGAAGCATCATCCAAGCACATTAACTTTACATAAGCTTGTAGATATTATAAAGAGTTTATATTCGAATGGCATTGAATTAAATGTTAACAGTGAAATCATAAAAATTTATTTTTGCCTTGACCAAATATTAGGGGAAAACTTAGGATTAAATTTTATTTTAGGATGTAAGACTTGTTTCAATTCAAATAATTATTGCCGCATTTGTACTAGAACAAAACAACAATGCCAACTTGAGTCTGTAGAGCTCTTCAAAAGTTTACGAAATGAAAGCAACTATCAAAATGAAAATACTCATGACGAAAATTGGTCTTTTATCAGAGAGGATACTATTTTAAATACTTTGCCACATTTTCATGTAACACAGAATATTGCTTGTGATATAATGCATAACATATTCTTAGGAATCGGAAAATCAAATATGTCAAAAATTTTAAATTATTTTATCTATGAAAAAAAATTATTATCTTTCGAATCGTTCAACTCTAGAAAGCAAGTGTTTCCATATGGTCTTCGAAAAACAGGTAATGTGAGCAATCCCACAGAAAAATTGCACATAAAGAAAAGTAATATTAAAATGAATGGGGCCGTAATGAAAACATTTTTACATTTTGTTCTTTTAATGATTGGTGATTTAATTGAGGTAAATGATCCAGTTTTTGAGTTTTTAATTGTTTTTGTAAAAATTGGAGACATTGTTCTATTAACATAATTTGATCATGATATTTTGAATGAATTGAGAGATCTAATCGTCCAGCACAATAATTTTTTAGTAGACTTTTTCAAAATAACTTTAACACCCAAATGTCATTTCCTAGTTCACTATCCAACCGTTATTAAAAACCTTGGGCCCTTGAAACATCTGTCGTGTTTCAGGTTTGAGGCCGAGCATCAGTTTTTCAAGCAATATGTCCGATCAATGAATTCAAGGGTTAATGTTCCTTACACTTTGTCTGTAAAAGGCTCTCTTCAGTTTTCGTCTTTGATTATTGAAGATAATTTTTTTCTTGATGGAAAATTGGATTTTGACTTGCGGAAATTGCCCTACTATGAAAATTTGTGTACAGAGTTTACTCTAGTAAAAGCTTTTGATTGCTTCTTGCATAAAAATGTTCTATATTCACAAAATTCCTTTGTAAAAATTTGTCACAGAAATATATATTTGAAAACGCTATTACTTTTTTACGATAACAATAAGATAGTTTATTTAATTGGCCAAGAAATAGAAGTTGTCTTTTATAAAAAATACCAAGCATACAAATTACAAAACCCAATTGGAATGTTCATATTTAAAAAAAAAATTGAAGATGTTTCTTTACCCGGAGAAAGATTTGTACTAAACAATGGAGAAAGAATCATAAAATTTGAAAGTAATTTCATTAAAAACTGATATGAAAATTATATTTCATTATTTTTGTAGTTTGCCAAATTACAAGATTTTTATTTCAGCTCCTAGTTTTATAACAGAGAAAGAAGCACTTTCGTGTTTGATGTAAGTATAAAAACTGTTGGCATGTTAACATTATGAGCAATTTATGCCAATGACTAATTTGCTTGACAAATCAACAGTATTGGTATTCGTACCAAAAACAGAACATATTGAGTTGGTAACAACTTTTTTTATTGATACAAGTATCTCCTACACTCTTCCGCTCAAAAAATAAATATCAACAATTTGGGCACAGTTGAAATAAAAACAAGGAATTGTTGGGTACGAAATGACCAAAGAAAATTGTTGAAATTAAATATTTTATATTTGTTATAACATTATTGTTTTCTGAGTGTACGTAACGTAATGATAGCATATCAAAATTATTATGGCGATTAAGAATTTCATCTTAAAGTTATTTCCGGAGACTGGTTGTTAATTTTTTATTATTAAGCTTAAATTTAGTTTGTCATTTCATTATTTCTTTATAAAAATTACAGTGGGGCATTTTATAATAGATGAGAGGCGTATTATCAACACATAGCGTCACAAAACGCCCCACCTAAGGTTTGAAAAAAATATTTTTTTTTTAGCTAGTGTATAAGGAAATGTTACCAAACTTAAGTGCCATTTTGTAGTTTAAATACCATTTGTTACACTTTTTGATAAATGTAGGGTTGAAAAACGTTAAAAGGCCATTTTATTGAGCATCGCGTAAAAGTGGGGCGTATTGTAGCATTTTACCCTATGATTGTACATTATAGGGGAGTATTTTAAGAAAAAAAGCCCAAAACGGTGAATTGCTTGTTTCTTGAAGTTAGATATGATTCATTTATTTGTAACTCAACTCGCGCAAAACTGTTAATACTTCGATTGATGCATTTCCAAGCTGCAAAAAATCGTGAATCTGACCAATCTTGTGAATTACATAGATAATCTACAGAGCTGAGTGTATCGTGTTGTGATATTCTACGGAATCTTTATTGTCGTCGTCCCTTTTTGCCAATAAAACACTTGACAAAATTTGCTCATAGGTTCGGTGTGCGGTACTAATAAGATCTTCTTTAAGTTTCAATAGAATTTCAAGAACCTATCTCCGTTTGAATTTCCTCCAATTACAACAATCATATACGATTTTTCTACTATATGGACTTTTCATCGAACCAGACATTACCCTTTTGATTTGGTCTTCTCTAAATTTTCGAATATGTTAAGATGCATAACAAAAATACATTAGATTCTGGTGTCCAGAATGGAGTCCTTTCAAAGCAAGAATATTGTTTTTGTGCATGTCATGAAAGTTTTTCTTGAATTAAATCATTCCACATGTCCGCATATTGTAGGTTAAGTACAAAACCCTTCTAATATGAGAGTAGTTCTGCCTTCCTAACTTGTATATAATATGAACACGAGGATTTTCAAACCATCTCCGTTGATTTTCTCTTTTCATATTTTGTTCAAAATAACTTATTAAATTATATATCAATATAATATTAATGATCAATTCAGTTATAAAAATCGCAAGGAAATTCCTTTCGTTTGAGATACAGATTTGCAAGAAAAAACCCCACAAATATCTGTCAATGCGTGACTTAACGTAGGTTGAAGATCTTACCAGAACTTGTTGCATTTATTGGGCCGTATTATTACTTGCTTTGGAATACATTTGGGCACTCGAATTAAAAAATCCCCGTTGGCAGCACCAGCCGGAAAGGTAAATTTCTCGTATGTAGCGTAAGGTTTCGAAAAAGAAATTGGCTTATCTACTATTGGACTTCTTATTGCAATTTTTGTAGCACTACATGGGTATTTATTAACAGTAAGGATCTGCCGCCGTTCGTATTTGGAGACCCTTCACAGAGGCGCAAATATTTTGCTAATTAAATTGAGTTGCACACGTATGGATCACATATTGAAAATCGGCGGGCTATAAATTGTTATAAACATATTTATACTTGTTTCGCGCTTCTCACATTTGCTGTTTATACGTTTGACAGAGGTTGTCAAGCAAAGGTGATAACTTTTTGGCTTAAATAGCTCAA
Organism: Odontomyia ornata; assembly: GCA_963969285.1. Lineage (NCBI taxonomy): Eukaryota > Metazoa > Arthropoda > Insecta > Diptera > Stratiomyidae > Odontomyia > Odontomyia ornata. The sequence continues at coordinate 46,219,287 of OZ017738.1, read as the reverse complement.
ATAGTTAATTTCAAAAGATTTCCATAAAAGTTTAATCAGCACTTGCATTGCCATTAATATATACATTTTCGATTCTTTTCTGAACCATCAGGGGCCGTTATTTTGAATTTTTATTGAAAACGGCTGTTTAAATTATTTAGCTGTAAATTTTCGAATTTTTTATTTGTCATCCGATTTGCATAATTAAATTAAATTAACTTGCCTTAATAACTTATAATTTCAAATTTTATCGGAATCTGTTGAGAAACTTGGCTGCTAGAGGGCTACAGAAATAAAAAAAATGTTTATGTCACCCCCCTGTATGGGGAGACCCCCTTAAACACTTTAAAATATGTTCTTACACTGCAAATTGCAAGAAGCACCACTTTTGACCTACGTAGAAAATTTCCTCATTCCAGCTCATGTGGTTTGCGAGAAAACTTGTGACACACGAACAAACGGACGCACAGACAGACAAGTCGCGATTTGATAATTTTTTAGGGTATTGTTAAAAATATTTTACAATATTTAAAAAATATTCTGATTTATAAATACGTTCAAGATAAGTCATTTAAAACGTTTCCATGAAAAAAACTCATTATTTCAGTTGCTACTAAAATAGCGAATTGCGCTTGTTCCTGACCTTTGGGGGCCGCCATTTTGAATGCATGCATTTGATTTTGGACAATTTTAAATCTCTGTGGGCTAGGACCTCATCAATCAATGTGCCAAATCTCGTTCAAATCAGAGTTTCAATCTAGACAGGGCAAAATAATTCAATTTTCAGTTTCAACTGGCCACCATTTTGTTTTTTTGACCTGATCTCCAAATTTTTCACGCAATACTTTAGGTACTTATAATTTCTATCTAAATCCCGAATTTCATGCAAATCTGTTGAAAGCTTTGACCACTATTACAACAACAAAATTTTGCACGTTTTCCGACTTTTGAGCGGCCGCCATTTTGTTTCTGCCATACCGACTTTGGATTTTTTATTGTGAGATTCATCACATACATCAGTGAACCTTTGTACCAAATTTCATTTAAATCGGAGCTATACTTTGGTCAGAACAGAAATCACGATTTTTCGTCTAAAATGGCCGCCATTTTGTTTTTGCCCCGCCGATATAGCTGACTCACAAATTTAACCGATATATTAATCCAATACACCATTTTTGAAAATTTGGTGAAAATCGGAGCAAAATTGCAACCTCTAGCGTGGTCACAAATTTCGTTATATCCCATATATATATATATATATATATATATATATATATATATATATATATATATATATATATATATACGAGTATATATGAGTATATATATATATATATATATATATATATATACGAGTATATATATATATATATATATATATATATACGAGTATATATATATATATATATATATATATATATATATATATATATATATATATATATATATATAATGTTCTCCGCAATAGGTAAATTTCTCTCGAGAAATTTACCTAAACATAATGATTCCAGTTAACTCTCTGCAGACTAAAACTTAATGTCTGCAGTAAAATGATAATGTTGAAAATAGGATTAAATAAGTTGGGTAGACAGACCTATGCTCATGTCAGAAGGGTTTTGTACTCAACTTATAAAAGGCAGTAACCAGCAACGAATAAAATCAAGAAACATGTCAAAGACGATTTTATTGGAGAAAATGTGAAATTCGAGGATCATACTATTATTAACAAAGTTGAAAGAATTGTGGATTCTGAGGTATTTGTTTTAGTTATACCCATAGATATCTCCCTTGATAATTTTTTCAGATTTTTTGAAACACATTTTTCATGTATTCCCCCCCGTGCCCCCACTCAAGCAAAAACTGTCAGTTTAAGAACTGTTTTGAAAAGCTCTCATAGAGAACTTTCAGTTGATACTCATATCGGCTACCTTTCATAAAATTTTTTTCAGGGGGCCATACCTCTATACTGTAATCATCGATTCATGGCCTATTTTTTCGAGTCCTAGAATGGTTACAAAGCCTTTTAGCTAGAAGCTCTCTCCTGCCTCTTCGACTTGTTTCAATTGTATGTACTCATCTTCATGATACCTATCATTCCTGAAATTTTCGTAATAAACATAAGCAGTCGAGCGGCCCCGTGGTGATCGGGAGTGGCTGCTCCTGAAGAGATAAAGTGGTCACCCCGTCGAAACTGCTTAGTTTGTTGTTTTACTAGTGTAAAGTAAACTATATCCGTCAAGTTTCCATCATTTAGGCGGAGATGAGTGGTTCACTTCAGCCACTTTAACATCTTTGGGTTTGACATTCCCCTTGTAATGCAACGACCTCCTTCGGTGAAAGTAACGGTTGCTTTTTGTGTAATGTTTGCGTTTGTCTCAAGCCTCCGTGTCCGCTAACTTTAACGAGGCAAAACAATATTGAATTTCTGTAGAGTAGATTAATTGACACCTAATAGAACTTTTCTAAAGACAATAAAAATTGATCGGTGCGTCTTGTAGAGTAGAGTACGCGTGATAAGTATTTTGTAGTGTAGCTTCGTGGCTCGACAAGAATCCGCCTCATATGATCCCGCAAATGCTAGTCGTGAAGCACGCGTACGCGGTCGTTAAGCGAAGCTAGTTAGCTGAGCTCGGTGTTGTTTTAGCTCGCTGACACTTGTGCCAAACCATCGGCACCCGTGTCCTACACGGACATTTAAAAATAATCATTACATTTTCATGCAAATCCTAGCAAAGCTGTAGTATCTGAGTCGGTAAAAAGCGCATATGGCTCCATAGCCATATGTTTCCATAGTAATACAGGGCATAATGTTCCATAGTAATACAGGAAAATTCAAATCGCTATAACTTCGTTAATACTATTCGATCTTTATGAAACTATCAGAAAAGATCAATCTTATAAATAGTCATCTCTTTGCTAAATTTTATTGAATTTAAGGGTACCGTCTAGATTTTATTCAAGAAAACTTAAAATCGATAAATCATACTATTACTAACAAAGTTGAGTGAATTTCGACGTCTCATGTATTTGTTGTTGTTGTACCCATTAAGGCCTACATTCATGATTTTTTTCAGATTTTTCGGATGGAAGGTTTCCAATCGCGAGGGGGGGGGTACGCGAAAAGTTCGTATATTTCCCCTTCCCCCGCCCCCTGGGTACCGATAAGGCAATTTTAAGACTTGTTTTGAAAAGATCTCATTAAGACCTTTCCAATGACACCCTACTCGACTACCAATGGTGAAAATTTTTTTTTTGAGGGGTCACCTTCCTGTACGGGGAGACCCCCCTTAAACCCCTTTAAAAAATTTTTTCACCCTTGAATTTTCAAGAGGTCACCACTTCTGACCTTTCCACAAAGTTTCATGGCTGTAGCCTCTATAGTTTCGGAGAAAAAGTGCTGTGACATACAGACGGACACAAGTCGTGATTGCAATAGGGTTTTGTATTTTAGTACAAAACCCCTAAAAAACACAAATATCAATCACTCATAATAAAAATACTGCATTTATCAATCAACAAGCAAATCTTTCTTAAAATATTCGAATCACCATCTACCCAACATACTATACATTGAAATTAAGCAGAACTAATTGATTCAAACGGCTGCCAACTTTCCACCCGTTCAAAGTCATTAAGCAAACCCTGAAATTCACTTAGCATGTTCAACTGAAACGAAACGATTCAATTTTATTGGCGTAACGAAAATGTCGAAACGCAATAGACAAAATTGATGGCACCTTTATATGCGAGTGAACCGACTAAAAGTTAAGGACTCTGCAAGTGTATCGTCGACGAGGATTCAGTTTACCCAAAGACCGGCCAATGTTTTGATTTGTTGTGACAGTTTTGATGGTGAGAACTATTCGCTTAATTGCGATATGGTTCAATGAATGTTGTTGTCAGGACTAGTTGGCAGTTGCTATGCAAAGGATCCAGGCAGTCCAATGAGAATTTTATTGCAATTTTATGTGAATTGCATACGCTCAATATTTCCGTAATTTTCACGGCAAGTAAAGAAAATAATGAGATACGTTTGCTAAATTTTTATCCATCGGATTACGTATTCTTACCAACAACTAAAAAACGTTTTATTAGTCAACAAAATATTTCCCAAGGATTCATTCACAACCGACTGAAGCAACTTGTTCATGAGGTCATTGCGACAATTTTATGATGTCAATATTTATGGCAGATGAAGTTCATAAATTTGTAATATGCTATGAATAGATCGTCCGTGATAAACGAGAACGATAAAAAGTGGAATGTCGATCACTGGCAGTAGAATATCTTGATTAAATTCTGGTATTTGCTTTCCACAGCTTTTTTCTCTATATCCGCAATAATTTCGACTAATCCAACCACGCTTATCAAACGATACAACATATCTTGAATTTAGATCGAATCATATCATGTACAAATATTGTATTCTATCTTATCGGGGAATTTATCAGTTCACCTCCAAATTCGATTATTCCCATATCTCAGCTCTAATTATATTTGACATAAAAGATTATTTGAATGTGTAATAGTAAATCATTTTCAATGAATGCCATGCTGTGATGGTCAGCAAAATAGATAAATACTTGCTTTAGATGGAAATCAGGCAAAATCTAGAAATGGAAAAGATATTTATTTTGAAAATTTATTGTTTGGTTAAAAGAACGGTGAGAATTAAGAATATGCTAAATCAAGAGTGCAGTGCAAATTTTGCCTGAGGCCAGTTGTTAATTAAGAAGAATTACAGTGAATAAAAATTAAGATTTTTTTGCTATACATTCAGCTACAGATTGAACAGAATATTTTAATTTTTTGCTCGAACTGAGTAGTCACCAAAAATAATACCTTTTGGTCCATTAGAACACCACGATATTGAGTAAATTACGTTAATTTAACGGAAAGCAAAGCACTAAACAGTGATACTAAGAAATACTGTCGCTTTCCTGTTTGAACAATTGGGAGCGCGACTCCTTCCAGAAGCATTTTGCCCAATAAATTTAGGATATATTATGGTACTACAGTCATTTAAAATTTGAATTGGAAAGCGATTTGATTGCTACACATCAAATCTTGCTTTTGATTCAAAAAAGATAGATTCTACCTATCACTCACTTTAGCCTAGTCAAAGTCAGGTCAAAAGCACTTTATTCAACTCTATTCGTTACGAATTTTAAATGAATGTATAGCAAATTCAAAACAATAACAATACAAAAACTTAATGGCCCGAATGGCCCTCTAAATTTGCACGTTATCAGTAAAACATATTAAACAAGTTGGGTAAACAGACCTACGCTCATGTCAGAAGGGTTTTGTATCCAATTTACAAAATGCAGTCACCAGATCGAATCAAATCAAGAAACATGTCAAAGACGATTTTATTGGAGAAAGTATGAAAAACGAGGATCATACTATTTTTGTTATTGTTACGCTCATAAATATCTCCCTTGATAATTATTTCAGATGTCCATTCGCGTGGGAGGAAACACATTTTTCATGTATTGCCCCCTTGTGCCCCCACTGAAGCAAAAACTGACAGTTTGAGAACTGTTTTGAAAAGCTCCCATGAAAACTTTCATTTCATACTCATATCGGCTACGTTTGATGAATTTTTTTTTTCAGGGCCACTCTCCTGTACTGTTACCGATTAATTGCCAATTTTTTCGAATCCTAGAATGGTTACAAAACCCTTTTGCTAGGAGCTCTCTCCCGCCTTCTTGACTTGTTTCACTTATGAGGATTAATTGTAGGTACTCATCTTCAGTCATTCATTAAATTGAATCAAGTGTTCAAAGCATGCACCTTAAACGCTGAAGTTGGGAAAAAAATGACTCAAAATAATTCAATCTTCGCATTTAAAACAGCCACTATTTTGTTTTACAATTACTGATACCACTAGCTGAACCGATTCTCAAAGATATACATGACACCTATCATTCCTGAAATTTTCATGCAAATCCTAGCAAAACTGTAGTGTCTGAGTCGGTAAAAAGCGCTTGTTGTTCCATAGCCATATGTTGCCATAGTAATAAATGCAGCGCATATTGTTCCATAGTAATATAGGAAAATTCAAACCGCTATAACTTCGCTAAATATGATTCAATCTTTATGAAACTTTCAGAATAGATAAATTTTATAAATAGTCAAAAGTGTACTGAATTTCATTGAATTTAAGGGTACCGTTAAGATTTTATTCAAGAAATCATAAAATCGATAAATCATACTATGACTAACAAAGTCGAGTGAATTACGACTTCTCACGTATTTGTTGGTGTTGTACTCACCAAGGCCTACATGCCTGATTTTTTTCAGATTTTTCGGATCACAGGTGTCCAATCGCGAGGGGGGGGGACACAAATTTTTCGTATATTTCCCCTCCCTGTGCGCCCCTCGAAGCGAACTTTGCCAAACTAAGACCTGTTTTGAAAAGTTCCCATCAAGACCTTTCATTTGATACCCATATCGGCTACCTTCAATGAAATTTTTTTTTCGGGGGGTCACTCCCCTATATGGGGAGACCCCCCTTAAATACCTCATTAAATTTTTTTGTAGGTGAACTTTGAAGAGAGCACCACTTTACACCTACATACAAAATTTGATGCTTCTAGCTTAAGTAGTTTCCGAGAAAAACTGCTGTGACACACGGACGGACGGACGGACGGACGGACAGACAGACGGACAGACGGACAGACAGGACGCGATTTTAGAAGGGTTTTGTAAAATTATTTTACAAAACCCTAAAAAATAAAAAGTGTGTGGAGTACACGCCCGACAGAAGCGAAACGTCTTCCTGTTAGGTATATATATATATATATATATATATATATATATATATATATATATATATATATATATATATATATATATATATATATATATATATATATTTATATATATATATATATATATATATATATATATATATATATATATATATATATATATATATATTTTATATATATGCATTCATGTATAAATGCTTATATGTATTTAAAAAAAAAAATTATTGAGGCTATCAAGGATGCAAGGATCTTAACGAAAAGGATCATATATGTACATACGATAATTTCTATTGCCATTTTTAACAGTTGTATTTATGTACAGTTGTATTTATTATGCACAGAATACTCATGAGGCTCTATCACAGTGATTATTAGCTTATATTTACTCAAATAAGATCTAGTATGATACATCTAATAACATCCAAATCACTGTGTCATGATCAATTGATTAAATACTAATATAATATGCTCATATAATCAAGTCTATCTGAATTATGAGGCTATGATCTCCTCAATTCTAATTAAATTTTCTTATGTGACATCCTTTGCAGAGTACTCTCCATCTCTACCATTTTTCACACCACATACCTTCCTAGTCTTCGTCATCAGCAACCACCTACGAAACATCATCTGCCGTCTCCATTTCAATTGATTGGATGTCGCTGGAAATAGTATTAGGACCAACAACGGCTACCATCAGGCCATCATACATTCGCTTATGATCATCAAACATCCTCAAACTCTCATCCGCCATCGCCGGTTCAATGTATTGTAGATCGGGGCATCGGTGCTAGCACAAATTACTCAGAACAACGATAAGTTCGCCGATGATCACCAACAAACAACCAACCGTCATCAGCTATCTTCACTTCTATACATTGTAAATCGGTGGCGTTTGTGCTTAGGGCAAGCGTGATAACCGCCAAACCTCCATACATCCGCCCATGATCCCTAACGACCAACAAACCATCATCCATTTTAATACATTGCACAGCGGCAGCGCCGGTGCTAAGACCAAGGACGACTACCACTGAACCACCATGCATTCGTTCTTGTTCATCAAATGACCCATCAATCGTCGTCGCCACTCAAATAGATTCCACATCAGTGGCATCAGAGCTAACACAAAGAACGGCTACTGCTGAACAATCATGTATTCGCCCATAATCACCAATAACCCACACATCCGTCGTCTCTACTTCAATTCATGCTAAGAGCAAGCACGGCTACCGTAGAACCACCATGCACTCACCCATGTTCCCTAATACCCATCAACGACGATTCGTCGTCGCTACTTGAGTATATTGCACATCGGTAGCATCGGTGCTAGGAGGAGGCACGGTTACCGTGGAGCCACAGTGCATTTGCCCATCATCCCCAAATATCTACCAAACACTATCAGTCGTCATGACTTACAAACATCACACATCAGTGGCATCGATGCTAGGACCAAGCACGGGCACCGCCGTATCATCATCCCTTCGCCCATGGTCCCTAAATACCCACCAATGAACATTCGTCGTTACCACTTAAATGTTTTGCACATTGGCCGCATCGGTAGTAGGACCAAGGACGGCTATCGCCAAACCATCTTGTATTCGCCTAAGATTTCTAACGATCCGTAAATTATCATCCGTCGTCCCAATTTCAATACATTGCGCATCACTGGCATTGGTGCTAGGAGCAAGCATGGTTGCAGCCGAAACACCATGCATTCGCTCATGATTACCCACCAACTAACATCCGTCGTCGCAACTTCAATGCACAGCATATCGGAGGCATCAGTGCAATTACCAAAAATGTCTATCGCGCAACCACCATGCGTTCATCAATCATTACCAACGACCAACCAAGCATCACCCGTCCTCGTGACTTCAATGCAGTACACATCGGTATTATAGGCCCTAGGAGCAAGCACGGCTACCATCGGGCCACCATGCTCCAACGATCATCCGTCATTACGATTTCAATATATTGTATATCACTAACATCAGTTCTAGAACCAAGCACGACTACCACCGAACTATCATGCATTCGCCCATGATTCCGAGCTACCCACCAAATACCGTTCATCATCACCAATTCAATACAATGCACATAGGCGGCATCGATGCTAGGACCAAGCGCGGGTGTCCCCGTACCATCATCTATTTCTCCATGATCCCCAAATACCTAGTAACGACCATCCGTTGTTACCACTTCCATACATTTCACATTGACATCGGTGTTATGACCATGAACTAATTTTCATTCGCTGACAATGGCCTGCTATCCTCAATCGTACTCATAGCAAATTGGCGGGATCAGTTCTAGCACCTAACAATGAAGTGAACTCCTACCAGACCTTCATCCATTGTCTTCTGCCACATTTCATCGCATGGCCACCATCCACCGCCACTAAGTATGCATACTAGGCAACAAACAGTCAGTCCAACAAACTACCTTACTATTCCCAATAAGGACTCGGGCGGAATGCGATAATTTAGTCGGAAACTTATATCGCAGCATGAATAAACATATACTGAAAAAAGATTGTCGCGCAAATGTCATTTTGCTGTCCGCCCAGAGTGTAAATGGTTCTGCTTTTTCGTTACATCTGAAAATTTTTACCCCCCCAGTAAAGAAGTTTCACTTAAAAAAAAATCTATAGCAAATTCAAATAAATTAAAATTATTACATATTTTATGATTGGATTGCATAAAGGAGAAAAAACCAACCAACACTATCCCAAAATTATTTATAATTTAACACAACAGCGAACTTATATACTACACCTTATATGTTATAACCAAATTCTAATAAAATTCAATCAAAAAGCTTTATCTTATACTTAAACATTTTTATCACAATATTCCTAGCCCAAGCATTTAACCTTATCTTTAAACCTAATAAAACAAATGTTACATATACCTAATCTATCCCTTAATTTTTAGCACCAATAAACAACAACAATAAATGTAGCAATAACGAGCTGAAACTCAAAAACTAACTAACGAAAAGCACAAAAACTAACAATAAGCACGAGCAATTTAGACATTTTCATTCAGCCACCAATACCTAGATTGCTCCGTCTCAGCTCGACCAGCATCAAAGAATCTAGCAAATGAGTGTCTCCGCTGGAATTGTTGGTCTCGTGTACTCAAACTTGGAGGATATTTTATCTTCTTATCGGTGGCTCGTCTACATATGCGATATGTGATGAATGAAAAACATATTGATCCATGTCTAAATACACGACTGCTTCTAAAGAAACGAAGCGGTAGCGAGGCAAGTCGCAATATACTCGTTTGTAGGGTGGAACGGCTGTGAAATCCAAGAGTTTTCACTTACAGTTACAAATCTTCCAATAAGATTCTGAAGAAGCTTGAATATAAAGATATAGACTCTCGTCACTTTAGTAGTTTAATAAATTCTTCTATTCGATATATAGTGCTTCCAACCCGTCTCAGGCTTTCTGTATAAACCAGTACATGCACGAAGATATTTCTATTCAAAGCCGTCCGATAGCATGCGAATGAATATTGAGAAGAGCAGAGGTGCAGTAACTCTTCCCTGCTGAAGACCATTCAAGATCTTGAATTCGCGCATTATTGTCAGATTTCCATCAGTTAGAACAAACGATTTCCCGTATATCATATTTTACATCATGGTGACAAGGTGTCTGGGGGACCTGTCCTGAAGGAGTTTAAAAACTAGTCCATCTAACCATACTGTATCGAAAGCTTTCTCCATATCAATGAGACACACTCCAACACATTCTCTATCATTTAGTTTCCAACAGATGTCTGAGGTTAGTTTCGTTGTTGCATATGTCGTCGAATGCCTGGCACGAAAACCAAATTGGCAATTCGGCATCAACTCATTTTCCTCAATGTGGGCGTTTAATGCTCTGTTGAGTATAACTTCAAACACCTTGCTGATGTTAGGCAGCAAGCTGATTGGGCGATAGCTTTTGGGGCATGAAGATTCTTTTCCTTTCTTCAATATCGGAAATACCTTAGCTTTTTTCCACTCATTTGGGAAATATGAATTGCTCAACACGTTGTTGAACAATATGGAATAATTTCTAATGGCAACCACAGGCAAATGTCGGAGAACTATATTTGGAATACCATCGATACCAAATGATTTCTTATTGTTCATCCTGCAAAATATGAAACACAAGTCTTCATAGCTCGCAAAATAATCAATAAGATTCAAGCTCGGTATGAGGTCAGATGTTAATGTTTCATTGAAATGAAGAATTGCTTCAACGACCTCTGAAAACATTTTATTCCCTCTCGAAGAGTTTGTTAGATGAACGAATACAAAATGTATTCCAATCAGGGCAAGTTTATCCAAACCCTCACTTATGATCCTGTTTCCATTTCTATCTGGAGTTGTACTATTGTCATTACTGAAGAAACTGGATAACTGGCGACAACGGATGCCAGTTGTGAAATGCAGTCAGTCGAGCATGCCAACGAAGCCGAGCAGATGTGTGTTCCTTACGGAGAGAAATTAATTAAATAACAAGTTGGGTAAACAGACCTACGCTCATGTCAGAAGGGTTTTGTATTCAATTTACAAAATGCAGTCACCAGATCGAATCAAATCAAGAAACATGTCAAAGACGATTTTATTGGAGAAAATATGAAATGCCAAGATCATAATATCTTTAACAAAGTTCAATGAATTCCGACTTTTGAGGTTTTTGGTATTGTTATACTCATAAATATCTCCCTTGATAATTATTTCAGATGTCCATCCGCGACGGAGGAAACACATTTTTCATGTATTTCCCCCCTGTGCCCCCACTGTAGCAAAAACTGACAGTTTAACAACTGTTTTGAAAAGCTCCCATGAAAACTTTCATTTTATACTCATACCGGCTACGTTTGATGAATTTTTTTCAGGGCCACTCTCCTGTGCTGAAATCATCGATTCATGGCCAACTTTTTCGAATCCTAGAATGGTTACAAAACCCTTTTGCTAGGAGCTCTCTCCCACCTCCTTGACTTATTTCACTTATGAGCATTAATGGTAGGTACTCATCTTCAGTCATTCATTAAATTGAATCAAGTGTTCAAAGCATGCACCTTAAACGTTGAAGTTGGGAAAAAATAACTCCAAATTATTCAATCTTCGCATTTAAAACAGCCACTATCTTGTTTTACGATTACTGATACTACTAGCTGAACCGATTCTCAAAGATATACATGACACCTATCATTCCTGAAATTTTCATGCAAATCCTAGCAAAACTGTAGTGTCTGAGTCGGCAAAAAGCGCATGTTGTTCCATAGCCATATGTTGCCATAGTAATACATGCAGCGCATATTGTTCCATAGTAAAACAGGAAAATTCAAACCGCTATAACTTCGCTAAATATGATTTAATCTTTATGAAACTTTCAGGATAGATCAATCTTATAAATAGACATCGTTTCATTGAATTTAAAGGTACCGTTAAGATTTTATTCAAGAAAACATAAAATCGATAAATCATACTATTACTAACAAAGTTGAGTGAATTGCGACTTCTCACGTATTTGTTGTTGTTGTACGCACCAAGGCCTACATCCCTGATTTTTTTTTAGATTTTTCGGATCACAGGTGTCCAATCGCGAGGGGGGGGGACACAAATTTTTCGTGTGTTTCCCCTCCCTGTGCGCCCCTCGAAGCAAATTTTGCCAAACCAAGACCTGTTTTGAGAAGTTCTCATCAAGATCTTTCATTTGATACCCATATCGGCTACCTTCAATGAAATTTTTTTTTCGGGGGGTCACTCTCCTATATGGGGAGACCCCCCTTAAATACCTTATAAAATTTTTTTTGTAAATGAACTTTGAAGAGATCACCACTACAGACCTACACAAAAAATTTGATGTTTCTAGCTTAAGTAGTTTCCGAGAAAAACTGCTGTGACACACGGACGGACGGACGGACGGACAGACGGACAGACTGGTCGCGAAACTAGTAGGGTTTTGTAAAATTATTTTACAAAACCCTAAAAACGCTAAATTGGTTGAACTTGATTGGTTAACCCGAATTTATCAAAAGGTTAGTACAATCAGATTTCTCAGAAGCAAGCAGCACTCCAAGGCGGATGACCGAAGTTCAAATTGTGCGAGATTTAAGTGGCAACGCGAGTGGTCATGACGACGAAATCACCCTAACGGATGAGACGGGAGGTGATACATGATCATGAGGAGGTGATACATGATCATGAGGCGCCACGCTGATTAAATTTTCTACAGCGTGAACGCATTTTGCTGAAAAGGGAGCAGGCATTCCTAGAATCAACATATCGACAAACGAGAACGTTTGTCTCCGCCCGCGACATTGCGGAAATGTTTCCAAGTTTCGACCCGAACAAGCCAGACTGGACGGCAGAACAGTTTATTAAGCACATATACGAGTTGAAGGAGGTATACGCTTGGGACGATAAATTGGTATTGTTTTCATCACAATTAAAACTGTGTGGATATGCAAAAATAGAGAACGACGGATAAATGCAAATATTTAAACGTTTCCCAGAGTTTGTGAAGAAACTAGTGATCGACTTCCTACTCAAATTGACGAAGCTGATGTGCATTTAAAGTTGTTGAGAACGATTTATGCGAATTTGGAAAGCTTGGACAAATGTTTTTATAAAATGACAGCAATTGGGTGACGGGAGAAGTGTCACACGCAGCGATCATAAAGTATATCCGACGAGGCTTCAGTCATCCAGCACTGCAAAATGCTCTTGCGGGAAGTGAATTCGCAGAACTACAAGAATTTGCCGGTACGTGACCAGTTGGTACGAGTGTCGAATACTAGGCCAGTCGAAATGCGCGAAATCGGACCAACATGTTTCAATTGCCGTCAGCGAGGTCAGTTGGCAGTGCGATGTCCACATGCACAACGATGTCCGCGTTGCGATCATTGCCGTCGTACGGGACATTGAATGAGCGAATGCCTCGACAGAGCTCAACAATCGAGAGGATCTACACCACAGCAGTCAGATGTCGCATGCAAATACAGGAGGAGGAAAATTTATCAATTGTTTCTGGACTGCTATTGCCGCCGAAAAAAATAACTGTCAAGGGAAACAAAATAGTAGACTCAGGAAGCTCACGTTCATTATAAGCTCGACCCATTGCTGATGCCATTGGGCCAGTCGAACCGACTGAAATCGAATTGGCTTCGGTGGAGGAAAATGTCGCTCTACGGGAAAAATGGAGATCTAGTTTGACAATAAGGATTTTCTTCACACATTCTATATAGTGGAAGATGGAATGTTGCCTTGTGCTGCTCTAGTGGGAGCCAATTTCCTAAAAAACCAACGTCTAAATCTAATCATTGGAGATAGAGTTTATAAAATCTAAGACAAAAAGAACTTGAACGAAGACGAGTATCGCAAGTTAGATGAACTATTATGCAAATTCAAAGATTGTTTCGCCGAGAATCTATCGGAGATTGGGAAGTATAAACTGGGGCAGCTAAAACTCAGGTTAATATCAGACAAACCCATTTACCACAGACCTCATTGCATTGCTTTTACGAAAAGACCTGAGGTGACAAAAATTATAGACGAATTATTGGAAACAAACATTATTCAGCCAAGTAAATCATCGTATGCCTCTCTGGTGGTACTTATAAAAAAAAATCAGATTTAAAAGATAGACTATGTGTGGACTACTGAGAACTAAACAAAATTACGGTGAAACGTCACTTCTTGATGCCTGTAGTCGATGAGCTGCTAGCACAACTTGCAGATGCTGAGTTGTTCACAACTCTGGACCTGCTATCCGAATACTATCAAATCGAAGTCGAGCCAGAGTCATGAAAATATACTGCCTTTATTACGCACGATGGGCATTTGGAATGCTTTTCGGAGTAATGAAAAAAATTGAGCGCATGTTGCCCCCTGAGATACTCATTACATTTTTTGAAGATTTTATTATCAAAAGCAAAAATTTTGCTGAAGGTATGGAAAAGCTGCGGAAGGTATTCGAAGTGATTCGAGCAGTCGGAATTACTCTCCGCCGCTAAATATGCAGATTTTTGGAAAGTGAGGTTAACTTTTTGGGCCGTCGAGTGAACGCCAGCAGTATAGCACATGGGGAGATAAAACTAGCAGCGATAAAAGATTTCCCAACACCCGAAAATGTTAACAACGTTCGAAGATTTTTTGAGTTAACCGGATTTTTTCGGAAGTATATTGAAAAATTTGCCAAAATAGCACGACCAATCACTCATCTACTGAAGAAAAATGCAGCATTACTTTGGGATGCTGGTCAAGAAGCCGCATTTACCCCTCTGAAGGAGATGTTATCCAACGAGCCTATTCTGTGCTTGTACGATCAGACGAAACGCCATGAGATCCATACAGATGCAAGTTCCAAAGGGCTGGCCGAGGTGTTGTTCCGGGAAGAATCTTCGAGTGAGATTAAACCGGTGTGCTACTATAGCCGTTGTTGTAGCGAGGAAAGGAAAAATTACCATTCGTATGAGTTGGAAGTACTCGCCATCGTTGAATCGTTGGAAAGGTTCCGAATCGATGTGTTAGGGAAATCTTACACGATTGTAACAGATTGCTTCGCAGTTACCACGGTGCGACTAAAGAAGCCCCTACCTGAAAGGATAGCACAATGGTGGCTGAAGATGTCCGAGTATGATTTTAAACTAATTCACCGGGACAGCCGCAGGATGCAGCATGTGGATGCCTTAAGTCATGCACTTACCAGAAACCCCACTGAAGTTGTTAAGAGGATTTGAACAGTCAACATTACCGATGAAGACTGGCTGGTTACAATGCAACAATAGGACGAGATACTAAGAAATATCAGGTGGATAATAATTCGACTAGCTGGAGCAGTTACGGGAGGAGTACGTACTGGAAACCAACCAATTATATCGGAAAGTGCGGGGAAAGCTGCAATAAGTTGTGCCAAAAGCTGTACGCTGGAGAGTTGTGAAGAAAGCTCATGATGACACTTTGGGGTGGACAAAACGTTAAAGGAGATACAACCCTTTTATTGGTTCCAGCGCATTCGAAATTACGTGAAGGGATGTATCGCTACCTGTATCGAATGCTGATATTTTAAAAGGGCTGCTGGGAAGTCAGTTGAGAAACTGTATGTTAGCCTGGTTGTCCCTATCCCGTTCGAAACGATACACGTAGACCACCTGGGACCCTTTCCTAAAAGTACCGCTGGAAACAAATACCTGCTAGGAATAACTGACTCATTTTCTAAATGTATTGTGGTAAAAGCTGTAAAGTCAGGGAATACGCTCCCAGTAATTCATGCGCTAAATGATCTAACTACCTTTTTTGGACTTCCGTGGCGAATCATATCAGACCAAGGCGCAGCCTTCACTTCCAAAAAGTTTGAAAGTTATTATGCTGACAATGATATCAGCTATGTTTTAAATGCGGTTAGGACCCCCAGAGCAAATGGCCAGATCGAGAGAGTGTATCAATCCGTTCTTCTATATTTGCGAACTTCAACAGATAACGAACGCAAATGGGCCCGAAATCTTAAAAGGCTTCAGCTTGTTTTAAATTCCCAAGCAAACTCGACTACGATTGTATTCCAATACCAGCTACATGCCATTCTTCCAAATAAGCTACTCAAAGCGCTAGACGAGTTAGATGGGACTAAATCCACGGAAATTTGCTATGACGAAATCGCGAATAGAATTAACATCGAAAAGCAAAAATGGAAAGAACGTTTCGACAAACAACACGGGCAACCAAAACAGTTTGCGTTTAACTATCTGGTTGTGCTTGATAGCGTGCCTTCTGCGACCGGAAAATCTCGAAAATTACAGTCACGCTACAAGGGACTGTATGTAATTAATCGGGTATTGGAATACGACCGATACCTCATTGGAGATCTAGAAGATTGCCAACAAAATCACCGATCGTTCCAATCTGTATTCCACGTGGAGTGGTTGAAATCCTGGTGTTCGTTGGGACCCGAAGCGAACAGCGACGATGAATCAACGTATGACGAATCAGAAGTTAGCTCCGATCCCGCCTTGGTTGAAGATGTGTCTTGGGACGAGTCACTCCAAGACGGCCGAGCTGTCAACACTGGAGAAACTGGACAACTGGCAACAACGGATGCCAGTCGTAAAATGCAGTCAGTTGAGCACGCCAGCGAAGCTGAGTAGACATGTGTTGCTTACGGAGAGAACTTAGTCAAATAAAAAAGCTAAATTGGTTTAACTCGATTGGTTTTATTCATTACCCAGTCTGCCATTCTGACATTATCAATTTCGATACCAGCCCTATCGAGGACATTTATCTCATCACTAGTGACTTCAAGATTCGATACCTTCACTCGAGACTTCTTACGAAATATGCTATTCACTTTCGCGAAAACGGCATCTGGGTTCAATGAACTAATACTCCTTAATTTTTCCACCCATTGATTGCTGACCTCACTCCTGAAGTATGAACGGATTAAGTTCCGGACATTTTCAGGTTGTATTTCAACAAAGCCAACGAGGAATGGTTGTAGTCCAAAAATCGCCGATAAATATTGTTAACGCGTGTAGGAAAAAGGCTTTTCAATCTTTTAAACCTTATGATGGTTGGTGTTTCATATCCTTCCATATTGTTTCGATGTTTAATCTTGGGAACTCCTTTCTCAATCGTTTCCACCGTCAGCTTCTCTAACTTCAACAAATACAGATCTATTTCATCATTAGTTAGATTCTTGTCGTAAGGAACCATTGAGCAAGCATTGCCATTATCAGCAGGAGGACATTGCTTCTGGTAATCCTGATTAAACTTCTTTTGAAACTTTCCCCAGTCTGTTTTTTTGAAACTCAACCGAAGATTTTCATGTTGAACTGGAATGAGGAAGAGATCATTTCTCTGATGATTGATTTCCACTACGATTGCATTATGGTCGCTATCGTAAGGAAGCACCTGCCGTTTCCCTTGAGGACTATTAAAGCTGAATTCAAGTCTTGCGTCAGCAATGCAGAGGTCCAGATATGAATTGGCCCTAGGGTATGTTGGGAACGCCGACCCATATAGATTGGATCTGTATTCAATTTGGTTCTCTGTTATCCACGAGTTCAGGAATACACCTCTTGGACTATTGTTGGCGCTCAGACATGATGCATGCTTGGCATTCAGGTCACCAGCAAGAATATAATAACTATGCAGCCTGTTCAATTTGAGTATTTCAATCAAGGAATTGATCTCCTCCTTGAACTTGAGAACATTTTGACCAGTTGCATAGGCATATATAACGAAGAGCTTATCCCCACCTGGCAGTGAGATTTTGATAACGGACACTTCAAGAGATTCAAACCTTTTGAATTCGACTTTTTCAATATTTTGGAAACAATGGGGTCCTTGAAGCAATAGCCTGGTGTCACCTCCCCCATCACCGTTCACCCTATGGTTTCTTGCGAATGCAAAATCCTTGAATGTCATGGAGTGCTATGTGAATTGAGGCAGGTTTCAGTGAGAAGCATGATGTCAGGCTTTTGCTTAACAATGAATTCAAGGAGATAATCACGTCAATGTATAGAAACAATGGAGCCAACGTTGATCGAAATGAGGCGAATTCTATCCATAGGAATATGACTGGATGACAAGTTATTTTGGGGCATTTGAAAGCCCTAAACGCTGAAAACCAAAATTAATTTTCCTATCTTAGTTATCGATTTTCTCCGATAAAGAATTTATTTGCTGATAAGTTTTGAAAAGCAGCTCATTATTGCCACTCACATTATTTGTAGCATTTTCTGCTGGTCCTCTAGCCGCGAGTGCAAATGCTATTTTGGGCTTGACAAAGCTCGAATTTAAGACACTGCGGTGTAGTTGTGTTTGCTTTGGGATAAATTTTACTTTCGCATCTTGATATCGGGAGCATCCTCGATATGATGCCGGGTGACCAAAAACACCGCAGTTAACACAGTATAATTCCTCTTTTGGCTCCGTCTGAGTCAATTTGCACTCACTGGGAGCATGAACGTCCTTACATTTAACGCATCGATAATGGCGCAGTTGGCAGCCAAATATCCAAATCTTTGACATCGATAACACTGATTCACTTCTCTTTTCTGGAGGCGTTCCCAACTAACCACTCGGAAGTCCAAGTATCTTATTTGTTGAAGAGCACTTGGACTGCTCTTATTTGAAATCTGTACCAAATGAAGTCGTAAATTTTTTTTTTACGGTCGATCTTCTTGTCGAGAATGTTTTAACGAAAACCAATTCAATTTCAGCTGCAGATTCCTTGAGCATCTGAAGCAGATCGACGGTATCTTCTCCGCAGTCCAAGCCCTTCAACAAAAAGGTCTGGTTCTTCTCACTTTTCGGGGTATAGGTGTAGTGTGGAACCTCCCCAGAATTTAGTGCATTTTAAGCTGATTTGAAATCAACCAGTGATTTCGTTCTGATTGTTAATTTTTTGGCATTAACCCTTTTAATCTCGAAATAAGTTAATTTATTTTCGGAACCATATCCTTTCCGCTTTGAACGAACACATTAATTGGCGGAACCTCCTCTGTATTTTTGGAAACTTTTTAAGAAGGACCAGCAGAAATGCGGGCTGGTTTCTTCCCCTTATTTGTATTTCTCGAGTACAGAATAAAATTATCATTCTTATCTTGATTAGAATTACCTTCAATACTTTCGTCAACGTCCATTTCTTGTTGGAGTCCATCCAGCGCAGTATAGTAGCTTTGGCTGACATTAGCGTCTCCAGCACTTAGCATATCTTCTGGGATGACTTGTTTGACAGCTTTCTTTGCTTTGATTCCCGCATTTATTGGCCTTGCCGGTTCTGCATCTTGAGTTTTCCTTCTTCTCTTGTACACATCTTCAAACGTTCAATTCAATTCCTGAATTTTAGCTTGAAGTTGACTCACTTCTTGTTTGTCTTCTACTACTTGAGTCTTATTCCCGCCATCTGCGGAGTCCATATTACTCGTGTGTCTTCTCTTATTGACGATTGCCGCCAATTTCGTATTGCTACTTTCCCTGGGACCCCCAACAACGGAGGGAAGCCGTCGGGCTCCTCCATACAGCAGTCCCGAGTTAGTCTTTGGCTTATTTGCTATTGTTGATTTATCGAAGTCAGATAATATTCTATATGATTCCGTGGGTCGATCCCTTCGACGATAAATGCTCTTTCCAATAAAATCAAAATTTGTTTTTGACTGACATAAAAAATTAAGTTAATTTTTTGAAACTAACTTTCTTGAAACATTAATTAATTTTTGAAATTAATGACAGGAGCGATTAAAAACACGTCTACACACTACGAGTGCTAGACGTAGAATCTAGGGGACTCCCTCCTCCTTTCTCAAATACGTTTGGGACCGTCTACAGTGAAATAGTTAGATTATTATATTGACTCCAATTGGTTCTTATGGCACGAGTATCAATAAATATCCTATGATATCAATACATGCAATTTTATTTAAACATATTTCAACATGTAGATAACTATTGAAATCTTTTTAAGATACAAAATCTTATTAAATTCAATGTTAAACAACTTATTCTATTCAATATTATTGAATTTCTGTTAAACTTACTTTTAAAATTTTCATATAATGACGATTGATAACTAGATTTTGTGTGAAGTGTACTCGTAAGGTGTCTGCATGGAAGTATATTTTTAAATGAAATGACTTGTGTCAACGGTTCAAAATTAAGTGTAGTATAAATAAAAACGTTATATGTAATTTTGCCTCCTTTTAAAAATATACTCGTAACTGCCAAATCTTCATAACCCTGTGTGTATTTTCCCATGTTTAACGCTTCCAAACTACCTGCATTTTCTCCGATAAAACGCTGTTTGTTTTTTTGTTAGTGTTTAACGGATATATATTTTGAGAATAGGGGGAGGGGGGTGGCAAGGTGGGGTAGCGGGTAAGACGGGGCAACGCGTTTTAACAGCCACACAAACGATCAATCCCAGCCGCTCTGGCTTGCAATGATGCGCCGTCATGTTGCTCATAAGTCAGCGCAGTAACCGGCTTAAAAGTGCACGCGTTTTTGCTTTGGCGCCAAAAACTCGGTTTTTGTCAAGTTAGTTGTGATTTCCGCGTTATACATCGATTGTGTTTTGTACCTGAAGGTTATTCTTGTTTATCAATGATTACACTAGCAGGCAAGAACATGTTTGTGTCCATATTCTGAATTGATCATTAAAGGCATGTTATTTTAATCAAATAAGCATTGGAGGGCAAGATGGGGTATTCTTCGAAGAAATTCAATTATTTCCTTATGACAGTTTATTCATCTTCATAACTTCTTTGATTTTAATCTTGTTTCAGGATGTTGAAAAATTATAAAAGAAAGTCGGAGAGGGGAAACTGGAGTGAACAGAGTATGCAACATGCGATAGATGTTGTAATTGAAGGAAAAATGGGGTAAAAATTAGAGGCAAAAACATATTTTATGCCACAAACGACCTTTGAACGAAAAGTCAAAGTAGTTCGTGCAGCCCTAGAAGATCCTAATACTACTGCAACTTCGATTAACGTTCCTTTAGGCCCAAAAAAGTGAACATTTACTGATGAAAAGGAAAAAGAGAAAGAGCTTTGCAACTATATAATGGATATGGAAAGTCACCTTTACGGGCTCACAACAAAAGATTTGAGGGGTTTGGCGTACACTCTGGCAGAAAAAAATAGGAAGCAAAATTTCTTCAACTCTGAAAGAAAAGAAGCTGGCAAAGATTGGGTGCAGCGGTTTTTAAGCAGGCATCCAGAATTGTCGATACAAAACCAGAAAGCACTTCAGCTGCATGTGCCGCTGTGTTTAATAAACAAGCTGTTAAACAGTTTTTCAACTTTCTCGGCAACGTTTATGATGAGCATAAGCTTTCGACAGAAAGAGTTTATAATTGTGATGAAACCGCAGTTTCAATGGTACCAAAAACCAAGTCAAAAATAATTGCACGAAAAGGTAGAAAACAAGTGGGATCTATAACTTCTGCGGAGAGAAGTACGACAATAACTGTGGATCTATGTTTTAGTGCGAGTGGTCAATACATGCCGCCAATGCTGGTGTTCCCACGAAAGAGAATGGACCCACAGTTAATGCTCAATGCTGCTCCTGGAGCTTGGAGTGTTTGCAGCGATTCTGGCTGGATGACAGCTGAATTATTCCTTGGCTGGTTTAAGAAGCTTGTTGAATTTAGTGGGGCAACGGTTGATTGCCACAGCAACCACACATAAAACTTGGACCTCATTAATGAAGCTCGTACCAATGGGGTTATTATTTTATGTTCCCTCCCATATACAACTCATCGACTTCAAGTACATGAGGTCCTTAAGCACATACTATGACCAACAAATCACAGCTTGGCTTTGCAGCAATCCAGGGGTGACTATACCGATCCGGCAAGTAGCAGAAATTTTAATAAATCCTTTATACAGGCTTCTACAACAGCAATGGCTTCAAGAAATGTGGCATTTGGTCATAAGATCCAACAGTTTTTTTCCGACAGTGACTTTGCTCCATCATTGACGACTGATATCCCACAAAAAGACATGTTATTCATCAATGAAAGATTGCCTGAAACAACGACAACGAACAACCGTGCTACTGCGCTCAATAGATCAATCGTTGCTCCTGAGATGGTAACGGCTGCAATAGTAAATTCAATTTTGGCAGTTGGAGATTTTGATAAAGAAACTATTGATAAAGCGCTGATAGATACCATGCCTGTTGCTATAGCACCATCTGATATTGAAGCAGAGCCTTTGACACCCTCTATCACAACAGCTAACCCAGTACTTGTAAATTTTATGAATCCTGAGCCCAGATGCTCGACTTGGACAAGAAATATAGAAATAAACCACAGGCCAGCTACTCCCCCAGAGCAATCAGTGTTTTCTGTTGCTAGCCCTCAGCAAGTGATGCCTTATCCTGCAACTCGCGAAATTTCGCGCGTGTGAAGGAAACGAGGAAAATTGACTATCATAACGTCTTCCCCATTTTAAAATAAATTGAAAGAAACAATGAAAAAAAAGAAACTGTCCGAAGATAACAAGAAGAAAAAAGAGCAAAAAAAGAATAAGAAAACCAAATCGCCTAAGAAAAACAACAGAAAGGAAACCAACAAAAAGTTCAATTCTCCATTAGAAAGTGACAATGATGAAAATAATATCCCATGTTTTAACTGTCATGGAAAATACTTAGATTCAAATGAAGGATGGGCCGCGTGTTCTCTGTGCGGGAATCCGGCACACTGTAGCTGTGCTGGCATAAATGACGAGGCAGTTTTAGTTTGCGAGTATGTCCCCCATACCCCATATTGCCCCATAGGGTACCCCGTCTTATCCATCGTAAAGGGTAAGATGGAGTGTTGGACATGTTCGACAGAATTGGCCACTTTCTAGTTTTTCTATGATTGAAAAGTGCCTTAAGTTCCTTATTTTCAAAGACGAATTATGTAGGAGTAATTTAAAATTAATAAAGATTTGAACTACATAAAAATATCCGTTTTGTTACTCTTCAAACGTTAAGGACTTCATCTTGCCCCCGCTTCCCCTAAGTTGCAATTTAATCTCGAAATATATATATATATATATATATATATATATATATATATATATATATATATATATATATATATATATATATATATATATATATATATGTCAAATAAAAACAAAAAGCGTTTTAGTGGGGAAAATACAAATTAAGGATACTTTATAGCTCGTTCTTTCAATTGGATTCAGCCACACTGGGTTACAGATTCTCTGAAGTTCATTAAATTCAAGTTGTATGAGCATAGTTCATTAAATTCAAGCTGTATAGAAGCCAGAGGGCACATCTCAGGAATCTGTTTCTCCGATTTGTGGTTAAAATACTATAAGTCATATATGATATTGTAATGATTTTAAATGTCTTGATCCGAACGAGGAACCGACCTCTCATCGATTCTAGACGTTAAGTTTGAGTAGTGCCAACGGATGGTACCAACCGATCAACCAATCCGTGCACCGAAATCCATTTTCTCGGTGGCTGCTTGTTGGCCAGCTAGATCGGAGAGGATTTCGGTCACGGGTCACCAAATGAATTACGCTCATCTACAATTTTCAGCCACAAATACATACCCGTTTCTAAACGCGTCACAAAACAAAACCATACGGAGAGGAAACCTACTTTACGTTACTCCGTATTTCTTCATTCAACCAGTCAAAGAACAAAAATCTAATCTATATTTCGCGTTCCCGAATTTCCGACGCGGTGCCAAAAAATATACTACGCTAACTCAACCCCGACGAAAGCTACGCTAATAAAAATGCAAAACAAACTCTTCTCTTTTTCTTACGTCGACAATATTGCAATATGTAGACGTAGCGTATTTATTATATGCATATTCATCTATTTATATACTTTTTTTTTACTTATATTTAACAGTTCTAGTAATATTTCTTCCGTCTTGCGTCAGACAATACTTAAGTAAAATAAATGTATAGTTAAATGCAAATGCAATTGAAAACCATTCGAAGGTTAGCTAGTTTTCACCCTTATAGAACAGATCGGGTTTTTCTAAAGTTTAAAATCTAGAAAACACTTGTCCATACATAATTAACGACGCGTTGCAGTTAATGCTTCCTTATGCACTCTCACTATCTTTTTTTTCCACTTAACCGTACTCTACTTAAATTTATTTCCTTATTGTTTTACTGCATAAGCATGTATTCTCTTCCTCCCTATCAATTATAAAGTAACATTTCTATCTTCTACCCAAACAATTTAATCAAGTATTGAAATCGAGAAAAAAACAAGTTGGGTAAACAGACCTACGCTCATGCCAGAAGGGTTTTGTATTCAATTTACAAAATGCAGTCACCAGATCGAATCAAATCAAGAAACATGTCAAAGACGATTTTATTGGAGAAAATATGAAATACAAAGATCATACTATTATTAACAAAGTTGAACGAATTTCGACTTCTGAGGTTTTTGGTATTGTTATACTCATAAATATCTCCCTTGATAATTATTTCAGATGTCCATCCGCGAGGGAGGAAACACATTTCTCATGTTTTTCCCTCCTGTGCCCCCACTGAAGCAAAAACTGACAGTTCAACAATTGTTTTGAAAAGCTCCCATGAAAACTTTTATTTCATACTCATATCGGCTACGTTTGATGAATTTTTTTTTTTCAGGGGCCACTCTCCTGTACTGTTATCATCGATTAATGGCCAATTTTTTCGAATCCTAGAATGGTTACAAAACCCTTTTGCTAGGAACCCTTTTGCTAGGAGGTACTTTGACTTGTTTCACTTATGAGCATTAATTGTAGGTACTCATCTTCAGTCATTCATTAAATTGAATCAAGTGTTCAAAGCATGTACCTTAAACGTTGAAGTTGGGAAAAATAACTCAAAATTATTCAATCTTCGCATTTAAAACAGCCACTATTTTGTTTTACGATTACTGATACCACTAGCTGAACCGATTCTCAAAGATATGCATGACACCTATCATTCCTGAAACTTTCATGCAAATCCTAGCAAAACTGTAGTGTCTGAGTCGGTAAAAAGCGCATGTTGTTCCATAGCCATATGTTGCCATAGTAATAAATGCAGCGCATATTGTTCCATAGTAATACAGGAAAATTCAAACCACTATAACTTCGCTAAATATGATTCAATCTTTATGAAACTTTCAGAATAGATCAATCTTATAAATAAACATCTACGTACCGAATTTCATTGAATTTAAGGGTGCCGTTAAGATTTTATTCAAGAAAACATAAAATCGATAAATCATACTATTACTAACAAAGTTGAGTGAATTGCGACTTCTCACGTATTTGTTGTTATTGTACTCATTTAGGCCTACATTCCTGATTTTTTTCAGATTTTTTGGATGGAAGGTGTCCAATCGCGAGGGGGGGGGACACAAATTTTTCGTGTATTTCCCCTCCCTGTGGGCCCCTCGAAGCAAATTTTGCCAAACTAAGACCTGTTTTGAAAAGTTCTCATCAAGACCTTTCATTTGATATCCATATCGGCTACCTTCAATGAAATTTTTTTTCCGGGGGTCACTCTCCGATATGGAGAGGCCCCCCTTAAATACCTTATAAAATTTTTTTGTAGTTGAACTTTGAAGAGATCACCACTGTACACCTACACACAAAATTTGATGTTTCTAGCTTAAGTAGTTTCCGAGAAAAACTGCTGTGACACACGGACGGACGGACGGACAGACGGACAGACTGGTCGCGAAACTAGTAGGGTTTTGTAAAATTATTTTACAAAACCCTAAAAAGAATTATTTGCTTACATTAAAAAAGGAACAAAAAAGGTAACGACCCACACACTTTGCGACAGCATGCAAAACGATGTTAATGGGAAAAGAGTTCAGTGCAGATTGATCAAACAAGATAGAATCGAATCAGCTTATCATGCAGCATTACAACGCTGTATAAAGCAAGCTTCAAGTTTTTCTAACTTTGTTTTTCGGTAGAACGAGCGGTAAACGCATGCGTTTGCGAAAACTCTCTTTCGAATGAGACTAGCAGGATTTTGAATAAAATTGTGTTGGAACCTTTTCTATTTGTATTAGATAATTCTGCACAACATGTTTACCTGTTGAATAGGGTAGTAGTTTGATTTTGCTGCTGATATTCATTTCATCTTTTTCCATTCTTTTCCCCTGTTACTTCCATTATCCCCTTTACGTTCACTTTCCTGAATTTCACAGCCAAAATACCGTCTCTATCTTTGCTTCTGAACGTCTACTTGCTGCTGCATTTTTCCATGCTATTGGCCTTATAATATCCTCCGCGTCTTCTCGCAAATTCACTATCCATAATCGCATCGGCAATCTCGGAAACTAGTCTTCGTAGTCGTCCTATTGAAAACAATCCAGATTCATTGCATTCGGCTGTGGAGGGCTCATTGCATAATTCACGCAATTTATGCGAGTGTTTTTCTCGTTGATGGTTTCATCGGTGGCCTCGTAAATAGCAAAAATATTCCCATAATGGAGACGCACAAATGGTCACTTTCATTGAACAGCATTTGCATAACGCCTTGCACTCGTCCCACACTTCTATTTTATTTTATTTAATACTTTACCGGGTGGCAGTTGCTTTGTGACCTATTTAAAGAAGAATTGTAAAAGTTTTAGTCGCGAAAATTTCGGAAAATTGTCTCAAGTACCTCACAAATGTTGATCGTTTTTCGACACGTCAACTCGGCTGCCATGTGACTGTCAAACTTCTTTGGCATCCCACGACAAAATTGACGTGGGATTTGCAACTGTCAAGACCAACATAAGATGACAAGCCACATAGCAGCAAGGTGTGTTGGTGGTGGTCACCCAGCGGCGTTGCCTGATTCATTACAATATGTAAAATTTATATCATCTTTAAGTTGAAAGAAGAGGATGGTTTTTTATGGTTGGATGGTGAATGCCGTTTACGCACTGAGTATGGGACAGTAATGCTCACGAGCGCCTGGACTGCATATATCTGCTGTCAACCAGAAAACCCAGCCTAGAATCGTTTGATGACACATTACTTCGGGCCAGGTCTCGTTTTATTACGCCAGGAAGGATCTTTTAGTTGGGGGATCCTTATTCTGCCAGGAGGGAAGAGAGGAAGAAATATTGCTAGAGAAGCGATCTCTCAGCCCTGACGCCTCTGGCTGCTGTGGATCCCTTTTACATTTTAGGACTGCCCGAACATAATGAGCCATCTGGTTCCATTCATCAACCGTTCCAAGCATTACAGCGACTGTACTATCTGGAGTGAGCTCTTCCGTCACCATGTAGAGGTCTCATCGCAGCCTATCCCGTTTTCATAACGCAAAAAATATGTGGCAGGCATTGTCTTCTTCTCCTGGGCAAAACCGATAATCGGAGGACCGTCAGTTACCGGTCTTGTGCAGGTAAAACTGACAACGCCCATGCCCGCTTAAAAGCTGGGTTAGATAGAAGTCAGTTTCATCATGCCTTCGATTTAGCCATGGTCTCAGATCTAAGCTGAGGCGCATATTCTGCATTCTCTCCATGCAATCCATCTAAGACTGCTAACAATCGTTGAGTGAGCTCTGTCTTTCCTCGAGGGCAACCATTCGCCTCGCATCCCCACTTTGAAACAAGTTAATAGGGCGGCGCTCTCTAGCAAGGAGGGTAACAGGTATGACTCCTACAATAAACCTCACCGTCGAATTGGAGACTGTCGGATATGAAGTTGAAACAAAAAACGACTTACTTCGGGACGTAAAACATCCACTAATCAATTTTTTGCAAATACAAGTATGCTCAGTCGTGAAGATGTATTTATGTATAATGTGAAAACTGTTATGCACCTTTTTGTCGTCTCTGTGCTGTCTGGAAATGTAAAAACTACAAAGTGCATAGAAAGATCCACACAAAAATATTCCTCTCTTTAGATTAATAAAGTGGGCCCTTGAATACAATGATAATAATGACAGGAGTCTCATCTTATCATAAATCGATATTGAAAGACCGTTTGATTAGCGAATCATTCAGGCCCTTCTAATTTGTCACATTTTTGACCATGCCTTATTGAATTGATCAATAGATGTTATCAAGGTCCGATTAAACCTTTTCGAAAATTGACAATTCATATGTTTCCTTGCTTAAAAACTCATTATTAGGTTTCTTTCGAACCGTTGGTAAATTCGTAGAATATTCGTCCTTATAGATGTATTTATTTTTATTTTTTCTTCGCACAAATAAATACACCCTCTTCTAGACAAACAGAAAATAAAATCTTCAAAGTTTATTCAAAACATTTGGATTTCTATCAATTCATTGAATTTTCCTATCATAACATCTTCCATATACGCCTCCCCGTAAGATCAAGATTATCAAACCTTCAAACAATGAAAACTAGATCACAATTCTTACAAAACATGCCTAACAGATTTTGAGTCAATGATAAGGAAATTTCGGAACAAAATTTACATCTTGGACTTTTCTATAATCTTTAGTTTCAATAAGTTATATGCCCATACATACCTGTTCCGGGATCTGAAACTAGGCTTAAAGTATCAATTTGTCACTACAATGATGAAATCACATAATCACCGAAAACATGTCCTTTGTTTGCATTGTCTCAAACTAAAGTACTCTCGTAAAGATAATCCGCTTGTTCCCGAAGATTTACTTTTGAGCCACTCGACTCTTCAAATCTCTAAAGAATGAAAACTAGAGCAGAGCGCCCTTTCATTACGGCCATTTAGTAGATTAAAGAAATTTTTTGCAAATCATTCGATCCTTTACGGCACTCGTTTCTGAAGAGTTTTCAAAAATAACGAATAGTTTGAAGTGGGTTGAATGATTTCTAAATATAAGGCAATCTTCAAGGGATGCATTAATTCTCGCTAATAAAATATAATTCTAGTCTTGCACATGAAAAACGCAGTCAGCACTAGTTGCTCAAACACAAATCAAAGCGAAATGGGGAAAAAATCGGGACAGGTTCAATAAAAACATAAATTTATTGAGATATAAATTATAAAGTGACCTGTCACAATAAACATTGAGTGACAGTATTGCAGGTAACCAAACATAAAGGCAACCTGCCGATAGGACCTGGTCGTTAGCGGCTTAGATATTTCCAGGCGATCTGCGCCTAGCATTCGAAAAGGTTACGAGCAGCAGAGAGCTGACATAAACGTGCACAAAAGGACATTTTTCCATTGATCCTTTCTAATACTGGCGCCAGACGCAGCTTAGCTTACAGTCTTCTAACGACTTCCTCGAACAAACGTTAACGTCCTCGTTGAGATATATTCTGCAGGATTTATATCTTTTTTTGCTACTGTCAAAATCGTTAACGTTCTGAACAAAGTCCTCGAACTCAAGGCGATATAGTGAAGCAAGGAAGAAAATTCTCGCCCTCATGGTTAATATCCAACTGTGCTCCTTTTTCCTGATTTTATGACTTCAAAATTTGATCATAAATACTATGAAAGATATGCTGGCTGAGTTTACCTGAGGAAGATATGAGTTAACCAAGTCACAAGCAACTTGTCGTTTTATGGAAGCAATGTAAACTTTGTGGTGGCGCTTTATGAGGAGTGTTATGTTGGGTAATAAATTAGAAAAATAATTATTACAGGGTCGGGAAAATATTGTTTAGAGGCGTTGCGAAAATTTACAATCGATTTAAGGCAGTACACAGAGTTAAACTGTGAATGGATTTTAACAGAAATTCACCCAATCCTTCTTTATTCCTAGAATGTGGCTTGTATAAATAAAGTAAATTCATCATAAATCGATAATGAAACTTCTTAGTTACTATTTACTTATCAAATTGACAAAAACTTTTTGGCTTCTTTTTATATTGAAATTTCAACATTATGAATACATATTATTCGATACGGAGAAACTCCTTCTGAAACATTTGGTAATTAGAGCCAGCCAGACTCTTCATCTTTCTCTCGAAAAAATCCCAAACATTCTCTCAGAATAAATATTCAAGGAAAACTTTATTCAACCTGTCCACAGCAACTACAGAAGACGTGACAATGTAATAGCACAACACACGCCCTTCAATTTCAATGAATCCTTTTACGTCGAGATTAGGGTGCAAAAGGCCAAAAACACAAAAAAAAACCGTTTATCTTTTATGAATTCATCAAAGAGTTTCTCCAGTCAGCCGATTCAGATTGATATGAATGCGTCCTTTCACTTCACAGAAAGCATCAAACAAAATTTTCATCTTGTCAAAGGACAAGTCCTCGAAAAATGTCAACTTTCTTTATCCTCCATTGGGTTTTCATTCAAACACAAAAGTGTGATGATGTTTTCAATTCTTTAAATTTCCAGAATGAACTGAATTCGACTACACAAAAGGTTCGAAATAATGTTCATAATTGATGCAAAGACATCTTCAAATCAAAAGATGACAAATTTGTCGCAACAATGAATGTGAAAACGGATAAATGGATGATACGAAGATTTGAAGCATGGCAGGATTGTGTCGGTGAAATGCGATAAAAGAAAATGGATAATTCAAGACTGAAAACCGAAATGTTGGTTTCATAATTTAGTCTTCTCAAAGTTTATTCAAATATTGATGATAATGGACATTGAAAATTGATTATGAAACTGCATAGTGCATAAATAAATACGTGTAAACTTTCACGTATAGTGCAGCTGGGTGGACGAACATAAGGCCAAAGGATGATACTGACAATATCACCTTCTCGAGTTCTGATACATTTAGTCAAGATAAAGATATACCCTAACTATCTCTAAGCGCAGGCCCGAAAGGGGCTATAGTGCTAAAGCAAAACAAAAAATAAACTTACAAAAACATAACTCCAAATATTCGAGAATAACGTTTTATCAACGCTACTCTGGATTGCCGCACTACACTGGTTTAAGCTTTTCTTGCAAATAGCGCTTTCAGTTGTCACGATACATCGGTCCCATCTTCTAATTCAGGAGTCTGAGAATCAATGTACTTTATCCTGCAATCTTCTCTGATCTCCACCAGTAAACTACAGAGTAGCGCAAAATTAATCACCCTATCAGCAGATGTTATAACTTTTGCAAAACGCGTCGTACGTGAATCATATTTGATATTTGTGAACTAGACAGCTGCAGAATGCAATAAAGTGCTATAATCCGTAACTACAACTTTATTTCAACTATGGATATGGCCATTTCGAGAGTAACTTGCTCTCTTCTTCTCGGAAAACAAGAAAACTCTGAAAACACCAAGTGGATAAGCATTCCGATGGCGGATTCGTTCTACAGCATCAAGTCTCTTTTCAAACGATTTGACATCAACATCACAGCTTCCACCAAAAACGCGACTCTCAAAAATTTACTAGGCAACGAAAAAGACCCCCTGAAAAGTAACGAAATGAGCGGCATCTACCAAATTCAGTGTGATGATTGCGAAAAATGCTATATCGGTCAGACCAAGCGACTCATCACTACACGGGGTCTCAATACGGTGCATACATATAATTGAAAATGCACACAGCATAGGAAACGATAGCCTTCAACTCCTCAAATATGTCAACCGACCTTGTACTTTGGACGCGTGAGAGAGCCTCTACATGATGCAGCAAGACCCCCAAACACGTATGAACACAGATGAAGGACACTATCCATCGAAGTTAATTAAGAGACTTGCTAATAGGAACCGGAGATTACCCTAATTAGCTAATTACCTAAATATCCCATTATTCTTACACCTTTAATTGTACTTCAATTAATGCCCCATTTAATGTTCGGCCATTATTATCTCTTTAAATTTTTCTTTCTTAAATTTTAGGATTGTTTAAAACCATTTAGTACCTGAAAATCTCGTAGTATTTAAGATCAAACTGTATTGCCAATGTTTTTAGTATCAATGGATTGAAGAAGAGAGCAAGTTACTCTCGAAATGGCCATATCCATAGTTTAAATAAATTTGTAGTTTTGGAGTAGTTACTGTGTTTACTATACAAATTTGAATAACTGCAAGTTTCGGAAAACAATACTAAGCATGGAATAATTGAATCGATTTTTTGACCAATAATCGGTCGGTGGTGTTGGCCCAGCGTGAATTTTGACGTAGATTTCCCGATAGTATCTCGCCAACTGGGTAAACAATCCGGCGCTTAGATACTCAACTCGAACAAACTGGAACCACACGAGACCTTATAGGGCGTGGCCGCCACCGGACTGGTCCGCT
Organism: Odontomyia ornata; assembly: GCA_963969285.1. Taxonomy (NCBI): domain Eukaryota; kingdom Metazoa; phylum Arthropoda; class Insecta; order Diptera; family Stratiomyidae; genus Odontomyia; species Odontomyia ornata. The sequence goes on along the minus strand of OZ017738.1, from coordinate 46,186,884 downwards.
GACCGAGAATATCGTGACTGTGGCCGCCAATGTCCCTGAGAATTATGAAACATCCACCATGTGACGGGTCACGCAATTAGGCTTCACCAGATGGACCCTACTAGTCTTGCGCATAGTAGTTCGCGATCGGGAGCGCTCAGTTTAGTTCGCAGCTCCTTCGCGAACTAGTTCGCTCTTTTAGTTCACCAGCTCCCGTCTGGAACTAGAGATTGGGAAATTGTTCGCTTGCTCTAGTACTGAACGCGTTCTATTATTTTTAAAACATTGTACTCATAGTATTTTAAAAATGAATAAAAACAAAATGTTACTTATAAAATATTCTATTTTTTTTGTTTTGTTCCTAATGTGTTAAAAAACTTTAAGAAAAGAAAGCCGACTTCAAAATGCACTAAAAAGAGTGAAATTAATTTATAGAATCGGTGCCAAATCAGTTTTTCTCCATTTAAGTTACAGTTGGTAAATAAGTGGTTCCCAGTAGCTTTTTCAAAATGAAGGAACTGACTTGGCACCGATTCTATCAACTCATTTCATTCTTTTTAGTGTAATTTTGGCGTTGGGTTTCTTTTTTTGCAATATTTTTTTATTTCATGATTTTTAAAAGGCAATATTAACTTCCAATAAAATATCTACCTAGATTCATGCTAAATGTACCGTCTCGAAAATTCGCATCTTCTAACGGTAATTATCTTTTATCGTTATTCAATGAACAAGTCCCTTACATGGAAATTACTCTGGAGTAAATCCAAAAGTTTGCTGGAAACTGAATTCAACCCTCTGTCCTCGTTCAGAAGTTAGCAGTGGTTTAATGTATGATTTCATAAAATGCGATTTTTCGACCATTTTATCATACATTAGTGTTAATATCTGCATGACCCGCCATGGAATTTCCACTAAAAATTATTAAATCATACTACAATATGTTGCCTTTCCTTTGCACCTGTATTATTCTAAATCAAAACTTGTAGCGCCCGTGCTAACACTTTAAAATCCTGCCACCAACCAAAGGTAAACACTTCACTGACCGAACAAATGAACATACATGCACTGCATATGCATGTGCAGTGATCAAGTGAGCGCTTAGGAACGTGACTGGACTGGCTCGGCAGCGCTGCGGTTTCGCTCACTATCGCTATTACAAGTTGATCTTATTAAACGAAAACGAACTAATGAACTAAAGAGCGAAAGAACTGGGAACTAGTTCGTATAGTTCGCATGTGGGAGCGGTTTTACGAACTAGTTCATTCGCGAACTACACAAGCCTAGACCCTACAGCAAATTTTAGTGAAAGACTTACACATGTTCCTGTACAAAGTGCAAACAGTCCATCAGTTGATGCTGGCTGACCGTCAGTTGCCTGAAAATCACTGTCAAGACATCCTGAATCTCAAGAACGAAATGGACGATTTTGTATCGAAAATCGTCATGAGCGATGAGGTGCATTTCGACTTAAGCTGTTGCGTCAATAATAATAATTTTTGGAGCACTGAAAATCTGTGTGTGATGCATGAACAGCCATTTTATACACTCAAAGCCACTGTGTGGTGTGGCAGTCATGTGGAAGGGGTGATAGGGCCATATATTTTAAAACACCATCGGCAATAGGGTCACTATTACTGGCGAACGCTGAAGGACCATGACAAACGACTTCATACTGCCGGAAATTCATGAGTGGGGCTTATTTAATATGTAGATTCGACAATGCTGCAAATGCACATACAGCAAGAGCCCAAATGGATATTGTGAAGGAAGAGTTTCCTGGTCGCATGATCTCCCATTTTGTCGATTTGGCATTGCCAGCAAGATTGCCAGATTTAATCATCCCAGACTTCTTTCTTTTGGGTTACTTGAAGCAGCGAGTTTATGCCAACAAGTCTCAGACAATCGCACAACTTAAGGAGAATATTCGACGGGAATGCGAACAGTTGTCACCTGAAATTTAAAAAAAAATCTTGATGGATATCATCTTTTCCTCGTGACGAAATAAATAGTAGTAATAGTTCAAATAAAGATTTACATCATTCAATATAATATTTTTTATTTAGTAAAAAAGTTATTCAAAAACAAAATTGGATGATTAATTTTGTGCCACTTTGTATTTCCAATGAATAACGTTCTTTGTCTCTTTTGTTCATCTCACACTATAAAGGGTGTTTTTTAGGGGGCGAAAAACTTCAAAATGAATTCAAAGGGAGGTAAATTTTAACTCCGCCGTAGCCCACTTGAGAAAAGAGGAGCGATCCCCTTGTTTCCTCTACCCCCAGCTGTCATGATTCCTACTCCTAAATCACACGACCAAATGACAGTAAATGGTCTCGGGATCACATACTGGGCTTACTGGTTGCCCAATGATGGGACACTAAATGCCGAGAAATGAAATTAACCGCAAATACACCTGCAGCTGTGCTACTAAATCCTACTTACACCTCTTTTGTGGTCACGTGAGGAGGTGAAGGCGAGTCTTCTGCGCCTGATAACGGAATCGAAATTAATAACCATGCCACCGGAATGAAGGTTGGGCGATGGGCTAGGTCCCCATCTCTGTGAGACCCTATAATGTTTCGAAACATGCAACAAACCCTCGGAATGGATTGGATCTACGGCAAAGACCCCGTTACCGAAAAAAACTATGGCATTGTATTCTAGAACCCCAGACCACTCAACTATCCTGGCGCTGTTATAGACGTTCTACAACAGGCCAGTCAATATAAATTAAATATGCTGGCAATCCAGGAAACGAACTGGACTGGAAGTGATATGCAAGATATGAGATCGTACCCAATATTTAAAAGTGAGAAACCTGCCGGAAAGTGAAAATTTGGAGTGGGCTTTGTTGGGGATATGGAGTTCGAGTTCCATCTTATTGATTTTTAGGCAGTCAATGAACGACCGTGTGTGATCCATATAAAAGCATAATTTTTCAATATACGACTGATAAATGTGCACACAGGCCAAACAAAAGGACGAAGGACCTAACAAGACTAGTCAACTTATTCCCTACAAACGACAAGCTAAGGTTGGCAATGAGATATCTCATCGGGGAATAACTAGAGGATATTGCCTCCACGATGAAACGAATGACAACGGCTAGCGCATGGTTAGTTTTGCATGTAGCAGAAATTTAGTCATACGTTCGATACATAAATTGGCCTGGGTATCACCGGATAGCAACATATAAATCTAGCCTCGAGTATACTTGACGTGCGCATGTTCCGAGGAGCGAATTGTAATTTAGATCATTACGTGATTATATAAACTTGCTGATATCGTATTTCAAGGCGTATTCAGTGAAGACCAGCCCTCCACCGAAATTTGGTATCGAAAGGCTCCAAAGGGCATCTGTAGCCAAAAAAAACTTCACGGAGGCCCTCGACAACCAGCTGCTCCCATCCTATCTGATACATCAATGAAAACAAGCAACGAGCTATGAGTTGAAATGAAAGCAACAATCAAGACTGTACCAAAACATACGATCGGACATCAAGCCAAGGCGCAAAAGAAATGATTGTTTTGATGAAGGTCGCCAGAATGCGTTAGCCAAAAAAATCAGCCGTGCGTACAATATTTAGGTAGGAAAACTGGGATGAAGAGAGAACATTATGAAAATCTCAAAAGAGTAGCAAATAAGACTGACTGAGCAAATGGATGAATGTTTGATACTTGTTTTATCCACTTTTATTCATTGATAATGCTGACAATGCATCTAAATGATACTTCTCCACCATGAACTCTGCTTCTGTTGTTTTCAATTAAATATGGTGACGCGAGTTCGATACGTCGTCGTGTAGGTATTAGATACGCGCGGATGTGTGCTGTTAGTGGTATCCAGGCACAACTAAGTTGCGCGTGTTTGCTTCGGCGACGAAGTTGCGTGTCCCCACGATGTCGTCAGCACATGAATATGGATCATGCATGCAAGCCGTTGCATGGCCCAAGGTGCACAAGCATACACGTTAAAAAGATGATTGGTTCACCACAGTACTCCAGATGCAGTGATGGAGTCGCGATTTGGTGCCATTATGCCGCGCATCGAACCGGCATGCGGATCTAATGCCCAATTCTCGTTGTCATCATGCCTCGTGTGATTGGTTGCTTGTCCGCAGTAAAGAATGCGGGTTTTAACACGTCCATGGATATGGCTGTTGTTAGTCCATTCAGGTCAACCTTGAAATATTTGTCCCTCCATGTTAACAGCAGGTACGGGCCGTCTTAAGGTGGTGTGATTGGAGCCTTGACTTTGTCGCTGCGGACGAAAACGTGCGTGCATATCCTTTTTCCCGAAGACATCATCCATGGTGTGGTGTGCCATATTGTACGAGGTTAACGTAGACATTCTCGTATGCAGGTCCTTTAGCGAGTTTGAATCATTCGTGCCACCATGAGAAGTGTTGGAAAATTCTCCTGGTGGGCGAAGTGTCCTTCCGTAGACCATATCGGCTGGTGTCCAACCAATGTCTTCTTATAGCGTTGATCGTAGTCCCAGTAGTATGATTGGTAGCGCTTTGTTCCATTGGGGTGAGTTGTGACAGTGAATCGTGGTTTTGACCTTGTGATGCCACCGCTCCACTATTCCATTGGACGCCGGATGGTAGGGTGTCATTCGCAAGTGCGTGATTCCGAGCAGCTCCTTAAAGATCTGCCTCTCGGATGTGATGCCTGCAGGGACTCCAAAACGGCTAATCCATATGCTGATTAGCACTTCTGCCACTGTTGTTGTCGTGATCGTCTCGATTGGTATCACCTCAGGCCAAGGGGAGAATCTGTTCAAAACAGTGAGACAGTATCGAAATCCTTCACTCGGTGGAATTGGCCCCATGAGGTCGATGTTGATGTACTCGAACCTAGCATCGGGTACGTTGTATCTCGGCACCGGTGACTACGTGTGTCTAGTGATTTAGTTGGACTGGCATGGTAGGCAGGCTCGAACAAATTTTTTGATGTCGTTGTTCATTGGAGGCCAGAAGTATTGGTCGGTAATCAACTTTCTGGTCGATCGGATGCCTGGGTGTGAGAGTCCGTGAATGTTCTGCATAACTATTGCTCGAAATTCTTGCGGGATGAAAGGGAATATCCTCTCTGAGGTCACGACATAGTGGAGAGTTAGGGATGGATTGTTTAACTTCTGCTGTCTCCATTCAAGTTGTTGGTCGGGAGCGTTCATTAGCGTTTGAAGCTCGGTGTCATCTTTCTGTGCTAGGGCGATAATATTAAAATTGATCTTTTAAATTATATTCATCCTTGAAAGATAGTCAGAGACGGTATTACCTCGACCTGAGACTCGTCGTATATCCACGGTGAACTGACATATCAAGTCTAGCAGGCGTTGTTGCCTTGGCGATACATTTTCCGAACGTTGATGGAGTGCAAACTGCAACGGCTTGTGGTCGGTGAACATTCTGCCGTCGACCATGTGCCGGAAGTGTTTAATTGCTTGGAATATAGCCGAATGTTCCCGGTCGTACGTGCTGTACTTTTGTTGGGCATCAGTTAACTTTCTTGAGAAAAATCCAAGTAGCGTTGCGATTCCTTCCTTCGTTTGCTGCTGTACGGCTCCAATACCGTTGTCTGAGGCATTGGCGTTACGAGACCATATAGATGGGCAAAGGTTGGTACCTCTCCTAAGTCCACCTTTGACTGGTCGAATGCAGCTGCTGCTTCGTCCATCTAGTTGAGAGGCGTTTGATGGCATTTGTCGTGATCAGCCGCAATAGGGCGCACTGGTATTGGGCTGCATGTGAGAGGAAACGGCGGTAGAAGTTGACCATCTCCAAGAAGGACTTTAGTTGGCGTACGGTCTTTGGCCTCGGTGTTGCGGAAATTCCTTCCATTTTTTCACATAAAGGCTTCAACCCGTGATTGTTGATGGCGTGTCCCAAGAACCTGACTTACTGCTTTTCGAATTGACACTTAGGTATGTGGATAAGCCGGCCAAATTTGACTAGTTGGTCCAACACTTGGTTTACGTGAACAAGCGAGAAGGTCAGTATGTCTTCAAAGTAAACAAATATGTTGTCCAAACAACGAAGCACCTCGTGCATGAAGCGCTGAAACGTCTGACCTGCGTTGCAAACTCCGAATGTGGCTACTGTGAAGGTTCACGTGAATGGCGTCGAAAATCCAAAGTTCAGTTTTACTGATCCTTTGGCAAATGTTCGAATCCGTGAGCCATTGGCTGCCACCAATTTGGAGGAGGCGTCAGGGGAGCTAAGGTCTCAGATGGCTGGTGGTATTACTGAGACATCTGCACAGGTGTCCATAAGAAAAACGTTTTTATTTATGTTGTCATGGTTCTTCAAACGCTCGATCGTGCGGTGGGGGCTCGCTAAGTGTGGACGGTCGGTGCATGTTTTTTGAACAGAAGCAGAGTTATCAGCAGTTTTTTGCTCTTGGTCCATAATGCTGATGGTATCAACAAAGCTGATCATCCAGTTCTCTGGTACGGCGTGTTGGTGATGCCTGCTGCTGCGTAGATCGCGGCAATGTGCTTCGTGTCTCGAAGTTGATCGCTGTCGGCTGAAGTGCGTCCTCGAGTTTCGTCATCTGGTGGCTGAAGTCGTGTATTGCGGAGGCGGGATTACTTAGCTCGCTTGTGATTCGCAACATTGGTAGAATCTATGCACGCGATCAGTGATCGTTGCGAGATCCAAAAGTGGGGTGTCGTTAGCCGATAGGATGCTCCTCATTGTGACGTTGAGGCGGTTGAGCCACATCTGTTGGAGCAGAGTGTCGGACACATTTCCGTTGGCAAGCGTGCACATTTGGTTGAGGAGCTGTGACGGACACTGGTCTCCTAGCTCGATCTCGAATTACAAATTTTGAATACGCTGTTGGGCCGAGTCAGCGTAGATGGCCAACAGGGCCTTTTTCAGGGCACTGTACTTGTTGTCTGATGGGGGGCTCATTACTATGTTACGAACCTGTTGCATCGCCTTCCTACCGAGGTTTGCCACAAGGAGGTTGACACAAATAACGGACAAAAGCAGTGATTTTACATCTAGCATCCATTTCAAACAGACGTGCTTTTAATAGCTCCTGTCAAAAGATTTCAAAATCTGAAATTAATTGTTTAAAACGTCAATCCGAAGTTAATTTTCAATTGAAAAACCTCTTATATTGTCGAATCAGTAAACCCAAGGTACTCAAATTGATTTTTATTTTACTTTGATAAATCAGAAAAGCAAAGAATCTAAAGACAACTTCGCGACTGCTGCTATGGAGGAGCCCAACGGCTTCCCACTGTTGGGGGAACCCAGGGAGATATCGATTGCGAAATTGGTGGCAATCATCAACAAAAGAAGAAATAATCTGAAAAACTCCGCAGATGGCGGATGTCAAATGCATATAATCGAAGACGAGAAAATAGTGGTCAGATTTCGACACACAAATTATGAATTGAGGCTATGGCAACAGTTACTCAAAGTTCCATTCAAAAAATGGATGAAGACTCAAGACACACATATTGAAAAGCAAATAAATAAAGAAACAAAGGCGAAGAAAACTACAAAGCAAAGTGCTGGAAGTTCTAACGATAGCTAAAACTATTCTGCAGTGCCGGATGGATTACAAGACGAAACGGAAGTTGAGGAAAGTTTTGAGGGTAATTCTAACCAAGATAATGATGTGAACTTTATTCTTCATGTAAAAAATAAAAATTAGGAGAAGAAACTAACTCACAGTTCTGTTGGCTCCTCTGAAAAAGCCAGCAATAAGACAGAAAAAGTTCCGCTAATCAATATATTCGGACAAAGCGGAAGAGATATGGTTTGGCTATTGGAAGCCGGAAATAAACAAAGTGATTTCGAAATCAAAAGAGTTGATGCAAAAAAAAAAATTAACGACTAAAACAGAACCACTGGTTGATTTTAAACTAGCTAAAAATGCGCTAAATTTCCGGGAGGTTTCACAGTTTACCTATGCCGCAAAAAGTGAAGAAAATCACTCCTTTTTTATGTAAGGTTTGAACTGTGGAGAGGATACGGTCGATCTCCTTCAGGTACTCAAAGTAACTGCACCTGGAACTGAATTTATTTCGATCAAAAATTTTGCGACAAGAACCATAGAAAGGAAGAATTTACCAATGCATTTCTCCCAATAAATAAAAATTGATAAAAATTTTTTCCATCTTCACATTAAATTTACCTTTTTACCTGGTACAAACTTCAAACAAAAGAAGTCGAAGTGCCCTTCAACAAATAAGGCACCTGAATTTCAGAGCAGTAAGGCGAGAATGCCTCCAGAAAAAGAAGTCAACAAGTGATACCGATGTCAAAGATTTGGTTATTCAGCTGCCAACTGCACCATGCTAACTGCCAATTGCGCCATGCACTAGTTATGGCACTATCACGACTCTATCATTCCTGATACATTGATGAAAAGATCAAAGTTATCTGTTACAAGTCCCTGTCAGATTTGGTACAACCAGAGTGCTAGTACTATGGAAAGATTAAGAGTTTTCGAAAGGAAATAACTTCGTGCATTTATTGGTTTTTGCGAAAAGCCTGAGATGGATTGGAGGCATTATGTATGAATACGAGTAGAAGAACACATCAAACTGTAAAAGTCACGAGAGTCGATACCTTATTATTGAGACTTCTTCGGAATCTTATCGCGAATGTCGTTACTATTAGTAAAAACCTCTGGGTTTCACAGCCATTCCAGCTTACGGATGGGTATGTTGAGACTTGTCTCACTACTAGCTTTATTCCTCCAGAATAATTCATATACTCGTATTTGGACATGAATTGATATGTTTTTGATTCTGACGATGTCCCAATTATACTCGTATATCACATATAGTATATAGACGAGCCAAGGTATGAGGATAAAATTTCCTTCGAGCTTGAATTCACGAGATCAGCAATTCCAATGCTACATTCGTTGAGGCTGGTCGGAGTGGTACGGAGCAATCTAGGTATTGGTGGTATTAATTATTCGTGGTTATGTTTTTTGCATTACATAGCTTTTGAGTATCAGCTTATTATTGCTACATTTAGTGTTGTTGGGTTTTGTATATGTTAAAAATTAGGGTTAGGTTTCAATATTTAGGATAGGCTTATATTTTTATTATATTAGGTTTACAGATAAGGTGTTATGCAGGTAACGGGTGTCACCGTTGGACTTGCTGACAAAAATCATGCAGACCGTTGGGATGTCCTACGCATAAAAACATAAAAATCATATTTTTTTGACTGGTTGCATGATTTTGAAAAATCTGCTCCAATTTTTTAGGGTATTGTAAAATCATTTTACAATACCCTACTAAAATCGCGTCCTGTCTGTCCGTCCGTCCGTGTGTCATGCCACTTTTTCTCACAAGCTACATAAACTAGAAACACAAAATTTTGTTAAAAGGTGTAAAGTGATGCCCTCTCCAAAGTTTCATCACAAAAAAAAATTTATAAGGTGTTTAAGGGGGGTCTCCACATATAGGGGAGTAGCCCCCGAAAAAAAAGTTTTATTGCATATAGACAATATGGGTATCAAATGAAAGGTCTTGATGCGAACTTTTCAAAACAGGTCTTAAAGCCGTAACAGACGACCGGATTGGGTCCGGCCGGACCTACTGAGGTTCGGTCCGCTCTTTTGCAACACACGATCGGATCAGCCAGTCGTTCTTCAGTTTTTGGTGCGCGAAGATGGCAAACGAAGTGGCATCGATTATGTCCAACAAACATAAAATCGCTTTTGCGGCAGCAGTAATTGTTGCTACATCGCCACCGCTACAAATTAAAAAGAGGAATAGGAAAGAATGGGCGAAATGTTACTTGATGAATAAGAAACAGTACAGTCATATGAGACTGATAAAAGAGCTCGATGAAGAGGATTTTCGCATTTATCTGCGAATGAGCCAGGAGTGTTTCGTAGAACTGTTGGATTTAGTGAAGCCACACATCACGAAAAAAGATACTGTGATGAGACGTGCCGTGAGTGCTGAAGAAAGATTGGTTGCAACGCTTAAATACCTTGCGACAGGCAGGGAATTGAGGGAATTGAAATTCAGTACCAGCATCTCATCGCAGCTCCTATCAAAAATTATTCCTGACACGTGCGAAGTGATTTGCAAACTTTTGAAGAAGTATATGAAGGTATGTAATACTTTACCTTCCCGTGTTAATAAACATATGAGTGTGTGGTATGTGATCTAAATTTTAAAATAAGTATTGAATCATTCAACTTATATTACGTAAAAATTAGAAGAATAATGTTTTAAGGGTTTTGTACTAACATACAAAACCCTATTCAAATCGCGACCTGTGTCCGTCCGTCTGTGTGTCACAGCTGTTTTTCTCAGAGACTATAGAAGCTACAATCATCAAACTTTGTGGAAAGGTGGAAAGTGATAACCTTTTGAAAGTTTAGGGGTTAAAAACATAATAGGAAGTTTTCAAGGGGTGCTCCCCTTAGAGGGGGGGCCTTTGAACATTTTTTTGTTAAAGGTAGTCGTATGGGGTGTCGGAAGAAAGGTCTCAATGAGATCTATTCAAAACAGGTCTTAAAACAGTGTTATTAACTTCGTGGGGCGCAGGGAAATGTACGACATTTTCGCGTACCCCCCCTCGCGATTGGACAGGTTTGATGCGAAAAATCAGGAAAAAATCATGGAACTAGGTCTTTATAGATACAACAACAACTTATACCTTAGAAGTCGCAATTCACTCAACTTTGGTAATTATAGTATGATTTATAAATTTTATATTTTCCACAATAAACTTGCAAGCGTACTCTTAAATTCAATGAAACTTTATATTTACGTAGTCTTATGTAAGATCCTTATATCATGTAAGTTTCACAAAAAATCGATAAGTAATAGACATTTGAACTCTTCATGTTTATTTATATCAAAAAAACTTAAAATTTAATTCTTACAAAACATAAAAACTGCTGTCTAATTTGTTATTCATTATTTTATCACAGCTTAAAGTTAGTTTTAAAACTACTTAAAAATAACGGGTTATTTTTTAAAAATTGAAAATTCTCCAACATCGGACTGATCCAATGCCTCTGTCGGTTGTTGAAACGGTGACTATGGTGATTGATATGACGATGCTGGTTGAATCTGCTCTTGCGATGGACTTGCATGATGGGGTGAAGGCGATGCGATTATGTACTGTGGTGAGTGATGCTGGGGTGATGGCGATGCGAGTATAAACTGAGATGATGGCGATGCTTGTTCAGATAGATGAGGTGATAGTGATGCAGAAGCATACTGCATAAGTGATGAGGATACATGCTGGGTTTGAAATAGACCAGATGAAGATGTTGAAGACCGGGAATTTTTCCATTGTAACAATGGTAACGGTGAACTGTTGATATTAATGTGGGTGTTGGTATTCAGCTGTTTAAGTTTTGCATGAAATAAAATATCCTGGATAAATTTTTCTGCTAAATACCGCTGTAAAGGATCAGCAATTTCTTTTAGTTGAGAGCCAACGCAGTGGCCAAAAGTGTCTGAAGAATTTTCTTCATCGCAGGTTTTTATTAATTTTTGTGCTGCATCCACTAATTCCGCCTGTTTTTTTTAATAAATCCATTGTTGAACGTGTTGAATGCCTTGTTTCAGGTACCTGCAACACAAAATGAATGGTTAAAAAATGCAAATTTATTTGAAACAAAATGGCAATTCGATCATTGTTTGGGTGCTATCGACGGCAAACATATTCTTATTGAGAAACCACAGAATAGCGGATCGGTGTACCATAATTATAAGGGAACTTTCAGTATGGTTTTGTTAGGAGTTGTCAACACCAACTACAAATTCATGTACGTACATGCAGGAACGAACGGCAGCGTTTTCGATGGAGGAGTACTCAAACACACGCGATTTTATGACAAACTAATGTCAAATGAAATGGATATACCGCCACCTTCCAAGTTATCGAAATCAAATATTATTGCTCCATTTTGTTTTGTGGGAGACAGTGCATTTGCGATGAATGAACATCTTTTAAATTCATACCCACAAAAAAATTTAACCCATAAGAAGAGGATTGTTAATTATAGACTTTCTCGGGGCAGAAGAATCGTTGAAAATGCGTTTGGTATATTAGCTGAACGATTTCGAGTTTTTAAAAAGCCTATTACAATCAATGTAAATAATGTGCCAAAAATTGTCATGGCTTCATGCACTTTACATAACTTCTTAAGGCAAAAAAGTCACCCATATATGCCTCCCAACAGCATTGATTTCGAAGACATAGAGCTACTTACTTTCCGACCGGGTGATTGGCGACAACATCATAACGTGATAGGTCTTCAAAATGAAAGGGACCACACGGAGCATGGCAAACAGGTTCGGCATACCTTTACAGATTATTTCAATGGTAACGGGCGCGTTAATTTTCAAGAAAGGATGGTGAACGTATTAAATATTTGAAAACTTACAATTAGTTCGGATTCGCTGTCAGTGTTTTCCAAATTGTCAACTCCTGCGACTTCTGGAGTATGTTTCTCGCACAGAAACGTCAAATATGGAAAGTACCATAAAGATGGGGAGTAAATTTCGTCGGTACCAGCTCCACTTGATTTACTTTTTTCAACCTTAAAAGAATGCAAATGTTTATTTTAGTACGTTATGTTAAATAGATGTACCGATTTATGTACCGACATTTCCTTGTTTAATAAATAATGATTTAATACAAAGGCATGGAGTCGTTTATTTCACGTAATTTATGAGTAATTTATTTCGGCTTTTATCATATACTCAAGCTTATTAACAATAGGCCAGTTTACGCATGTTGTTAAGGGGGTGTCCATTAGTTACGTAAGAGACTTTACGAAGAAGTGGGTGGGGGTGGAGAGCAATGTGTATACCCTTACGTGCAATTTTATAGGGAGTAATATAAGAATTGCAAGTAGGTTTTCAAAACTTTCTTGCAATTCTTATGAAGAACTCTAGCTAAAGAGACTGACTTCCGGTAAGTTTCATATATAAATTGCCAACTATAAAACATTAGAGAATATATATATATATATATATAGACTTTTTATTTAATTCAATATTTAAATATGATATATGGCTGTCAAAAAATTGAATTTAATGCACTTTTGTACGAAATCTACTAATTTTTTGGGACTCGTCAAGGAATTGATGAAAGACATATAATATTTTGGTCCTGAATGATGGGCATTATCAATATTCTTAACTTTCTCAGTAAAAGGTAAATTAATGCCAATATTTTCTACCGAAAATAACCAATAAAGTAATTTAAATGCTTTCATTTAAGATGATTGAAAACAATGTCTTTACAAAAATTTTGTGAATGCTTTTCTTCTCAGCATTCATCCTCTGGCTGATAATGAACTTATTATAAAATCCTTTTAACCTTGAAGTTACATATACGTAAGATTTGAAAAATGCCTCCAAGCAATTTTTAGGATTGAATGACTACAAATTATAGAGTTAAAATCTAGGTAATTTTATAGAGAATTTGCCCAAGTAGTTAAAATCATTCACTGCATACTAAAAACCGGCGAACACCGAGTGCTTTCAAGAAGATAATTTTCTCTGTAAAACTGTTCGTAGCTATGAAAGTAAACATGAATGAACAAGTTTTGAAAAAGCCAATGGTAACAACTTATAAACTAATAGCTATATTTCAAAAAATTTGTTTCAACCTTTTTAGTGCATTTTGAAGACGGTTTTCCTTTCCTTTCTAAATGTTTTATCAAGGAAAATTTTGGGGTAAGGCGTGAAGTACATTGCGTTCTTTCCATTGCGTTGCAAAAATCACTGCCAACAATGAATCCTTTCCGTAACGTCATTTGACAGCTGAGTTTTTCCGTTTTTCACGATGAACGGATTAACTCTTTAAAGAAATTACTTTTGACAATTAATGCAAGTCTTGTTGAAGGTTCCCGAGCTATATTTCATATTTTTAAGGAAAATCGAACAAAACATAAAAGTACCCTACGCTAAACATTTTCAACGGTCTTTAACAACATGCGTTAACTGGCCTAAAAGTTTACTTTCTTATCAGTGCTTTTAAAACTTGAATAAAATATGTAATTGCAACTTACCTTTCGCCTCTCTCGCCGGTATGCAGCGCTGTTTTCTGATTTCTTTTTAACTCCACCAACAGTTATTGACTTATCAAACATTGAAAAATAATCGCGAAGCATCTCTAGTACTTGATTTCAAACATCCTTATTTAAATATGCATCGTTAGATGCATCCCACAAGCACGGTAACTCCTTATAGAGTTCTAATACTTTTATCAAAACTTCGCGTTCCGACACTGTCTTCGCACTTTCCATATTGCTTTCTGCACTTTCCATACGTCAACAACTGCACCTTTTCACGTGTTGATAACCACAGATTGCGATTTGTCCGGTCATTCTGTCCACACACGCAGATTTGGTCCGGAGCGAACCGAGTTGGATTTGGTCCGGTGGAAAATCCATCGAACTCGATCGGACTCAATTTTGGTCCGCGTACTGCTCTCCAGACGACCGGATTTGGTACGGAGCGAATCAAATCCGGTGGTCCGCCCGGACCAAATCCGGCCGTGTGTTAGCACTTTCATAATGACGAGTTTTGCTTTGAAGGGTGCAGGGGAAGGGGAAATGTAAAAAAGGTCTATAAGGTGTCTCGATTCTATAGGGTATCTCGATTCACTAGACTTTCCCATCTGCTGAGTGAAGAGCGACCCTACACAGACCCAATCCCAAATATTTATTACTAAGCACCTTATCCTTATGGTAAAGTAATTACGGGTTAGCTATGGCAAGTAACATAATTGTGGAGATTTAATTACAAAAAAATTATTAGTTAATTAATGATTTTCATTAGGTCACTGTATCCATTCCCTAGATCCGTATTTAAACGTTGTTCACTGGGGACTCTCGAGATCCATAAGGATTCGCAAGCATCCAACTTTTTCCAGCCCCGGACTGCCTGTACTATGTCAAGATTAGCCCATTGAATAGTATGAGATTCCTCAATAATATGTCTGGCTAATGATGATCTTGCTGTATCTATTCCACCTCTTCTGATGATCTGTTCAGCCTCCTTAATATGTTCTTGGAACCTAGTTTTTGCCAAGCGTTTCGTCTGTCCAATATATACTTTATTACATTCTGGGCAACTGATCCTATAGATTCCACTCTTTTCCTCTTTTTTCTTGCCATCCTTAGTTGATCCAAGGATTGTTTCAATGCTGTATTTTCTGCTCGTGCTAGCCGTATTGCATCCTGACTTTCTCAAAATGCGTTCCAATCTTTTGGTAGCTGATGAATGAGTGATTGGCATCCATTTTCGTACTTGTCGTCGTTCTTGTAGAAATAGTGAAGTGAGCCCATTTCTTCTATGTTGTTTCTCCATTTTTCGAATACGTTGCTCGATCAAACTCCTCCTATGCCCATTTTTGCTAGCCGTGTCCACGATGTACTGTTTTTCTCGTTCCAGACGCTGGTTATTCAAAGGTACTGTTAACATTCGGTGGATCATACAATGGTATGCAGCCATTTTCTATGCATAAGAATGGTTAGCAGAACAGGGAATTGTTCTCTGGGTACTTGTGCTCTTCCTGTAGATATCAAATTCTAATCCATCTTTGGCCTTTATGATCAAAAGATCCAGGAACGGTAATTGGCCCTCACTCTCTTTTTAGATCGTGAATATTATTTTAGGGTGTATAAGTTGGCTATTTTGCAGAAGAAAATTCATACGAAACGCGATCAACGGGAAAAGATTGACTTTATCCAAAACTTTATCATAAATAAATCATCAGAACCCTTCACACAGGACCAAATGAGCCTTTTAAATAAAGGCTTAAAATACGCAGTCGCTAGCAACAAATTTCCAGCGGAGGACATTGTCATAGATATTGAGGCTGGAATACGATTCATGGACTCTGACGAGAAGCAATTTGTACGGAAGAGAACGTCGGAGATAATTGGAGCAAGTCGAGTAGGAGGAATCAACGGAAATACTGAATGGAAGCTGCTTAAAGAACTCAAAGAAAAACCAGTGTATTATGTAAGGGCAGACAAAGGGAATTCTGTCGTTATTATAGACAAGAAGCAGTATGATGATATGGTGCTTGATAAATTGAATAGCGGAGATTACCACCAATTAAGAGCTGACCCCCTACCGGCCTTGATAAACAGAGTGGAAAAAGTCCTGAAAGAATCAAAACCAGTAATTGGTGACATTAAAAAACTTAGAGTGTCTAACCCCTGCCTACCTAGAATTAAGTGTCTGCCCAAAATCCATAAGGAGGGGAATGAACTAAGGGAAGTTATCGCAGCCACTAACGCACCTACTAGGAATATAGCCCAATGGCTTTTAAAAGAATGCGCACAGCTTCCTTACGAACCTAGCACGCGATCAGTGAAGAATAGGGACGAACTGGTGGAGAAGCTTCGAAATGTGAAAGTTGAGGAGGGCTATTTATTGATTTCCTATGATGTCAAATCACTGTTTCCTAGCTTGCCAGTTAAGCAGTCCTTGGCACTATTTGAGGACTGGCTATTGAAACACAGTGATTCAATGGAATGGAGAAGACGGGTTAAATGCTATAGTAAATTAGCAGCTTGTAATGAATCATGCGACGCCGCTGGTGACCACTACCGACACACTTTGCTGCTAGGTGGCTTGTCATTTTGCGTTGGTTGCGACCAGTGCACATCCCACGTCTATTTTACCGTGGGATGCCAACAGAATTTTGACAGCCACATGGCAGCTGTGTGAAGGAGTGAGTGCCGGTGAAAAGTGACCAATGGTGAAGACATATCTCATGAACAAAGTGAGTGTAAAGTTTTTCTCGAGGAAGGAATAAGTTTTCAACATAACTAAAGCTTCCTTAGGGAATCGTCACGCAACATTAGCAAGACTAAACACTACAGGACCTATAGCGTGCCCATTTACCTTCCGTTCGTACTGTATGTCACGATCTACATGAAGCACCGTTGAGATATTGCAGTTACTCCACCGTGTCAAGTCACAGCTAGGTAGCGCTCGTCAACAAAAGACAACCGTGCACTAGTGCACCAAGATAACGACAGGCTACGTACTGATTTGATTCGAGGACTAGATAAGGATAAGAAAGTATGCTCTCACTCAGCCGATGTGGGGAGTTGTTCGTGGCGCTAGTTCCGGTTTAAGTTGTACTATTCGCGATTAACAGAAGCGCTAGGCACGACGTCTTCTACGCTCGAATCTAAAATAAACAACTGACGGCACAGCCAAAATTCGATTCTCAGATCTCCACCATTCGGTTTCACTTACACGAAAAACTAGCAACGCGGCAAATTTACAAAGCGACCGGTAACAACCAGACTAAATCATATTTTGCTGTTCACCATTATAAATCCATTTTATCTAATTACAGTGGACGTTCTACACAAGATTTGCCACCCACACGGCCAAGTACAGAGAATTGTAATCTTCAAAAAGAATGGAGTACAAACGATGGTTCAATTCGACAGTCTTGAATCAGCACAAGAGCACGTGACAATTTACATGGAGCGACATATATTCAGGATGTTGCGATTTGAAAATTGAGTATGCAAAGCCCGAAAAACTTAACGGATACAAAAAATGATTCAGATACAAGTTGGGATTACACTTTATCCACAGCTGCCAAGGAATTGAGCAATGGTCGTACTCCACTATTACAGGAGCCAAGTTACGGCGGTCATCCACGGCCATATAGTGAGTACCAAACATAGAAAATAAACATCACACAAACATGCATACACATAAACTATACATCTAAAACGTGTTAATCAAAATTGACGAGTCGGTTAAGAGTAAGCTACAATAGTTAAGACAGATTCAAATTTTTTTTCAAAATTTTAATGTTTCCGACTTATTCGTTTTAAAAGAATTAGTTGAAAGACTTAACCAGAAAGAACCTTAGATTCACTAACACAAACTAAAGGACCCAAATAAGTCTGTTTTATTTATGGCAGCAGTATGAAATTTGAGCCGTTTGTTCGCAACATTAGACTTATTGAATAGAGATATCATCATTGATGATATGCAATACATGAGTACAACTTGATTTCCAAAAGAGACCTTAATTGAAATTTCAATTTTGCTAACATTCGCTCGTTCTAATTAAGAAGCAATACCAAATATCTAGAATTCTAGATTCATCCCAACGAAATAGGAAACGATTCTAACTGCATTTGGCTAACGTATCCTAATTCATCATCGATCGTTGATGAGGATATTACAAAAGACCTTTTTATAAAGCTGCTTTCACTAATAACTTAACTGAAAAATAAGTTTTAAACAATTCAGGTCATACTTGAATTTCCCTGCATTCATTCCATCATGTTATAAATGAAGTGTCCATAACTAATAACATATTATATAAAAGGTGAGGGAATAATAACAAAAAAAAAATATATTCACGATGAGCATGTAGTCTTTCATATAAATGTTGGAAGTGCGCAATTCCCACTATTCCTACGTAAATTTTGTCTCACTTTCTTTTAAAACACACAGAAAACAACACAAAGAACATTAAACAAAAAACATAACGTGATGTTGCATAAAATATTAATATTAAATTACATATTAATATTCGAAGAGACAATGTTAATGTTTTATATATAAATAATGATTCAACTATTATTTAACTTTAGTATATTATTTTTTTTTAATTCTCCGTGCATATATTTATCAATATTACGAATAATTTCTTACTTAGGTGTATATTTATCTATCACATTAATATTTATTAAAAGTAATTATATTACATTGGTGAAGTTAAAAGGAAGATAATTAATCTTAAGTGAATAATATGATGTAAAAAACTCAGAATAAGGTCATCAGATCATGAAGCAAATATAAATAGATAGTAAAGGATTCGGTTTGGGGAATAGTGTGGTTAAAATAACGTTTAAACTCCAAATGGTATAACAAGATGAATTAAGTAATGAAAATAAATCAGACCATTTCATGACAAGAAAAATTCAAAAATTACAATTTTGTTTCAAAAAGATAGATTTCACGTTTTTATTTGGTCTCTTAAATAGAATGTATTTTTCTGTAATTTGAATTAAAAGGTATATTCAATTTTGAGTTTTAGCATCTATGAACGATTTATTTGAGCTGGGCTCTATTTCATCAAGCCAATTCTTACATACATTCAGGATCATGCTGACAATACTAGCAACCATTAACGACCATTTAACTGTTATGCATAACAACAGAAAACGTATACGTTTCACACTTTAAAACACAACCAATAATGGAATGTTTTTTTTTCGATTCAATGTATGTTTTTATTGAACAATCGATTCCTATTCTCATGAGTTATAGAAGTGTAGACGGCAACTCATGCATGTATCTATACCTAAATATTAATGAACGTGATTTGAGAGAATTTTTACATGATACCAGTAGATAATTTTTAAACTTTGGTAATTCAGTTGGAAAAAATTATAATTTGAAAACCATTTTCTCCGGATTTCTCTTTAAAGAATAAAAAAATAAAGACGAAAATGAATTGCTAAACACTAACAACGACTTTCCTTTCCAGTAGTTCTGCTTTTCAGCGGGAAATGAGGTGCAGGGTAAGTATGCCGTCGCGAGGGTAGGGTTTGAGAAAATCCGCTGAAGTCGGTTTCGCGTTGCGCGCGGTACGCGGTACCTTTGGTGTTTTGCCGTTTTATTAGAGTAGCTTTCGTCGGGATGAGTTAACGTAGTATACTTTTCGGTACCGCGCCGGAAATTCGGGAACGCGAAATAAAAATTAGATTTTGTTCTTTTGACTGGTCATAGGAAGAAATACGGAGTAACGTAGAATAGGTTTCCTCTCCGTATGGTTTTGTTTTGTAACGCGTTTGAAAACGGGCATGTATAGGTGGCTGAATATTGTAAATGAGCGTAACCCATTCGGAGACCCGCGACCGAAATCCCTTCCGATCTAGCTGGCCGACAAGCAGCCACCGCGTGAATGGGTTACGGTGCACGGATTGGTTGACCTGTTGGTACCATCCGTTGGCACTACTCAGACTTAACGTCTAGAACCGATGAGAGGTCGGTTCCGCGTTCGGACGTAAACTTTTAAATCATTACAAGCTGTATGTATGAATGAAAACTATTTCATTTTCAGGGACAACTTCTTCAAAGGGACGATAGGAGCAGCTACGGGTAACCCTCTTTCACCTCTTTGAGTGATATTTTCATGGATTGGCTAGAGTTCGAGGTGGAAAAAAAAGAAATGATGCCTAAGATATTGGCCAGATATATGGACAACATTTTCACGATGGTTAAAGCAAATGAGGCGGATGAGTTACTACATGTACTCAATGGGATACACCCTAAAATAATATTCATGATGGAAAAAGAGAGTGAGGGCCAATGACCGTTCCTGGATCCTTTGATCATAAAGGCCAAAGGTGGATTAGAATTTGATATCTACAGGAAGAGCACAAGTACCCAGAGAACAATCCCCTGTTCTTCTAACCATTCTTATGCACAGAAAACGGCTGCATACAATTGTACGATCCACCGAATGTTAACAGTACCATTGAATAACCAGCGTCTGGAACGAGAAAAACAGTACATCGTGGACACGGCTAGCAAAAATGGGCATAGGAGGAGTTTGATCGAGCAACGTATTCGAAAAATGGAGAAACAACATAGAAGAAATGGGCTCACTTCACTATTTCTACAAGAATGACGACAAGTACAAAAATGGATGCCAATCACTCATTCATCTTCTACCAAAAGATTGGAATGCATTTTGAGAAAGACAGGATGCAATACGGCTAGCACGAGCAGAAAATACAGCATTGAAACAATCCTTGGATCAACTAAGGATGGCAAGAAAAAAGAGGAAAAGAGTGGAATCTATAGGATCAGTTGCCCAAAATGTAATAAAGTATATATTGGACAGACGAAACGCTTGGCAAAAACTAGATTCCAAGAACATATTAAGGAGGCTGAACAGATCATCAGAAGAGGTGGAATAGATACAGCAAGATCATCATTAGCCAGACATATTATTGAGGAATCTCATACTATTCAATGGGCTAATCTTGACATAGTACAGGAAGTCCGGGACTGGAAAAAGTTGGATGCTTGCGAATCCTTATGAATCTCGAGAGTCCCCTGTGAACAACGTTTAAATACGGATCTAGGGAATGGATACAGTGACCTAATGAAAATCATCAATTAACTAATAATTTTTTGTAATTAAATCTCCACAATTATGTTACTTGCCATAGCTAACCCGTAATTACTTTACCATTTTTTTGGATTCCCTGTAATAAATTTACCTTTAAGCCCTTTGTTAATTTTTATACCCTTAATTGCATTATAATTGTTTGTTATATCTCGTAGTAGTACTTAAGGATATTTATGTTTATTACTATTAAATGTGAAAGGTTTAAATATTCGGATGATTTTAAGAAGAGCTTCAGAATACCGCCACTGATGAAGAGGATAACTTGTCCTCGAAATACCGGTATGTGGTTAAGAACATTAAGAATAAATAGCGCTTTTAAAGGAAATTTTATAATTTTTTTATTTTTTCAGTATCGTACGTTAAGAATTAAATTTTAATTGTGTTATTAATTTTGTATCTTATTATTTTGATAACGATGGCTAGTTTGGCAATGAAATAAATAAATAATACCCCTAAGTTTTTTTTTAAATCAACCATTAATCATGCCAATCACAATTTTTCTAAATTTTTTTCAAAACTATTGAAATTCTTAAAATTATAGTAAAGTAACATACAAAATTTCATAAAGATGTCTTATTTTCTTATATATACAAGATTTACAAAAAAAAACAGATTTTAAAAATTTGTTGGTAGAAAGCTCCCTTAAGGGCAACGCCCAAGCAGACTTCTTAGCCAGAAATAGATCAACGATAGCGTATTAAGTATGATCATGAATGGCTAAATATAAATGTTTGGATTTCATATGTTGTATATACTCCTGCCAACTGAACTTATTATTTTCCATTTGTTTCTACTATGTAAGGATACATAGTTTTTCGTTTTTATTTTTTAAAAAGGATTTAAATCATTTAATAAAATCCAATCATAGTTTAGGGCTAATATACACATCCTGCTGAGGTCACATTCCAGCACTCGTTTTTGTATGAGGGATTCAAACATGTTAATATTGTTACTCAGGTGGTCTTATAGTTATTGTATCAAATTACTCAACACATTGTAATTTGCATAATATACACTAGCACGCGTTCATTGTCCATCAAGGATTCTTCAGCTGCTTAGGCTTTTTGATATAGGAAAACGTGAATATAATGATGCAAGAATTGTTACAGTGATCCTTTAGTTCCGTGTCTGAAAACACTCCGTAGGCACGCGCCCTTGATTACTAAGTACCCACTCGCGCATTGCCACACATGACGGAACAATTAGTGTAAGGGAAATACAATGTACTTAAATTAAATGAGACACTTAAGCCTAAGTGCAACGGAATGTGTACAAGCAAAGTAGGATTAATGAAACCGGGTGGTCATACTTACGTGCTTTATAGAGAAACATACCACTCAATTGATATAAAAACATTAAGGATCCTTAAAACTTGTTGAAATGCTCTTAATGTAGAAAGCATCCTTTGAAAAAACCTACTGGTAGCACATTTTTAAAGTTGTAAATCATACAAAACAAACCAATTCAATTTTAAGATTTATGAAAGCATTATTCAGTATTAACTAAAAACTCAATAGTAAGATCAAACTTTGTTGTGATTTATATGCAAAGTAGTATTTAATTCAATCGATTAATCTTCCATTAACTTCGCCTTTCACCCGTAAATCACTGAACATTTCTTCTAATCAAACAAACGAATTTATTGCCTTTTGATTGAGACATGCTAATCACTGGGCATCGTCGACTGACTCACGAGCCTTCATTTCCAACCATTTCTCGATGATTTACAGCAATCAATCTAATCTGCAAACTCTAATTAATTGATTACCGTCAATGTGATTAAAATTAATAAATTGGTATATGATCGGCCATTGTCGGAACTCAGTGAATGCATAATGAAGGATACTTGAGAGATTCTGGTCGGAGATATGCCAACTGTGATGTCATTTGACACGATAATTTATGCCGCCTTGGACAATCTTCATTCAATCTGCGAGCGAGTGTAATCTGCAGCAGCTTGGAATTTTATCCTGCCCCGGTGTTTCGATTAATCCAGATGACAGTTCCGAGCATGAAAGCGGCTTCTGTGTTTCAACACAGCCCCGCAACGGCTGCGACGAGCACTCGTACATTCATTGTTGACTCGAGTACTTATTCAAATTGGTGATGGAGCTAAGAACCAAGAATATCATATGAGCGCGAGTACGAGTCCATATGTAGCGACTGGCATACATTGCCGATTGCGAGTAATAATTTTATGAGAGTTATGAAGCCGGGATGTGGTGTGATCACGCTACGTTAATGCATCATGTTAAACATCTTTAAACGAGATGCATTCGCAAGAAGACATTGGAAAGAGCATTTAACAATCGCATGACAGACAATTGATAAAAGATGATGGTTTGATATCCGTTTATTATACTCTAGATCAAATTAAAGTTATTCTGATTCAGAAAAGTCTGAAATACAGTCTCTTTGAAACACATCCTTAATAGAGCTCTACCACCTATGTGAAAAAATGCATTGGATCTGATGTGTGTGGATACTCCTATACAATGTGGTGTATCCAAGAACAGTTTGAATGTTATCATATTCATCATCAAAAATTGATTTCCTTTCTGCTACCTTGAATATTTTCCTACTGCAGGCCCTCTAAGGTATTGGAACGTTCACGAAAAACATTACAATGCGTAGGAAGAAGTTGCTACTGGAAATTTCCTTCTGTTTTTCTTGCAGCATTGCGTTGTTTGCCGCCATAGTGATTGATGTCTGCTCCTAATGGCAGCCATTTATAATCAAACAAACTTGGATTTGATTGACTACTTGTTGCATTTGTTTAACATACATTATTCGACAAAATTCACATGGGAATAGAATTTCTAGGTAACGACGATATGACGAATGGGTTGTAGTTAAAATTTATTTGGAAGAATTTATTTAGGGATGTGTGTAGGTGGCAATAGTGACACCTTTTGGTATTGTTCATATTGTAGATGAATTAATTTTCTATAAATCATTTCAAGATTATCGTAATGTGTGGCCAAAACGGAAATGGATGGCCAGAAAAATTATTGCTTAGAGCAAGAAGGGATTATTTTATTACTTTTCCTCTTGTTGAGCACACAGGCAATTCAGTGCGCTGTTACTATCTATCCTTACTAGATTAAGGCTCTATGTCAAACTAAAACTACGCCGGTTTTATCAAAATTTTCTTGCTCTTTTCAAACTTTTCCATTCTTAAGAAGACTGAAATTTTGCCTCACTCTTCTGAATACGCCTCTTGCACCTTAGGTAAAAAATACACTTTAAATTCATGACCATCATGCGATAAACGCGATCCCGTGGGTTGATATTCTGCAGAAGTCTGTCACCTCTATACATATATAAATTTCCCAACCAGATGACAGATCTCTGCGACTGAACGCCACTGACGTCGACGGGTGGGGAATGAACTGAAAAACTGAGAAGTGGTTGGCGGCGAAATAGAAAATGTGATCGGTTTC
Organism: Odontomyia ornata; assembly: GCA_963969285.1. Taxonomy (NCBI): domain Eukaryota; kingdom Metazoa; phylum Arthropoda; class Insecta; order Diptera; family Stratiomyidae; genus Odontomyia; species Odontomyia ornata. Next base: position 46,162,298 of record OZ017738.1, on the reverse strand, counting down.
AGTGGTTCGAGAAAGTCTGAGTCGCCGTTTGGAAAGGCTATGAAGTTGTTCTTTTGAACAACGCTGCCACAGTTTATATGACGAACATTCAACTAAGTGCTCTACATTTGGTACATAGATATAAATGTGGTATTTGCGAATGTGGAAAGAGAACGAATCCTGGAGAAGAAATTATCAGAATCTACTGCTAATGTGATAAATTTCATGTGATCGTCATAATACGAGTATGCTCGGGCCCTGATCATAGAATGTGCGTTTGCAGCGAATGTGTTTTCAAGGAAGAATGGGCCATAGTAGCTTGTGATTGCAGAGCATGAAATTAAATATGCATTTCTCCAAATGGCGGTGAACTTTGTTCAGGTCATGGGACTTGTGAATGGAGTGTCTACAAATTCGAGGTAACGGAAGAAGGTCGTTATTTTGGCAAATACTGCGACAAATTCCCAACTTGTTCGGGCTGTTACCAAGAATTGAAAACCGAAGAAGAACGTGAATGCCCAACTAAAGTGTTTATGCTGTATGTTTATGTTTTAATTCGTTTAGCATTTCTACTTTTGTGGAAATTGTTAACAATAAAGAGAGTTTGCTTACTCCGAAAAGGAATGTGCAAGTGCTAGATGGGATACGGGTGAAAAGCCAATATACAAACACGCAACATCTAGATTTAAGAGTCCCATACATGCTGGCAACTAGGAGAAATGCATTTCAACTCGTAAGCTCATGTAGCGAAAGGGATTTAATTTTACATCTAAAAAAAATATTTTTAGAAATACTTTCTACGGAAAAAGAAAACTACAAGTAAACAGCAGAATGCTAACTAATTAAAGTATTCAAAGCAGCAAAAAGTTAAATCGGAAATGTTCGCACCTCATGGATATGAATTCTTTCCGTCATAAAGGGGTATTCAAGAGTAGTTGAAAGGAAGATACGAGAGTTCCATCACAAACTGCACGGGCATTGAGGAATCCGCGTTTTGATTGGGATTTGGGAACATTTTTGGGCGCACCAACATTCAATAGGGAGAAAGCTTAAAGCGAGATATGAGCATTTTACTACTTGTTTATACTATCGGTTGTGATCTCTGCTGCTAACCCATATTGGCCATCGTTAGGAATCAGGTGTGTGATCAAAGACGTATCGCCAGAATTGTTCACATGAATTGAAGTGCGCCAACGGCTTGGTTCGAAATAATTCACCGGTTGCTGTAGGATTTCTGACACTAGGCATTGTAACCGAGCAGTCGCCTAAGCAATCTGCTCGAAAATTATCATAATCCTAATCCAATTCTCAATTGTAAATTGGAAAATTAATTATTTAAATTTACAATTGAAATTTGGACATGGCAACACCTTTATAACACAGCTCATCTACGAATTGCATTGCTGCGATGCAATCTTCAGTGGATGGATGAGAAGCTCATGAACTGCAATTGCGACAGGTCCCGTTTGGTGGCTGTTCGGAGAAATGAGCAATTCTGCTTGGGCGGATCGGGGAGTCTGCTTTTGATCACCATGCATTGTGCACGTCACGAAAACCATGCCGGCAAGCGGAGATGTTAAATTATCATCGAATATGTTAAGCGAATATTGCCGCTATAATACCTTTTGAGTCGAATTAACGCATGCTCCACACTAGGTGGTGAAAATTTCAAGCAAATTGTAATACAGTGCCGATTCTTTTGCTCTGGAAAGTTTTTATAGTCATTATCAAAGAAAGTCTTTGCGTGAAATTTAAATTTATTCACGGTCTTTGGAGTGTGAAGGCATTATTCGCTTGTTAACATTTTTTTCGGTATAACCACCAGAAAGTCGTTTATTGCCTGTCGGGTGGCACAATTGTGGATTGTACTTGAAGCAGCTGCTGTACAGCCACCGTTGGCATGGAAAACACGCTCCATCACTGGTGCGAGTCGTAGAATCTCTCTATCCGTTTGGCTATGCGATTACTGTAGTTGCAACTTAACGTACCATTGAAAATCTAAAGACGTACCTTCTGCGCTTGTGTACACAAAATACATACATACACGTGAATTTTGAAAGGGAATTAATAATGGTAGCAAGAAACAACGGTCCATGGGTTTACAAGAACCATGCAAGATAAATTTTAAAGATTGATCTTAACCGCAGTGAAGTGAACGCATTGCCTGGACCTTTGCAGTAAGGAATTGGTCTGCGAAGTTATGTTACGACCCTGAACTTGATCTTACGACGTGCTTCAAAGTGTTATTGCTCTCATCCTAAATCATTTTCAGTGATAACCCAAACTTGTGAAAGTGTTGACTCGGTAAAATTATTTGCGTTTATTACCCAAACTAAAACACTAGCGAAGATTTATCGAGTAAGCTAGATCGGAGTGCAAGCGTTCTCGCTATTGTTCGCACGAATTAACGCTTTCACTCCTAATCTTGAATCCATCGAATGCCATCAGATAATTATTATCACGCACTTTATTCCGGAGGCCATTCAAATTTTGAAATATTAGCCAATAAACTCGACGATCAGTCATTGAACTTTGCTAGTTGCTACTCGAGAATCAGACGGTGAATTGGACGCTGTTTCGTCGATAATTTTCTTATATTTGGATATATGCTATTGACAGTTGAAATATGTTATGTTTTGTAAAATGATTACGATTAGCAAAAATTTATGATGATGGTGCAAAGTGATGAGTTATGTAAATCAAGTAAATAAGGACGATTCAATATAAAAACTGTGGAGTTATTAGATATTAAGAATCAATGAATGTTCAGTGAAAACTATAAAGTTAAGTCAAGGAAAATTATGCTCCTGGAGCAATTTTATAAGCTAGAACTATTTTTTGGGTAGGATAATGGATTACGAAACTTGTGGATCAATTTTTAGGAAGGAAGGCCCGCCCCGTCTACGTGCGCTCGTTGAGGAGGATGGGGGAGTACCCTTTTGGTTTTAATTAAAGAGGTTGCATTACGTTTTAGAAAAATATTACAGTTCATTTAAAAATAAATCAGGTCATTTTGTGACAAGAAAAAAAAAATCAAAAATTTCAATTTTGTTTAAGAAAATAGATTGCACATTTTTTATTTGGGGTTGCACATTTTTTATTTAGAATGTATTTTTCTGTAATTTGAATTAAAAAGTATATTCAATTTTGAGTTTTAGCATCTATGACTGATTTATTTGAGCTGTGCTCTATTTCAACAAGCCAATTCTTACATACATTTAGGATCATGCTAACAATACTAGCAACCATTAACTATCATTTAACTGTTTTGCATAATAGCAGAAAAATGTAAAAAAACAACACTTGAAAAGTAGAAATACTTCTATTTGGTTTTAAACTCTAAATTTAGAATATAATAAAGTCTATACATCGATATATTGAAATTGAAGTGAAATCTGTATATGTACATTCCGCAAAATAATTAACTGAAATAAAAATATTTTATAATTAAATTTGAAAGTCGCTATTTCCGTTTGGTTCTGCTGACCTGACCGGGAATGGGACCCGCCACGTCGGCTGGCACCACCACTATAATGAGGTAGCCATCCAGTGAGCTCAGCCCTTCTGAAAATGTTTCAGGTGCTCTCGCAGGGTGAAGTGGCCTTCCGCTCGCATGCCTATTTATGGTATAGTGTTATGTGATTCCATCCCATAAGACTATAACATAAATTTGCCACGTTGATTTTTTCATTTGAGGGAAAAGTTCATGTGAACTAGGTTTGCGTGATGACCATGTATGCATCGGACCTTGATCAGGATGGGGGAGGGGGCACCGCTTCTACCTGGACACGCCACTCTTATTTGGGGGCCACAAGTATCGTCGGTAAAGACGAAATCTTCCCAAGTCTCCTCTGTTTTCACCAGGCCCAGGTTACCAACCTACTAAGGGTTACCTAAGCCTCGACTCCGGTCGACTAGGACTTGTATCTGAAAATTTGTGAATGCGAAATTTTTTTTTAGAGGGTCCTTGCGCTGGGTACAAGAACGCGCCCCATGACACCGCAATGCTAGCCTTCCAGTGCATTTACGCGTCCTCAGACTAGCCCAATTTTGGCGAACCCCATCATCCTCTCCCGCCGATGCAGTAGACCATCGCTGCAGTCCTCTACGAACAATTTTGATCTACCCATATTCACTACAAAGGTTGTATGTCGACAAACTTTAAGAATAGTTGGCAACAAAGCAAAACGATTGAATCAGTGGAACGCGGTTTTGTGCAGTGTGCTATTCCCTTTTCACCTTGTCCTTGCAAGGAAATGCAAGAATCATATGGCTTCTTGGTGACGTAGGCAATTGTGCTATTTATTTTGACTGTATTAGGTTGCTCCCTTGGAGGGAGATTCTGGCAAGTTTCTGGCTACGGTCACCTTTGGAAAATCACGCCGCTGGGATGATTACTCTAGTTGTTACTAATTACTTCACACAGAGCTTCACTGGACTCCGTTTGTGAGTAGAAATTAATCTGCATTTGATAAGTGATAAGGAAGTGCCAGACAAGCTTTGCAACCATGCAATATCGCGAGAAAGTTAAGACGATTGATAGTGCTCGCCTATGTGAAAGTCTATAAATAGTGTTTTGTATACTTAAACTTTTCAGCGTAATGCAAATACCATTTAATGTGAGAAATTATTATGTTTTAACTCCAGCAGATTCCCACGAGTGTTGACATTCGGTGCATTATTTTTGAACAGTGTAAATCGCGCTAAATTCTTGCTTCTGCGAAAATAGGCCAATTTGAATTTAAGGGCTGATAAAGACTGAACCTGAATTTTCACATCTTTTGATTCTCTCAGATCGCAATTTGTGCATCCGGATATTTACATAGCATTGCAAATTGGTTGAATTAAATTGAAAATAAGATTCCGATCGTTACCTGCAGTTCTTGTTGTTGATCTGCGAAGTTCGATTATCACGAGAACAAAATTCCAAACAGTTTGCAAATAACTTCTAAGATACTAACGTGCGTACCGAATACCTTTCTAGTTCTTCATTGTGCTCGTCTTATTGACAACTTTGTACGGACTGTCCTGAGAAGAATTGATTTTTTTTTCAATGAATCGTATGATGTTTCTTGTATAGTGGACTGTGTAAATCATTGTGAAATGTCTATTTACGAGAACAAACAATATAATCAAATTTAGGTTGTTGATTGCATGGTTGGATAAATTTTAGCTAACAGTGTCACTTATTTGTAACCGGTTTAATTTCAGTTCATTCATTTTGTTTTCCATTTCCGAGAATTGATTCAATCTGAAAGATGAAGAATTGTTTATAGCCCAGTCATATTAGGTAAAAAAAAAGGGGTCAACCTCGGAATGAAAGATAATAAGCTGCAAATTGGTATGAACCTTTGTTTTGTCATTCTAAATGTTGTCTCAAAAGTCAAAATCATTATCGTGTTCGCGTCTCAAGATATTAAAGGTCAAAGGTCACAAAAATCGGTTTTTCGCGAATATCTGGCTTCCTATCGGTTAAATGAGATTTGCATTTATTATAAAAGTTGTAGGCTATAAAATTCCCTACAACTTTTGTTTAAACTTTTTTTTCATACGACCAACCGTTTTGAAGGTAGAGCGCGAAGAGTGCACATCGTACAGTCATATACGGCCTAATGCAAGGTCAAGCGTGAGTTATGGTTATCAGTACGTTATAAAGTCAATTATTTACTTGGAAATTATAATTATTAAACAATGCCTATTATTTATGTACTAACTATTAATTATTTATATTTAATTAAAGTAAGTAACTTGATTTGCAACGGTACAATTTCAAACTAACGAATAATCTTGACTCATACAAAGTGGAGAGAGTGGCCTTGAATACTATAGAACATCTGTCCCGGCAATGAATAGAAAAGGGCATAGGGTAGGGACAAGTATTTCCAGGTATATAAGTATTGAGAAATTTACGCGTTTTAAAGAAAAGATATATAATGTCGTGTTAACTTAAAATAAAACTAAAATATATAATCCAGAATTAATAATATTTTATACTTAAATAGTTAAATATGAATAATTATATATATTATTTATGTACTAACTATTAATTATTTATATTTAATTAAAGTAAGTAACTTGATTATTTATATATAATTATTCATATTTAACTATTTAAGTATAAAATATTATTAATTCTGGATTATATATTTTAGTTTTATTTTAAGTTAACACGACATTATATATCTTTTCTTTAAAACGCGTAAATTTCTCAATACTTATATACCTGGAAATACTTGTCCCTACCCTATGCCCTTTTCTATTCATTGCCGGGACAGATGTTCTATAGTATTCAAGGCCACTCTCTCCACTTTGTATGAGTCAAGATTATTCGTTAGTTTGAAATTGTACCGTTGCAAATCAAGTTACTTACTTTAATTAAATATAAATAATTAATAGTTAGTACATAAATAATAGGCATTGTTTAATAATTATAATTTCCAAGTAAATAATTGACTTTATAACGTACTGATAACCATAACTCACGCTTGACCTTGCATTAGGCCGTATATGACTGTACGATGTGCACTCTTCGCGCTCTACCTTCAAAACGGTTGGTCGTATGAAAAAAAAGTTTAAACAAAAGTTGTAGGGAATTTTATAGCCTACAACTTTTATAATAAATGCAAATCTCATTTAACCGATAGGAAGCCAGATATTCGCGAAAAACCGATTTTTGTGACCTTTGACCTTTAATATCTTGAGACGCGAACACGATAATGATTTTGACTTTTGAGACAACATTTAGAATGACAAAACAAAGGTTCATACCAATTTGCAGCTTATTATCTTTCATTCCGAGGTGAAAGCCCTAATATGACTGGGCTATTATCAGTATTCTTGCTTTGAAAGATCAGCTCAAAGTAATGGAAATGATAATGATGCACAGGGAAAAAAATAAAACTTATATAATGATTAGCTAAACTTTAATTGGATCGTTTCACTCTTTTCACATCAACTTAATGTAAATCTATACGACAAATTCGCTCTACATTGAAGCTTTTTTTATGCAACTCATTTATGTAGCTGCAAACAATTCCGTAAGTAATTTAAAAAAGCTATCAGAGCCATCCGAAAGAGTAATCGATATCTGCGCGACGTAATGAAAAAGAAGCTTCAATTTAGAGCAAATTTGTCGTATAGATTTACATTAAGTTGATGTGAAAAGGGTGAAATGATCAATTTAAAGTTTAGCTAATATAAGTACTTACAAGAGAAATTGAACTTGAACATAACTTGCAAATACAAAAACATATTGAGTTCGCATAAGTAGGAAAAATTAAAATTAACTCTCTCACGTCTAAGCATGGTGGTTGCCATCACCGGTGTGTATCTAAGAGCGATGGCCTGATGAGAATTTGTACACACGTCGAAAACACCTTCTTCTAACATTTTTCTTCTCTAATAATTTTTCAGAAAAAATTATTATTAAAATATGCAACTCATTTATGAAGCTGCAAATAATTCCATAAGTAATCTATATAATTATAATTTATTCAGTTCAGTATTCCAATTCCTAAAAGCAAATATTTGAACAAATCAACAGATTTAATAAGGACACCATTTAAAATACCGTTAAGTCTCCATTTTGCGGTACATTCAGAACAAAATTTTATTCATTTAATTGGTTTCTAAATCCAATAGCTGCAAAACAATGTCCGAAATTAGTTGCCAGAGTTGCTCATTTACGCTCTACAAATTGTCAAGTGAAACACAATAGTTAAAGTCAAGATGTAAAAATTAGTTTATAACTTATTGAAAGTGAGTGAAATACAAATTATAAAAAAATCAACTAACAATAAAAAGTGCATCTTTATGGTCCTTTCAAGCTTAAATAAGATTTACCTAATGAAGAAAAATTATAGAAAAAATTTGCATACAATCCCATACTAGTCCAAAATTTACATGTAAATGAAGTCTTTCTTGTCCAGCAAACCCGATCCCTTTCAGAAGGCTAATGCGAGCGAAAGAAGAGCATGCCACTGAGAGAGTAGGGTTCTAGTAATCCGCGAAAAGTTAGTTTCGCGTTGCGGTCGGTACGTGGTGCCGTATTTCGACTTTTGCGTTTTTGAATTCGAGAAGGTTATTTCGGGCAGGAAGTGAAGGCCCAAAAGAGGATGTAGTGCTACCAAGAAGAAGAAAAACGTTATTTTGGGCACCGGCTCGGTAATATTCGGGAGCCCGTATTTTTTTGTTCAGCGTTTATTTTTGGTCCTTTGCCTCGGACGAAGGTAACATAGTTTGAAGTAGAGTCGGTGGAAGTTATTCAAAGCATTTTAAGTCAGGCATTTGAACCGGTGGCTGATTTTTGTACTTCGGGCTTAGTCTGCCCGCGTAAGACCTACGACAAAAATTCCTCTCCGCACTAGCTAGCCAGCAAGCATCCACTTTGGAGTAGACTAAGAGGGTCCAGACTTGTCGACCTAGTTGGTAGGTACAGTCACGTTCCAAAACTTCACGTCTAGAACCAATGAGAGGTCAGTTTATATTTTCTTACAATTACAAGGCCCATATTATGCCAAAATCAGAAAAAGCATCTTCCGAAAAGACCAGTTAACGAAGAAATTAGCTAAACGTGCCCCAAACGAAGCCTCAGAGTGCCTAATTTACAATTAAATGGGCAAAATAAGGCCCACATAAAATTGGAACAGGACCAAAATAAGTCTCAAACAAAAGTTATATCGTTGCGCGTATCTGTGATTCTTGCGATAGTTTACACTGTCTTTTAACAAAAGGTTTTATTTCTTGAAAAGCCATGGAGATTTGCTTTGTTGTGTGAGCAGACGCGTTTCAACTGTTTTGAGTCCAATATGACCCAAAAAAGTCAAAACGCATCTGCTCGACTCCGTTGAGTCATCTTCAGTAACACTAAACATAACTCAAAGGGTTCAAATGCGTCTGCTCACACATTAAATCAAGGCCCAAGTGTTTTTTCAAGAAAAAAAAATTATGGGACTGCGGTTCTCAAATATACAAAGCAATGACTAAAAGCTTTATTTATCACAACTTCGTTTTTCTACTTTGCCATTCACAATAACTTTCAGTTCCATCACATTTAATTCTCTTATGGAATTATCATAACAAGCAGAGATATTTCTTAATATCGCGAGTCTGCTGATCTCCATATGTGTGTGTCCCCAATCTTTACATAGGATAATCAGCGTATCTCGAACATTCACTGATGACGTCTGATATTTTTAATTACCAGCCACATACTTGTTGATGTTGTTGTAGTTACATAAGCGCCAACAACGTCATTTTTGCTTGGTGACCAACCCTGCACATTTTGTTGTTGTAATGGCGTAAGCATATGACATTATCAGTGTGACTAATAGTCAGCAACATACTTGCAGTTGATATAATGACGTCGCCGTTAGTGTTTTCAACTGTTGATCATCCGCGTATGATGATTCATTACTGGCCATGAGATTTGTAACCTTGTTGATGATGGAATTATAATGTTAGCATAGTATGGCAACAGCAACTAGTGAGTTAAGATATTCATGTAACACTGTCTAGTCCTAAGCTCTGTTCGTCCCGAAAAGATATTCCACAAAATATGCCGGCATCTCTCTGGGCATAGTATAGAGCAAGTTGGTCCAGATGTAGGATAATTCTTTTGGCTCTCTGTTTTTGGTGTTCTTGTTTCCGATACATTACATCGTTAATCCACTTGAGGATAAGGTATGGTCGCTCTCAATTAAGCTGCATATTCGGGGTTTGACCATACCGATGCGGTGAGTTATCCAGCCACATTAAAATATCCTGCTGGAATTCGGATGAATTCACCTTCTAATCATATCTGGGCTTAGTGCGGTCAGTTGCTGACTCGAGACGTTTCAGTGCCCTTCAGTATATTTAGTTTAGCTGGTGTCTCAAGTCATTTGTGTACTCTGAAACAGCTTGAAACTGCTCAAAGGGCATTCCAAATTTCATACTAGCCAATAAATAATTAATTTTTCCAGAGTTCGCCATTCGATGCATATTCTGCAGACCTATACATCATCAAAAATAATAAAATGAGCCAGCTCCAGTCTCTTTGATTTTCATCAACTATCTTAGCAAGGTGTATATTAAGCGTGTCGTTCGAACGTTCGACTATTGCATCAGATTGGGGATGAAGCGGTGTTATCATTCTCTTTCGTGGTCCAAACAGGTTACACATTCCACTAAAATCTTGTTATTCGAAATTTTGCCCTTGAAACGAATGTATTTCATAAGGTATACTATGTCTTCTGACCACTATAACACGTTCTGTCCGAAGAGTTGCTTCCAGGATAGAAATGGGGAAGACCTCGGGAAATTTACTGAATCAATCGGCTACAATCAGTGTATAGAGATTCCTTCAAACAAATTCAGGGAACGATCCTGCGATATCCACAGAAATTCTTTCAAATCATACGCTTACATTATATACTGAGATTATCTTCTCAGTCTTTACTTTGGGCTTTTGACAGAAGTGCAAGTCGTGAATCCACAGCACCAGTCCTCTACGCCTTCTCAGGCATCAAGCCAATAAAGTTATTCTCGCAACTTCACTAAGGTTTTGTGTACAACAATGTGGCTTCCCAATAATCCTTTGTATATTCTCTTAAGTACGTCTTAGACTCTGCTTTTGGGGTAAAAAAAAAAACATGTATCCTATGAGAGTCACCATCCGCTGTTTTCCATTTGCGCTTGCAAACACCACTTTTAACCTGGGCAGAGTATTGTTGAGCCCAATAGCTTTTCAAGACAGCCAAATATCTTCGGCAGCTAGGTGAACATCTCAAAATTACTTTGATGACTCGCCTTCGCCAATATCACTCTTTATAACCCGAACTTCTTCACTTGAATTCCTCTTTTCAACTCGCCAACAATGCTTGAAATTATCTGAGCCGAGACGGCGGGAAAAAAGTCAGCATTTTCATGCGTTTCAACTTTTTGACAGACTATCTTGCAGTCTTTTAACTGTAGTCGTTTGATCCACCTAGTGAATTGTCCTTCGGGGTTTTTAAAGTTAAGTTGCCATCTCAGCAATGCATGGTCAATTCAAAGAACAAATTTTTCTCCATATAGATACTTGGGGAATTGCTTGATAGCTTTTAATATGCCCAACATTACAATTCTCTCCTGGTCATCCACTCGAAAGAACTTGTCTGTAGTACAAAAGAACTTTTTCTTTACCATCGATTTGCTAGCAAAGCATGACTTCAGCCTTAATATTATTCGCATAAGTATCATCTACTCTATCATACGTTCGAATATTACTGGAGAATTGTAAAGCCAATATGACATCACCACAGCCTGGCACTTACTGAGAATTTAATTTTCTATTGGTCCTTTTTGTCAATTCTCACTACCATTTTCAAGCTCCAGAATAACTAATGCGGCTTTTGCGTTACTACCTGAAGGACCGAAGCCTACTTTATGACACGACACAGGGCCAATGAAGAATGGAAGTTACATCGGGTGTTGCCCAGGGACATATCCTTAGTCCAGACCTGTGGAATGTGTCTTACGACGGACTACTGAGACTGGAGATGCGAGATGAGTCGCGCTTGATCGACTATGTGGATGATGTTGCGGCTCTAGTCACTAGACGCCCCGTTGATCAAGCACAGCTTAGGCAAGGTATGCTGATGCGCTGAGTCAGAGACTAGTTGACTGCTTGTGGGTTCAGTCTAGCTGCTCTGGAGAAAACCGAAGTCGTCATCTGGACAAATAGGTGGAATCCCTAAAGTAAAGATGATCAATATTGAAGACATACTAATCGAATCAAAGCCAGCGGTGAAGTACCTAGGGCTACTGATCGACTCGAAGATGAGTTTCTCGGAGCATATCAGGGTAACGGCTGAGAAGGCTGCTTCGGGCGTATTGGCCCTGGGTCGACTTATGGCCAACGTGGAGGTACTCAATCTATCCAGAAGACGCCTCTTAACGAGTGCTGTAGGGTCAGTGATACTGTACGTAGCTGAAATATCAGGCGCTCTCAGTCAGGAGGTGTACCGAAAATGCTTAGTGCAGGTACAGAGAAGAGGTGCACTGAGGATTGCATCTTCATATATGACAGTCTCTGATTCAGCGATGAGAGTTATTGCAGGCGTTATATTTGTTGCCCCCCTTGCTAGAGAGCGCCACGCTCTTTGCTTGCGTCGAAGTGAGGGAAACGGTTGCACGCGAGGTGAGACAACGCTCACTCAACGATTGGTAGCAGTATTGGGTAAATTGCAATTAAATAATAATACTTACATAAAACAACAACAATATTAATTTCATACACCATGAACTTCCTCGCATTCCCTAAATATGGGTAAGACTCCGATAATGTCCTTATGTTAATCATCTTTACTAGTTATAATTTAAATAAAACCAACATTTATTACGTTTTTCAAACTCAAAAGATCCTTTCAAATAAAACAACACTTGAAACAAGTGTTGTAGCATAAAATCTTCAACCCATCAGACAGTTGTATTACAAAGGGTTAACGAAAATTTTAATAGCCAGTAATTAAAGGAAATTCACGTGCCGTAATTGAGATTTTAATGGGTTCGATAAGAGCGCTTTTTCACAAGATAACGAGATATGGAAAGATTTTATTTTTTTACTTCGAAGGAAACAGTGGCCATTTGAATTATTTTCACGACGCCAAAAGGCGAAAGATTCCCTGTACCTACGATCTAACAGTTTACACGGGCATTGGATTCAGCAAGTAATGTGGTTTTTCCTTTATTTCAACAAATAGCAAATCCTTTCAAACGTAAGGTCAAATAATATTCGTTTCTGTTGTTGAAGTTGCTGTTTCCAAGGCATGCAAATCTATATCTCTTTGCGTATTTTCAAATGAACATCATCCCCATCAACGCTGAAAGAGTCACCAACAATTCACTATAATGTCCAATTTTCTCAAGTTCGCGTCCAGCTCGCTATTATGTAGAAAAGCATAAAAGGGAGATTTATAGGCGAGAAATTTTTTGAAGTCCAAAACAAAAATTATGAGTCCGTTTGTTTGACTTAATTACATTTTTGCTAATGGCCGTCATAAAATGGCTTTTATATACCGCACTTGACTTTAATTGCGAACGTATATTTTATGTCGTAGGTTATACATTGCAAAACCCAGTGAAACAGAAAATACTGAACATTTTCTGTTGGTGGTTCTTAGGTCCATGAATATCTAAGATGTTTCACGGTCGTATCTGCTATCTTGTATCTGAGAAATCATCTTTTTAAAAGTTTGGTAGTAAAAGTATGCACGTTTAAGTTTCATTACCTTTTGCTGGTTTTAAATGTTTCAAATATAATTTATACGAGTTGTATTTCTGTGGGGATTAAGATGTTAAATTCTTAATTAGTACATTGCATCATGTTTACGATTTTAATGAGATATAGATGCTTTGTATGAGTACTTACTGATATGTGCCAGAAATAGAATGATTGAACAATGCGAAATTATGGGAGCAATCACTTTTCAGCTAGATGCTAAAGTTGGAAGAAAGTAAAATTTTTTATGTTCTAGATCCAATTTGTGAAGAGATTTTGTAATAGTTTTAACTGAGGTCTTGTTTATGGTGCTAATGCGATGGAGTATATTTCACTTATGCATCATCACGATTGCAATTCTAAATATATAGAGGCAAATGCGAATTTCTTAGTGAAAATACTTGAAAGGAACAACTTTTTAGTACTTGGCCATATGAAGATTTTTTTTTTACTGATGGACCATTGACCTCATTGCAAATACAAAGTACTCGATCCAGATGTCTACTGCAGCGGCTCTTGTAGAGTGTCATAGCCCGTCTCATTTATCGTTTGTGAAAGTTCGAGATTTCAAAGATTTGTTTGTCTTTGCGACCCAGAACAGATATCTCCAGTCTAAAATGTCGTGCCCTTAATGGCATATTCAACTCAATAGTAAGAGGTTCTGTCCCATCCAAAATATAATACCTCACGACCCAACGCTCCGCTTCAAGAGCTGATCTCTAAATTTCAGCAAATTCCACTCTACCAGAGCATATAGACTAACAAACAAGTTCACCAGCTGATCGGCCAAATTAAAAGGAGGAACACTGTTTGCATGAAACAAGTATTATAGAGAAATCGCTTTTTAATGGAAATGCACAATCAAAAATTAAAGAAATATTTTTAAAATAATTTCCCCTTTATTTCCACTTTATAATATGTATTTACTGCATACAATTATTTCTTTTCTTACTGACAAACCTCTTCAGTACTAATTTGTGTAAAACTAAAATATATTTTTATATGTAAATAGTTTTTTGCAATGCTAATTACCTAACCGCATTTCAATTACGAAAAGAAAGGCCTATTCATAGCAAGGATATTAACTTAATAAATTTAAATAGCCACATTGGTCACAATTGAAAAGCTCCTGACTCAAAGATTTAAAGATTTCCAGGGACTTGGCCATGTCTAACTGGCGCCTGTCGATCTCCTTGTCTGTCCAATGTAGCTCCCGTTGCTGTCTCCACATGATATTCGGTAAATTCTGCTTCTCTCTTCTCTGCCGCGTATCCTTTGTTGAGCCTAGTAGAATCTGCAGTCTTGTTGGCATTAATCTGGTTTACTAGTATAGACCAGATTAATGCGCAGTTTTTTCAGAGCGCTCCACATTCTATTCATTTTAGGGGTCTAGGCCACCACCAGTCGTCTTCATTTATCAACTATCGGAGACAGTGTTGCAAATATCGTATTGATGTTCTACTTCGTTCGCTTTTCAATGAGTTGTATGCCCCGGTTCTTCGGATGTCTATTCCATTCAGCAAGCCCATAAATGTATTTCATTTCATTTTGTCGGTCTTTGATATTTGAAGGTAGTGTTAGCATTCTTTTGATTAACCAGTTAAATGTCATCCATTTTTGCTGCTGGCAATGGCTTGATGAAAATGGTATAATGTACCTGGTGTCAGCGGGTCTGCGGCATATTTCAACTTCTAGCCCATTTGATATTCAACATACCATCAAGTCTAGAAAGGAAGTTGTCCATCAGTTTCTAAATTATGGGAGTGAGAGTTTGTTGAACCTGGTCCGGCTTGATGACTGTAAACATCTTACCCATCGATACGGCAGTTTCCCTTCTTGTTGTAGCTTCTCTTCTAAGTGTGATAGGAGACCATCTTTTGAAAATGGAGACAGAGGGTTTCCCATTGGAGCAACTCACGTTTGCTTAAAAAACTCCTGTTTGAAGATAAAATAACTCTCATTCATGCAGAGCCTTGCCAGTTTTGAATACATCCTTGTTTTGGCCTCCCATTCTTCACCTGTTTGTTGCTTGAGTACAATGCACAACAGTCCAAATCCGAACCTTGGTGTTGGGATCTATCGTTACGGAATAAGCTATTCACTTTCGTAGAACTTACTTACGGAATAAGCTATTCACTTTCATGGAAACGCTATCAAGGTTCTGTTGACTACTACCCGGCAGTTTTTCCGCCCATTGATTCGGGTCTTTACTTCTAAATTATGAACGGATCAAGTTCCGCAAATTCTTCAGGTGTAATTTCAACAAAGCCAACGAGGTATGATTGTAGTCCAAAAATCGCCGATAAATATTGTTGACGAGTGTAAGAAGGAGCTTCTTCAATCTTTTTAACCAGGCAATGGTTGGTGTATTATTGTTTTGATATTGAATCTTGAGAACTACTTTCTCAATCGTTTCCTACGTCAGCTTCTTTAACTACGACAAATAAAGATCTGTTTCATCGTTAGTTAGATTCTTGTGTCATCCGTAAATGTTTTGCTACCCAACGTGTATATGAACTCCGGCAACACCTTCTATCTTCATTGTTATATGCATGTCTGTAAAAACGGTTAGGGGGTCGATGTGGGTCCTTGAAAAAAGTAGGACGTGTAATCGAAGACTTTGGTGTTCGCGTTTTAGTTTAAACCCTGGCTGTTGACAAAGTCAGACGTGGGATAATCCCTAATTTCGTGAGCTGTTTTCTTAAAAAGTAGTGTAGTAATGGTGACGGGCGATCTAAGGGTGGCGAAGCTACGCAAAAAACTTCGCGAAGACAGTTTATCTGTGTCCGGCCCGAAGGAAGAGCTTATTACGTGGTTGCAGAGCCATGAAGGCGAAGTGGAGTTGCTCCACAAGGCCAACAAAGATGGCATGAAGGAAGTTGAGAAGCTGCAAGTAGATGAAGGAGAATTGCAAAATAAATTGACGACACTGTTGCAATAGCTAGCTTCCGACATCGCCACCATTTTTTTGTGGTAGGGAGGGGAAGGCCATTTATGCACAGAGTGTGGGACTTCCATGCTCAAAAGAAGGTGACTGCAATACCCACTAAACATCTCTCCTGTCAACCTGAGAACCCAGCCTGGAACCGTTTGACATGTTACTTCGAGCCAGGTCTCGTTTTGTTACGCCGTTAGATGCCTTCAAGCTGGGGATCCGTTTCCTAGCGGGAGGGGAGAGGGGAAGAGGAAGTGCCAGAAAAGCGATCCCCCAGCCCCAACGCCCTCGGTTTCTATGAGTCCCTTTTATATTTTAGGACTACACGAACATAATGTGCAACCTGCTTCCATTTGTCAACCGATTCGAGCATCACCGTAACTACATTATCCGGGGTGAGCTCTCCCGTCTCCCTGTGGAGGTGACTTCACAGCCTGACCCATTTTTTGCACGCAAAAAAATGTGTGGCATGCATTGTCCTCCTCTCTTGGGCAAAACTGACAATCTGGGGTCCGTGATTTACCAATCTTGTGCAGGTAAGACTGAAAACACCCATGCCCGCTCAAAAGCTGGGTCAGATAGAAGTCAATCTTACCATGCCTTCAATTCAGCCACTGCCTCACATCCGGTATGAGGCACGTAGTCCACCTTCCCTTCGGGAAATTGACCCAAGACTGCTGCCAATCGTTGAGCGAGCACTGTCTTCCTTCGTGGACAACCGTCTCCCTCGCATCCTCTTTTTGGCGCAGGTAAATAGCGCAGCACTCTCTAGCAAGGAGGGCGACAGGTATCACGCCTGCAATCACTCTCACCACCAAATCAGGGACTGTCGGATATGAAGATGCAATCCTCAGTGCACCTCTTCTCTGTACCTGTGCCAAGCGTTTTCGGTACACCTCCTTACTAAGAGCATCACCCCATATTTCTGCTCCGTACAGTAGGCCTGAGGCTACAGCACTCGTCAAGAGGCGTCTTCTTGACAGGCTGTGTCCCCTTACGTTGTTCATAAGTTGACTCAGGGCTGACACTCCCGGAGCAGCCTTTTCAGCCGTTGCCCTGAGTTGCTCAGAGAATCTCATCTTCGAGTCGATCAGTAGCCAAAGATACTTCACCGCTGGTTTTGATTCGATTAGTATGTCTCCAATGCTGATCAACCTTACTCTAAGGATCCTCTTTTTTGTCAAGATGACCACTTCAGTTTTCTCCAGTGCTAAACTAAAACCTCAAGCAGTCATCCAGTTTCTCACTGGGCGCATCAGCATACCTAGCCTAAGTTGTGCTTGTTCAATGGTCAGTCCAATGACTAGAGCCGCAACATCATCCGCATAGCCAATCAAGCGTGACTCACCTGGCATCTCCAATCTCAGTAGCCCATCGTTAGACACGTTCCACAGGTCTGGACCAAGGATAGATCGTTGGACAACACCCGATGTAATTTCCATTCTTCGTTGTTCCTGTGCCATGTCGGAAAGCAGTCTCCGGTCCTTCAGGTAGTCCCTCAAAGGCCACAATTAGATATTCTGGAACTTGAAAAGGGGTTTCTAGCGTATCCAGAATATCCACCCATCTAGTGGACTTGAAGGCGTTCCTGACTTCAAGTGTCACCAATAGGAAGATTCGTCGCTTGGTGCGGCTATATGTCTCTGCCTTTTGGACCACGCTCACCAGCTCTGCAATCGCATAAATGATAGTATTTCCTTCACTAAAGCCGTACTGCCGAGGAGATAGGTCCCCAGCAGCACGAATCACGTCAGTGAGTCTTCCCTTGATGAGTTACTCTAGCACTTTCCCAGCAGTGTCTAGCATGTATAACGGGCGGTATTCAGATGGCGATTCGGGATTTCCCTTCCTTTTGCTGATCAGCACGAGCCTCGCGACCTTTCATCGTACCGGGAAAACTTCGTTCCGTAGGCAAACGTTGAGTGTGCTGAGCAGCAAGTCAGGACAATGGTGATGGACAAGTTGGAATACCTCAGCTTAAACACCATCTGGACCTGGAGCCTTCCTTGCTTTCAATGAAAGGACTGCCTCTTCCACTTCCGGCTATGTGAAGAGTGGACACTCGACTGCTGTTTCACCATGGACAGTGTCAAAACGGATGGGATGGGTAGGAAAGAATGCCTGCACTATCTCGTCTTTCTTTTCCGCTTCATGTTTGCAAGGTTTCCGTAGGACACTAAGCTTCCACATAACTTGCTTGTAGCCAAGACCCCACGGATTCGTGTTCACATTGTCCATTTGATCTTGCCAGTAGCGAACCTTGCTGTTGTTAATCAATTCGCGAAGACATTCCGTAGCCGACTTTTATGCTACCACCCAGCTGCATTCGCCATCATGGCTCCGTGCCCATTGAGCCTCACGCCAAAGTTTGTGACACTCCCTTCGTTTTTCAGCGATCCATAGCTCTCCACCTGGAAATAAGTATTTCAAACCCAGATGGCGGCAGTACCAGTTTCATCAGGATACCATGATGCCGAACCTTTATCATGGTGATGCTCACTCAGCAGCATCAAATTGGCTTCCATGTCCCTCGCAACTGCTCAAGCAGATTTTGGGTGGCTGAACTGCGGTGTAGGTTTAGTTGCAGAATGTGGGTCATCAAATTTCTGATTTTGCCTTGGTTAGGGCTTCCTGAAAAACCCGTAATTTCTTGAGTCCAAGACGTGTCTAAAATCAGGTCTTGGATCCTTGCAAAGAATACTGTGTGGCTCCTTCGTATAATCTTTCCTCTTATGTCTCATTTCATCTCATTGGTAACATACGGAACTCCTATTGGGTTCCCTGCATACTTGTGTGGTGTGACCATAGCCAAGGCATTTGAAATATTGAAGAGATACTGCTCTTCACCATATTCTGCAGATAATCGACCCTATTCTTATTTTGCCCTTATTCGGAAATTGTTCGGCGTCCTTTTCGGTCAAGTCAATTACGGCCATGCGCTGTTTTCTGGTGTCAGCCTCGCTTTTACCCTGCCTACGCTAGAGAACTCCTTTTGATGGCCTCTTCTACAACAGCCAGATCCATGAGGCAATCATTGTCTCTTATTTCGATCATTTCCATCGGCTCAAGCGAGGCTATAGTTTCGCTTTTGCCAAGGACTTTCTTTACTGCGTCGCAGAATGCTTCCCTATTGTCGGCCTCTACACCAAATTCGACCAGTATGTGGCCTGACCGTGTTGGTCACACTACTTTAATGGCAGTGTTGGTGTCTTCGGGCCTAACGTTTCCACTAATATACCACAGCACCTCCACGTAGGATCGACCATCTTAAGGTTTTACGAAGAGTACCTGCTGCCGAGGTCTTCGTCAGGGCTTCTTTCCCTCCTGCTTCGCATCAGTTCCTTTTTCTTGTTGGGCACCCGTGTGAACTTTTTTTATGGCACTTTTTGAAGGAGTTTCTTTGCGGTTTTCTTCGCTCGTTTCGTTGCCACCATCTGGAACCCCTGATCTGGCACTCTACACCCATCAAGTGCTTCTTCCTTCTTTCTTTCATCCCGATCTCCTTCGATTGGGCTAGTCACTATTCTTTTATTGATTTTTGATGGTGGAGCTATCTGCGCACGCCCTTTAGGTCCAGCCCCAGCACTTTTTTAGCCTTCTGCTCTTCTTTAGCCTTCTGGTCCTCTTCGGCCTTTAACCAGCTCCTCCGATATTGCCCTATGCGGTCTAGGAGCTCCTCTAGTTCAAAGAGCCCAATCTTTACTGCTTTGTTGATATATTCTTTTTAGAACATCTCTCACTTTTTGGATTAGCCTTTTTTTTCATGTCGCTGGGTGGCAATTGTACTTTGCGACCATCGTTCTTGAGAGAGGTTATCAGCTTCCGTTTCCAAATACAGTACTTCCGCCACATTTTCGACGTAGGCAATGAAATCACACAACGTCGCTTTATTTGTCTGGTCACTCCTGCCTTTTTCTGTCGTAATCTCCTTGTGGACTATAGGATGGTTCGTTGTTATTTTGGGATTTACGACCCTTCCTTCAGTCATTTCAGTAGTGATCGCAGCAGTGACCCACGAATTCTCGATGTCTTTCATATTTTCCTCGAATTTCTCGCTTTTCCTTTTTAGGACACTCTGGCATTCGCATAATTTTTTTGCTGCGCCCGAACACCGCAGTTATCTCAGTCTGGACAAGACTGTCTGTTATTCTCTGTTTTTCATCCGTCTTCACTGTCATTGTATTCATCATCGTTTTTGTCATCGTTGGTAACACTCCCGATGTGCTGCTAACATCGTGGCTGCAGCCGCTGGTTGTGTCACCGTTGTTGCTGTTGTTTTTGCTTTCTTTTTTGGGTTTTTTATCTTTTTTTAGTGTTTTTGGTTGTTCCAATTTTATTGGGTCCACCCTCAGAGCCGCTATATCCGTTCCTGTGTGTAGTCGCTTTTTTGGTCCCATGGTTATCTTTGCAGAGCAGGTAGGCCATGCGAGGGTGAACGCAAGCCCTAATGGGAACAATTGCTCAGAGCTAGGCCAGCGCTATTTGGGAGTTCGTCTCAACCGATCCTATACCTCCAACCCAATGGTGCGAACTTCAAACGTACTCCGAGGGCTGCCAAGGTTTTACCGGGACGTAGACGATATGAAAATTGAATTGGAGCCGTTCATGCAACAGTATCTCCTCCGCGCTTCCATGCAAAACAACTAGGTCCAAACCATCATATCTGCCAGCCTAAAGCATCAATTCCAGTTCGTTGTCCAACAGGTACTGAAGTCATATAATAATCCATCGCACAACAGTCCAAACCACAAACTTGGCGTTGAAATTTATAGTTGGGGTATCTCATTGCATGACCGCAACGGAAATCGAGATGATATGGTCAATATCACGCTCAACCATGTGATTATTACCTAATTTTTCAATTAGTGCCCATCACAATTGGATAGGCTGACAACAGCATCAGAAGCTGCCACCACTGAGATTTTAACTTGGGAGCTGCTGTACAAGCGGAGTGTGCCCTAACCCACTGCTCCGCATGGACTACACTCGAGTTATATACAGACTGTGAAGTGCCTTGAGTGGAACTTGTTCAGCGCAACACTCCACAATCACTTCAACGACGGGCTTACTGAATGAGAGGTCGTAGTTGACACGCATTTAAGAACATGTGCGAGTTAACTTGACAAACAAGAGAAGATCAAGTTTAGCGAGTCATTTAATCAAAGCACAAATACTAAAGTTTATCTTAAATTTTTTTCTTGAAAGGCCATCGGGTCTTGCTTTGTTGTGTGAGCAGACGCATATCGCTTCCTTTGAGTCATCTTCACCGTCTAAAGAATGTGTTGAAGGGAATGACTGAATATAGCCGTAGGATGGGTTAAGCAGGCAGTATCAAATTAGGTCAGGTACTAAATTGGATCGGATGGGGAGATGTCAGGGTTTTCTTTTTTGAATTGTAGGATGTCCATTTGTTAAGTTTCATCTCGTTTGCGTTCTTGTCGCAGAATATGGTCTAGTACTGACAAAATTATGCCGGAATTTCTAATAAGTTGTTCGTTCATAATGTTACCGCCTGTTTTTCTATGTTTATATATTTCAAGTCTTTCTAAGATTTCAAGTCTCGGTCCTTTGCTTTGTTTGTGTAACAATGTCATAGAGTTTGTCATAGCGTCAGGCTTGTGTGCATTGTTTTGTAGGTGCGTCGCATAATTGGAGTCTATCTTGTTGTGTAAGAAAGATCGTAAGCGCTCTATGTATCTTGCCGTTAGTTTCCGTCTTGCCCTTCCCATGTATACCATGTCGCAGTCCTTGCATGTTAATTTGTATAGGCCGCTGTTCTTGTATATTGATGTGTCATTCAATATTGGTTTCAGTTTGTTTTCAATGTTGCTGTTGTTTTGAATGCAGTCTGCAGTTTATATTTCCTAAGGAAGTTTGTATGTCTCTTTGTCTAGGTGTGTTAACGAAATCCACTGTTTGTCGTTCTTATGAGTTCCATTCAGTTGGTGCTCCTGTTTTTGTTTATGCTATCTAACAAGTTTGTCAATGTCACGTTGATTGTATCGGATATTAATAACTATTCTGCAAATGTTGTTTAGTTCGTTGGAGTAATAAATAGGAGTCATAGGGATGGAGTGGAGTCTCTGCACCATTGATTTGTACGCTACGAGTTTATATTGTGCAGGGTGGTTAAATGTTACGTGTATGGTATGATCAGTTGTGGTTGGTTTTTTGTATATTTCGAACTCTAATCGTGTTTGTTCGCATGTCACGACTAGGTTCATATATTTGAGTTGTTCGTTTGTTTCGTTTTCTAAAGTGAAATTTTTATTCTTCTTCCTCTTTATAGCACTACAACCCCTCTCGGGCCTTCGCTTAGAGATAGTTAGAGTATCTCATTTTCATGACCGTATCGATTTTTTCCGGGAGTTGGTTTGATCAGTATCGTGTGCTTGCTCAGCTATGATACGATCTGATTAAATAAGTACATATCACCACTAAGTGAACAATCGTAGTCTTTCCGAAAAATTCCCTGAACTAAATAACGTTGCTCACAACGAGATTTGAACCTGGGACCTTCGGCTTATGGGTTCATGCTCTAACCACTAGGCCACACAGCAACTAAATTTTTATTCAGGTGTATTTAATTCATATAGGCAACTAATTCGTCTTGTTTATTTTCTTGTGAGTCAATAACGATGAAGCAGTCACCCACATATCGTCCGTAAAATATTACATTGAATCGTTTGACAATTTCGGATATAAAGACTTCTTCCAAAGATTGTAATTTATTTCTGACATTATTGACGACATTGGATATACCATACACAGACCATCCTTGGCAATATATGTGTTGTTATTGAGCTTAAAATAGTTCTGCTTGATTGTGGTCTTTATGAGATTGAGTAGTTTATTTGTGAATCGTTGGCTGTTATAGAATGAAAGTTTTTTTTTGGCATGGTCAATGCTTCACCGACGGGTATTAACGTCTAGTGATAAAAGTCAACAAGTGCTAGTGTTAAAGAGGTGGTAGAGTTCGCTAGATGACGGCTGTTGTTTAATGTGTATTTATCGTCAAGATGTATGCCATCAGCCATTATCGTTGTCAAGTAACGAGCTAATTGGTATGCAGGAGCTGGGCAGTAATTGATGACAGGCCGGATTGGGATATTGGGTTTGTGGAGCTTAGGTTGTGCTTTGAGGGGCGGTGTGGGTAGATTTGTGTTTATGTAGCGGCACTTAGTATTAGGAGGAATGATTAGTTGTTATTGTTGCACTACAGTCCCTTTCGGCCCTTCGCTTCGTGATGGTTAGAGTATCTCATTATCATGGTCAAATGCGCTGGTACTCCACATGATGATATGGTCAGTATCACCCTCTGGCCGTATGTCCATCCAACCAGCTGCGATACGTTCTAATTTCAAACCAGCAGTTATCATAACTGAACGGGCTTTTAGTCCGTCCGAAGGAACATTTGAACTAAGTCTCATTTCTGCCAAAGTGAGTCAAACCAGGGAACTTTAGTTTACGGTATGAATGCTCTAACCACTACACTAGTTGGACTACGGAAATGATTATTGGCGATTGTATAATAGCATTACGTAAGTCTGCTTGGAACTTTTTAGTGGGGACTTTGTTTTTTAGTTTGTATCCATTAGCGTTAATGAAGTCTATTGGTTTTTGTACGTAATCCGTTGTTTTTAGGGACACCGTTGTATGTCCTTTGTCAGCGTTTGTCACTGTTAGTACGTTATCCGTAAGTTTTTTCTGAATGTGTCTTAATATGTTATAGTTTTCGTGGAATTTTTTTTAGTATATTTACCTGCGTGGTTTGTTTCTGGCTGGTTCACTGTCGATTAACAATTGTTCTAGGTTTTATATATGTTGTATTTGACTCTCTTATCTTACAGCTCCATTTCATGTGATGTAGGTGTATCTAATGAAATTACAGTTCGTGGATAAAAGGTTCTGTTTGCTGGTGTGGTCGTTGTGTTTTGTTTTTCATCAATGTATCAAGTTTCTTTGCCATGGTCTCATATTCATTTTTAAGCTATATATCAAAGTTTTGTGTCTCACATCGTGGTAGAATCGTAGAAAGTTTTCAGTGTCTGTAATGTTAGTTAATTTTTAGTGGGCT
The DNA here is from genome assembly GCA_963969285.1 of Odontomyia ornata. Taxonomy (NCBI): domain Eukaryota; kingdom Metazoa; phylum Arthropoda; class Insecta; order Diptera; family Stratiomyidae; genus Odontomyia; species Odontomyia ornata. The sequence goes on along the minus strand of OZ017738.1, from coordinate 46,138,067 downwards.
GTAGTAGTTTTCGTTTAGTTTCGTCCTTTTTATGTACAGTGTTCTTATTTCATTTTTAATGCAGTTATCTAAATAACACTGATTTTAAAATGTAAGACGATGCGCACCCGATGAATGTCGGTCATAGAGGACTTGAACTTTTTGATATTTAATTTTGAAGCCCCAATGTACTAATCTGTGATATCATGCCCAAAACATGTTTAACTGGATTTAAGTCCAGACTTAAAGCCGGCCACTGCATTAAAGGAATCCTCTAACCCGAAAACCATTATTTTGCGTGGTTTGAAACGTGGATGGCACATTATCTTGTTGGAAAATAAAATGTCGTTCCCTAAAATCTTCGAGGAATGGTATCAAAGCAACGTCAAGTATCTTTGTGTAATTTTTAGAGTTTATTTTTGTGCGTAAAACATATAATTGGACTTTTCCCCAATCAAAAAAGGCAGCCAAAATCATAAAGCTTCCAATGCCAAAGCTCCTACTCATCCTTAGTGGACCATTAGCTGTGTGGTCGTGCCAATAATAACTAAAGCCATCCGATCCATCTAAGTTAAATTTCTTCTCGCCAGAAAATATATTATTCTCCCATTTATTTGTCCAATTCATATGTTCTTTCGCGAGCCTGTTTATTTGCCACAGTAAATCGAGGTGATTTTTTCAGTTTTTTGTAAACAATATCTGGCGATGAATGTGAAATCTGTTGATCTCGTCTTTGTTCGGACGGCTAAGTTCAATGTAGAAACAATTTAAGTTTTTGTAGCTTCTTCTCTTATTCGTATTATTTGCCTATAATATTTTAAATTCCGTTTAGATTTGTTGCTGCATCCATACAACAGGCCCTTTTTAAGAAATGTCCTTCTCAGGTGGGTACATTTACCACTAACTCGTATTTCATCAGGCATTCGAAAACATGTCAAAGATGCTCCAAATGCTGACATTTTGATTCTAATGTGGCTAATATGTCATCAATGTAACATACGCAGAAACTGAGGCCTGAAAGTACGTTGTCCATAAATCGTTGGACGGACTGAGACACATTACATTAAGCGAAAGTCATTAATATTGAGTTCATCATAGCCATTTTAGGCATGTCCTTCTCTTCCGTAGGAATTCGGTGAAATAACTTGTACAGGTCGATCTTCGAAAATTGCCACTTACCAGCTGGATTGATAGTCATGTCCTGTATATGGCGCATCGGATACTTTCCGAGAATCCTAATGTAGTTAATTCACCGGTTATCTCCACACTGTCATCAACTACCGTTCCTTTTAGACACGAGATGTAACGTGCTCACCCATGGGCTACACGAGGACCTTTACCTAACAGGTATTTGAATCCTGCCTTAGTAGTTTTAAGCTTCTGTATGTCAAGCTTTTGTGGACACTCCACTACCGGTGGGCCTGAGGTGGCTATGAAATGACGGACACCATAATTTTCTACTTCAGTCTTAATTGTAGGGCTTATCAGCGTCGGAAATTCTTTAAGCAGCGCGGGGTAACATGTTCTGATGTTCAGTTTGGAGATTGAGTTATAATGTTCCTGGTGGACTTGGCGTCGTATTGAGTTTTTCATGTCTGGGTCAGTTGGCTGCCAAATTTGGATGTTCATAAGTAGACCATGATGTCTCAAGGAATCAGCTCCTAGAATCAGGCTAGATACTTTTACTACATGAAACCATTGAAATGTGTTGATTAGGGTACCGCTGCCGCAAACAGCTTATACGTAGATAATTTCTGGACGCCTCCCAATGTCGAAACAGTAATGACGGACACGTCCTCACTACAACCAGAAAAATTCACTTTGTTTGGCAATTATAGATTAACAGGTGATTCTTTGTTGAATCGTGAGCTTTCGCCCGTGGCGCGAGCGTTTCGACGAGTTTCCCAATGTTGGAGCGTAAAATGTGCACGGAGACCGATAACATTTAGCTGCAGCACCGAAACATTTTTGGAACTGGCCTTTTCTGGAGTGAGGAACAATTACACTCTTATATTTCATATTATTTCTTTTGTGTGGAACTGAAACTATTCTCTGGATCCAAGCGATAGAATAGCTAGTGCAATTTTTCATTTTCTACTAATACGAAGATAGACAACAACTTCGATTTATGATTCATATATTTATGATCATCTAGCGGAGCTCTAATCACATCGGCCACTTGAGCGATGACTGTGGCATCTAACTTAGCCAATATTCTGTCGAAACGATCTTGAGCGCTCGTGATTGTGCTTAGTCAAAATTGTATCTCCACTCAACAAACCCTTATTCTGACTCGCTCTGCCAGAATGGTGGCAATTTTACTCTAATTGATCCAATTTAAGACGTCTCTACTGGCGTGCTCGAGCCGGCGAATGAACTACCAATGGTATCGTGGTTCACCTCTTGCAACTTGTCTTTTGCCAAAGTCTAATATAATTCAATCAAAAACTTTATCTTTTACTGATAAAATGCTAGCACAATGTTCTTAAACTCAACGTTAAACCTTGTGTACAAGCCTAATATAATAGATATAACATTTAACTACCCTAAATATTGAAATCTATCCCTAATTTTCGACATAAAAAAACAACAACAACATGCAATGTAGCAATAATGAGCTGAAAAACTCAAAACTAAGTAACGAAAAACACAAAACAGAAAAAAAACAATTACCATGAATAAAACATATCGACTCATGTCCAAATACACGAATTCTTCTGGAGGAACGCCACAAATCTCAATATTCTCGTCGGTAGGGTGGCTGTGAAATTCAGGAGTTTTTGCACACAGTTTCAGATCTTGCGATATGATTCGGAAGAAGTCTGGATGTGAAGATATCGACTCTCGTGACTTTAGCAGTTTGATAAATCCTTTTATTCGATATATAGTGTTTCGTACGATTATCATTGTACAAACCAGTACATGCAAGAAGACATTTCCTTTCGAAAATTATTAATCTTTCCATAGTACTAGCACACGGTTGTACCAGGTCTGACATCCATATGTCGAAACTGGTCCAAGTAAGGGTCTTGTAACAGATAAGTTTGACCTTTTGATCAATCTATCTGGAATGAAAGAGTCATGGAAGGGACACAACTACTTTTTTCGTTGTACTGAGCATAATTTTGACATCTCCAGCAGAGTATAGATGCAAATCCAAACGAACGCCGAGGTATCAAACACAGAATTCATGTGGAACACATTCTGAGCGACCCTCACCAGTCATAATAATGTAGAGATCCTTCCAACTACGTTTCAGGTCTTGACTGGTCCACTACAGCTTTGTCCAAAACATAATTATTTCGCACTTCTGCGCATTGATTTTCATTCGCCAAATATCGGTGTAGGGCTGCACATCATTAAACATTTTTTGAAGATTGCTCTGAACTATTGTAGCTTTTCGGTCGGCCGTATAAATGAGCAGATCATCAGCAAACGCTACCAATGATGGTGTTAGCGAGACGATAAAATCAAGGCTGTTCAATAGCTTGTAAACGAATATTGACGAAAGCAGAGGCGCAGTAACTGTTCCCCGCTGTAGACCATTCAAGACTTTGAAGTCGCGCTCTCCGTCAGGTTTCCATCAGTTACAACAAATGATTTTCCGTACATCATATTGCACATCATGCTGACAAAGTATCTGGGGAATCTGTTTTGGATGAGTTTACCAATGAGTCCATTTAAACACACCGCACAAAAACTTTCTCCATATCAAAAGGACACGCTCCAAGACATTCTCTATTGTTTATTTCCAACACATGTCTGAGGTTACTTTCGTTATCGCGTGTATGGTCAAATGCCTGGCACGAAAACCAAATTGGCAAGTTGGCATCAACTAATCAATGCGGGCGTTTAATGCTTTGTTTGGTAGCACTTCAAACACTTTATTGATGTTAGTCAGCAAGCTGGTTGGGCAATAGCTTTTAGGGCACGAAAGTCCTTTTCCTTTCTTCAAGATCGGAAATACCTTGGCCTTTTTCTACTCATTTGAGAAATATGAGTTGCACATCTTTTTGTTGAACAATATGTAATAATTCTTAATAGCAACCTCAGGCAAATGTCGGGGAACTATATTTGGAATACCGTTAGTATCACATGATTTTTTGTTGTTTATCCTGCCAAATACGAAATGCAAGTCTGCATAGTTGATAAAATAATCAATAAGATTCAATCTCGGTATGGGGTTAGATGTCAATGTCTAATTGAAAAGAAGAACAGATTCGCCATTCAGGCGTGATTTGAAGTCGATAACTTTTGCTTCAACGACTTCTGAAAGTATTTGACTCCCTCTCTCAGGGTTCGGTAGATAAACTAATTCGAAATGTGTTCATTGAACAAAATTTATCTGAAGTTTAGGAATTTTTTCAGTCATGCAATAAAATGTCAAAATTTGCATGATTATATCAAAATAAACACTTTAACGAGAATGTACATAATCGGGAGTTTTAGACTAGCCGAAATCATTAGAAACGCCAGATATTCATATTGGGAGCTTAATCGAGGTGACCGAATCGATCTTAGAACTGGTGAGGGTAAAAATGAAATTCTCTAGAAGTTGGGACGCTCACGTAGAATCATATAAGATACTATGGCCTCTCTATAGTCTTACACCTCTATGAGCCAGTTGTTACTCCATTTTAACCGGCCACCATTTTCTTGCAATATTACTAAAATCAAAGACTAACTGGACCCTGAATATAATTTTGGTATTCATCTTATCTGAAAATTTCAAGAAGATCCCATCAAAAGTGTAGTGTCTGCTTCGATGGAAAGCCCAAGTAGGCGAAAAATAATGCATAATTGTTGTAATCGAAGAAAATTTGAACAGCCTTAACTTCTGTGAATATGGTTTGATTTTAATGAAACTTATAGAATATACCCGAGTAGAAATTCAACTTCAGCAGTAACGAGGCTAATTAAGCATCCTTTAATGGGTATTAGGGTCTAATACGGATTCATCATTAGGCTCGAATGCCAAACGTAACACATAATTGCATAAATTAGGAACTGATGGGGCTCGCTTAAACAGTTTCTAATTTAGGCCCTGGTTGGGCCTGCTTGAATAGTTCCTAATTCAGGTGAAAGAGCGCGGATGCACAGTCCTACTATTCGTACTCTTGTTGGATGCCTTGGGCTCGAAACATAGGGAACACATTTACATGAATTCAAATATGACAACAAAAGCTGGACAGTTTATCGGTATTGCATTATTTATCAAATTTTATTATTCAAACAGTGGTCACTGCTAAGACGCACATACTTCACAAGTTAAAATGACGTCCCGCTTTCTCAGCAAATTGTCAAAATATCAAAATTTTTACATTTTCCCTCGAAAATATTTAATACTATTTTTGTACAGAGTTTTTACTATAGAATTTAACTAGAGTCCCGTTAAAAACACGACTGATATTTCCACGCTTTGCAATCAATCTCTGGAAACATCAGATCAGAGCACTCTTGGAGACTGCGCTAATCCATAAGGTAGCTTCGAAAACCTCTTTCTTAGAATATTTTCGAAAAGTGTAAACGTATCATCTTCAGAAAAGCTTAATAACTCAAAAAAGTAAGGCCCGACGACTTTTCAAGAAAAAAAAACCTAATAACTATGATCTGTAGTGCCAAGAACTATGATTTGTAGTACCCTGATAAGCCACTAAAGTTCATTCAGTCCGAACATGTTCCACATCATAGCACATAATCATTCACTCGCTCAAATAGACATTGACCTAAAATTGTAACATTTACCCGTACATGACACTTTCGTCGAAATTCTGTTCTCGAAGTCAAAGCTATCACCAGATTCTCCCTTCAAATACAATAACTGAAAAAATGGAGTGAACAAAATGACATCACCAACAGATCGTTCAATATACTGAAATATTCCGCCACCCCCAAGAAAAAAGTGTTAAACAAGACTCATGTACCTTCTGAGTATTCAAATCGTGACGTTAATACAATAAAGGTCTCGATGTCGTTTTCTTCAGACATCACACCGAGAATAATTGCATATGTCTACGAAATCAAAAAGTTAATAAATCAATTTCTTCGGATGTTTGTAATGATTGGACTGTTAATCAAACGCTAGGCTGATTCGGCAGTAGACATCGACACTCAATACCTACCTGCCGCCATCACGCCGGTAGCATGGAGATGACAAACAGGAAGGTAGAAGACATACATCTATTCATTCATTGTACATTTGAATTTCCATATTCACGCTCCATTCTAACATCCCTTTGATTCGCATTAGCGGAATGGATCGAGTGTGGCCTGTAACCGGATGGGAAGCATTTAGAAGGGATTGAAATAAGAATTAAACTTCATAATACGAGAAATGAAATGAAATGTAATCCACATCCTTCAATTAAACATTTGATCAAAAAGGATAAGATAAATTCGTTGTGAATAGTTATATCAACTGCTTGAATAAATCAGATTCAATACTCGTATTATCTTCCTTTGGGGCGTCTCACCTACCTTAAAATCATTTAGTTAACAGATGAGATTTCCGAGAAGAAAATCTCCCAAAGATCTTTGACTACCAACTAATAAGATCTCCATTGCGTCTATAAGACGCGAGCATGTCTTGTTTGGACACTACCAGACTTCATTTCAACTGAACTCGGGATCGAGCCACTCCCATGTCACTTCATGTAGAACTTCTGTTCGTTTCCATAATACCATACAATTAATTTTATCTGAACTGATCGAGGATCATAGCATGCGCGATCAATCTTCGCCTGAGTAAGTCATGCCAAGCGTAAGTTGTGACGAACTTCCACTTATAAATGTGCAAGCAAGTCGTAGAGGATTGTTACTAAAGTTGTTACTTATTGGAGAGATACGTACCTAAATACTAGAGAGTTGGTAATTGTTTTTTTTCTTGTGAACACTCGAAGGTGTAATGGTAACTGGCTTCATTGAAATGACAAAGAATGATCTTAGAAACTGAATGAACGAGTTTAATCACTTAGGCTGCTTAAATTTATTTAGTAGGCATAGGTTGATTTGCGTTTCATGCGTTTATAAATTGAATGAATCATGTTTGAGAGTACACCTGAGGTTGTTTCAATAGGCCCATCTTGAGTTAGTTGAAATATTGGTAAGTCTGAGGAGCATAGAGCCTTTTTTGTTATTTTTTGATTGAATATTTCTTTTATTTTAAATGGATTTTATTAAAGTACATATTGTCCATTATTATCTTATTATCTCCATCGGTGTAGAACTTCTGTGGTTTATCGGGGAAAAACTTAGCCAAGTGCCTTTCACAGTCCCTTGCAGAGACCGACACACATAGTAGTCTGATGCTGCAAGGTCTGGACTATACGGTGAATGCATCACAACTTCCCAACCAAGCTCTGTCACACATAATGTAATGTAAAGAATAATTTCCAACTTAATTTTAATGTTCAATCTAATGTTAATGTAAGTATAATTTTAATTTAACCTAAAGTCCAATGTATCCTACGTTATTTTGTTCGGACCATAAAGTAATTACCCTACAGTAAGCAAATAAAGTTAATTTAACTTTGCACTTGCACATATTCGTAAATTGCTTACAATCAATAAGGCATTACTGCCATGTCAATCATTTTGCAAGAAATCAATAAATTCAAAGTTCAATTGAAGAATACTGAACTCGCTTGGGAGTGTGCACGCGCTTGGCAACATCTTGCATGCTTACAGAAAACTATGTATAAATATACCAGAAGGTGGAAATTAAAATCATTGTCATTACAATCATCATTAACGTCTTTTACTTTAGTTCACACAGGAACATTTGGTCCGTCAAGCCGGATCCACTTGGAAGTGAATAGCTGCAAGAAAAGCAGAAATCATCATCAGCAGCACGCAGCTTCAGATTCGCAAGAAGAAATCTCGGACTTGCAGCACGCAGCACTTGGATTTGCAAGAAGGAAATTCGAACTTGCAGACGAACGAGTGGGTTGCAACGCAACATTCTGACTTGCAGGAATCATCAGCACAGTTTGGCTTTGCAAGGAGGAACTTTGAGCTTGTAGAAGAACAACTGGGTTTGCAACACAACATTCGGACTTGCAGCATGCAGCACTTGGATTTGCAAGAAGGGAATTCGAACTTGCAGACGAACGAGTGGGTTGCACCGCAACATTCTGACTTCCAGGAATCATCAGCACAGTTTGGCTTTGCAAGGAGGAACTTTGAGCTTGTAGAAGAACGTGTTACTAGCCACAGCGCAAATAAAGGTGGGTCGTCCAGATGGTGAATGCCTGACATTCCGTGCTTTGTTGGACTCTGGAGCAAAAAGATCCTTTATTAGTGAATCGGCAGTCAACCTCTTACAGGCAAAACGCAACAGTGCCAAGTTCAGGATCAGTGGCATAGGAGCCGTGGAAAATGTCATCTCAAGAGGAAAGACGAAGTTACGCGCTGTTGTCCAATCTGCAAACGGATATCAAGAAGAATTGATTTTCACCCCGTTGATTCTCACAACAATTACCGCACCCTTGCCGTGTACTGAGATTCCATTGATCATCCCGCAAGGATTGGTAATCCAAGATTTAGCTGATCCAAGGTTCAACGAACCATCAACCGTTGACATACTGATCGGAGCAGATCTTTATGATAAACTACTGTTACCAGGACCGCCCAGCCAACCTTGTGCACAAAACACCAAACTTGGATGGGTGCTATTTGGATCAGTCCCATGTAAAACATCTGCTGCACTGTGTGCTTTCGTTTCCTTACGTTAGTTCTGGCGGATTGAAGAACTTCCTACAGTAAAACATTTAACCAAGGAAGAAAGGGAGAACGAGACTCACTACTTGCAAACCGTACACCGACAACCATCAGGGAGATACTCTGTAAGTCTACCGTTTAAGAGTGAAATGGATCCATTAGTGGACATCGGTGATACACAAAAAAATGCATACATACGATTTCGACAATTGGAGCACCGTTTATCACAAAATCCTGAACTCTATGAACAGTATTGGAGGTTTATGAAGGAGTATATTGACTTAGGTCACATGTCAAAGGTACCAACAGACCAAACGAAGATGAAAACAGCATACTTTCTCCCACATCATGCCGTAAGTAAAGAAAGCAGCACCAGCACCAAATTAAGAGTAGTGTTTAATGCGTCACAAAAATGCTCCAGAGGAAAACCCTTAAATGACTTACTGCACGCTGGTCATTCAATTCAAGGAACGCTATTACATCTTTTAATGCGATGGAGACAATGCAAGTATGTCATTGCAGCTGACATCGAAAAGATATACCGGCAGATTTTGGTCCACGATAGGAACCAACATTTTGAGAGGATTCTATGGCACTTTAACCAAACTGAACCTATGCAACACTACCAATTAAGGACAGTCACATATGGAACAGCATGTGCACCATACCTTGCCATACGAACGCTACATCAACTGGCTACAGACGAATACACTCCTATCCAGAGGCAGCACAAATCTTGGCAAGAGACTTTTATGTCGATGATGTGCTTACTGGATCAGACAACTTGGAAAGTTTACTACGGCTGCAAGCAGAGCTTGGGCGTCTTCTGAAGAAGGGCGGTTTTTGTTTGAGGAAATGGTCTGCCAATCATTCGAAACTGTTGGAACGGATACCGATAACAAACAGGGAAACACAACTGCCCCTGAATATAGTAGCTACCGAGAGTATCAAAACACTAGGGATTCAATGGCATCCAGCTACGGATGAATTTTCCTTCACTGTAGCAAAGCCAAACGAGGGTAAAATATTTACAAAACAGCAAATTTTAACAGAGGTCGCCCGATTGTTTGATCCTATCGGTTGCCTACAGCCGTGTATCATCATAGAAAAAACGACCATACAGAAGCTGTGGCTAGAAGACAAGGATTGAAATGATCCATTAGACACAAGGACAACAAAAGAATGGACCCAACAGAGACAGCAACTTCCTGCCCTTAAAGACTTGAAGATAAAATGATTGATAGAACTGAGCCCATCCTATCAATTTGAAATCCACGGGTTTTGTGACACATCACCAACCGCCTATGCAGCTGTGATATACATCCAAGTCACTACTCCTTCAGCAACAAAGGTCACCCTTCTCGCAGCCAAATCAAAGGTGGCTCCAATCAAGGTCCAGTCAATTCCAAGACTAGAACTTAATAGAGCAGCGTTGCTAGTGAACCTAATGAAAGAAGTTGTGAGTGCTTATAATTGGATCAACGTCTCTCAATTTTATTGGACGGACTCAACGGTCGTACTTTCCTGGATTCAAAGCCCTGTTGTCAATTAGAAGGTTTATGTTGCTAATCGGGTTTGTATTATCCAAGAGCGTAGCTCCATTGAGCGCTGGAATCACGTTAGCACTGACGAAAATCCAACTGACATCGCATCAAGGGGGATGCTCCCAAAGAAGCTTGTTAATTCCGCTCCATGGTGGGCGGGACCAACATGGCTAAGTGCACCCATCATCCAAATGCCAGCAAAAATACAGACAACACACCATGACGACAAAAAAAAGGATTACATCCTTAACAACTACCTTAGAAGAGGAACCTGCAATATTAACAAGTTTTTCATCCTTCCACAAACTCAACAGAGTCGTGGCATTGTGTCAACGTTTTGCGTTTAACACCAAGCACCTCACCATGAAACGCACAGGAAACTTATCAGAAACCGAACTCAAAGAAGCCACAACCACATGCATAAGAGTGTCTCAAGCACACGCGTTCAAAGAAGAAATTCATCAGCTCACTAAAGCTGATGGTGTCCACACAAGCAGTCGTATTTTGGACTTAACTCCATGGATCGATAATGCAGGTATCTTAGGGTGGGCGGATGCATCCACTTTGCACGCACGGCCGATACAACTAAACACCCGGCTATAATTTCACAGGGTCACTTCGCAAAGCTACTGATTCGACAAGCCTACCAACAAACTTTACACGGTGGTTGCCACTTGACTCTGAATACATTACGTCTGAAGTACTGGGTAGTCTCAGCACAAACGCAGGTGAAGGAAGCACTGCAAGAATGTATAACATGTTTCAAAATGACAGCCAGGCCAAGGACACAACTTATGGGAACACTGCCAGCCTCGAGAGTGCAATTAGAAAAGCCCTTCCTACAAACGGGAATTGATTACAAGGGACCAATTACTATAACATGGAATGGAGAAAGGGGTGCCAAAACTACAAAGGCGTACATTGCGATATTTGTATGTATGGCAACGAAGGCGTTTCATCTGGAACTGGTGTCCGACCTCTCCACAAACGCATGCCTTGCAGCCATCAAAAGATTCGTGGCAAGACGGAGAATTTGCCGAACAATATTCAGCGACTGCGGCGGCAAACAACTCCAAGCCATTTACAAAACGTCCCTTCAAGTGTGCTCTTCTGAAGTTGCTAATCATGGTATAGTGTGGAAGTTCTTCCCTCCCAGCAGCCCACATTTTGGTGGACTCTGGGAAGCCGGCGTGAAGTCAATGAAAAGTCACTTCTATAAAACGATCGGAACTCAAATCTTAAATATAGAAGAAATGTACACACTGCTAGCTCAGATTGAAGCATGTATGAATTCACGTCCATTAACACAAATAAGTGGCGATCCAAATGATGTAGCCGCACTAACCCCAGGCCATTTTTTAACTGGAGACAACGTATTTGAATTAAAAATGACCCGTGCGAAGTAACATGCACTCTACTGAAAAGGTAGCAACTGGTCCAGCAAATGAAGCACTCATTCTGGGAGAGATGGACGGAAGGGTACTTCAGCAGAGATCTAAGTAGTTGGAGAAAAAAGACAACCCAAAAGTAGGTGAACTGGTGTTAGTAAAAACAGACAACATTCTGTCGATGAAATGGCCACTAGCGAGAGTCATAGCAACACATCCAGGACCAGACGGTCTAGTCCGAACGGTATCTGTCAAGATGAATGGAAGTATCAAAAAAAGACCTATCCTTAAAATTTGCAGCCTACCGTTTAAGAACATGGAAGAACAGGCACCAGAAGTAAACCCAGAACCATCACTGACGGAGATTCACTTAGAAACCAATACGCCAATCAAAGGTCCGACAACAGAAGCTGTTGACGCAAAAAAGAGAAGAAAGAAAACCGAGCCCAGCATCTCAACAGTTTTACTCACGACGCTGTTTGTTCTTGGAGTTTTACCACATCCCACGTTATCAGAAGCTAATATAACGATCTTAGACGGTGGTCTCTACATTGAAGAGATTGGAAAGGGAAATATCAACCGAGGAGCTTGACAACTCAACATCGAGCTTCCCCTATCTGATCTGGCGACTGATGAGAACAATCTGCGAAGTTTGAATGCAAGCTTATACTCTATGTGCTCCCTAGGCACGCAAGCAGCTGGAAAGGTACATTGCTGGGATTTAGTCCATCATATATCGGAGAGGATCGATGACACGCAACATAAAATCAATTTATTACGCTTTATGCACCATCGGAGGAAGCGTGGAATATTCGGCCAAATGCTCACAGCAGTATTTGGAGTCAACGACAAAATCATCACTGACGTACAGAACTTATCCACAAACCAGGAAGCGCTCAAGAACCTGATCAATCATCAAGGGAAGATTATACTCCAAGCCATCAAGAAGCTTAACACAACATCTAGCAGGATTAACGGCCAGCTTGGACGGTTCTCCGACCAATTGAACAAATGGCTGGAACAGATCAAAGAATCGAAAAATGGTTCTCTAGAGTCGATGCAAACCAACTAACTATCCAGTTCTTAGCGACGTATCAACGCGCCATTAGTTTCATTGAAAAAGTTTTCTACAAATACAATAACATCTTGTTAGCAATCATTATCAAGGAAGGAATACTGGATTGCATTAAGATTGCAGACCTTCAAGCAACTATTCACAGCACCCAAGCTCATCTGCCAGCTCATCTTACGATCTTACATTCCGCAATTTCCAGACTCATAACTGACTCTACCGCAAGCAGTATCCAAATTCATGGCTGTTTACTGATTATCGACAACCGCAGGTTCAACCTCATCAAGGCTACAGCAATTCCCTTCCACCAGAACGTTACACTATTTACAGCGTTCAGCGTGTCGAGCTCGATTATAGAAGTCAACTACAACGATCAAGTTTATTTCGAGACAACCAGCAGCGAGATTGCAAGGGTGCCAGAACTTACAACGGAAACCTATCTTTTGTCCAGCACAATCTTGATCGACATGAAAGCCAAGGCAAATTGTGTGATTCGAGAACTGTACAATCTACACAATCAACATAAATGTCCCCAAACGTCTTTCCGAACACCTTCACTGATTCTCCAACAAATGATGTCGATTAACACATGGTTGTTCTTCACCCCACAACCAGTTCACGCGCAGACAGTATGCCAGGGAGTACGAAAAGATATTTTAATCAGCGGGACAGGAATCATCCGACTCACACAGGATTGTCAATTGCAAGCTCAGGAATTCATCCTTGTAGCCGACCAAAGCCAAGCGGGACGCTCTTTTCCCATATACATCTCGCTAATGGTGCCGGAAATAAATATTTCACTACAACACACAGAAATCAAACAACTGAACATATCAACCATCATCGGAGCAGAGGAGTCTTTCTCAGCACTTGTAACCGAGCAGGAAGAACTAACAGCAGCAATGAGCAATGTCGAGTGGAAAACTGTCAACCATCATAAAATGTTATCAACAATATCTATGACACTATCTGGGCTGATCCTTGCCACACTGGTTATCATTTGCATCTACCGATTCTGACGAAGCAACTCCAAGAAAATCAATGTTACATCAGAACCTTCCTCAGTTTCCACCTGGTACCGCGAGCACAGTTTATAAGACCCTGTTGGTCTTGGTGGGCGGAATGTTAAAGAACAATTCAACATCTAAAATAAGTTCAAATACGAATACACATAATGTAATGTAAAGAATAATTTCCAACTTAATTTTAATGTTCAATCTAATGTTAATGTAAGCATAATTTTAATTTAACCTAAAGTCCAATGTATCCTACGTTATTTTGTTCAGGCCATAAAGTAATTACCATACAGTAAGCAAATAAAGTTAATTTAACTTTGCACTTGCACATATTCGTAAATTGCTTACAATCAATAAGGCATTACTGCCATGTCAATCATTTTGCAAGAAATCAATAAATTCAAAGTTCAATTGAAGAATACTGAACTCGCTTGAGAATGTACACGCGCTTGGCACAACTTGCATGCTTACAGAAAACTATGTATAAATATACCAGAAGGTGGAAAATAAAATCATTGTCATTACAATCATCATTAACGTCTTTTACTTTACTTCACGCAGGAACAATTTCATTGAAATAAGTAATAATTCATGCGAGTATATCTCATTGTTTTCAATTTTAATTCGAAACGATATATTTTATCACAAATTGAATAAAAATTAAGCATCTTTCAAAGCGAAAGCTCATTCATAACTAAGGATTGCCTGGAGAACATGAAATGCAAAGATAAATTAAATTCCATAAAAACACTCCCAAAGTGGTCTCTGTATAGGTAAAGAGCATCAAAAAGACCCAATCCTTTAGTCGGAGCAGGTAAAAGTGCTTTCTACAAGTTAGCCTAAGGATTTTTCAATACTGGTAAGTGCGAAAACCAGCATCAAATATGGATGATACATAGAGAAAGCTTTGAATATTTTTAAAGTAAGCCGGTTAAGTAGCTGGAAAAAGTTTGCAGCAAAGTCAGAAGATCATCAAAGGCACTTAGACTTCTAAGTATTCATCAACAATACTTGTCTTCGTATCCGGATGGATGCCTGTGCATAAGTCTGGACCTTAGAATGGGAAGTACGGAGCAATAGGCTTTATTTTCCGCGGTTATGAGGCGTCCAATCTCGCCCTTTTCAACACTTCTTCGATTCAGGTTAGCTCCAAGATGTCAAAAATTATCCAGTCTTTGAGAGTTATAATCTCCACGGCCAGATTTTTCCGAACTAGAGTGTTTTTTCTCGTTTGAGTCATGAATTTACTTATCGTTTGGTTAACTCATAGGTCAATTCAGTTTGCTCCAGATTTCAGGCTCAGATATGCTCCTTTGGCAACTGAGATTGATCGTGTCTTGAATTATTTTACGGTTTAAGTCAAGCGTAGTAACCGTTCTGAATGCCAAGAGGTTGCTCAAAAAAGTTTTAAAAGTCACGGCTTTAATGTGACCTATCTGTGTTAAGAAATTACGTAAAATGTTGAAGAAAGCCACTGGATGTACTCGATGCCACAGCATACGACGTATTGAAAAATCTGGTTGGGACCACCAGCTGGAAAGGCAAATATTTCCTAGATACCCGTATTTTAAAAAAAAACTATCATTTTATTGGCCCCCACTTTGAAAGTAAAACACTATTATAGGACAAGTAAAAGTAGCAGGTGAGTCCTCCTACGAGAAGGGTACTGTAAAATAATTAGTAAATCAAACAACAAAAACTTGGCTCACGCATATGTTCTATGAATTGAGCTCAGAAAAATAAAATATGGTTACTATATATTTTAATTTGCCGCGTTTTTATTTTCAGTCTTTTGACCTTAATGTATGAACAGTCATGATAACATTTTGTCGCGTGTTATGGCTCATGCTGATAATTTTAACGTTCCGGAAAACTGAAAACACACCGTCTTTTAAATTAAGTTACAAGAGTTTATTTACCAAGAATGCACAATCATTAAATTAACTATTTTACAAATCGTATTTAAACAAATTTTCACTGTCTATCAATTTTTACTCCAACTGTCTGTATCACGTAAATCACTTCACTCTCAATCAATATCGCTTTTACTTAGCGCTCCACACTTATCGCAGCTCTTACGTTCGCGTTTTTACTGTTCTCCCATTCATTCAGCTTGGCTTTATATAGGCTCTCTAGCCCTTCAATCCATTTCTTGCACATTGGCGAATGTTCTGACGAGAATCACCTGAAATATTCGAGCAATTCTGAATGGCCGCAACGACGTCACTTTCAGATATTGATCATGCTTAGAGGATTTTTGTGCCTTTGAGTACATTCGTTTATTGATCATGATGTTGTTAATAATTGCGAAGACAATTGCGACAGTAGTTCGCAGAATTATTTGCACATCTAACAAGGCCCCCCCTCAGTTCTTTTTGCCCCGAAAAGACGCGTCGCCAATTCTAGTCAAGTCTCCCTGGATGTAATATGGAGCAAGACGGTCCAGGTGCACGATTTTCAGTTTGGCCCTCAGCTTATGGTGTTCCTGTATGCGATATACGACGCCGTTGATTCACTTTGTAACGCGGTATGGTCCCTTCCAATTATGCTGCAACTTCGGGGACCTACGCTTCCGCCGTTGTGAGTTGTATAGCCACACCAAATCATCTCGCTGGAAGCCAATAGAATTTGCTTTTAGATCATATCTGGTCTTCGTGCGGTCAGTGGCCGATTCGAGGTGTTTTCGCACTGTCCGATGTATCTGGTTCAATCGTTGCCTTAGTTCACTTGCGTACTCCGAGATCGTTTGGGGTTTCTCATGGTGTTCTGAACTTTATATCAGCCGGCAGACGAATAGTCTTTCCAAAAATGACTTTGGCTGGGGCTTCACCCGTCGATGTATGTTCGGTAGCTCTATACGCTATCAAGAATAATGGGATGTGCCGGTCCTAGTCCCTTTGGTTCTCGTCAACCATCTTGGCCAGATGCTTATTAAGTGTGTCGTTGAAACGTTCGACCATTCCATCGGATTGGGGATGCAGCGGTGTTGTCCTCGTTTACCGTATTCCTAGCAGCTCACACATTTCGCCAAAAACTAGTGACTCAAAGTTTCGACCTTGATCGGAATGTAGTTCTCAAGATGAGCCATACCTACTGACCCAATTTAATACTAGCTGTTCAGCTGCAGTAGTTGCTTCCTGGCTGGGAATAGGGTAAACCTCGGGCCACTTGCTGAAATAATCGACCACAACCAGCGTGTATCGGGTCCTGCGATGTCAACAGCAATTCCTTCAAAGGGTACCCCCACGTTATACGTTCTGATTTGTCCTCTCAGTTGTCGCTTTGGACCTTTGACGGAAGCGTAAATTGTGCATCCATGGCACCAGTCCTCAACGTCTTCTCAAGCGTGGAACCAGTAGAACCTCTCCCGCAATTTCGCTAGAGTCTTGTTAACACCAAGGTGCCCTCCCGAGGATCCTTCGGGCATTTCCTTAACCACATCGAGTATTCGGCTTTTGGGAAGTATAGTTTCCATCCTATGGGAGCTGCCATCCGCCGTTTCCCATTTCCGTTTGAGTACACCACCTTCCACCTGAAGGGAGTTGCGCCATGCATCGAAACGTCCTTCCACTCAGGTCGCCCAGTTGTCTCCTTCCATACGAGTAATGGCCCGATGTCTTCATCGGCTAGCTAGGCGTTCCGAATCTCCTCCAGTGACCAACCTTCATCGGATTCGGCCATTATCAATTGCAGATCAACGGTCGGCTCCTTTTTTCAATCCGTCGGCAATGCTTGCAGTTAGAAGGACATGGACGACGAGATAGCGCGTCAGCATTACCATGAACTCCACCCTTCCGCTGAACAATTTTGTAATCGTATGACTGCAATCTTTCGATCCATCTCGCAATTTGTTCCTCGGGGTTTTCGAAGTTAAGCAGCCATCTCAGCAGTGCATTGTCTGTTTGAGTAACGGATTTCTGGCCATATATGTACTTGGGGAACTGCTTGGTTGTCTCTATTATAGCAAATAGCTCCTTCCTGGTCACGCAGTAGTTCCTCACTTTTTGGGAGAACTCGACTGTAATACGAAAGGACTCTTTCTTCGCCATCGATTTGCCAGGAGAGTTCAGCTTCAATCCCGCCGTTGCTCGCATTAGCGTCAACTACAAACATTTTTCCGGGCTTCGGATATGCCAGCACTGGTGATTCACACAGCTTCTCCTTCAAAGTCTCAAAAGGTACCTGGCATTGCTCATTCCAGACAAACGGACGATTTTTCTCGGCTAGCTGATGGAGAAACTTCGCTTTTTTGGCAAAACCTTTGACGAATCTTCGATAGTAGGTCGCCAGACCCAGAAAACTTTAGTTGGCGCATGTTGTTTGGTGTTGGCTAGCTTTTCACGGCTTCAATTTTCTCAGGGTCTGTTTTGACCCCTTCTGCTGATACAACGTGTCCTAGGTATTTTACTTCAGCTGCAAAAAGGGTACATTTGTTGGGACTAACTTTAAAATTCGCCAGCCTCAATCGGGAGAAAACCTCTTCTAAGTTCCGTACATGTTCTTCGAACGAAGCAGGTTTTCCAGGCTAGGCCCCGTAGCACGTATTACATCAGGCATTGGAAGGTGGCTGGAGCATTGCAAAGCCCAAATGGCATCACTATGAATTGCCACAATTCGGTCCCAACTGAAATTGCAGTCTTCTCTCGGTCCTTCTTGTTGATTTCAACCTGCCAGTAGCCAATCTTGAGATCGAGTGTAGAAAACCATTTTGCGTCGGCTGAAGTGTACATGATGTTGTCGATGCGTGGAAGTGGGCAACTATCTTTTTGAGTGACGTCGTTAAGCTGCCTATAGTTGACACAAAAACGAGTGCTACTATCCTTTTTCTTTACTAGAACTACTGGCGCGGACCATGGACTGATAGAAGGCTAGAGAACACTTTGCTTTTCCATGTTTGCGATTAGCGCACTCACTTCTTCTTGTTTGGCTATAGGAAGACGTCTCGGTATTTGTTGAATCGGCTTGGCTCCCTGTGTATCTATGATGTGAGCTGCCATACTCGTTCGGCCTTGGTCATTCGGGCTTGTTGAGAAGATATCACTGTACTTGGTGACCAGATCAGAAGCTCGCTTGAATAGCTGCACTGGCAATTTGGTCTGCTTCAATAATGCAGACATGAGTTCCCGGGCTTTGTCTGGGTCTTGCCTCTTTTTCCAATGATGATCGTGAGTGTGATCCAAAGAGGTGATGGCGGAAACAAGCTGACAGCTGCCGATGACTTCTCGCGCTTTGATGCTCGTGGTTGAGTCTGCGGTGTTAAGGACTCTAACCGGCACATATCCATTCCTTAAAGATCTTACAAGGCTTCGTCCTACAATCAAACTGCGCAATGCGGACGTCTTCGTTGGCTCTATCAGATAAGATCGGTGGTCTCCAGAATCACCATCAAGCTTGGCCCATACAATGCTTTCGGAAGAATTCAATACATCAGTGTCAGTGCGTACCACTACATTCATCTAGGGAATTTGGACGCTGGGATCCTCCTTCAGTACTTCGACATTCTGCCATTTCAATATCCGTTTGTTCGAATCCAACGTGGTTCCATTTGGTTGCAGAAAATTCATTCCGAGAATGCAGTCATCCATAATGTTCGCGACCAGAAAATTATGTCGGAAGGCAAGGTCCCCCAACTGTATCTGGAGGTTGACCTCTCGATGGACAGGTGCAGTTTCTCCCGTAGCTGTCCATTGTGAGAAAATCCTGCCCTTGTGAAGTAGTTGTTGCCCCACTAGGTCTGGTCGGATAATCGATCGGGTTGCACCGCTGTCGATTGTTATGGTGCAATGTTCTCCGTCAACTTGATTCGGAAGGCATATATCTGCTTCTCCACGATGTAGTCGTGACACGGTGATGGTGGTGCTGGGGGCGTCGCTCCTCCTAGCCAACCTTTGCCCCACGAAGTTGACCCTGTCAGTTTGAAGGGCTTCAATTCTGGGCTCCTGACTCGGTCTGGATCTCCTGACTCAGTCTGGATCTCCTCCACCCTGGACAATAGCTCGGTTTTCTTTGCTTCTTACAATCTCCTTGCAGGTGCCCCTTCTCACGGCAATTCCAGCATCTAGGCGCACCATTTGCATGCGGGTCTCGCTCAATTTCCACGCGCTCACACCTGCACTCGTCTGTCACTACCTCGCAAGCCCGAGCAGTGGTACGACTCAAATTTTTGGCTGCTTCAAAGTTCCGACTATAAGCCAATGCGTCCTTAACTGTTTGCTTTTGAGCTAAACGCACGGCTTGTTGCAATTTCTGGTCCTTTAATGTGCTGATGAATGCTTCTGTTGCTGCGTTATCTCCATATTCTGGGTCGTAAGCTGGGTAAGCCAAAAATGCCAGTCGCTCAATGTCTTGGGCTAGCTGATGTAAGGTTTCGCCAGACTTCTGCATCCAATGCCGTAGCTGTGCCCGATAAATCTGCTTCAGATGATCGCCTCCATAATGCATGTCGAGTGCATTCATTATAACAGCCGGATTTGAGAGCAGCTAACGGGGATCGTCTGCAAAAGCTCGGCAGCTGGGTGTTTTAGAGCAAGAATTAATGCAGTTGCTCATTCCATGCTCATTTCAATGATTTGTCCTAGCGGCAGCTTCAAACTGGATATTTTAAATACTCCAGGCCGTTCGCCCGTCAAATATTGGTGCTTTCACATTTCTGGATGAGCTTTGGGCTGCGGTTGTAGGCGGGGCTGGTGAGGTGGTTACCACTGCCTTCTCTACTTCCAATTCCTTTTTTACTTTTTTCATGTCATTGTTGATTCTCTCCTCAACCTGGCTGACCTTTTCCTCGACCCATTTAATTTGCTTGTTCAGACTACCGAGCTCCGCTTTTATTTCGGTTGACTGTTTTTGGGAATCTGCCTTGATTTCGATCGATTGTTGGTCCAGTTTCGCTGATTGTTCATTTAACTTCGCTGACTGCTCATCTAGCTTCGCTGATTGCTCATTTAGCTTCGCAGTCAAATTGAACAACTGTTGTCGCTGCTCTTGCTGCATCAGCATCAACATTTGCATCAGCGCATTTTCAGGTTCCTTTGGTTTTGGTGTTTCTGCTTCCCCACCTTCTGCACCTTTTTCCGCATCTGAGGGCCCACCCGCCATGGTAAATCCATTAATGTTACATTCGTTGTGTTTTTATTATTTCGGCTTTTATTTGTTTGTTTTTTCCCCACCAGCTTCCACGTTACATTTCACTATTGTGCACCTTAAAAATGTTTAAAAGATTTCACTTCCAAAATTTTCTTTCTCACTTCTTGACACCACTGTCGCGTGTTGTAGTTCGCGGCCAATAATTTAAATGTTCCGGGAAAGTGAAAACGGACTGTCTTTTAAATTCAGTTAAAAGAGTTTATTCACTAAAAATGCACAATCATTAATTTAACTATTTCACAATCTAACTTTCACTATGTATCAATTTTTAATTCCAACTGTCTCTTACTACAATGAAGTCACAATCAATCAATATCACCTTTAATTTTCGCTCCCCACTCATCGCAGTTTTTCTATCGCGGTTTTACCATCGCAGTTTTATTATCGCGGTTGTAATAATATCTACCATTCATTCAGCTCGGCTTTATACAGGGTCTCTAGTCATCCAATCCATTTCTCATACATTTGCGAACTACCTGGAATATTCGAGCAATACTGAATGGCGCAGTGACGTCACTTTCAGATGTTGATTATGCTAGGTTGGTTTTCGAGTACATTCACTTGTTGATCGTGATATTCTTAACGGATGTGAAAACGATTCCGACAGTAGCTCGCAGAAGTATTTGTACATGGAACAATATATACAGGTATATATATATATATATATATATATATATATATATATATATATATATATATATATATATATATATATATATATATATATATATATATATATATATATATATTTATATATATATGTATATATATGTATATATATATATATATATGTATAGATAATATATATATATATATATATATATATATATATATATATATATATATATATATATATGTATATTATTTGAAAACATAACAAAGGCCTAATGAAACAGTAGGTTAATTAATATGTATTGTGCAGCCTATTTAAATTTAATACCAGACGTATTGGTCAATAAAGTCGTAACCATCATTATCCAAAAGAAAGGTGATTGAATTGACAAGTTAGAGCTGTGAGAAGCTGAGGACCTGGCATCAAACTGTGGATTGTTTTGAACGGTGACTGGAATGACAAGCTCGAACGTTGAGAAGAGGATAACATGATATCATACTGTGGTAATTTGTTGGCTTGATTGACCTCTTCTAACTCCAATTGGCTTTTTTCATAGCCATACTTTGAAAAAAACAACAATGGGATGTTGTTATTTTGGCTCATCCATAATAGTTGTTATCAGTTTAGATCCCTCTTCAGCATTTTTCTTAAAAACTATAAGAATACTTTCTTCTGACAATTTACTGATTTGTTTACCTTTGTTTGATTCCTTCGGCACACGGTTGCCATCGCCATCGGGCTGCTAGAGTTCTTCGGATTAATTTTTGTCAAGATACTCTGAAACACAAATTTCTGAATCGACAGTTTCTTTGGCTAGTTGTATATTGTTAATTTCGTGTCCATCAACTAGTGTTTCATGAACCTGCGTAAGGGTATTTGTAACTATCGTAAAAAAGAGTGTGGACATGATTAGGTTATTATAAATAGTTTGAACACCTCCTGGATCCCGGCAAAAAGTGGATTGCAATTTTATAATTACAAAGTTTTCTTTTCAATAGTTTTCCTAGCTTTTGTAGATGCTAGTTATAAGTTTATTATGTTCACGTACATTGGTTTCTATGGGTGTGAAAAATCCCGTGGTATTTTTAAAAAAAACTAACTTAGGGCAGCTAATCAGAAATGAAGAGTTTTATACTCCGTCAAGGACCGTAAGGCCAAAAGAGCTTCCTTATGTTGTAGTAGCTGATGCAGCCTTCAAACTTTCAATGCACTTAATGAAAACTTTCACAAGACCAGAAGCTTGTGCTAACAACAGAAAAGCTGTTTTTTCAACTACAGACTGTCTCGTGCAAGGAGTGTATCAGAAAATTCCTTTGTTTCCCTTTCTCAAGTTTTTAGTGTTTTTTATACCCCAATGGCAGTCCGCCCAGAAGTTACAGAAAAGTTAATAATCACTGCCTGCTGCCTTCATAATATGCTACGCGACGCGTACCTTGAAGTAACTTTGAAGTCTACAACATGGAACCATTACCAGTACAAAATTTGATTCCTGTGCGTGCTGGAGGCGTCTTTGGAAACCAGAAGGTTTTGAGATACGAGAGCATTTTTGTGACTACTTTAACTGCAAAAGTTGATCTGTGCATTGGTAAATGACAAAAGTTAACATGACAGTCGCAAAATCGAAGAAGAAAAGAAAAATTTATTCAAGGGATGTTCCTTTTTTGTTCATAGAGAAACGTAAATGTACTTTAAACTCACTATGAATAAATAAAGAAATATAATACTTTACATGCTAATTTCACTTTCACAACAATTTCGTTATCTCTGGCATTTGCGTCTTTGCACATGAGATGTTTTGGGTTGAAACACAAGGGTTGTCATGCACTAGTTCGATAAGTCTTGTGTCATCCATCATTTAATAAGAAAATAAACACGAAAGCAGTAAATACAGAGCTCCCGTCGTCGCAGCTATTAGAACTAAACTCGTCATGTGAGCAGTCTAGTCGTACTGCTTGAGCCGCCTCACTAGAGCCGCATCCGCTTTGCGGCGCCAGCCGCATCATAGGAATGCATTTCGTTTGATTACATGGGACGCAGTATGACTCATAGTCGCGCAGTTTGAACCGTGTGGCTGGAGATGCCAAAGTCGTCACTAAGGAATGACACCTTTAGTCTGATATTTGTGTCAACGCATCGGTGAATTGATTATTGATGCGGACTTGAGAGGTCGTCGACGTCATTTATATTTTGGTGAGACGGACTAATTTGGCTGGGATATCAAAGTAAAGCATTATATCATACAGTACGTTACGATCAATACTGTCGTATGCTTGCTTGAAGTCAACGAAAATTTGGTCTAAGTTTATGTTGAACTACCAGCGTTTCTCAAGTACCCGCTTGAAAGTGAATAATTAGTCAATTGTCGATCTTGCTGCGATGAAACCACCCTGAAACTCCCCAATAATACTGCTGGCATGTGATCCGATTTTATTTTTTAAGATCTTTGAAATTATTTTTTACACCGTAAGAAGCAGTGATATGCCTCTATAGTTTCGCACTTTAGCTTGTCACCTTTTTTGTGGATAGGGAATATAATCGATTGGCTCCGCTCTTTCGGCATATGTTCTTGTTTCCAAAGGTGCTGGATGACTTTGTGAAGCCAACATATTTAATGAACCCCTCTGAAATAGTTTAGTGAGAAAAAATCGAAAAACTATTTACGCCTAAAGTTAATCAATGGACATAACAATATACGTTTGATTTTGATTCGAGTTTTTTGATTCAAAAAAATTGCTAAGAAAAATACTGAAACCCTGATTCTTCCAAAAACCGTTTCCTCGCTGTTAAAAACCGCAGCCCACATCTTTAAGACTTAAAAGCAACAGTAATAAAATCAAGGATCGAAGGTCATACGACAATATGCGCTGAACGAAAACCTCAGTACACTTACTCCCATTGTAACTGGCATCATCAAAGAAATTTCCTGCTTGCAAAGATACCCATGCAATTGTAATTGTTCTCCACAAAATTCAGCGCTAGTCTTTTCAAGCTAATACGTTACGTCCTCTGGATAAATTTATTTCTACCTTTAAATTCATTATTACAGCAACTGATTTCATGCAATTTACGCGTGCTGTGGCCGTTTATTCAAAAACGTGTTTGTTTACATTGATTTAAGTTGATTTGATCTCTAAGATGGATTACATTTGTGATTAATTAAATAGTTCATCGCACCACATTTCTTAACCCACTCAACGTCGAATTATTTGAAACCGTTTGTGATGATCACCATCTTGTGCGGGAATTAAGATGGCAATCGTTAATGAATGGCATTGCGATAGTATCCAAAGCAGTAAATAGTGTGACTTTTCGAATGGAAAGAGGCGTTAAAACTCTTGCACACAAATAGTTCAGACTATTCGTCTGGGTATGATTAAAAACCACATATGCACTCACAATATCTTAGTATTTTGTTCTTTTTCATAGATTGTTCGACCAATGAATGATAACCGCAGCGTATGAATGGCTGCGTAGGAAATCCGTAGCAAAACGCAATAGGTTGAAGCTTGATCGAGTACCAACCATTTATCTAGCGGATAAGAGACAATAAGAAATGTTATCCCACCTAAACAGTAGCAACCATCCTGTCTGCACGCATACTAAAAGATTTCTTCTGAATAAATTATAAGAGTATCATATGTCGGATTTTGAAAAGATTATTGATTAAAGGGATTTACGCCTACAATTTCCGATTCAATTATTTCCAGCAAATTTTTATTTTGTATTATTATTATAATATTTGAAATCAAGGGAATCAACAAAGTCATACGAAATGTTACGGATAAAACCGAAGGGCACCAGGATTACCTCACCCCGAACACTATCGTAACACTCGCGTGACTATGTATAGTCAGAAAGCTAAGCCGCACTCGACTAGGGTTTGCTTGCCAGTCCAAATTGTAATCATATTAGTAGTTTAAATACGATTATTGGTAGTCTTAAGCAAACATAATTGTCATCGAACGACGATCAGAATCACCGCCTGTTCGAAGTTGGAATGTTCCCCAGATATTTCGATAAAACCAAAACCTAACAAGATCGAGCCAGATGTTGCCAAGGAGGATTCAGATGATGAGAATTCACTGTCTTGAAAATGCCGATAAAACGCTACAGTTTCTCCGGGAGCAACGAGTACATTTAGAAAACATCGGTTCCCATGATATTGTCGATGGAAACGCATCTCTAAATTTAGAATAATTGTCCGGTTTACGAATCGTTCCAGAGTTACATTGCTACAGAAATGCTAGATGGTGACACCAAATACGATGCTGGTGAAGAGTACAGTCTTCAAGAAGCTGAGAAGGAGTGATTTCTATTTCGTAGTCCATTCAGGAGACAATCAAAACGGACACTACGTCGCTTACATAAATCCGCTGTCGGAAGGAATTGGGGTAAGTCCGATGATGACGTCGCTTCATGCTGTATGAAATTTGAAGCCATTGAGCATAATCACGGGGGTTCAGATAATGAAATAACCCTCAAGCTTCCGTGCAAATAACTTATGATGTGAATTTTATTGGGAAACTTCAATACGAAGTGGTGGCAGGTGGCTTAAATCGATTTCATTTATGTCTATTGAGTGTGCTAGACACAGCAGAGCAAGGAAAAAGAAAGAAAACATTTAGTAGATGCTGATGCCAATTGACCCGCCTTTAAAATGAGTGGGAATAATGTCTGTCGCGGCCACAGTCGACAACATATATAATACGATGATAAAATATGATGACGGAGCTTTCCGTTGCATTTAAACGTGATAGTAGATTTATTTTGGTTCATTTAACTATAAAATTAATGAATGAAATATGATATATTATAATAATACGATAATAATGATGATGATATGCAGATAGTGATCAGACACGAATTACAACTACACCGCTCGGAACGCCGCGGCACCGCTCGAGGGCCGGAAGACAAAACCGATAGAGCTATAGCAGGTAGAATTAACGTAAAATCCAATAACTTAAAAAACCAGAGAAAACATACAAAACAAAAATTGTTGTGTTGTACATTCGTTCTAGAGGAAGATGATGATAAAAGTTCCAAAGAAGTAAAATTAATAATGAAACAAAAATTAGGATAATAAAGTTATTAAAGATGCAGTAAATTAATGAAATAATGCTAAAACCGATGAGAAATGTAGAAACTAAAGAGCGTACTGATTGAATATCGTAGAATGAAATAAGCAAACAAAATGGAAATTATCATGTTCGCAGGGGTAACGTCAATGCAAACGAATGAGAAATACAGAAAACATTGATGACCAACAACGTAAAGTGTATCTTTGAGTGAGCTTCAGTTTTAGTATTGTAATTTATGTTTTAAGGTGACATATAACTAGAAATGGAAGAAACAAACAATTTAACGTATAACCAAAAAAAGGAAATAAAATGCAAACAGCAATTTATCGTGTACACACACACAAACACAATATTTAGTAGATACAAGACACTTGCAAAGAAGCGAGAAACAAAAAGTAAAAATAAATAAAACTCAAAGCTACAAACGCAGAAGCGATAGTAAACCGTATGAAAGCAGGAAATAAGAGAAAGAATTTTACATTTTTATGGGAATAGATCAGATGTATAATATAATTTATAAAATGTAACCAACCCACATAAATCGTAACACATGTAGCCGTGACCCGGACACGCATTAGGTTGAACTTCGGGCTTTTTGATGATATGCAGCAAAGTCCCAAAGACGTGAGGATTTCTTTTTTTGAAATAATTAAAAAAATATACTGCCGGAAATTGAAACATAAACACACAGTGAACTACGTTCAGCTGATTCAGCCGAAGTTGGAGTACTCGCCACCAGAGGGGAGCGGCTACCAAGTGGCGGCAAGAAGGTATTACCCCGCTGAAGAGGTGGGTGACCGACGAGCGGAACCATAGCCGTTAGGAGGAGGCTATATAAGCACGCGAGGAATGACGCGCCTCCTCTTTTTGATCTCTGGGATCGTGGCGACGACGGCAACGGGACGAGGAAAGCCCGGTTGGGAATTGCTGCGCACGCAGGGGTTGGAGCTTCAGGAGGCGAGACAACCAGCAATTAAGTTAGCGGATAGTGGATGTGTCCCAACGGAGGGTGTAGCCTGGGTACCAGTGACGGTGAAGGGTGTAACGCGGTGGATGGGAATTTTGGTAGTGCCTGCGGTTCCACACGGACTTATCCTGGGGGTGGACTTCCTGCGTTCATTTTGGATCATTCTAGATCTCAGCAGGGAAGCTTGGGAGTTCGCGGCGGTAGCCGCCTGTGAGGCACTTCAACGGAGAACAAGGTTGACTCCACAGGATGAGGCTCGTTTGGAATTACTGATAGCGGAGGAGTTCGCGTTGATGGGAGATGGCCTAGGGTGTGCTAGAGGGGTGGAGCATGTGATTGCGACATCGGCTGAACCCATTAAATAGCGGTACTACCCCGTGTCTCCAGCGGTGCAGGCACACATCAACAAGGAGCTGGATGAAATGTTGCGCCTGGGAGTGGTAAAACCTTCCGGGAGTCCATGGTCATCACCCATCCTCTTGGTAAAGAAGAAGGATGGGAAGTTCCGGTTTTGTGTGGACTTCCGGAAGCTAAACAGCGTATCCCAGCGGGACGCCTATCCACTCCCATTTATCTCCTCCACTCTAGACAAACTGCGCACAGCCCGATATCTCTCCTCCCTAGACATTAAGTCCGCCTATTGGCAAATTCCTATGGCGAAGGAATCCAAGCCTTACACCGCCTTCACGGTACCTGGACGTGGATTATTCCATTTTAATCGGATGCCTTTTGGTTTACATAACGCTCCTGCAACGTGGCAACGCTTTGTGGATAGGGTTTTGGGGCCGGAACTCGAGCCATACGTCTTCGTATACCTAGACGATGTTATAGTAGTCACCGGGGATTTTGAGAAACATTTGGAAATCCTCCGGGTGGTACTAACACGTCTCCGAGAGGCGGGTCTACGAGTATCACGCGAGAAGTGTGAGTTTTGCCGGCCACAGCTGAAGTACCTGGGATACGTGGTAGACGAAAGTGGACTGCACGTCGACCCAGAAAAGGTAGAGTGTATACTGCGTATTCCCCAACCAACCAGTGTGAAGAAAGTGCGGCAATTCTTGGGAATGGTGTCGTGGTATCGACGTTTCATTCCAGATCACGCTACGCTCACAGCACCCCTCAACAACTTACTGCGCAAAAATAAAAAGTTTGTATGGACGGATCAGTGTGAGTTGGCCTTCAGGCGTTGCAAGGCGATGCTTTCATCAGCGCCGATTCTCACGTGCCCAGATTTCGCCTTACCTTTTAACGTCCAGACGGATGCATCCGATCATGGGTTGGGAGCAGTGCTAAGCCAGAGCCACCCCGAGGGGGAGAAGGTAGTATGCTACCTTAGTCGGGGTCTTTCAAAGACGGCTTTTTTTTTTTTTTTTTTTTTTTTTTTTTTTTTTTTTTTTTTTTTTTTACAATTTTTCTAGGTTAGTAGACGTAGTGGAAGCCGTCTTTGAAAGACCCCGACTAAGGTAGCATACTACCTTCTCCCCCTAGGGGTGGCTCTGGCTTAGCACTGCTCCCAACCCATGATCGGATGCATCCGTCTGGACGTTAAAAGGTAAGGCGAAATCTGGGCACGTGAGAATCGGCGCTGATGAAAGCATCGCCTTGCAACGCCTGAAGGCCAACTCACACTGATCCGTCCATACAAACTTTTTATTTTTGCGCAGTAAGTTGTTGAGGGGTGCTGTGAGCGTAGCGTGATCTGGAATGAAACGTCGATACCACGACACCATTCCCAAGAATTGCCGCACTTTCTTCACACTGGTTGGTTGGGGAATACGCAGTATACACTCTACCTTTTCTGGGTCGACGTGCAGTCCACTTTCGTCTACCACGTATCCCAGGTACTTCAGCTGTGGCCGGCAAAACTCACACTTCTCGCGTGATACTCGTAGACCCGCCTCTCGGAGACGTGTTAGTACCACCCGGAGGATTTCCAAATGTTTCTCAAAATCCCCGGTGACTACTATAACATCGTCTAGGTATACGAAGACGTATGGCTCGAGTTCCGGCCCCAAAACCCTATCCACAAAGCGTTGCCACGTTGCAGGAGCGTTATGTAAACCAAAAGGCATCCGATTAAAATGGAATAATCCACGTCCAGGTACCGTGAAGGCGGTGTAAGGCTTGGATTCCTTCGCCATAGGAATTTGCCAATAGGCGGACTTAATGTCTAGGGAGGAGAGATATCGGGCTGTGCGCAGTTTGTCTAGAGTGGAGGAGATAAATGGGAGTGGATAGGCGTCCCGCTGGGATACGCTGTTTAGCTTCCGGAAGTCCACACAAAACCGGAACTTCCCATCCTTCTTCTTTACCAAGAGGATGGGTGATGACCATGGACTCCCGGAAGGTTCTACCACTCCCAGGCGCAACATTTCATCCAGCTCCTTGTTGATGTGTGCCTGCACCGCTGGAGACACGGGGTAGTACCGCTATTTAATGGGTTCAGCCGATGTCGTAATCACATGCTCCACCCCTCTAGCACACCCTAGGCCATCTCCCATCAACGCGAACTCCTCCGCTATCAGTAATTCCAAACGAGCCTCATCCTGTGGAGTCAACCTTGTTCTCCGTTGAAGTGCCTCACAGGCGGCTACCGCCGCGAACTCCCAAGCTTCCCTGCTGAGATCTAGAATGATCCGAAATGAACGCAGGAAGTCCACCCCCAGGATAAGTCCGTGTGGAACCGCAGGCACTACCAAAATTCCCATCCACCGCGTTACACCCTTCACCGTCACTGGTACCCAGGCTACACCCTCCGTTGGGACACATCCACTATCCGCTAACTTAATTGCTGGTTGTCTCGCCTCCTGAAGCTCCAACCCCTGCGTGCGCAGCAATTCCCAACCGGGCTTTCCTCGTTCCGTTGCCGTCGTCGCCACGATCCCAGAGATCAAAAAGAGGAGGTGCGTCATTCCTCGCGTGCTTATATAGCCTCCTCCTAACGGCTATGGTTCCGCTCGTCGGTCACCCACCTCTTCAGCGGGGTAATACCTTCTTGCCGCCACTTGGTAGCCGCTCCCCTCTGGTGGCGAGTACTCCAACTTCGGCTGAATCAGCTGAACGTAGTTCACTGTGTGTTTATGTTTCAATTTCCGGCAGTATATTTTTTTAATTATTTCAAAAAAAGAAATCCTCACGTCTTTGGGACTTTGCTGCATATCATCAAAAAGCCCGAAGTTCAACCTAATGCGTGTCCGGGTCACGGCTACATGTGTTACGATTTATGTGGGTTGGTTACATTTTATAAATTATATTATACATCTGATCTATTCCCATAAAAATGTAAAATTCTTTCTCTTATTTCCTGCTTTCATACGGTTTACTATCGCTTCTGCGTTTGTAGCTTTGAGTTTTATTTATTTTTACTTTTTGTTTCTCGCTTCTTTGCAAGTGTCTTGTATCTACTAAATATTGTGTTTGTGTGTGTGTACACGATAAATTGCTGTTTGCATTTTATTTCCTTTTTTTGGTTATACGTTAAATTGTTTGTTTCTTCCATTTCTAGTTATATGTCACCTTAAAACATAAATTACAATACTAAAACTGAAGCTCACTCAAAGATACACTTTACGTTGTTGGTCATCAATGTTTTCTGTATTTCTCATTCGTTTGCATTGACGTTACCCCTGCGAACATGATAATTTCCATTTTGTTTGCTTATTTCATTCTACGATATTCAATCAGTACGCTCTTTAGTTTCTACATTTCTCATCGGTTTTAGCATTATTTCATTAATTTACTGCATCTTTAATAACTTTATTATCCTAATTTTTGTTTCATTATTAATTTTACTTCTTTGGAACTTTTATCATCATCTTCCTCTAGAACGAATGTACAACACAACAATTTTTGTTTTGTATGTTTTCTCTGGTTTTTTAAGTTATTGGATTTTACGTTAATTCTACCTGCTATAGCTCTATCGGTTTTGTCTTCCGGCCCTCGAGCGGTGCCGCGGCGTTCCGAGCGGTGTAGTTGTAATTCGTGTCTGATCACTATCTGCATATCATCATCATTATTATCGTATTATTATAATATATCATATTTCATTCATTAATTTTATAGTTAAATGAACCAAAATAAATCTACTATCACGTTTAAATGCAACGGAAAGCTCCGTCATCATATTTTATCATCGTATTATATATGTTGTCGACTGTGGCCGCGACAGACATTATTCCCACTCATTTTAAAGGCGGGTCAATTGGCATCAGCATCTACTAAATGTTTTCTTTCTTTTTCCTTGCTCTGCTGTGTCTAGCACACTCAATAGACATAAATGAAATCGATTTAAGCCACCTGCCACCACTTCGTATTGAAGTTTCCCAATAAAATTCACATCATAAGTTATTTGCACGGAAGCTTGAGGGTTATTTCATTATCTGAACCCCCGTGATTATGCTCAATGGCTTCAAATTTCATACAGCATGAAGCGACGTCATCATCGGACTTACCCCAATTCCTTCCGACAGCGGATTTATGTAAGCGACGTAGTGTCCGTTTTGATTGTCTCCTGAATGGACTACGAAATAGAAATCACTCCTTCTCAGCTTCTTGAAGACTGTACTCTTCACCAGCATCGTATTTGGTGTCACCATCTAGCATTTCTGTAGCAATGTAACTCTGGAACGATTCGTAAACCGGACAATTATTCTAAATTTAGAGATGCGTTTCCATCGACAATATCATGGGAACCGATGTTTTCTAAATGTACTCGTTGCTCCCGGAGAAACTGTAGCGTTTTATCGGCATTTTCAAGACAGTGAATTCTCATCATCTGAATCCTCCTTGGCAACATCTGGCTCGATCTTGTTAGGTTTTGGTTTTATCGAAATATCTGGGGAACATTCCAACTTCGAACAGGCGGTGATTCTGATCGTCGTTCGATGACAATTATGTTTGCTTAAGACTACCAATAATCGTATTTAAACTACTAATATGATTACAATTTGGACTGGCAAGCAAACCCTAGTCGAGTGCGGCTTAGCTTTCTGACTATACATAGTCACGCGAGTGTTACGATAGTGTTCGGGGTGAGGTAATCCTGGTGCCCTTCGGTTTTATCCGTAACATTTCCCCCCCTACTTTTAGTGGATTTCCCTGAAATACACTCCTATGATACTAACCACTCAACGTCCCTGAGGTTACGAGTCGCCTGATCCACCAATTGAGCTAGCACGGCCCACCAGTCTCACCTAATAATAGTACTTAAAGAAAAAGAACAAAGAAAGAAGAGGAACAAAACTATTACCACTACGTCTACTAACCGTAGATTTTTTTTATTTTTAAACGAAAATATTACCATCACAATTTGTTCTTTCTTCACATTTTCGATTATTTGTTGATTGGTTAGAGTGAGAATTAAAATAAGAAGTTTTTATCGTGTATAACTGCTTTCATTCCTTGTAGGGCATTTGACAACTAAATTGGTTAATTTATAGAAATCAGAAAATTTTTATCATAAATAGAGATTTTTAGGCACTGATGGGACTTTCCGCATTAGGACCTAATGGGTTTTTCCTAAACAGAAAAACCTTTGTTGTGTAAAATTTCTTATTAAAAACACAGCATTTTACAAAAGATAGTGAAAAACGATAGTTTTACAATAATTTTGTGATGGTTTGTAGAAGTTGTACGATAGTTTTGAGACAGGTTGACGATAGTCTAAAGATAATTTTGCGATAGTTCCACGATAGTTTTACGATAGTCTTACGATGGTCGTACGATATAGCGTTATGATGGTTTAACGAAAGTTTTACGATAATTTTATAATCATGCTACGATAATTTCATAGAGTATTATGATAGTTTTATGATCATTTTACGGTTCACTAATAAAAAATGCATTTTCTGGGCAACCAAGAGAATATAGATTTTCTTTGAGGATATCAAAACTTGGTAGTATTTTTTTAAGTGAAGAGAATGATAAATATTCCTAACAAGTCAATTGTTTTTTTTATTTAATATCCACAAACCAAGTTTTTCTTGAAAATCCGTCAGGCCTTGCTTCTCCCAGTGAGCAGACGCTTTTTAACTCTGAGTCTAGACATCGAAGATGGCTGAAAGTGGTCAAAACGCATCTGCTCGCTCAAAGAAGCAAGGCCCCGCGGGTTTTTCAAGAGAAAACATTATGAACAAATTTATATCCTTTGTTGCAACCCCGCGAAGAAAGTTTTGTGTATTGTTGCAACCACAGAAATCACCACAGTTACAGACATCAATATCTGGTAGAGGGGTGCTTAACTAGGGGTGGCATACTGAGGCCGACAAGCCGACAGTCGTGACGCGGGTCTTCCGGGACAACGTCTGCTTGTAGTGTGCCACCATAGACTCAAAAATTTAACACAAAGAAGGAAAGATGGGAGACGAGTGGTTCATCTTAAGAAATGAAAGAAGAGTTAACTCACATCATAGTCGCCGTTTTTATTAGTTGAAATAAACTTTCAAAACAACAATTCAAAATTGAGATAATAAATTAGCCCCTCCTTTTTAAATTACATATTTAAAATTTTATTTTATTTAAGTACATATTGTACATTATTATCTATGATATTTTGCCATTATTCCATCTGTGTAGAACTTCTGTGGCTTATCGGCGAAAAACTTGGGCAAGTGATTTTCACCGTCCCTTTTTGAAGTGAGTTCCTTTTCATTAAGGAAGCTTTGCAGAGACCGTAACCAATGATAGTCTGATGGTACAAGGTCTGGACTATACAGTCGATCCATCTAAATTTCCCAGTAAAGCTCTGTCAATTTTTGCCGGGTCATCAAAGATGTGTCTGGTCTGGCATTGTCATGATGGAAGACAACGCCCTTTCTATTGATCAATTCTGGCTGGTTTTTATGAATTGCTTGTTGCAATCTGGTTAATTGCTGACAGTACAGAGCCAAGTTGAGTATTTGGCCAGGCTCTAGCACCTCATGATAAACAATTCCTTTCCAATCCCACCATACATACAGAATAACCTTATTTTGTGTCAATCCTGGCTTTGAAGTTGTTTGTAATGTTTCACCTTTCTTAAACATGAACTTTTCCGAACGGATTTCTCGTATCTTGCCCATTGTTCACCGTCCGTAATGATTTGCTTCAAAAATGACTTGACTTCGTTGCGTTTTGTTAGCATTTCACAAATGGAAATTCGGTCGATCAATTTTTTTTGTTTTAATTCATGCGGCACCCAAACTTCAAGCTTCTTTGTGTATCCAGCCTTACGCAAATGGTTCAAAACTGTTTGGTGATGGATATTCAGCGTCTCTGCAATGTCGTGGCTACTTATGTGTCGGTCTTCTTCAATTTTTTGTAAGATTTCATCGACTTTTTCAGTGATTGGTCGACCTGAGCAAGGTGCATCTTTGAAATCTAAATTTCCAGAGCGAAAGCGAGCGAACCATCTCTTGGCTGTGGCTTTTGATAAAGCATCTTGACCGTAGACACCACAAATTTTATCACGAGCCTGCGATGCATTCTCACCTTGATCGTAGTGATATTGTAAAATATAACGAATTTTTTTCAGAAATTTCACTCATTTTTAAATGAATACAACTTTTGACGCGAATGACGAAATACGAAACTGTCCAAATAAAAATTGTAGACAGGAATTTCACCTTTCAGACGCAGGTTAACTCAATCTGATTAGTATTGCCCGATATATGGCACCATCTAGTGACAAAAACGGCTCAATACTTTTTAGACAATCCAATATATATATATATATATATATATATATATATATATATATATATATATATATATACATATATATATATATATATATATATATATATATATATATATATATATATGTATATATATATATATATATATATATATATATATATATATATATATATATATATATATGTACATATATTTTTTTTTTGTTTTTTTTCAGAGTTCTGACAATTGATTGTCTAACTACTATGCTCACACCTTTGGCTCAATTGCACTTTACACATAATTATCCACCGTGCAATGATTTAACGCAAGGTCAACCCGCACACACTTTTATTCGGCGTTGTTTTTATATATCCAAACCGTCGTTATATCTTATTTCACTTTTTTAATTTTTTCGTTTCCATTCCAAGCTACAAAAATAAATTCACTGAAATTTAGTTCTGTATCAATAAAAACCTCCACAATACGTCTTTTTTAATTTATTCTCGGCACCATCATTTTTCTTACTTACTTCTCAATTCCTTTCCTTCACCAAAAACTTCCGCCACCCACACTAAACTCAACTTTTCCTTCTCCGTCGCCACCAAAAATTCACTAAAACTGACTGAAAACTCCTCAACCCCGCCAAAACTCCCCGGTCAAGTGGTCATCAGTCAGCAATTCTGGTTGTCGACGCATCCCGTTCGAAAAGCGCCCAGCTGATGCTCCATGCCACTTGTTTGGCTGGTTTTTCTCAGCTGTGTGCCTTGCTGATGCAAATTGTTGTTGTCAACAATGCCCAGATGCTTGCAATATTCAATAATAATGTGAAATCCACTATCTAAAGACGTGAACATATGTTCGTTGTTGTTATTGTCACATATTGGAAAGAAATTATACCAGGCTGGATATTAATTCATTAGAAACTTTTGGGTTTTTGAAGGTTATATCCTTGATTGCTAGTGATAAAAAAATTCACTGAGATAAAAATAAATTTCCTACATGCTGATTGCAACAGTGTTTCGAAACTGTTTAGGCAAGCCCCATCGTCACCTAAATTAGGAAGTGTTTAGGCAAGCCGCATAACTGCTTAAATTAGGAATTATTTAGGCAAGCCCAACCACCGCCTAAATTAGATTTTTGCTTCGGCAAGCCCCATCCCTGCCTAAATAAGGAACTATTTAGGCAAGCTCCATCACTGATGATTTAGGCAGGGATGGGGGAATGCATTACGTTCAGCATTAGGGCCTAGTGCGGAATGTGCACCAGTTTAAGCTTGCTTGATTAGGGCCTAATTGGTACCGAAATTGAATTTCTACTCGGAATGACGTTATGTTTAGAAATTGATTGGCTAATGCGGCGCGTTCAGCATTAGGGCTTAGTGGAATTTTCCTAAACAGGGCAAGTTTAGGCATGTCAAATTAGCCCTATATTAGGCATACCCCATTAGGGCCCCTTTAGGTCTACATTAGGCATGCGTAAATTGGCAGAAAATGAAAAAGCATTAATCTCACTTTAAGTTGCAAAATTTTCATTAGATTTCTTTTACTGCCCTCTACGTTACACTAAAATGCAAAATTTTCAAAACTGCTTAAGTTAAGCATGCCTATCTAGGCACCCGTTAGGCATGCCCAATTAAGGTCCCATGAGGCCCACATTGGGTATGCCTAAACTGACAAAATGTTGAAAGTCCCTAATCTTACTTTCAATTTCTGCATTTTCATTTGAATATTTTTTTCAAGCGAAATTTTCAAAATTGCTTAAAGTGTACTTTCCTAATTAGACCCCCATCGGGTCCGCATTAGGCCTACCCAAATAAGACATGCCCCATTAGGGTTTCATCAAGCCTGCATAACTTAGGCAAGCACCACTGTTTCCGCATAAGGCCCTAACGCTAGCTCTGGCATATCTAAACTGACTTCCCCCACGGGGGGATGAAATATTCTTGGAAGCTAGTATTTTTAGAGATAGCCAATGCCACGGACTCGAGGATATGGAGGTCGTCCTGAAGTTCTTCCTGGTATGACAGGTGACAAACATGATTGGAGCTGGACAACGATTTGGACAATTAACTTGAATTGATATTTTGGGCCAGCCGATATGATAGTTTCGGCCAGAAGCTAGGAAGAGGCACATGATACGAATGAAACGCTAGATTAGGGGTTCCAGACAGTGCTGATATAAGAAGTGAAGAAAGCCACAAAGAAGCTCCTGCAAAAATTACCCGAAAATAAAGTTCGCACGGACGCCTAGCAAGAAAAAAGATTGGATGCGAAACAGGAGAAAAAGAAACCCCGACGAGGACTCCGGTAGCAGGCACTGCTCATAAAATGCAGAAGTGCTGCGGAGCATCAGGGAAAATGTAAGGCCTGAAGAGATGCCAACGCTTCTATTAGTGCAGTACGACCAACGCGGTTGGATCAAATACTGGTCAAATTTGGATTAGAGGCTTACAATATACAAGTATTCTGCGATGCTGTAAAGAAAGTCCTCGACAAAAGCACAACTGAAGGCTCAATCAAGCTGATAGCAATGATTGAAATAAGAGACAATGACTGCGTCACAAACCTGGCCAAAGTAGAAGTGGCAATCAACAGGGAGTTCCTTAAAGTGGGCAGGATCAAAGCGAGGCTGACACGAGAAATCCATAGGAGATAATGCTTGGGCTATTATTGATTTAACCGAAAATGACGCCGAATATTTATAAATAAAAGCAAAGTAAGAATAGGGTGGGTTGCCTACAGGATATGGTGAAAATCAGCACCCCTTTAATATTTCAAATGCCTGGGCTATCGACACACCGCACAAGTATGCAAAGGATTCGATAGGAGTTTTCTATGTTACAAATGCGTTGAAATGGGACACGAAAGACAAGAGTGTGCAAACGGGGCACACTGGATCCTTTGCAAGGATGCTGGTCTAAGACCGGATCTTAGGCACGTCCTGCAATCAGAAAAATGTTGGGTTTTCCAGGGAATCCGAGCCAAAAAGAAATCAGAGCTTCGATGACAGTTTAACTGCCCAAAACCTGCTTAAGCAGGTAAGCAACACCACAATAAAAATTTAGCATGATGATATCCTGGCAATGTATCTAACGCCGAATGACCCGATATCATCTATCCAACCTGAGCTTAATGCTTTAGAGAGCGCTATATCTAACCCAGATGGCAACGTGTTCGTTGGGGGAGACTTCAACACTAAAGCAATCGCATGGGGTATGCCTTCAACAGACCCACGGGAAGGCGAATCATACAAATGGCAGCCAGGACAGCACTTGTCATACTAAGTACCTTTCCTACGTATTGGCTGCAAAGGAACCATACCGGACGTGATATTCGCCTCGGAGTCCTTATTACGGAACATACACAATTGAAGAGCATTGCAAGACTACGCAGCTAGTGATCATTAGTGAATTATGCTTGAGATCCAACGTATTGTCTCCTAATGTCCGCACTCTTGACCTTCTACAATTAGCTTGAACATCGGAAGAATGAACTTCGAGAAGCTCATCGAGGTGCTCCACTTCAGGATGATTCGTCGGGGACAGATGTACTGGCAGCTCAAGACGTGATGAACTCAACTATCAGCATCATCAGGATCGCTTGCAGTGCTTCTATACTCCGTCCATAACTTTAGCACGGCATGCCCCCAATGTGCTGGCACAGAACTATAACGAGGCGTGCAACTGGGTAGTCGCAAATAAATCGGTCAGAAAATGCCTTTGAAAATTTATTAACAGCAGCAACGTTCGCTGCTGACAAGATCAAGATCTGGATACGCTAGAAGCATTTTCAAGTGCCAGAATAGCCGATGTGGGGACAACCTGCAGGACCGAAGACTGTTTTGCGACACGACAGAGGGCCAACGAAGGATGGAATTTACAGCAGGTGTTGCTCAGGGATCCATTATTGATCCAGACCTGTGAAGCTTGTCTAATCACGGACTACTGCGACTGGGAATAACAAATGAGTCACATTTGATTGGCTATGTGGATGATGTTGTAGCTCTAGTCACTGGATATATCATTGAACAAGCGCAACTTAGGATAGGTACGCTGATGTGCCGAGTGAGAGATTGGGTGTCTGCTCGTGGCTCCAATCTAGCCCTGGAGTAACCCGAATTAATCATCTTGACAAAAAAGCCAGCGGCAAAGTACCTGGGGTTACTTGACTCCAAGATGAGTTTCTCTAAACAAATCAGGGCAAACTAGACCTTGGCCAAAAGTATGTGTCAAACGGTCTCAGGCTGGGTTCTCAGGTTGACAGAGGAGGTGTGGGCGACCCGGTCACTCACAAGCATTGGAGCCCAACGTTCAATGTATTAATGGCAGAAAACATATAATTGGGAATAAATTTGATAAATTGACAATTTTATTAGCTAAATTTACCTTCTCAAATCTTCTGCAGTTTCTTCCCAATATTCCACTTCCATAATATTGCTACAGCCAAGTTCTAGGTTATTTATATTTTTAAGCGACATTCACAGGAAAGAAGTTTATCAGTTGTGTGACATTGTACGGGCAAAGAGTCAAGTGATATCCAAGGAAAAAAAAGTGATAACTGTGACACACAATAAAATTTCACATCAAATTGTTGTTTACAAAAAAAAATTATAATACTTTGCCAATTCGTTTGTTAGTTACTTAATTATAGACCGTACACTGTTGAGCCAAATTTAAGCTTTTCCCTTTTTTGCGTATCAGCGGCTCTCGCTGGGATCCTTGGCCTTCCTCACCAGACACAAGTCAAGGCATTAATTAGGATCCTTGATCCGGCTGGAAGGGGTGCGAGGGGGCACCGCTACCATCTGGATGCCCCACTCTAATTTGTGGGCCGTGAACATTCGTGGCAATGACGTAATCGCCTTGAGTCTCGCGCACGACTGACCGGGCATTATCGTCACGTTTGTCTTGTCAATCCTTTCGGTGGGATACTTAAGCCATCGACAGCTTTGCACGGTCTCGTTCGGCTTTCATTTTTGACTTTGGTCATCTGAAAATTTGTAAGTACGAAACATATTTTTTGCAGTGAGCCCTTAAGCTGTGGGAAAAGAACCCGCCCCACAACGTCACAAAGCTACCTTACCAGCGCACTTTGGTGTCCCCAGACAAAGCCATCTCCAGTTGAGCATAAATTTTGCACTCGGAGAGCTATTCAACAGTTGGTCCTTGAACGTAGTCAAATTGGTTGAAATATTCTGAAAAAACTCTTAATTTTTTGAAATCAGTTGCACCTTTTCTCAATAGACAACTTTTCCACTGATTTAAAATATCTTTATTATGAAATGATATATGTTTCCCAATACCTTTCTTTTCCCTATAGTTTTCGCAATTTCGAACTATGCATTATATCAGAAAACAAGTGAGTAAGCAGGAGAGTGCTCCTACCAGAAGGTCTTTGAAAACATCCTAAGGTTAGTAACAAATTTTCTAACGGCGTGAATCGATAACTTGAATTATTCATCCAATACTTGGATATGAAATCGTTCAAATTTATACAAAAGATGCACAGTTTCTTTCATAAGCACAGTGCAGCCGCCATTTTAATCTAGCTTAAATGATTTTTCTGAATGCTCGGCCGATTGAACATGTTTAAGTTAAACACTTTTCCTTAAATTTTCATGAAAATTGAAAGAAAATAAAAGTACCGAAGTCAATTTTAAATATATATATAGGGTTTTCCAATAAGAGGTGTTATTTTGAATAGATCTTCTGATTTAACACCTTGCGACTTCTTTCTTTGCAGCCACGTGATAGAGAAGGCCTATGCCAATAACCCAGCGTCAATTCAAGATCTCAAAAATATTCGTGAGGCTATCGAGGACATAGGGCAGCCACTTTGCGATTTGATTAAGGGAAATTTCATGAAGAGGATATGGTCCTGTAAGCGTGTCGTAGTGGTTATTTGCCTGATGTTAGTTTTTGCTTTTAACGAAATATCTTCTTCTTTATAATGAAATCAACATCCGATCATTTGTATTAAAAAATAGCATTTTTCTTTTAATATCAAAATAACACCTCTTATTGCAAAACCCTATATCAACCATAAACACGTGTTATTGTCGTTGTAATTCCATATAATTGAAATGGCTATAACTCACTTGATATGATTCGATCTCAATTAAATTTTGTGAACATATATATCTTATATCAGTATATATAATTTTAAGAAGTTTAAAGGTACTGTTTTGATTTTATGGGCAAAAATGTAAAATCTACAAATCATACTATTATTAACAAAGTTGAGCGAATTTCGATTTCTGAGGTATTTGTTGCCCTTGTACTCATAAAGCCCACGTTCGTGATAATTTTCAGATTTTTTGGCTGAAAGGTGTCCAATCGCGAGGGGGAGGGGGGACACAAATTTTTGGTACATTTTGCCTTCCCCTGGACCCCTAATTCGTAAAATGATTTTTTTATTTCAGATTCTAAAAGTTCTAATCAAGGCCTTTCATTTGATACCCCATTCGACTACCTTTGATTAAAAAAATTGTTTAAGGACCAATTCGTTATTAGGGGGGACCCCCTTTAAAAATTTTTAAATTTTTGTTAAGGCCTTAACTTTTGAGAGACCATCACTTCTGACTTTTTCACAAAGTTTGAGCATTGTAGCTTCTATAGTTTCTGAGGAAATTAGCTGTGACGCACGGACAGACGGACAGACGGACAAACGGACAGACAGGTCGCAAAACTAGTAGGTCTTTGTAAAAAAATTTTTTACAAAGACCTAAAAACGGCTTCACCATTATTAATTAATACCGCAAAATGTACACGAATACCAAACAACCATTACTGTTCATTGCAAGCTTTGCAGATATGACACTTTCTTGATCATCGCTTACTAGCGAAGAAAGTTTTCTTTTTATTCCGCAACTCACTTTAAACATATAAAACGCACCTTCTTAATAGTTTAAACAAGTTGGGTAGACAGACCTACGCCCATTTATTTATTTATTCATTCCATCTAACAGACTGAATACTATTAAATAACAAAATGCAACGCAAAAAATAAATACAGCAGCATTAATTGAAAAAATAATCAAGTGACGATAATTGTAGATTAGTAGTAAATCTCTTAGTTTTTTCTTAAATGCTATGTTAGAAGAGGGGAAAGGGCCAAGCTCGAGATTATTATGATTTCGTGCCATTCTTAAAATTGGTGAATAAAAATATAGGGTTATTCATTTTACGCTTGGGAAAGTAAAGCTAAAGAAAACACATAAAATATTCAAATGGATACAAAATTTTTTATTCAGTATAAAGATTGAACTTATACGTGAAATACAACATCATTCAAATGTCCTCCACGGGACCTCTTACAGGCCTCAATCCTTTTGAGGTAATTTTCAATGACTTTTCGGCACATTTCCGGCAATATCTCGGCCATAACTTCACGAATATTGGTTTTCAATTGCTCAAGATTTTGAGGATTATTCGCGTAAACACGGTCTTCCGCATAGCCCCATAAAAAGAAGTCCAAGTTGTTAGATCGCAGTATCTTGCGGGCCAATTGACATCACTCAATGTTGAAACTACGCGTCCTGGAAATTCCTCTTGCAAAAGTGCTCGATTAGCCTGTGTTGTGTGGCTTGTGGTTCCGTCCTGTTGGAACCACATCTTCTCCAGATCATAATCGTCAATTCCTCTCCAAAAGTAAGCGGTTAACATCCGTCCATAGCGGTCAGAATTGACTGTAATGGCTCTCTCTTGATCGTTTTCAAAAAAATATGGGCCAATTACACCACCAGACCATAATCCACACCAAACGCTCACTTTTTCCGGATCCAATAATAAAATTAATAATTAACGCTTTCCTCGACTGTTAAACGATCCATATTTCGAAATGGCAAACCTTCAACTAAAAAAAAACATGCTTTGGATGACATTTAATTCTGATAGATGTCAAATGGTAGGGTTATACTTTCCTACCACGAAATGGATAACCCTGTATAAATCAGTTCTAGCATATGGGATAACGAAATAAAAGCTCTTCCCAGATAAACGAGATGTTTGTTGGAAACGCAGCTCTCAAAAAATATTAAACGGGACTTGATGGTAACAGAGTTTATACAAAAAAACAAACATTGGTCTAAATAAGTTCACCTTGAGTAAACTTTCTTTGGACAGTTTCTAAAGAAGACATGAGATAGGAATATCGGGGGGACTAGATAACAGAACCGTATTTCCGCAAAGGGTGAACAAGACAAACAAATCGGTGGATAGAAGAAGTGATGCTATTAAATTTATGTACATGC
This sequence comes from Odontomyia ornata, assembly GCA_963969285.1. Classification (NCBI taxonomy): domain Eukaryota; kingdom Metazoa; phylum Arthropoda; class Insecta; order Diptera; family Stratiomyidae; genus Odontomyia; species Odontomyia ornata. The sequence goes on along the minus strand of OZ017738.1, from coordinate 46,094,643 downwards.
CTTAGGATAAACTCGGAGACTCTAGACGCCTTAGTAATTGCATTTAAAATATATGCATCAAATTTGAGTTTTGGACCAAAACTTACTCCAAGGTCCTTATGACTGAACACTTCAGAGAGCAAAGCATCATTTAACATATTGTTAAATGTACAAATCATTCCGCGAGCTACTGTCGCAATAGTTTTCACAACCATTAAGAACATCATGATCAACAAACGAATGCACTCGAAACCCACCGAGCATGATCAACATCTGAAAGTGACATAACTGCGCCATTCAGTATGGATTGAATGACTAGAGACCCCATGCAAAGGCGAGCTGAATGAATGAGGGGAATATTACAACCACGATAGTAAAACTGCGATATTGTTGAGCGCGAAGTAAAGGCGATATTGACTAATAGTGAAGTGATATAGACAGTTGAATTAAAAATTTATAGACAAATTGAAAAGTAAAATAGTGAAATTGTTAAATTAATGATTGTGCATTTTTAGTAAATAAACTGTTTTGACTTAATTTAAAAGACAGTGCGTTTTCACTTACCTGGAACATTAACATTATTGGCCGCTAGCCATAACACGTGACAATATAATTAAAATGAATAGGAGAGTTCTTCAGATAAAAAGCCATTTTATCACATTTGATAATGTTAAGACATAAATAGTTTGAAGCACACTATTTATTGAGAGCATTCAGATCAGTTTCAAAGAGCTGACAGTCTAAATTGGGTTTCACTGTTCGAAATACTTTGAAGTCATCAGCATATAAGAGGCAAGAGGAATGATTACAAAGGCGAGATTATTAATGAACAACAGAAAGAAAAGAGGCCCAAGGATTGAACCTTGTGGAACACCAGATAAAAGATAAAAAGGACTAGACGTAGTACCACAGAGACTTACTTGACAAGGACGACACGATAGATAAGATGACATCCAAGAAAGCAGAGCACCCGACATGTCAAGAGCTTCAAGCTTATGACAAAGAAGTAAATGATTCACAGTGTCAAAAGCCTTGGAGAAATCTGTGAAAATCAGATCAACTTGCAGTTGGTTATCCAAAGCTCATGCAATACTATTTGTGAACTCCATTAAATAAGAGGTAGTGGAGTATCCTCTGAGAAAGTCATGCTGCTCTGAAGCAATAATAGGAGCTAATGAGTTTGAGAGTCGATTATGAACCAGTCGTTCAATTAACTTTGGAAAGCAGGAAATTAAGGAAAAAGGGCGATAATTGGAAACTGGAGCAAGATCACCACTTTTAAAATAGGCACAATATTAGCTGTTTTCCAAGAGTTAGGGAAAGTACCAGTACTCAAACATAGATTGAAGAGGAGAGATAAAGAAAAACTTAGAGATGAGGCTAACGACTTCACAAATATGTTTAGCAAACCATCCGCCCCAAGGCTGATATAAGGATCAAGAGCATTGATCAAAGATTCGACTTAAGATACATCGGTACAAATATGGAAAATTGGGAAGGGAAGATGATTAGGTAAGACGATAAGATGCACAGCTGCAAAGGGAGGAGAAAAAGTTGAAGAGAATAATTCGGTGAATGAGTCAGTAACTTCTTGAGGAGATGATACTTCTGCACCATTCCAACGGACCTTACTAGGACTGGAAGAAGAGGATTTTGGTGACCTGGTATAAGACCATGTATTATTAGCTACAAGAGAACCATTTAGACTACTGAAATAAGTCTTCAGAGATGATTTGATATAAGGGGTAAAAGACAGCGAATAAGGCTATAAACATAAATGTAAAATTTATCTAAAGCAGCCTAACAATTAAGGCTTCTAAGCAAATCTAGCCAGTTGACGTAAAGTAGTTCTGTATTAATAGCTTCATAGCTAGCTTTAAAAAGTTAAATTTTGGAGCAGCATGAGGTTTGTTAAATTTAATTTCATTAACTATAAGATCTATAGATATAGGAGGGTGATGCCAATCAGGAGAAACATACGGATGTACGGCTTGAGATACATATAAACAGCTAACTGGAACAGTTTATCAACTGTTCCAGTTAGCTATTAGTTCTATCGAACAAGTACAAGGAGATGACCATTAGGATTGCGGATGTGATTAAATTGATAAAGGAGCAATGACGAGATAGAAGGAGTAGGGCCATTCTTCCATCTATTTATAGTAAGTTAAAATCCCCGCAAACCAATATTTTGGCGTGAAGGTCACAAAACTAGATAAGAGGATAGATCATCAAAAAACGTCTCATAAACAGTTAACGGTGAATTACAGGGAATATGAATAGACGAAATCAAGAGCTCCGTATTATGAGGGAGAGCAATTTTGACAATAATGTTCTAAAGTATGGGAAAAACAGAAATCAGAAACAAAGAGAGCTAGGTAGAGTTTTGCTAACTGCAAATAAAACACTACCACCATCAGCCTTATTAGTAACAATTAGGTCGCGTTCACATTCATATACAATATGACCAAAAAACATTTCACAACTCAAAATGTTCACATCCAGCCAAGTCTTGAAGAAGCAAATAATAGAATCATTACTAAGTTGGTAGGAGATAAAGAGTTCCTCAAGTTTGGTCCTTAATTCTCGTACATTTTGGTAAAAAATAGATCTTCACATTTTACTAGCAGAAGAGAAGTTAAGTTGAGCAGTATTGAGGTTTGAAAAAGATTCATTGAGGTTTCAAGAGGATACAGTGCGATAAACATTATGATTATAAGAATATTCATCAAGATTACTTGTGACTAAAGCTTTGGGATTTCGTTTATTGACCGATGAAAATGTCTTCATCTCATTTCAAATAGCTTAACAAGTACACCTTCAGGCCAGTAATTTGAATTTAGGACAGTATCGGTATTTGCAGAAATCACCAATTTAAATCAGGCAACTACTTTGTCCGTTAAATTTTCCTTAGCCAACTTATGACAACCAAAAACTTTAACGGATCATCCAAACTTTTTGGCGACATAACGCTTTAAGTCTTCAATTGAAGTTTCGTACACCACTCTAGAGACGAAGACATTCTTCAAAGGTATAGAAGCACGAATGACAGGAAAATCGAGATCTGTTGAAGGAACGTGGTCACTCGATTTCTGATGTTGAATTAGAGGTGGTATTTACTTTGAAATCGATCCCCGGCTATCGGACAAAGAACCAGGTGGGCTGATGATAAGTAAATCAAATTGTTGATTAACAGAAAGCGGCCTCAACAGCGAATTGCTCCTAGTGACAATTTATTGACCAGGACCCACTGTTTCTACATAATTGCAGCAATCGGGCTCTAGTACGAACGCTGGCTGTAGCCGTATGTCTTGTTGAGCAGGTTAATGAGGTATCAGGAACATTTAAATTATCAGCTTTCAAAACCACTGGTTGTTGGTTAACGGTTTCAATAACGACTTAGGTCTAGTAACTTTTGAGAGACTAGGTTCAATTATTTCTGTAGAATTGTGGCAATCTGGCTGCAATGCGACCGCTGGATGATGCTGCATGCTATGTTGAGTATTCACGTTAGAAGGATTTTGTACTCAACTTACAATATGCAGTCACCAATAACGAATAAAGTCAAGAAACACGTCAAAGAGATGTGCAAGTTTAAAAGAAAATAAATTGTTTCTCCACTTTTAACGGTCGCCATTTTGCTGCAAAGTAAGAAAAATCACTCATATAAAGAATTCCCCAAAAATGTTTATGTTATCAATCTTACCTGAAAATTTTAAGGAGATCGAATCAAAACTGCAGAGTATGATTCGATGGAGAGCCCATAAAGTGCCAAAATTGTGTGCTATTGTTGTTGCAATTAGAGAAGCTTCGAATGGCTACAGCTTCCATGAATATGATTGGACTTTTATCAAACTTACACGGTATAAAAACCTTTTATAAGATTACTAAAATATCGAATTTCGTTGAGTTTAAGGGTAGCCATAAGATTTTATTGAGAAAAATTTAAAATTCTAGGATCATACTATTACTTAGAAAGTTGAACGAATTTCGACTTCTGACGTATTTGTTGTTGTTGTACTCATAAACACCCACCTCCATAATTTTTTTCAGATCACAGGTTTCCAATCGCGTGGGGGGAGGGCACGAATTATTCGTGTATTTCCCCTCCCTGTGCACCCTTCGAAACAAAGAATGTCAGTTTAAGACCTGTTTTGAAAAGTTCTCATCATATTTAATACCCATGCCGGCTACCTTAATTGACATTTTTTTTCAGGGGCCACTCCCCTATAAGTTCAGACTCCCTTAAGAATCCTTTAAAAAAATTCTTGTAGTGGAACTTTGAAGAGGGCTTTACACTTATATCCAAAATTTTATGCTTATAGCTCATACGGTTCGCGAGAAAAAGTGCTGTGACATACGGACAGACGGACGGACAGACAGACAGACGCGATTTTAACAGGGTTTTGTAAAATTATTTCGCAAAACCCTAAAATGAGGTAATTTTCACTTTTACAATTACAATTCTCATGGACGTATGCGTTAAGGTGACCGTGTCGACTACTTTAATTTCAACTTTAAAATAAAAAGACTGTGATGTATAAAATGGTTAGCCTAGCCAACCACCCTCTAGGATCTCCATGGATTGAAATCGACAGAGGTATCATTATAAACCGCTTCAAAGCACCTTCCTTTCAATTTTTATGTTAACATATTTTTGTTATCTTTGTTGATAAAAATCGGTGCAGGAAAGCGTTAAGACTAGAATGAGTAAGTATTCTTGAAAGTGTTCTTTCTGAAGAAATAGTAGATACCACTGTCCATTGTAAAAACAAATGCTCGTTAATTTTTTATAAGCGGTTTGTGTTGTGTAAGCTCATAGACTCTGTTTTCCTATAAATAATGCAAGAATGGATATAGTAAAATTATTCTTACGATATCAATAAAACTTCGTAAACAATTCAAAAATCATACCTTTTATTATACTTCAAGCAATTCAATTGCACATTACATGTATGTACATTATTCCTCCCAATTCGGTCAACTATTCCAAAATGTCAAATCTTTCAGTTCCCTAATCAACAAATCGCATAGTTTAGTTGTTATTCAGTCAAATGGCATGTTTGCAGGTGCGGGTGAAATTCTGGGAGACTACAAAAGCCGGCAAAGCAAACCTATGCATTGAAGGGTACTATCAAATGATAACATTGTTGTTAGGATAACGGATAAAGTCGAACAAGATTGTGATACAGCGATGTTATCGCACTTTGTGTCTCTGAAGAGGATGATGAAACGCAGTAACGCATAGCCAACACCAGCGTTCGGATCTCTACAATACGTATTTCGAGCATTCAAGGAGTCCTTATCTCAATTGTGCAGTTTGGCGTTTGATTTACTATCATGCGAGGGTGGCTGTGCTGGCGATTGACTAAGCCGACCCCCTAATCCACGTGCATGTCTTCCACTGATGACTGGGTGTCTTTCTGTTTAAGTGATTCCGAACTTTGGGGTTGATTTTGCACACGCAGCACTGATTGACTGGATCTCGTTCCAAGTACAAAATGGGAGGTAATAGCATTAACGGCCTCTGTCTTCTGCTCAATTGACACTGCCACAAGGAATGACGAGGGGAGTTTACAAGGCAATTACAAGTAGACGCTGTTGTGGAAATCCCTTCAAACTCGTAAAAGAGATTCACAAGAATTGTTCTAGCAATCGTTTGAATCTTTCAACACGATTTCAACTCCTGGCATGCGTTTTATAATTCACCATGAACAAGGATTTGACTTTGCTCTGGATATTATTTGAATTTCGAGTTAACTTATTGGCCCGTAGCATTGGTCCAAACATTTTTCCTTCCAATAAAAAAGAAATCAGCGTACAAAGCCAAGGGTGATTTTAGTTTGTCTTTTCTATTTGCAAGGATTGCAGGGTTCTGTGCTTCTATCCCTCGCGCCAGCCTGCTCTCCTCATGCCATTTTCCGAGCAGTTTCGCATAAAAGTGTTATCTGGAAGATTTACGAGCCGACTTTTCACATCCCCTGTTTTATGATAATATACGACTTTTTATACAAATACACCAAACAGTACCCACCCGGGGGGAGTGAGCGGCATTTTTGCTTCGCTCTCAAATCCTCACAATCGAAATACTCAAACGCTATGTTTCAGGCAAGGTTGGACGAGTGGGCACAATGGTGGCTGCGAATAAAATGGAAAATCTGTGCAGACAGATGGAGTTGCGAAATTTTTTCTGATGTGTCTCTCGCTTTTCGAAATGTATTTGTGGTTTGGCGTTGGTTTTTCTTTTTGCACGCTCCGCTATGTGGTTATGCCATCGGTCGTTGGATACCAAGAAAATCCTATAGTTGAAAAGTATATTTTACGTTTCCCAGGATAACGACGCTCCGTTTGACATGAGGCGAAGATTGAGATGGGAAATTGTATACTCACATTGAGTAAAGCTGCTAAGATGAAGCAAGTGAGAGAAATAATAGAAATTCTGCGGAAGATAGCAGTCTAGTGTTGAGTGTACGAACAAGAGAGCAATGGGAAGGATTCCTCAAGAAATAAATCACATTCAGATTTATGTGTTGGCTTCAACCGAGAAATGCAATCTGATAACAATGATTTGATGTATGTGTGTTTCGGATAGGAGGGTATCTCCAAACCTTAGATACAATGTCTTCAAAGAGGTACTTAACATGTAAGGAGCTTTTTCGCTTGCATGTATGGAATTTGCAAATTAAAGCACCTACGAATACTTATTTTTGATTATTTCAGCGTGTTCATCTAACGCTTTATATTTTATTGTATCTTTTAAATTTCTTCTTTTACATGCAGTTTAAAACATTACAGCCATAAATCTAAGTGATTCAAAGGAAATCTGATGCGGTTACTTTATGAATACAAAAAAAAAATCTATAATAGGATGAGGAAAGAGCGAGTACTTTACAAGAACTGTGAAGCTCTCTAGCGTATTTTACCCCTTCCCAGGTATTCAACGAACGATTTTTTCTAAGCGCCATATTTGATTTTGCATAAAATGCACGAATAGTCTTTATTTCGTACGACACTTGTCTGTTACCAAGAGGCTATGACACACCTCTTATCTCGAATCGAAAAAAGAATTTGGCCGATACTCACCGTTCCGAGCCAAATGATGAGACTCCGTTCCGTGACTCTTCTGATCCAATGTTACATGCCATGAACATCATCTCATCATATCAAGGCGCTCCTTCGAAGACAGTAAAGGATATCGACTTACAAGTTACGTGTTTGCTGCCAGCACTTATATGCTTGCACTCGAACTGTACCTTAATATGCATGCATTCGTGTACATTCACTATGTGATACAAAGTATAGTATAATGCACTTAATGTATTCAATGCAACCACCTATAAATAATATCACATTAGGGCTGATGCCTAGACATAAAGATGATGATTTAGAGGAGCTGACTCCTATCGATCATGCGAAGGTATTTAACATGCAACGAAAAGGAAGTGAAGAGATACAGTAAGCTGGATTGGAGATATGGCAAGTTTGTCGCAAATTGTTAAATGCTTTGAGTGGGATTTGAAAGCGATATGAGCAGTCATACGTTTATTCTTATGGAACTCATCAGATCTTCGCTGTCTGGTAGTTAAAGATGAAATGTCATTAAAGCAGTGAAATGGCGGTTCGTTGGCTTTTTGCCGATGATTTGAATTTAGGTGGTAAACGTTTTGAATAGTAGCTTACTCATGAGGTATTCTGCATTGGTATGATGAAAACAATCGAAAATTCATCATGAGAAATTTATAACGTTGTCAAATTAATTTTTTTCAGAAAGATGCAAAAATTTTACAAGAGATTTAAAAAAAAAAAGTCGTAAGTATATATTCATCGAATTTTTTCAGTAAAACTTTTTGAAAAACACTATCCAACCTCTTCGCGAGACATCTAAATTCAAATCTAAGTAATATATTACCTGTAATTTCTGATATATTCTTCTTAGCTTCCGCGCTATAAAGATGCAAATTTTAGGTCGACTAACAATTTTCGTTTAAAATATCTTTAAGTTTGATCTAGATGACAATAATTATGGAGAAATCGCTTACATTAATATTAAATATTGAAACAGCCGTTCTCATCAATTACTTTTTCTAAAATATCATAGAATCCACAAACGCTTTCTCTATTGAATCCTTTTACTATATTTATGGATGCCTTTTCAGGCTGCCTCACGCTAAGTTCTAGGTGCCGTCCTCTAAAAGCATAAAACCCAGCTTTGGCAGCCATTTGCCTTACTTTACTAAATTTGTGATAGATGTGTTATTGTTTTATAGACGAAAATATGATTTTAATTAGCCAACGTTTTAACACAATGTTTATTGGCAGACAGATTTGACAGAAGTGAACAGAGTGACAATTGACAGTTGTAGCATTAGGTTAAAGGAACATAATTTTGAATTCAAAATATCAACGTTTTACATCAACACTTCCTCTAAAACATGATATTTCAATTTTTCAATAACAAACTAAATTCAAATTCAAAATCAGATCATATCATTCCCAGGGCAGAACGTAGATCAGCAAATCTCAGACGTGGCAGCGGCTTCGTCAGGATATCAGCGAGTTGCTGATCACTTGAAACATGTTGACTATTCGACCTTCCATCCTGCAATTCCTTTCGAATGAAATGGTACCTCACTTCAATGTGTTTTGTCAACAGACCGATGACCCATATAGGAATTGCCAATCATTACAAAAAGCCCATGGATTGCCGATCTATGGCTGCCAACATTGGCCCATCACTGGCAATTGATTGGTAGACACGAACATTTTTCACTTCAGAATGCCAATGAATGGCCAAGCTTGTGTTATTGAGAGAATCCGCATCGAGCCCAAATGTTGGCCGTTAAATGGCCGATGATTGAGCGATGATCTATTACCAATCATTGGCGCACCGTCGTCGTTCATTGGCTTATCCCTGGCATTTGATTTGAGAATTTGGAGTTTTAGAGAAAGTTTAATCATTAGCTTAATTAAGTTGCGATGAAAGAATTACATATATAAAATATGAGTTATAAAGTATGCTCAGCGTTAGCCATTTAATTCATGCCAATACCAATGCAATTCATGCCAATACCAATGCAATTCATGCCAATACTAATGCAAAGCCCGCACACTGCGATTTTTGACAATTTTGTCCAGGTCGGCAGTCGCAGGAATCGCGATTTTTCCTAAAACCAGTTTAGTAAGTAGTTTTTGTGATAATCACGCAGGCACACATCATTTGGAAATTTGTCACTGACGTGCACGGGAGTTTCTTGCATAGCGCACAAATGAGTTAGCGCATGTGTTCCTGGCAAATACATACCTTCAAATGAGCATATTAGTTCTGCGCATGCCTGAAGTTCCTTTGTAAGTCTTGTCAGAGTGTGTTCGTATTTGCTTCTAAAAATCGCTGGTTACGACAGGAAAATCGCAATGTGGCCGTACCCTTAAGTGAATGGTCGTGCCGAGAGTTGAATTTAAATCCTAAGTGAATGCATATATGATTGACGTTTGATCCCGGAACATTAAAACTGTATTTCGATAATTTTGCGGACTTATTATCACGTGAAAAAACATAAATTTTTGCAAAACGAAAGAAGTAAACATGAAGCTACAAACTGTGAATCAAATATTAGTGAGAACGTTATTAGTAGTTCAGTATACAGTGAAAGGTTAATTAATATCAGCGAGAACGTTGTGCATAGTGAAAGTTCAATTGAAAGTGATGCAAGTGATATAAATGTAAGTATGCCTGCATGTATTGAAACGGAAAATGAGCATGAAGTGTGTGATATTTTTGACAGTGCTCATAATCGAATAGCAAATGTTTTACCGGGAGGTGAAATTGTGGAATCGGGACGGTCGAAGTGAACATACGTGAATGGGCTTTGAAAAACCTTGAAAAACTTCAGCTCAATGTAATTACCGATTTATTAGTGACTTTAAGAAGATGTGGGCATAATACGTTGCCAAAAACTGCTCAGACTTTACTTGGAACTATGCATCGCAGAATTTTACAAAGTATGTTAACAAGCAATGGAAATAACGGTGAATACATATATTTTGGCTTTGAAAATGGTTTGAAAAGACTTATTTCCCCTGAAATATATAATGAAAGTGAAATTCCAGTTTTTGTGCACATAGATGGTGTCGAAATATATAGAAATTCGCCCATCCATATTTGGTCTTTGACAGCTAAGGTTTGTCATGAAAATTATATATGTAAGCCATTCGCTGTTGCAGTTTTTTGTGGAGATTCGAAACCAAAATATATCTCAGAATATCTTCATGATTTTGTTGAAGAAGCAAAACTTCTTATTGAGACTGAAACAGATATAAAAGGGTATAAATATAAATTTAAAATAATAGGTTTCATTGCTGACTCTCCAGCTAGAGCTTACATAAAAGGTATAAAATATCCAAATAGTTATTATGCCTGTGAAAGATGCATTGTGAAAGGCATTTCAGTAGGAGAAAGAACCAAAAGCACCAGAATTTATCCAGAAATAGATTGTCAACTTTGAACAAAACAATTATTTATTACAGGAGATCTCGATCAAGGCAATAGGCGTCTGGAGCGTGCACTGATCGACAGAAAAATTATAAGTACGGACGATGACGGAGCAGGTCCATCTAAAACAATGGGTGCACCAGTTATTCTGTCAAAAGAGGTAGCTAAATCCATACTCAGTAATGTACAGCCAATGTATACATTCATCACTGAAACTTCAAGTACTGACTTGGAACTTAATGATATACAATTAACAGTAGCTGTTGGAAGAGAAAGTGCTAAGAATAAAGCTGAAAAGGCGCGGAAGAGACGTTCACATGAATCTCTATCGACATCAGATGAGGAGCTTGATATGGTTATCAAAAAACCTAAATCGCAGCACCAGCAGCAAATCTCGTTTATCAAGGAATCGCTCATACTTCCATCATTAGACGATGATCCTGACGATCAACCAACAAGAGACAAATCAATTCCCGGAAGATGCAATGTTTAATAAAACAAAATTTTTTATTTTTATATTTTTATTATCCTTATAATTATAATGACTATTTTTATTATTACAATTGCTTGGTTGAGTCTTTATTTCTTTCGTTTTCAGCTGATGAACTGCATAATTTATTGCATGAACTTGAAAGTCAGTTTGATCCAAAAATGCGTAAGGTCTTAAATTGAAAATTAGATTGTGACTGCTTATAAATTTACAAAAAAATACAGTGTTATTCAAAAAATATATGGATGCCAAATTTTCGTCAGCTGTACAAATCATTCGGCAAAAAGTCATCACCGGAAAGTGCAGTCTTCACTACGATATGAAACAATCAATAAATGAATTGAAGCATACGTACATTATGAAACAGCGAGCGGAACAAGCAAACACCAGCTTGGCTGATGCACAAAATGATTTAGGGATGACATTGCCTTTAAACGAATTGGTGGTTTTTATTAAATTTGATGAGGGATTGTCAAACACAATTTATCTGATGCAGTCATTGGTATGTTAAATTGCAAATTCTATTTTGTTATAAGCAGTAGCTTTTGTTTTGATTTGATTCACCAAATTTTCCATTTTTATAGATGAAACTATTTCGTGTTTTGTGTTATGACCTAACGAATGCAAAACAATGTATAGGAAAGTGTATTCCAGCTGTTATGAGCAAGTCTGTACAATTACAGTACTCAGCAAGAAGCAAGACAGTAAGAGGAGTAGGTAAACTTAATTTTAGTCCAACTGAGACCTACAAGTGCTTAGAAGGTTAGTCACAAGCTTCATTGCCACAATTAATTACTTTGCTGTTATTTTATCTTTTAATTTTCATAAACTCCTCTATTAACCTTAAAATTCTTTTGTTTCATTTGTAGACATAGTTCAAGAAAAATTTGGTGATAGCTTAGAAACGCATGGATTGCTCAAAAAAATAAGTAGCTGGCTTGGTGGAGCTGGAGATAGGGAAGGAGGAAGGCGAAAACGATCTTCAACGGATAAAAACTTTGGACATTAGTTTTATCGTGATGTGGTTGTATCTTTTATGTAAATAGTTTTTAAAATCATATTTTTGCAATTTTGTTTTATTTTATCTATTAGGGTTTAAAGCTTAATTTCTTAATATTTCTATATAGTGAAACATTTCCGATTTTATTTCTTTAATATGGTGCTTGTTTAAACTTAAGTTTTCAAAAATTAATTAACATATTACTCATTTCAATGGTAGATGTCATTACTTTAGAATTTCATTTTTAAGAAAACTATTCTCATTAAATTTAATCAAACATCTTTTATTCTCGAAAAAATTGTTATCCAAAAATGGCAATGAAGACTTCAAAATAGAAGTTAAAGAGCTTCCTTTTAATTTTTAGAACGTTTCTTATTTTATCGGGGTCGTTTTTCGACCGTAATTGTTCGATTTTCTACAGTGATCGATATCAATCACTGAAAAAGATAGAGCGATTACGCAAATGATATTTATGACTAAAGAGGACCGAACGATTACGGTCACAAATCGATTCCGATAAAATTTCAAGTTGACGAGATAGAAATACGCGCCAATTATAAAGATATTGTACTTAACATACGATATAGAAAAACTAAGAATAAATAATCTCTAGAAAAATTTCAAGCATATGTTCGCCAAATATTTTAACTATCAAAACTATTTTTGCTACATTTCAAGTGACCGCCATTTCGCTGCAACGTTGCTCATATATCATTTTTGTTCATTTCTCCTCCTCCTGCATCGCACAAAGCAGGCAACACTGTTAGAAGACCTACTTTGAAAAGCTCTTATAAAAAGGTAAAGAAATAGGGTTTCCTTTCTTATATGTGGACCCCGTTTAAGAAACTCTAAAAAAATTTTTAAGGGGGTCATCACTTCTGATCGATCCACTAACTTTGGCGTCTAAAGTTTTGAAGAAAAACTGTGGTGATACAAATCCGGACGGACGGTCGGACAAATAAAAACGATTTCAAAAGTGTCTTGTAAGTATACTTACAATATTCTTTTGAAATTGAAATAGAGTTTTTTCTTAGAGTTTTGTACAATAGTACAAAACTCCAACAAATGCTCTATTCCTATTATATTTGCAAAATCAAGATCTACTCCTTGGATTGGCCAAGCAATGGCCTAACAATGGCCAAGTAATGGCTGAGCAATGGCCAAGCAATTACCAATCAATGGCCAAGGAATGGTCAATCAATGGCCAATCATTGACAATAGTCATTCGCCATGCATTGGCCAAACAACTGGCGCCAAGTCTGGCCCAGTCTTATCATCCAGTCATGTACAATGGGTCAATCGTTTTGCCATTGATTGGCAATAACTGGACCAAGCTTGGCCCAATCATGGCCCAGTTGTAAAACCCTATATGGGGAGTATCCGGTTGACCAGCATAGTCCGCATCACTGAAGGCCTTCAAGACACTTCCTTTGGAATCAGCCTCATACCTGATACCAACTGACGTAGACCCTTTGACGTATCTCAGGATTCTCCTTACCAGCAACCAGTGGGCATCTTCCGGATCTTCCAAGAACTGCAACGCATGATTGACTGCAAACGCGATGTCAGGACGAGTAGCAATAGCTAAGTACATCAAACATCCTACAACTTCACGGTAAGGAGCAGATGTTCTCGAACCAGTTTTCTCTTCCAACTGCACGTACTTGTCAATGGGCGTTGAAACAGCATTGGCTTCTACCGTGTTGAACTTCTGAAGAAGATTTTCCGCGTACACCTTCTGACTCAAATGGATTGAACCATCTTCTTCACGTTCAATGAGCATATTCAGGAAACAGCCAAGCGGTTCACGTGTGATCTTGAACTCCATCTCCAGCTTCCTCAGGAACTCTTGAATCACACTCTTCTGTGTTGCAGCAGCCAGGCCATCATCAACATAAAGGACAATGATCAGTTTATCTTCACCATACATACAAAAGGAAAGACATGGATCAGCTTCACTCTGGACGAGATCAAACTTGATAAGAATCTCCTTGTACCGGTTGTTCCAGCACCTCGGAGATCACTTCAGTCCGTAGAGACTTTTAATCAGCTTGCACACACCATCTTCAAAACCTTCAGGTTGATCCATGTATATTTCTTCATTCAAAACACCGTTTAGAAATGCCGCCTCCACATCAAATTGGGCCTACTCCTTTCCTTGGCAGCAACACTTAGAGTCGCCCTGATAGTATCAAATCGAGCTACAGGACTGAAAGTTTCATTGTAATCAATACCTTCTTGTTGACTGTAACCCTTCGCACTAGCCTAGCTTTGTAGCGACAAACCTTTCCTTTCTGCATCTCGTTTGATACGAAGACCCAGCGGTTAGCAATTGTCTTCCTTCCTGGAGGTAACACCGTTAAAACCCAGGTTGTATTTCCCTTCAGTTTCATCGCTGCCTTCCAGTGTTCACGATTACCCGACTTCATGGCTTCTTTGTAGTCTCGAGGTTCTTCTAACTCTGTAAGAAACATTTCACTCAATTTTACAGGTTGCTGTAGTTTGCTTCTTTCTCGAAGACATTGTTCAGTGGTATCTTTTGCAGCCTTAGGAGTTTCTTCAATTTGTGGTTCAGCAGGAACGACTGGCAGCACAGGATCCGGGAACTCAGGCATGTGCGAAGCTTCATGTGAGTTCAATTTCTTCAACAGGAAACAAAGCTAGAACTTTAGAGGAATACTCTGGACTAAAAACTACCTCACGACTTCGGATCACCTGCTTTGTATCCTTCTATAAGACACGAAAACCATCGATGTCTTCCGAGTACCTAACAAAAACTCCTTCAACGCCTTTAGCATCCCACTTCTTCCGACGTTCTTTAGGCACCATCACCCAGCATGTGGTTCCAAAAATATGAAACCTGTTCAAATGAACACTCTTGTCAACGAATAACTCGTACGGAGTTTTGCCCTCTACAGAGCATGGACCAGTTCGGTTGAGAATGTAAACCGCAGCGTTGATAGCTTCAGCCCACAGAAACTTCGGTAGATCCTTGCTAACAAGCATGCTTAGTGCTAGCTCACCAATTGTCCGGTTTGACCGTTCAGCACAACCATTCTGCTGAGGCGTATAAGGATTCGTAATCATCATCTTCGTACCTTCAGAATCCATGAGTTCTCGCATCATCTTGTTGTGAAATTCCTTTCCTCTGTCACAATGGAACACCTTTACCGGTCAACCTCGTTGAGTCTTCACCAGCTGCATCATTTCTTTGGTCTTGTCAAACGCCTCCGATTTTCCCTGCAAAAAGTAAACCATACGAGATCTTGAATAGTCACACGTGAAGCAGACAAGGTACCTGGCACCAGCAATAGACTCTTGTCTAAGTGAAACACCGACATCAGCATGGATCACTTCTCCTGGCACCGATGAACACTGTTGACGTGACTTGAACGGTTCTGGATGTTGTTTACCTTCTACATACGATCCACAGAATTTGTCGTCCTGTTGAACTTCAAGTCCGTGATTCTTGAGTATCTCACAACATGTCTTTTATTCTGATGACCCAAACGCTCTTGGCAGACTTGAAGAGAGTCCTTGACCGCCAGATTGGCCTCACTCACACAGCAAGTGTCCGGTTCCTCGACCTTGAGCATCATCTTGAACAGCTGACCAGATCGCACACCTTAAGCCTTAACAACACCATCAAGCAGGAATTCACAGCTATCCTTGGATGAGCTGAAAGTCATACCTTTGCCCAGTGCACGTGTAACTGAGAATAAATTTCTCCTAGCTCCCGGAACATACAGCACGTTTTCCATGTGACAAGAAGTCCAACGGCCATTCACAAGCACCTCAAAGTCAATATTTCCTCTTCCAAAAGCACTCATCACAGAATTGTTTCCGATACGAATCTCTGCTGGAATAGAGAAAGCCTCAAAAAATGAATACCACTCTTTCTTGAAGGTCATGTGTTGCGTCACACCAGAATCGATGATCCAAGCTTCGTTTTTGCCTTCCGCACTGAACACTTCACCAACGAACGCTAACGAACCCTTACTTTCAGACGTCTCATCACTCTTCTTCTTCCTGTTTGGACAATCTCTTTTAAAATGACCAGTTCCGTGACAACCGTAGCAATTGAAAGCCGACTTCTTCCCCTTCTGGTTGGACTTGACATCATCTTTGGCCTGCTTACCAGCTGCACTTTGTTGACTTCTACTTGCACCTTGTTGACTTCCACTTGAACCTTTGGACTGGATTTTCAACTTGGTTGCCATCAGTGCCGTCAGATTGTTCTCCTTTTCTTGTCGAAGTTTCCGTCTGTGCTCATCAGATGTTAACACGTTGATCAGGTTATCGAGGGTCTCCTGATCATCCGACCTGGCCCACCAGCTTATCTGAAACTTTCAAAACTGTCAATCAACGTTTCCAGCTTAACTTTCATCTGCAGCATTCAAAACTGAAAAACTCAGTCGGAACTGAATGAACGGCTTGCCTTGTTTGTTGTTCATAAATACCATGCAACTTGTTCCACATCTGATGAGCAGTCTCGCAAGCGACGTTCAAAGTCATGACACTCGAATCAATTGTCTTGAAGATGATTTGACAAGCGGCGCGATCTGCCTTATCCCAAATTTTCATTGGCGCATTGTGAGCATCAATCGCAGCCGCATTAGCATTAGCCGCCAGCACCGGTTGAACCGACTCTCCAATATTCACTTCGTATGCTCCTTCAGTTGCTCGCACCATCAACTTCCAAATATTCCAGTTTTCCGAACCTTTTAACTTCTCAATACCTTGAAATTCCATTATTGTCAGTCACCAAAATTCCAGCAACTATCACCTTCAAGTTTCGAGAAAATCTCTTTGAAAAGCACTATTTATTTTGCTCAATCTTCTTGAAAAAACGTTGGCCCGCACAAATCGACCTACGCTCTGCTACCATGTCATTGTTTTATAGACAATAATATGATTTTAATGAGCCAACGTTTTAAGACAATGTTTATTGACAGACAGATTTGACAGAAGTGAACAGAGTGACAAATGACAGTTGTAGCATTAGGTTAAAGGAACATAATTTTGAATTCAAAATATCAACATTTTAACATCAATAGATGTAATGCTTTTCCGTTGGGGTGATGCGAATTTCTGAACGTCACTGTTGATTAACCCAAACATATGCTTTTCAAGATCTAAAATATGTTTGATCAGAATATTTTCCAATTCAATACTGAAAGTAGTAGGGCGCCTTTTTTGAATTGTTGAATCGTTGCCAATCTTGTTTCGTTTTCTAGCATGCTGTAAGATTGTTGGCTTGAGTATCAAATATGCTGCAGATATTTGGTTCAGAGCCATCTCTTTCTTTTCGAAAGCCAAGAGAGTTCTTCCTAAATCTTCTCTCTTCTATTTATAATATTTTTTTGGAACAACAGCAATCTGAAAACAATACGTAACTTATGTAAAGAGGCTCTTTGATCTGGTTGGATAAATTGTACTTTAACGATACAATTCAGCAAACAATTGATCGAGCGACTTTCTAAATCACAGAATTGAAAGTCAATATCGACCTAGCAATTCACCAAAATTTACAAGATCATAGCCTACCTTTTCAATGAGTAGGTGCGTAATGTCCATAGATTCCCAACCCAAAATTTGTATGAAACACCATGAAAAATGTTATTTATATTTATTGCAAAGTTCACTCTGCATGCATCTTGCCAAAAATCACCAAAGCACTAACGATTGGGCTCCTTGAACTCCTAGACCGTATAGGGCATTATCGGAGGAGCTGGTTAAAGCTCGAAGAGGACCAGAAGGCCGAGGAAGAGCAAAAGGCTAAAAAAGTGCTTGGGGAAAAATCTAAAGGCCACATGCAGATACCTCCATAATCAAAAATCAATAAAAGAATGGCATCTAGCCCAATCGAAGGAGATCGGGATAAAAGAAGAAAGGAAGAGACACTTCATGGGCGCGGAACACCAGATCAGGGGTTGCAGACAGTGGTTACAAAAGGAACGAAGAAAGCCGCTAAGAAACTCCTTCAAAAAGTGCCAGGAAGTAACGTTTGCACGGACGCCCAACAAGAGAAAAGACCCGATGCAAAACAGAAGAGAAAGAAGCCCCGACGAAGACCCCGACAGCAGGATTTGTTCCCCAAGATGGTTGATCCGACGCGGAGGTGCTGCTGGACATCGGGGGAAGCGTAAAGCCCAAAGACAATAGCACTGCCATTAAAGCAGTACGGCCAACGCAGTCGGGCCACATACTGGTCGAATTTGGAGCGTAGGCCAATAATAGGAAAGCATTCTGTGACGCAGTAAAGAAGTACGAACCGGGTGGGTTGTCTATATGATACGGTGAAGAGCAATGCCTTTTCAATGTTTCAATTGCCTTGGCCTCACACCGCAAAAGTATGCAAACGATCCGGTAGAAGTTCCTTATGTTACAAATGCGGTGAAATGGGATATAAAAGAAAAGAGTGTACAAAGGTGGCACACTGTCTTCTTTGCAAGGACGCTGATTCAAGACATGATTTTGGACACGTCTTGGGATCAGAAAAATGCCTGGCCTAGCGAAGGCACAATCAGAACTTGAATGACCCGTATCCTGCAGCTAAACCTACACCGCAGTTCAACCGCCCAAAATCTGCTTGAGCAGTTTGCGAGGGACATGAAAGGCGATTTTTTGCTGCTGAGTGAGCAGCATATGATAAAAGTTCAGCATCGTGGTATCCTGATGAAACTGGTACTCCTACCATCTGGGTTCTAAATAGTGATTTCCAGGCGGAGAGCTGTGGACGTGGGAATGGTTTTGTGTGGGCTCGGTGTTCAGGGACCACCTTCTTTAGTGTGTACCTAGCGCCGAACGAATCGATATCATCTTTCCAAGCCACGCTTGATGCTTTGGAGGGGGCTGCCTCGAACGAGAATTTAACGCCAAAGCAATCAAATGGGGCAGGCCTAAAGCAGATCCCACGGGGAAAACGAGTCCAAGAAATGGCAGCCAAGGCGGCGCTGGAAATACGCCGACTCTTCACCGTATTGGCTGTGAATACCTGTCGCCCTCCTTGCTAGTGAGCGTCGCGCTATTTACCTGCGCCGAATCGAATCATCTCCCTGATTGTCCGCGACGAGAGACAGTGCTCAATCAACTATTGGCAGCAGTCTTGGGTGAATTGCACAAAGGGAAGGTGGACTGCGTGCCTCATCCCAGATGTGAAACCGTGGCTTTATCGAAGGCATGGTGAGACGGACTTCTATCTGACGCAGCTTTTGAGCAGGCATGGGTGTTTTCAGTCTTACCTGCACAAGATTGGTAAGTCACGGTCCTCTGATTGTCGGTTTTGCCCAGAAGAGGAAGACAATGCCTGCCACATATTTTTTGCGTGCACAAAACGGGTCAGGCTGCGAAAGGACCTCTATAGCGAGACGGGAGGGCTCACCCCGGATAATATAGTAGTGGTGATGCTCGAATCGGTTGAAAAATGGAATCAGGTGGCACATAATGTTCGGGCAGTCCTAAAAGATAAAAGAGATTCACTGCAGCTGGGGGCGTTGAGCCTGGGGGATCACTTTTCTGGCACTTCCTCTTCCCCTCTCCACTTTCCCCCAGCTTGAAGGTGCCTCACGGTGTAACAAAACGAGACCTGGCCCAAAATAATTTGTCAAACGATTCCAGGCTGGGTTCTCAGGTTGATGGTAAGTCCATAAAATAACAAAACCGTGTGTTATTGTTGTTGTAATTGGAGAAATTTCAAATGGCTATAATTTCCGTGGTCGTAGTCTGTGTGGCCTAGTTGTTAGAGCATGAATCCATAAGCCGAAGGTCCCATGTTCAAATCTCGTTGGAAGCAACGTGATTTAGTTCAGGGGATTTTTCGAACAGACTACGAGTGTTCACTTAGTGGTGATATGTACTGATTTAATCAGATCATATCATAGCTGAGCAAGCACACGGGAGCATGGTACTGACCAAACCAACTCCCGAAAAAAATCAATACGGTCATGAAAATGAGATACTCTAACCATCTCTAAGCGAAGGCCCGAGAGGGGCTGTAGTGCTATAAAGAAGAAGATAATTTCCGTGTATATCATTCGACTTTCATCAAACTTACAACCTTTTGTAGGACTACTTAAATATCGAATTTAAGGGAACCTATACGATTTTATTGAGGAAAATGTGAAATTCGAATATCATACTATTATTAACAAAGTTGAGCAAGTTTTGACTTCTAAGTTATTTGTTGTTTTTGTACTCATAAACATCTACCTCCATAATTTTTTTCAGGTTTTTCAGATCACAGGTGTCCAATCGCGGGGGGGTTACAAATTTTTCCTGTATTTCCCCTCCCTGCGAGACCCCGAAGCAAAAAGTGTCAGATTAAGATTTTAATCAAGACGTTTCATTTGATACCCATATCGGCTACCTTTGATGAAATTTTTCTCGCGGGCCACTCCCCTGTATAAGGAGATCCCTCTTAAATAATATACCTTATCACATTTTTAGGTCTTTGAAAAAATTTTTTTTACAAAGAACTACTAGTTTTGCAACCTGTCTGTTCGTCTGTCCGTCTGTCCATCTGTCCGTGCGTCACAGCGAGTTTCCTTAGAAACTATAGAAGCTAGAATGCTCAAACTTTGTAAAAAGGTCAAAAGTGATGGTCTCTCAAAAGTTTAAATCTTACCAAAAATTTAAAACTTGTTTAAGGGGGTCCCCCCTAATAACGAATGAGCCCTTAAAAACTTTTGTAATCAAAGGCAGTCGAAAGGTCTTGATTAGAACTTTTAGAATCTGAAAGAAAAAAGATATTTTATGCATCAAGCGGTCCAGGGGAAGGCAAAATGTACCAAAAATGTTTGTACACCCCCCCCTCATTGGACACCTTTGAGCCGAAAAATCTGAAAATAATCACAAATGTGGCACTTTATGAGTAGAAGGGCAACAAATACCTCAGAAATCGAAATTCACTCAACTTTGTTAATGATAATATGATTTGTAGATTTTACATTTTCGCCCATAAAATCAAAACGGTTAGTTTAAACTTTCTGAGATTTTGCAATTATGTAGAAGGATATAAGATATTTCTACCCACAAAATTTAATTTAGGTCAAATCATAATCAAGATAGTTATAGCCATTTCAATTGTATGAAATTACAACAACAATAACACGTATTTATAGTTGATATAGATTTCAACTTGAACCGGGCACTTTTATTTTCTTTCAATTCTCATGAAAATTTAAGGAATAGTGTTTAACTTGAATATGTTCGGCCGAGCATTCAGCAAAATCATTTAAGCTGAATCAAAATGCCAGCTGTATTGTGCTTACGAAAGAAACTGTGGTTTTCCAATAAGATGTGTTATTTAGAATAGTCCGCTATTTCGGTAGATGTCACTTTTGAAGCTGTCATTTTGTGACATTTGACAAGTAAAGCTACGCCATTAATAAAAATGGAAAAATACAAGCTTCAACAATGCATTGAAATTACTAAAATTCACTATAAAAGGCATTATTAGGCATTCCACAAACGCATTACACCGTATTTTGTCCAAAAATTTGGGTCTTAAGGTTTATAAAGTTCAGTTAACACAAGAACTCAAGCCGGTCGATCATCAACAACGTCGTGTCTTTGCTGATTGGGTCCTTGAAATGCATGAAAATGATCCGGAATTCCATCGAAAAATCATCTTTGCACCTCGGTGATTTCCACAACAAGCAAAATTGTCACATCTAAGGCTCGGAAAACCAAAGAGTTATAGTTGAAAAGTCTCTCCATCCTCAACATGTGTCTGTGACTGTACAGATTATATAACCAAAAACTAAAAAAAAATCACTACGAGCAGAGATGTTATTATTATGGGGAAAACGGAGTCGAACACAGCTCGGATAATAGCAAATAATTGTGAAGAAAATTCAGAGAACGATGAAAACTTAGAAGACGCTGAAAGTTTATCAGAAAATCCAGTTTAAGATCCAAATGATCCAACATACATTTGTGAGTCATCGATTTCCGAAGATACTTCTTATCAATCTATGGCTGAAGAAGAGTCCATCATAGAGGATGAAGTTCAGACAGAGCTGGATACTAAGCGTAGGAGAAAGCCACTATAAAGGTATAGTATAACTAATCTATGTATTCTGGACAACCTGGAATCATGCGATGAAGAAATCAGTTATGAAGCTGCAATGAATGGACCAGATAAGGAACAGTAGAGACAGACGATGACAGATGAACTGAATGCTTTCGACGACAATCAAGCATGGAAATTTGTTGATAGGAAAGAAGCTGATAGAGTGGTGCAGTGTAAGTGGGTATTCAAAAAAAAATACGAAAGCGATAATAGTGTGCGGTATAGGTAAAGACTGGTCGCAAAAGGTTTCTCCCAAAAAGAAGGCGTGGACTACACTAAAACATACTTACCAGTGCTTCTTTACTCTACATTAAGACTTTTATTTGCTTTAAATGGTTAAGAAATTAAAAACTAATCTAATGTCAAAATTTAAAGTTAAGGATTTGGGTATGAGGGTAAATATGTATGAGAATGGATGTACTCGTATTTCCTTAGATCAAGAAAAGTTTGTAGGTCATAATTTAAGTAAATTTAATCTGACAAGCTGTAATGTTGTTGATACTCCCATTGAAAGTAATCTAAAACTAGAAAAAGGTGTAGATATTTGTAAGCAATACCCATATCAGCAATTAATAGGTAGCTTAATGTACTTAAGTGTTTTAACTCGCCCTGATATTTCTTATAGCGTGAGTTACTTGAGCCAATTTAATAATTGTGTAGTAATAGAGCAGTTACCCGATCAAACTGCTCCAAAATTTTCCTATCTCCGTCACCTCTACAGCATGGTGATAAGAAAATTGAAATTCTTACTAGAAAAAGGAAGACAGTTCGATTAAACGCATATGGCTATAGGCGGCGACAAGTAGACATTAATGATTATTGAGCTTAGAATTTTTCTTTTCTAAATATCTAATGTCTTCTTTTTAAAATAATCCAGAACTAATAAACGACTCGCACACCGATTCTGTTTCAAATCAACGTGATATCAAAGAAAAACTACGATATATTATTACGCATTATCCATTATTGTTTCTTTAAATTGGAAATGAATTCAAATTTATCAATAAAACCGCATGATGATAATATTAGCTAAAAACATAAACAACCACCAAGAAGCAATTCTGTGTATTCGTACACAATTGTCAATTTCTATTCATTAATTGTGCGCGCCCACACATAAAAAAAATATCGTATGCAACCTACCTTGAGGCTTGCATCGAAAGATAGGTGTGAGGTGTTGCGATGTTCCTCGACGCATTGAGTCGAAGAGCAAACGTGAGTGAGATGTTTCAATTATCTCAAGTAAGATGAGTCTAGAAGCTAAGAAGTGTAAAATGTGGTTGGCAAATATTATTCTAATCGGTTTAAGTGGATTTGTTGGTGATCAAGTATCAGTCGCCATAAGAAGATATTAAAATAAAATTGGTCTAAATAGAGGTTATGCATCAATGTGCTGCTATAAATATTGTTTGATTTACTCGAAATAGTGTCTTGGTCCTTTCTGATGATGTTCCTGAGTTTTATTAACGTCTGGTAGAAGTCTGAGTTGATGTCTATTTGTTGATGAGTAGTCGTGACTACATTTCTGTTATTTGCGCCATCGGGAGAGGACAATTGGCCGTGGAGTTCTCTGGCTCATGGGGGAAGGCCAGATTGCCTACTCACCAGCAAATCCTAAATCTCGTGAGAAGAGGAGCCTTTTACGCAGCGCGGCCGCAGAGAACTTGAGAGTTCTTATTGTGGAAGATGTCGCTGTCATAGGGTGTGCGCTGTTTGTTAAATCATCCGGCACTCACAAACGGAAAGTCATCGTCCATACAGAATGTTGGAGTTGCAGCGGCTACTGCTAATAGGAGTTATCACCTCAATGCCGTATTTTTTTCAAGTAACAGAAAATTTATTTGTATGCATGTTCGTTTCCGTGACTTATACTCGAGTTTTCTTAAATCAAAATAATACGCGTCCGGGGACAATTGTTGATATTATCACTTTACCGGAGAGATATGATTTCTTCTTAGTATGTCAATCAGTTCACAAAGGTACTGTAACTCCAACTCACTATAGCGTTGTGAATGATACTAATGGGCCAGATTCCGGTAAGATGCAGGTTCTCACTTATAAGATGACACATTTGTATAATAATTGATCGGGTACAACTCGTGTTCCGGCCGTTTGCCAATACGCTCCCAAACTCGCATTTTGGTGGCGCAGAGTATTCATCAGTCTCCATCCAATTTGTTGGAGAAGAACTTGTACCCCTTGTAGGAAGGAAAGAAAAGATTAAATTTGTTTTGTACTTAAGCTTATTGAAATAATTAAATTGTCGTTACCTTTTTTTTTTAATATATTCCTAGTTTTTAGGTTTGATTATGTAATCCTTGTCAAACAGTTAATCATATACTAGTCATGTGATGCGTTGATTTTTTATTTTTGGGTTTTATAAGCTTTTCATCGAAAACCATGCATGGTATTCTATGGTCGAAACGTGATAAATAATTGGTATTAATTCGTGGTTGTTTGACAATGGTTTCATTCTTTCTATTAGGCAAATTTTTTTGTCGAGGAGAACATTGCTATATCTCAAGTGAGAAAAGAAAAATAGAGGGGGAATAAACTCCCATTATCGTTTTCCTATTTGAATTTAAATTATTAATCGAAATAACTTGTTATTGTCTTTTCCCTATTTGTATTAATTTATTTGTTTAAAACAAGAGATACGTATCTGTAAATTTATATGGAATCAACACAAAAGTGCCTTAAGAACGTCACGGTAGAATTTAGGGAATAAGCAAATATTGATGAAAAATTATGCCAAGACTTTTTAACAAAGAAATGATGAATTAAACGGACATCTCGGTCTTTCCATTCCGTTGGATCTGACCGGGTATAGGACCTGGAATGGTGGCCGGCTATCACCGCCAAACATGAGCCAGCCGCTGGGCACATATTAACCTCCTTTTTGTTTCAGGTAATATCGCGAGTTGAGTGGCCCGAGCAAGATGCCTTTTTATGGCATAGAGTTATGTGATCGAATTGCATAATTCTATGACATAAATTGGTCAACGGGGTACTTCTCCTCTGATTGGAAGGCTCATGCAAGTTATGTTGTATGAGTTTTCCACTCAGAAGAGAAATACCTAGCCACTGCAACATTTATGGACTTTGATCCGGTTGGGCGGGTGCGAGGGGGCACCATCACCACCCGGTTGTCCCACTCTTATTTGTGGGCCATAAGCCTCGTCGGGTAACGACGAAGTTACCCTAAGTCCGCCCATTTTAACTTGTTCCACTTGTTTTCTGAACAAGTCATTTCCCCTCGTTGTAGTTACCTACAATCTTTCGACTTCGGTCGCCTTTCTTTTTGAGACCCCAAAAATTCGTGAATGCGAAATTCTTTTGTAGTGGGTCCTCGTGCTGGGGGAATGAACCCGCCCCACGAACCCGCAATGCTAGCCCTTGTATGGGGATGCGTGAATGCGCTGGCAATTCACGCATCCCCATACAAGGGCATTCTCGCCGGATATCTACACCTTCCTCTGCCGAGGCAGCAGACCATCGCTGCAGTCCTTCACGGACTTGTTTGTATTTTACCTAATCACCATCCTTCACGGACTTGTTTGTATTTTACCTAATCACTACAATTGTTATCCCCATACTCATTGGAAGCATGCAAAACGCATCCTAAGATACTTATGTAAGACTAAATCGTATGGGCTAATGTTTAGCAAAGATAATTGTAAACTGGAAGGTTTTGTTGATGCAGATTGGGCCTCGAATACTCTAGATAGGATATCTTACATAGGTTTCTACTTTAAACTGTCAGGAACCGTTATTTCACATGAATGTAAAAAACAACGCACTATAGCTTTGTCAAGTACTGACGATGAATATATGGCGATAGCGGAAGCCTGTAAAGAGGCGTTTATTTAAGAAGCTTGTTTTGTGAAATCGTAGGTAGTTGTGATTATGTAATTATATTGTATAATGATAATCAAGGTGCTCAGATGTTATCAGGAAACCCATTATTTCATCAAAGAACCAAGCACATAGGTGTGCGCCATCATTTTGTTAGAGAAGCGGTAGCTAACAATCTCATTAAGATAGTTCACCTGCCAACATCTGAAATGCCGGCAGGCTTGCTGACCAAGGGATTAAGTAGCGTAAAAAATAACGATTTTGTACAGAGGTTACGTATTCAAAGCATTATTTAATGGATTAGTATATATTTGATGATTTGCTTCCATTAGTTCTGATACGATACATATGTGGGAATATACTATTTTGTTTCTTCTTCAAATGAAAAAATCCAATTCAAATTAGCTACACATTTTGGAATCACCCTATGAAAATTTAGTTGACTGCGAATACGTGTTTGAAACGAGTTCAGATAACAGTGAATAGAACGCTCGTGATTTCGTTTAGTTGGTTGGTGAAAAGGGTAGACGAGTTGGAGTTGAGAGGAGATGTGACGTTCTCGGTACGACGAGCTCTGCGAAGGACGGAACACATGTGAAAGCTAAATTATTTGATATTTTTTGCAAACCGTTTCTGTATCAGTATACTTAATTAATAAATTGCATACCTATTACGTGCGCAAAGGTTTTATTCATTCCTACAAAGTTGGCGCTCAACCGGGATGAAAGCCACGTTAGCGGCTCGGGTAGAGAGTGAAATTAATAAGTATACGCGAATGGAGATAGTTTTACGACGTAGACTTGTGAGAGTGCGGTACTAAGAAAAGACGCGAGTTACAGAGTGTTGAGATTGACGTGCTAAACGAAAAAAAACTGTTTAACGGCAGACGGCCTAGTGATAGTTTTATCGAGTGATCTACAAGCTGTTCAGTTTGAGATCTGTTTTTTGTTCGGAAGCACGATGGCGACTGTACCAAGTAGTGTTGATCTAGACGTGGATTCTATGGAACCTGAAGAGTTGAGGAAAAGGTTAGGAGTGTTGAATCTGCCATTGAGTGGTGGCAGGGCTGTGCTTGCTGGGCGATTAAGGAAAGCCTTGGCAAAGTCTGCAGATGGAGTCTCAGGATCGCAAAGTAACCAAAATCAGCGTAGTCAGAGTAATCTAAATGCCCGAGATTCGGAGAATGGAGACGGGGATGATGGCGATGGCGGCAAAGGGAGTGACGACGACGACGAAAACGATGATGAAATAGATGTGGATTCACTATCGAAAGATGAATTAAAAGAGAAACTGCGTGGTTTAGGGTTATAGTTAGCCGGAAATAAACCTGTACTACGAAGTAGATTAAAGGCAGCACTAGAATAGGATGATCATAATCAAGATGACGATGACGACGAGGAAAGCGACAGCGATAGCGATAGTGATGGCGATGAACAAGAACGACGACGTGAGGTGAAGAAGAAAAACCGAAAGTCTACTGGCCGCTACAACCAGCCGGTGTTAAGATTCAAAGACGTTGAAGATGCGCTTGAGTCACTTAGTGGTGATGGAAATGAAAATGTTTATCGGTGGATTAAAAATTTTGAAGAGACAGCAGAGATGTGTGATTGAACTGATCCGCAGAAAGTAATTTATGGAAAAAGATTGTTGAAGGGCTCTGCAAAATTGTTTATAAATTATGAATGCAGTACAAAAACGTGGAAGTCAATTGAAAAAGCGCTCAAAGAAGAGTTTGCTAAGACGGTTAATAGTAAACAGGTTCATAGACAATTGAGTATTAGCAAGAAAAAACCTGAGGAGTTATACCAGGAATATATTAATCGGATGCTGGAGATTGCTAGTCATGCTAATATTGAACTAGAGGCTAAAATACAATATATTGTTGACGGGATACAAGATGACGAGGCCAACAAAACTATCTTGTATGGGGCTAAAACGATAAAAAGTCTTAGAACAAAATTTGGGTAGTATGAAATGATGCAGCGACGTAGCAACAATAGAAATAAACTTAAACAACAAGACAAATCCAAACGCGCTTATAGTCAAGCAAAGGGAGAACAACATGACAAGTCAATTAAAAGGTGTTATAACTGTGGCGATAAAAACCATGTGAGTGCTGATTGTCCTAATAAGTCGAAGGGGACAAAGTGCTTTAAATGCAGAGAGGTTGGACGCGTTGCGAGTAAGTGCGCGAAAGACATTGATAACAATAGTTCAAGTGGAGCTAAACCCCGCTGTGATTTAGCTAGTGTCAGTGACAAAAAAACATATAAAATTGTAAACATTCTTGGAAAAGACATTGACGCAATAATCGATTCTGGGAGTTATTTACATTTAGTGCGATCAACCTTGTACGTTCAGCTGGGTGCACCAAAGTTACAAAAGAAAACGATTTTTTTTAAAGGTGTTGGAGCGACGGGTGGAAAAACGTTGGGATGATTTGATGCAGAAATAACAATAGATGACATATCGTTTGTTTTCCATTTTGATGTGGTTCCTGATGATTACACAGGGCACAATTTGATCATTGGTGGCGAATTATCCGATCAGGCTGAGATCACTTTGAAGAAAAGACAAGCGACGTTGACTAAGATCGAAGAAGACGACCCACAAATTGATTTTCAATTGTCTAAAGCGAGCAATGTTGACTGGAGGGAAATAGCGATGGTAGACGTTGATTTTCCTGCAGATACAAACGAGATTCAAGCTTCTGTTGGACATTTAGTGGACCCAGAGATTAAAGAAATAGTGCGGTAGTCAGTTGAAAACTTTAAACCCGAGAAAATAGCAAACAGTGGCGTTAAAATGCGCAAAATATTGCAAGACGAACATTCTGTTCATCAAAATCCGCGAAGATTATCTGAATCACAACGATGTGAAATGAATAAAATTATTGATCTGTGGATAAAAAACAAAATCGTGAGACCGTGTGTATCAGAATATGCCAGTCCGATTGTACTGGTTGAAAAGAAAAATGGTGAACTAAGACTTTGCGTAGACTATAGATTGCTGAATAAGAAAATTTTTAGGGGTCGATATCCTTTACCTTTAATAGAAGGTCAACTTGATAGACTTCAAGATGCAGCTGTATTCAGCACACTTGATCTCAAAGATAGTTTCTTTCATGTGCCAATGGAGGAGCCGAGTATTAAATATACATCATTCGTGACCCCTGATGGTCGATACGAATTTCTAAGAGTTCCATTCGGGCTCTCTAATTCGCCGGCAGTTTTTCAACGACATATTAGAGCAGTCTTTAGAGATTTAATTAACGACGGAACAGTGCTGACATATCTTGACGATCCAATTATACCTGCACGAGATGAAGCTGAGAATGTGGAGAAACTAAAACGTGTATTAGAAACTGCGAGTAAATATGGATTGGTTATCAACTGGGGAAAATGTGAATTATTGGTAAAACGTGTCGAATATTTAGGATACATTGCTGACAAGGGTTCAATCAAACCTTCAGATAAAAAGACATTAGCTGTAGCACGTTTTCCAGAACCTAAAACAGTAAGACAAGTGCAAAGTTTTCTGGATATTTTCGGAAATTTATTCCCCAGTTTGCGAGACCTTTATCTCAACTACAGAGAAACAGTGTTAAATTTGAATTTGGTGCCGAACAACGTAGTGCTTTTAATCGTTTAAAAAATGCGTTGATGGAAAAACCAGTGCTGAAACTGTATCGTGTTGGAGCAGAGACTGAACATCATACTGACGCGTGCATGTTAGGCTTGGAAGCAATTCTAATGCAGAAAGATAGTGAAGATGGTATGCTGCACCCTATTTACTACGCTGGCTGGAAAACTACTCCGACGGAAGAGAAATACACAAGTTATGAATTAGAAGTCTTGGAAGTGATCAAATTGCTCAAAAAATTTAGAATCTATCTCTTGGGCATTCCAGTAAAAATAGTGACGGACTGTCGTGCATTTGCTTTGACTATGTCAAAGAAAGATACAAGTTTACGTGTGGCTCATTGGGCTCTATTGATTGAAGAATACCAGTATTCTATCGAGCATCGTCCAGGCAAGTCAATGAAGCACGCTGACGCTCTGAGCAGAAATCCTGTAGATCTTCTGTTGGTGCAGGAAGGTCGAGACGTATTTGTTCTGCAAATCCAAAAGGCTCAAAAGGAAGATCTGGAGCTGCGACAGGTCATCGGATGTATTGAACGCGAAGAAAAGACGGAGTTCGTATTGAAGAAAGGTGTTTTGTATCGAGAGTGTGATGGCGATGTTCTTCTTGTGGTTCCAAGGTCGATGCAACCAGAGGTGATACAGCAAGCACACGAAAAAGGACATTTTAGGCTGAGAAAAACTGAGTATATTATTAAACAAGAATTTTGGTTTCCGAAAATGCAAGGAAAAGTTGAAAAGTTTATAAAAAACTGTGTTCTAGCTGAAAGAAAGACAGGAAAACCAGAGGGATTTTTAAATCCGATTGATAAAGGTGAAACACCATTAGATACATATCACATTGATCATCTAGGGACGATGCCTTCCACTAAAAAGAGCTATAATCATTTATTTGCGGTGATTGACGCGTTTACGAAATACACTTGGCTCTATCCGACGAAGTCGACGACAACTGAAGAGGTGATGGCTCGCTTAAGTAAACAAGCAGTTATATTCGGTAATCCAAGACAGATAGAGGAACGGTGTTGACGTCTAATGCTTTTAAAGAATACTGCGACAAGCAGAAAATCAAGCACGTGCTCATAGCGACAGGAGTTCCGAGAGGAAATCGTCAAGTTGAGAGAGTAAATCGAGTGGTCATTTCGATGTTAACGAAGCTATCAATGCCAAAACCAGCTGAGTGGCATAAGTATGTCGATGTAGTACAGCAATATATCAATTCGTCATTTAATAGAAGTATTGGAAAAACTCCATTCGAACTTTTAGTTGGAGTTCCTATAAAACTGAAAGAAGATATTCGCCTCAGAGAGATCATTGATGAGGAAATTATTGGATCGTTTGATCAACAACGTGCTGAACTGCGAGAAGAAGCCAAAAAATATATAAATAAGATTCAAGATGAAAACAGAAAGACTTTCAATGAGAGATGCAAGAAAGCAAATAATTACAAAGTTGACGACATTGTAGTAGTCCAGAGAACACAGTTTGGAGCGGGATTAAAATTTCATCCTAAGTTTTTGGGTCCGTACAAAGTAACTTCGGTTATGAGAAATAATAGATATCGAGTTGAAAAAATAGGTGAGCATGAAGGACCTATTTGTACAAGTGCTTCAGCTGATCATATGAAGCGATGGCAAGCTCAACAAGATCCTGACCACGAGACTGATTACTCGGAAATAGAACTCAACGATGAAGAGTTTAAACAGCCTACCGGAGAATATGAAAATGAGGAATAAAGTGACAACTAGTGTGTATCGGGGCGATACAATGTACAGAATGGCCGAATGTGAGAATATACTGTTTTATTTCTTCTTCAAATGAAAAAATCCAATTCAAATTAGCTACACATTTTGGAATCACCCTATGAAAATTTAGTTGACTGCGAATACGTGTTTGAAACGAGTTCAGATAACAGTGAATAGAACGCTCGTGATTTTGTTTATTTGGTTGGAGAAAAGGGTAGACGAGTTGGAGTTGAGAGGAGACGAGACATTCTCGGTACGACGAGCTCTGCGAAGGACGGAACACATGTGAAAGCTAAATTATTTGATATTTTTTGCAAATTGTTTCTGTATCAGTATACTTAATTAATAAATTGTATACCTATTACGCGCGCAAAGGTTTTATTCATTCCAACACATATGTACCGAAGTTAAGATTATTTCGATAAGTGGAGATGTTAGAATTAATATCAAAATAATGCATTTTAAATACTACCAGCGGCATCTATGACGAACTGTGTGTACCTACCTGTCTGTAGCATATGATAATAAATTTACTCTTCGACAAATCGCCACGCGAGTTTCATTACAAGCAATAAGACAAATGAGAATTCACAGAGGACTCACGCACTGCAGTCAGAAATTAGCCCCAGTAAATATTTGAATGAAGTATCACCCATTTCCATTATGCCGACACACTTATGGAAAAGACCGATGAAGGAGCTACTGTCTTGAATTCGCCTCAAATAATAAAAAATATGAAAGAAATCATCAAGGTAGGGACAAAATCAAGTGAATAAAACTGGAGCGATAGTGACGCACAATCTTTAGTCTTGAACGATAAACAAAATGATGGCGATTGTTTTTGTGTAGAGTGCTACGAACGGTACTCAACGACAACCAAACGTGTTGATTGGCTGTGCTGCGTAAAATTCAAAAATTGGCGACATTCAACATGTACGATGTACGACAACAAGTGTTACACATGCCAAACGAAAGAATACTTCGAAAAGCGGAGAGAATCATCAAAGAAATAGATGCGGCGTCTACACCATTTTGAAGCGGCGTCTAAACTGGGGCTCGAGTAGAAATCGCTTTGTATTGATTTTGAAAATAATTTTTGTTTTTCATATTTAGGCGAACCTCACAAAAGAAATTTATTTTTTTATATTTATAATTTGCTCACCTTCAAGTTTGTAATCAAGAAAAAAAAAATTATTAATAAATCTTTTTTTCGAAGCTACACGGTTTTTCGAAAACAAGTGGCAACTCTCCCGGAATTACCCTAATGCTAGACAATGCAAACTTTCAGAAAAAATAGCTCCAACTACCCCGGAATCACCCTGTTTGATTTTTAAAATTTTACATACACATGCACCAACAATCAGGGCCGTCGAGAGTAAATCCGGGCCCGGGGGGTAAACCACTACGGGCCCCCATAAAAACTTATAATCGAAAAGCTTAATAAAACGTTTGCATCAGCTGTGCAGGAAATGATTGAGAAAAGTAAAGAAAACTGTCTAAGGAAAATATTGCAACAAGAGATATGAAAATATTGAACAGATAATGTATCGGAGAAAGTGCCGATTTTTCTTTGGAGGTTTTCTTCAACGAGTGTTATCGCATTTTGGATTGGTTCATTGTTTATTTGAAAAAATTAATTTTAACAAATTTGAAATTTTTATTTAAAACATTCAATTACTGTTGTCCACTGTTATAATACTCTGTTGTCCACATAAAATATACATGAGTTTGATAACTGTTTACATTTATTCTATTTACAATACTTACTATGCACAACACCAAATATGGATTCAAAAATTTAGAAAGTTCTGAATTTAAAAAATTTAATCTCCTAATTTTAAATGAACTTTTCTTGCTTTTTTTGATGCGAAATTTTTGATAATTGCGTCAAAGTTCAACAGCCTGGCTAATGGGGCCTCGATGCAAAGTGTGCCAAGCGCAGATACACGATCTTGTGTGGAGCATGAACGATGAAAGTTGTTTATGCGAGCCAGAACACTGAATGACCGTTCAGCACTGGAGACGGTGACTGGTATAGTGCAAAATATTCGAAGAGCAACACTCACATTTGGGAAAATCGTTTCCATACTCCTAGCATAGATTTCATTTAGCAATTCGAAAGGCGATGGTTCTTCTTCAAAATTAGCTTCGAATATATGTTTAAAATGTATCATTTCATCTCTCAAGTCTTCAGAAACATCTAACTGATATTTTCGACGAATTTCGTGGCAGCATTTCAGATTACGGGTTCCTCCATAAACGTAAACTGCCATAAGAAAGAAAAAGGACCATGTAAATCCTTCATAACATGGAACCTATTGGATATTCCTGCAATAACAGTGTCCATAATAACGAAGAATGTGTTTCTTTTGAAGCGAGTCTCGGGATCCTCGGAACAACTAACGTCGTTATCTTTGCTTTCAGCGTAAGGCCTATTCAATTGTCTTTTTCGGGTATCAGGAAATGTGACTGAGATCCCACATTGATTCGCCACCGTTTTGCATTAAGATCAAATCTGAGCCCATCGATCTCGAATCATTTTTAAGTCGCTCAACAAACTTTCAAGATTTTCGACTTCAATATCTAATGTAGCGTCTCTGGCCTGAAGAATGATGCTCCTTTCGTTAATAGCAGTCAATACCTTTATCCAAAATGAA
This sequence comes from Odontomyia ornata, assembly GCA_963969285.1. Lineage (NCBI taxonomy): Eukaryota > Metazoa > Arthropoda > Insecta > Diptera > Stratiomyidae > Odontomyia > Odontomyia ornata. Next base: position 46,060,712 of record OZ017738.1, on the reverse strand, counting down.
GACATCAAGACGCACTCAAATTTTCCTGTGTATTTAAGGACGCCGTTAACATCACTGCGGGTTTCCGGAGTCAGGTTTAGTTTCGTCAACTCTCGTAATGCTTCTTGCAATCCCACAATATGTTTGGCAAAAGGTTTAACCGCAACCGTTTAACTCTAGCAGACCATCCTGTGTCTGAAAACGTTGTGGACTGCTACTGAAACTGATGTAGCACTTTTAAACTACTCCAAAAAAAGTAATTGCAGGCTCACAGCATTCTGCCGAGTCAACGCCGCAAAAATTAAAGCTATGGGTTGCACAGGGAGAATAAATTGCGTTTGAACATTTTTCAAGAATATGACGTTGTGCACCATCATATGATCCTCTCATATTAGCACCATTATCATATCCTTGTGCTCTGCAATCTTCCAGCGAAATTTCATGCTTTTCATGGGATGGCAATTTGTCATAAAGCTTTTTCCAAGCTTTTTGTTTTGAATATCCTTCAGAACGACAGAGGTTTGAACGATTGAATGTGCTTGTACTTAAAAATCGACAAGGCAAGCAAAAGAAAGCGCTCTTAAGGCTACTCTAAACCAACCAATCTCGTTGCACAACCTCCCCATTCGGTAGAGATCACGACAAAAGTGAGGTGGAGAATGGCTCACCATTACGGTCACGTGGAAAAATGGCCGGCAAGTTCAGGTGACCTCGACGAATTATGTCGTTTACCGCTTCGAAGGGTATAAATTCGAAGCATACAGAGCCTATATCATAATCGAAAAGAAATTTCTGTTCTTCTTGGGCTCCTATCGGTAATAATACTCTTGAACATGACTTAGGGCTATTTTCAGTTTCCAACTCTGTGGATAGTACAAATAAATTGCTGGAAGTAGCATTCGTCCGTTCACTTCTTTCTAAAGAAGTTTCTTCACTTATTTCTAAAGGAGCAGCTTGAAGGCTGTTTTCATTATTATTGTTGACACTACGCACAAGATCTGAAAACGTAAAATCGTATTATCGATGTCAAAAGCATATTTAAAAGTTTAACCAATGTTCACTCAAGCTGATACACTTGTTTCTAGATTTGAGCATCAAATATTTCGAATTCCCAGGCAGAAACTTCAAAAATGCCAAATCACAATGGAAATTTGACAAATTTTTGAATAAATTTGTTATATTTTGCACTAAATATATCAAATTTTTCAAAAATTGTAATTATTATTCAAAGTCAACTATGATGTAGGTTTCCGTAGTACTACTAGCGCTATTGCCCGTAGTCGGTAATTTCATCCACAATAATATATAATTATATCACTCGCATAATATATAGAAATAATTTGGCCTGATTTATGAAATATACTGCAAGTACAGTGGGACCTCGATATAACGAACCTGAAGGGGAATGAGAAAACTTCGATATATCGAATATTTCGGTATAACGAGGTTCGTTATATCGAGGCGATTTCTGACTGACTTCGGTACATTTTGCAAGTACTCACTGCATTTAGATAATTTATTTTTGTTAAGTTCAAAATATGGACGTAGGTTCTGCTATTATGAATTAAAAAACATGAGCTGAAAACAAGGATTATATTTAGCAGATATGTGGTTTTATAAAAAGAACGTAATATTAAATATGGCACAGAAGGCTTAGAGGTATGAATAAAGCTTTCATTAATTATAAAATCTAAAATAAAATATTTTTCGAGGTTTTGTTTTATTTTTAATAACCAAACGAATTGAAAAATAAAGCTTATAAATTCATCAAATAGAATCAGAAACGTCAAACGTACTCAAAAATACAGTAGGCATACATAAATATGTAAAGAAAAATTAAAACCTACAGTGATTTTTTAATGTAAAAAAAGTAAACATATATCGAGTTAATTGTAAACACATCTTTCATTGATAGTTACATTAAAACGTTACTGTAATCATTTTGTTGAAAGATTAAGTACATTTTTGAAAAATTCTGAAATTATAGTTTGTCTAGCATCTGAAAGCGTTGCTTTATCTAAAGCACCATCCAGAATAACAATTGACTGGATTACTTGATCAGTCAAAGCCGGTTTCTTTTGAAGAAATTTCCGCAATGTCCGTTATGGCACTACGCGCATCACGTAGGGTAGGGTTGGGCTCTGGATCCTGTACCTCGGCCTCACTGTCCTCATCTTCCTCGCCGGCATATTCTTCTGTTGCGTGGAAAACGGATGCGATAATGTCTGCATCACTGAGTTCACTACATATAGCCAGATCATCGTCAAAACTAACATATTCCTCGAATGTTAGACCCTCAATATTTAGCGTCTTTGTAATCTCGTCCCATCGTTCAGGAGTTTCATGATCGTTCGTTTTATTATTAGATGGTGTAGCAACAACGCCACAGTCTTTTTCAACTCTTTCTTCATCCTCTAGAGCTCGATGCTTAAAACCGCTCTTCTTGAAACAATTCTCAATGGTTTTTTCGGTAACGTTAGCCCAGGCCTTTGATGCCATCGACATGGCATCTAGCACGTTGATTTTCGTTGGGTTATTCTCTTCAATATCGCGAAGAAACTGACGCACGACTTCTTTCCTGTAAAAACTTTAAAATTCTTAATAATGCCTTGATCCAATGGCTGTAGCTTTGATGTCGTATTTGGGGGGAGGAACTCAATTTTTATGTGTTTAAGTTTTGGGAGATCCCCATGCGCTGTACAATTGTCGATGAACATCAGGATTTTCTTTTTCTTTATCTCTTTGTCAAGGTCACTCAACCACTTTCCAAATATTTCCGATTTCATCCATGATTTTGGATTAGATGTATAGTCCATAGGAAAACTTTGGATACCTTTAAAACATCTAGGATTTTTCGCCTTTCAAATAATTAACGGCTTGAGTTTCACAGTTCCCGTTTGGTTTGCTCCTAACAGGATTGTTACTCTTTGTTTGCTATTTTTTCCGCCATGGCATGCGTCTCCTTTAAACGTTAAGGTTTTGTCTGGCAGACACTGATAATAAAGACCAGTCTCATCTGCGTTAAATATATCGTCCGGTTTGTACCCCTTTGTAAGGTCTGGTAGCTTATCATTCCATTGAGTGAAAACCTGATTGTCAACGCTTGCACTCTCGCCAGTAATCTTTTTAAACACAATCTCGTTTCTCTTTTTAAAATTCTGAAGCCATCCATTACTGACGCGAAAGTTAAGTTTCCCAAGTTGATCTGCAAATTCAGTAGCTTTTTCCTGAAGGATTGGTCGACTTATAGGCAAATTTTTACCGCGGCACTGCTTTAACCACTGCAAAATACACTCTTCAAAGACTTTGCACTCCGGTCCTCTAAGTCTTTTTAACGAAGATGGCTGGTTTTCATATTTTTTTTTTGTTTTTTATTATGGTAGAAAGCGTATTGGCTGGGATGCCAAACTGCTTCGCTATATCAATCTTTTTCCTATCACCAGCATTCACGGCCTCTATAATCTTCGCTTTTTGTTCGTACGACAATGTTTTACGCTTTGACATTGCACTGAGTAATTATAGTCAGTTCCAAGAATTCAATTAAATCAGTTACAAACACTCACTCACACATACGAGTACACAGACACTCCACACAAACTTTTTTGTGAACTTCTCTCAAAACAGTTGCTGACAATAATAAACAAAGAACGATATAAGCACAGGAGATGAGCAGCACTGAAGTCAGGTTTTAACATGAATGATAGACAACAGTTCTTTGACTTCAATCGTTTTTTGCAAAAAAAAACTTCGAAGTTTAAAGGTTTTCCATCAAAAACTTCGATATAATGAGATAAAATTCGATATATAGAGGTTTTACAACCAAAACTTCGATATATAGAGGTGCAAAGATCACGGAAACATATAAAAATTCGATATATAAAGGTTTTTGAGGCGATTCCTTCGATATATAGAGGTAAAAATAATATAGGAATGATAGAAAAACTCAAGGGGAATAGAAAAACTTCGATATATCAAGGAATTCGATATATTGAGGTTCGATATATCGAGGTTACACTGTATCATATATTCTGAATAGGACTGCCAGGCGTCCAGCTTCAGCGGAATTTGTCCGGTTTTTTGTGACTCCGTCCGATCAAGTTTTCGCATGTCCGGCTTTTGCTAGGCTTTTTCACTGCTGGTGCTAAAGAATTTTTTTTGTATGAACATAAAATTGACCCAAGCATAAAAGCTCGCTAAATACGATATTATAGAAAAAATATACTAAAAATAGTATGAAGCATTGTTATATTTTAGTTTTTTGATTTGTCATTGAAATACATTTTAGCGCAATTAATAATGGAAATAAGTTCAGTTCGTTCCTAGATTGTGATACTTAGCCTGATTATCGGAGCTTTGCTTAAAATGTCAGCCTCAACTTTGAATTTATCAAAAATTGAAAAAAGACAGCTTTCGAAAAGGAGTCGATACCGTAGACACTTGTTAGATAATAATTGAACAAGATAATCTTTTCAATTGAGTCTAGGACTTTTTGCAGGTAGGAAGAATAAGGGTCTAAAATTTGGTCTGCATATTCAAAAATGTATGGCACTTAAAATTATTATCTTAGAATGTTGGATAATGGGGAGTTTTAGTTAATATTCATGTAAGACCATCGAAACTCTTTAGCTGAAATACTATAGACGCATTATATGCTTAAGATTTGATATCAAATCTTAAGATATCAACCCCTTAGCTGGTTCCCGAATGAGAAAGATGTTCATGCCTTAATCGCTTGAAAAATAGTTGGAATCAATTCTGATGAGACAGAGATTCAGAATTGACTTTGTTCGATGCTAAACATTTACTTAAAAGGTTTCCTTGGCTTTGTTTCAGTAGAGTCTCACCTTTTCTTTTACCATATTGCGTAAATTTTTGCTTTGAACTTTAAGCTTAAGAGTTTGAACTGCTTTATCATCAATCGGCATTGAACTAGTTAAAAGGTGGCAGCGGATAACAAACTTAAGTGAGGAGAGAAACCCGAAAATCTGAGGAATGGGAGTTAAGCCTCTAGCTTTAACAGGATAGTAAACGCCAGCGGCGCTTTGTCAAATAAAGGATTTGCTGAAATTGTTAGCTTTTAAATACAAGCGGAAGCCAAGCGTTCTTTCAAAAAACGTAAACTGAGTACACACAAATTTACCTCGCCAAACAACAGCTTAATTTTAAGGAGAAGGTGCATAAAAGAACTTCAAAACAATTATTTTTTAAAAATTGACTTATATTAACCACGATGTTATGGTAGAGATGATGTCTCTTCCCCCAAGTTTCACGTAAAAAAGCAAAATTCCTTCGGAAAACAGAAGTTCCATTTATACGATTGGAATGTTTTTGGGGAAAAACTAGAAAAACTAATTGAGTTGGAGTCAAATACGGTAATATTTGTGTAGTAGTAATATATTAAAGGGAAAGGATGGGACATTTGTGATACAATTCGAAAATTTTTGATGCATATTGGATGTCTAAGGCGACATTCACGTTCAGTAATATTATGCAGTATTTTTAATCTGCAATATTAATTAAACATGTTCATACATCACATACGTTCAATAATATTGAGTTAGTTAAATTGATAGTCAATTGGATTCGCACTGTATTGTCATGTCAGAAACTTGTCGGACAATGAACCTTTAGTAGCCTCTTTGTAATTACAAAGGCTTCTTTTATGACAAGAAGCGAACGCAGCTCATAAATTTAGAAAATTATCCTGCAATATCGCAGAATAATTTAATTTTTGCGTAATTATTGATTCAGGCACTGTGTGAGGGCTAATATTAGCTCCATGTGTTTTTTTATTTTTTTTCATCACGAGCTCCGCACAATATTATTGAACGTGAATGGGCCACCTAAGAGCTATGACTCGGTTAAAAATGCTTTGAAGAAGTATCGCCAATGGAGAAGCATTGTCGAATTCAACGTAATTTGGTTGAACAACATTTTGCTGCGAACAATTAACACGTGAAGAGCAACCACCACCTTTTTAAGTATACATTTTTTGTATGTGGGCCCACGCGCTACTCGGACCTGCAAGTTCTTGTCTGACAACTCGTCATAATTAATATTTTTTGATTCTAGTGAAATTTTTTTTCAAATAATACACATGTAGATTGGTAGCATCTGTGGGCCCCTCTTAGAGGCCGGGCCCATAGGTCCCCCCCCCCCCCCCATCGACAGGCCGGCCAATAATGATTCAAATATTTTACGTTTTACGATCATCAGCACGTAAGCAAACAATGCAACTTTAATAATATACAAAAAGCAATGCAAACATAACTTTGCAAAGAATCAATTATCATATGCTATCAACTTCAGATTCAATTCAATTATGAACTAATACAATTGTTTTTCTTTGCTTTCAATCTACCCATTAATGTCCTCCCATCGCTTCGTTTTCCATCTGCATCAAATAATTTCATTCCACGTGAGAGATCATCCCCTGAACTGAAATGAACAACAATTCGTTTGATTCATTCAATTATCAGAAAAACAAAAACCTCCAGCTATCACCATCGGACGAATCAGGCGCTCTGCCAATACCAGCATCCATTCCGTAGGCTCTTTTTCCATTAAAATCTTTTGTTTCGCGTCGATGAAAATATTTCAATCAATCAGAACTTTGATAATCTTCCGACTATCCACGTCATACATACATGCAATTATTATCACCTGTGAGTCGCGCCGTATGAGATGAGCAGGTAGGACATAGCATACGTTCGCCCACAGATCGGGCTGCATATGTTTGGCGCGACCCGAGAGGTGCTAGGGCGGTAGTTCATTTGCGTACAATAGTTTCAAGTTGGCTTCCAGTTTTCTCGAAGCTGAAATCTGTTCGCTGCATCCCACGCAAGTTTTAATATCGGATCTATACCCTACAAAACGCCCCATATAATATTTCCAGCTGTGTCTACGCCACTGATAACACAAATGCTTTTCATGCTGTTGGATATCCTCCTCCGCGATAGATTTCTCCTTAAAACGTTCCCCACTTCAATAATCGAAGATGCTGTACTTAGCGCAAGCTCCAATCGTTGAATAAATCTCCCCACTGTGGTTGCAAGGTGTGAGACATCTCGAACTAGTTCGCCATTTTAATTTTGGGCGGAGCTTGAGTTCATCTCGGCCGCATCCACTCCAATTGGTTTCAAGCATGCGCGTATGTAATTTCGTCCCTACTCCAAATGACACTGGAAACATCTTTTTCTCTACTCTACAAAAACAACACTCCGGTATGAGTGTGTTGCTCGTGCAAATAGACAATTGCGAGTTCCAGTCAAGCACGCTGGACTGGGTGCACTTCCATTGCATGCACCATGGCACGGGTGTGCGACTCTTCCGGTACTATCGTCGGTGTGTTGCGTTACTGGGCAGAGGAGGATTCTCGTGTTTGAGTTTTATAGGTTTTGTTGTTGATTGCATTTAGATGTTTGTTCTTTTTGGGAAGTTCCCAGTTGAAGATTTTTATTTGTTTTATGGATTTGACTATTTCATGGGGATTTCGTATGGAGGCAACTATGAAGATTGTATTCGGTTCGCTGAACGAGTTGTTATGGAAGGAAGACGACATTGGTTAGCATATGATGTCTGGTCATTGAAACATTCGCAGAATTTTATTAGATGCAAATATTGAGCTAGTGAATGAGAAATTTACATCGCGCGTTAAGTACTTAGAACAAAATTGTTTCAAACTATGAAACATAAGTTAATTTTTGTTTCGGTATGTTATGAAATTATTCCGAGATTTTCATTAAGCTAAAGAGATCGTTAGAATGAAATATTATCTATATTGCGGGGCATTTGATTTTCTTCATTTCATTGAGGGATTATTTTTGAAAATTTTGTTGAAAGAGATAATTATACTGAGTTTTCTCTTTGCAAACAATTAAGGTTATGCACATAAACATTTATCTATATCTATCCCAGCATTGTATATACATGATATATCTTCATAATCGCTGTTCCACGTCTATCTTAGTGTTTTGTTTTTTGCTTTTGTGATTGGAAGATGAATGCATTTACGCACAGCGTGTGGGACTCCCATGCTTGCAAGAAGGCAACTGGACTACCCTCTAAACACCTCCACTGTCAACACGTAGACGGCTTTGCTAAAGTATTATTGAGGAGGATTCCCCGAGCAGAAATCAGTTTAGGCATGCCTAAATGGGCAGTTTGAGTTTGCCTAAACGGACAGTTTAGGTTTACCTAAATGGGCATTCGAGCTGAATGCGGAAACAGTAGTGCTTACTTAATGGATACTACCGCGGCACGCCTAATGAAGACCTAAGTGAGCATCCCTAAACTTCTTCTGTTTAAAATTTACTTAGGAAAAGCCGATCAGGCCCTAATGCTGAACGTAGCGCGTTACCCCATCAATTCCTAAATAACATTTTTTGGCTTTCCATACTAGGGCCACATAGGGATCTCAAAAACAGAATATTTTTGTTGTGAAAAATCGAAGAAACAATAAAATTTCTTGGTGGAAACTTGCCACTTTATGATTATCCGTTAAAACGATAGTTTTGCGACAGCCTTATTGATTTGAGGAGAACAAGGAAGAGCGGAAATGAAAAAGCGGGCTCTTGATTCAAGTGACAAAATGATAGTGTATTGAATATAAGTAAAATTTAACGTATTGGATAGTCTTAAAAAGTGCTGAGCTTTGTTGTCACTAGAAGGTGTTTGTAATGATTTTACTTCGCACACGTCTCGAACGTCGAGATTTCCGAAGGAAATCTGAATCGACCTCTCATCGGTTCTAGACGTGAAGTCTGAGTCGTGCCAACGAATGGTACCCAATCGGTCAACCAGTCCATACACTCAGCTTGTCGGCCAGCTAGTTCGGAGAGGATTTTAAATGGATTACGCTCGATTACTTTGATTCAGCCACCACTATGCGCCCGTTTTAAACGCGTCTAAAATGCAACCATACGGAAAAGAAACCTATCTCTACTTTATTCCGTATTTACTTTCACTCCAGACGAACAACAGCAAAAAAACTTAATCTGATTCCGCGTTCCCGAAAGTTCTTTCTCTTTTTCCCGACGCGGTACCAACAATTATTCTACCCTAACGCGAACTTTGAAATATCCTACTCTAATAAAAACCCCAAAACAAACTGTGGTACCGCGTACCGAACACGACGCGAAACCGGCCATTCGCGGATTACGCACGAAACCAGTGGCGGCGGGTGGGTTTCGAGGGAAGGGAAGCAGAAATTTTGCGACAGAATGTTGTACTTTATGTGAACTATTTTAAACCTTTAGCTTTTGTAAATAAGTGAATTTACAAGCGATACAATGCAATCCTTAAAGACACCTTACTGAAGATGGCATTATACAGGAACGTTTTCTTGGCTTTCGAGATGCATCTACCGATAGAACAGCTTCAGCCCTATATGATCATGTTAGTGAAATATTATGCAAATTAGTTTCACAAAGTTATGATGGAGCAGCGGTTATGTCTGGTGAAGTAAGTGGCTTACAAATAAGAGAAAGGTTTCCAGATGCTACATTTGTACATGGTTTTGCCCATAGATTAAACTTAACTCTTTCAAAGTCTTGTGTGCGTTTTTAGTCACTCCACTGAAAGGTGCACGAAATTCAATGAATTCATGAAAAGACGATTGCCTAGAGTTGTTACTATTAGGCGGAACTTTAATGGCTGCTTAGTAACAACCATATTTAAAAATATATCAAATTTCGAAAATCTTCTCTTAGATATCGTAAATACTGGTGCCTGGCAGAGTGAAACTTTTAACACTGCAAAAGGGCTTTTAGCAACTGTAACTGATTTTCAATTTCATTTTCCGTTAACTGTATTTGCATCAATTTTTCCATTTTTTGACATTTCATTTAATATTTTCCAAACAAAACATAATGCCATTTCGTACTGTATTAAGAAAATTGATGATTTTAAAAGCAGCCTCCCAGGCATTCGATCAAATTTCGATTAATTTTCATTCATTTTAGGGCCTACCCTTCAAAGAATTAAATTATTTTATTTTAATGTGTGATAAAAGTTTTTAAGTGGCACCTCTGTAGCCATCGATATCAACGTTTGTAAAAATCGGACTTTCAATTTCCCGTTTTAAGAAAAATTTTTTTGTCGTCAAAGTTTTATCCGGAGGAAAGTAAAAGAGACAGGTTTTGCTTTGAATTTAATTGATTTTGTTATTTTTGCTAAATCAAAAACAAAATACTTAAATTAAACTTTTACAACGATGTCACGAGAAAACTGTTGTGGTTATACTATTGAGGAACTTCTTGCGCGTTCTTTTTCTTCTAGAAAGTTCGAAAACAAAAATCAAATTATAGATTCAGGTCAACCAACGCCGCTTATTTCACTTAGTCAGCAATCTGTTAAGAGAAATTATGTCAGATAGTTTTCAACTAAACTTTATAATGAATTTGAATGGCTTTATGGGTGCAAACACAATAGCAAACTTTATTGCTGGCCTTGTCTACTTTTGGTGGACTTTCGGGCATTCAGACCTCAGTAATTTGCACAAATCTTTAAAGCGTTATGCTAAAATATCTCGAGCATCTGCGCTGCGTATTGGCTTGGGAAAAGTTTGGTAATTTATCACGTATTGAGACAATGATCGGTTGCCAGCGGTCACTAAACATTAAAGCACACAACGACCAAGTCAAAAAAGATCGTGAAATCTTAAAATGCCTCATCGATGTTGTGTCATTTGTTGGTACCCAAGAACTGGCTTTTCGTGGCCATAATGAATCTTGTGGTTCGTCTAACAGAGGCAATTATATGGAAACCATTTCTTTGCTTGCAAAACGTAACCCAATTTTAAAAAACCATCTCGAAAACTCAAAACTTTTTCAGGTTTGTCAAAAGATTTTCAAAACGATTTGATTGGATCAACTTCTTCCATTCTTTTGATACTATCCGCAAGGAAATTGAGAAGTCTCCCTTCATATAAAAAATGTTGGACGGAACAACTGATGTATCAACAAAGTCTCAACTTTCCACAATATTAAGGTATCCCAGAAAAAACGTCAAGTAATCAATTGGTTCAGAAACTTTAGTTGAAACAATTCCAGATTTCAAGTAACAAAATGTAAAGTTTTCAAGTTTCATGCATGTATGTTTTGGTGTAAATAGAAATATTACGCCAATACATACATGCATGAAGCTTAAAAACTTTTCATCTTTCGACTAAAATTTGTAATAAAAACTCACGATTATCACGATCACAACAACTTGGAAATTGATTGTTTTCACTGGCAACACTTTTGAAATTGATTTTTATATAATCACTTAACTCGCGACGTTATCAAAGTAACTAACTAACTTAAGAATTCATTGCTTTCACTCGCGACCCTTCCACAATCGATTTTCATGTAATTACTCCACTTTGGTGCCAGAAGAAAATTGAAGTTTAAAAACCGAAAGTAGAATCAAAAACTTTACGTTGAACGAAAAATTCGTAAAAAGATAAATATTTCCCCAATCCCTTGGATGATAGGCTCTCCCAAGCATACACAGAAATCCATCAAAAAATCTCTATAGTAAAACAAAGTCTTCCAAACCTCTTTTTCACCCATATGTTCATCAAGTTTCCTACTTTTTATCCATCCTTCATAAATCTGTATAATGAAACGAAATCATCCAAACCTCCTTTTCGCCCACATTTTCATCAAGTTTCGTACTTTTCATCCATCCTTCATATGCTGCCTCTGTTAACAAATTATGATATCATGAAAAATACAGCACCATCAATCTTTTGCACTGATTTACCAGTAACTCTACAATCATCCCAGCGTAATTTACTGATAGCATGATCATTTTCCTCTAGGAAATGTTAGTTTACATTGGCCAGTAGCATTTGGATTCCGCATTGAATTCAGAAGCAGCTGTAAACATAGCGTCTTTCCCATATATTTTACCATTTTTCCTACATGAAATGTAATATTTTATTGGATACATTGATGGATTGAAGGGAGAAGGGTACTCGACTGTGGTGCTTCCCTGGGCAATATATTGTCGCGTGTTATTGGTTCGCGGCCAATAATTTTAATGTTCCGGGAAAGTGAAAACGCAATGTCTTTTAATTTAAGTTAAAAGAGTTTATTTAATTACAAAAGTGCACAATGATCAATTTAACACTTACACTAATTTTAATTTTCACTATGAAAAATCTAACACTTGTCCATAAATTTTTTTATCGCAATTGTTATCTAAATCACTTCACTAACAATTTTACAACTTTAATTTTCACTATTAAAATTCTACCTTCCACTTGTCCATAAATTTCTATCGCAATTGTCTACTAAAATCACTTCAAACTCAAACAATCAATATCGCCTGTACTTCGCGTTTCGCAGTTTTCTATCGCGGTTGTAATGAATGATTCCCCCATTCATTCAGCTCGCCTTTATATAGGGGCTGTAGTCATTCAACCCAGTTCTCGTACATTGGCGAATTCGCGGGAACATTCGAGCGAGCGTAAATGAATGGAGCAGTGACTCACTTTCAGGTGTTGATGCTTAGTGAGTTCTCGTGATTTCGAGTAAATTCATTGTGTTGATGTTCTTAATTGTTGTGAAAACAATTGCGATAGTAGCTCGCAGAATTATTTGTACATGTAACAATATGGTTGTATAGTTGAGTCTATACAAGCTGATGATAGTATATTGAACGGGGTGTGTGAATGAACCATTGTGCGCTGTGCGTAAATTTCGAAAGTTGGTAGTATAGCGAGTCGGTGATGGATATTTCCCCTTTTAGAAAATTTTGTTTAGGATTTGATATGAATGAATGCTAGTTTTTTCGTTGGTCATTCATAAAATGAATAAAATTAATTGGGAATTCACTATTTAAGAATTCAGAATATTAGAAAATTTCCTGAAGAGTTTTGTTTGATAAATATTGTATTATTTTTTCTAGAAAATAATATTGAAAGCATCATGAAAGCATTAGTTGGTTGGATAAGGGAAGCAGTGCTTCCCTTGCGTACAACGACAAACCGCCCCTGCACAAGCCCTACTTCCTGAGCGGCATATTCACCGTTCGCCGACATTCCTGCTGGAAGAGAAGGGTTTAGCTGGAAAGGAAAGACTGGGTTAGCCTAGCAATTCATATTCGTTTTTATTTCTTTCATAATACTACTTTGTATATTTTTTTCTTTTTTTTTCCTTTTCGAAAAATCAAATGTATCTGTATCTAAGACTAATTATATAACTAACGAGACATGTTAAATTTTCAAGTCTTCATTTTCTTTACTTTTGTTGCGATGCTTTTCATTATTTGTGTTATTTCGTCAATTCAGTCGTCTTCTCTTATTACGCGCTGGTTCTAACATTCTATTTTCTACGATTTATTGTAATTGTTGTTTTGTTCTAAACTAATAAGTTCAGTTTTATATTTAAAGCGCATAACTATTTTCATCTAAATATTGAATTTGTGACCTGTTCAATTTAGTTAATCGAACACATTCTTTACTTGTTTCTAATAAAAATTATTTACAACCTTATATAAACAATAATAGTGTATGATTATCAATGCATTAGGGGTATAATATAAAATATTATAATTCTTAAAGGGATTGTAATATTTAGCAACTAAGTTCTTTAAGCCACTTCTGGCACGTAAGCTCAGCTAGAGCATGCACACGATACACTTCCACCAAAATACGATGACTTTCGGCAGCCTTTTTCTTCAATGAAGAAATACTCCCCGCAAAAACACTTTATTCGGCACAAAATTCGACGTTTTCAGAGTAAAAAAAGTATTGTTGTTTACGCTTCAGCTAAATGACACATACTGATTCTGAAACTATATGACAGTAACTTTCCAACTCATATTTGAAAAGGGGAATCACTGGAATAAAAATCAAGTTACGCCATCTGTTAGAAAACCGCAAGAATTAACCGGTACCCCTATTACCTAGGATTATGGAAATGCTCAATTTCCGTTGCGAACGGAACAATAAATTCATGTTTTTCACGATATCAACCAACGAAACTTTTCCGCGGAATTGCCGACATGTTATCGTTATTTAAGTAAGTATCAAGTTTAGTTCATGTCATAACATATCATTAATGTTCATTTTTGCAAACAAGTAAATTTATATTAAATTTAATTATTGCGAAACACCACCTTCACGATAGACGGACATCAGATGTGAACCTCATCTTTTTTATTTTTTGAACTTTCTCCGTCGTGTGTGTTGATCGCCAAACACAGTGACGACATACCCAATGCAAGGCCCTAATGTAGAAAACAACAGCCATTACCACTTCCAATCTCAACAACTAAGCTTCAAGGAAAGCTTCAAGCTTCAAGGAAATTTTTTTCCATTTTGCTTAGTGACCAAATGCTAATCGGGATTTCACAAAGCATGCGAAGCTAATTTGGTTTAGTAAAAACGCCAAATTTAACTACCACATCAAAAACAATTAAGACCGAAAATCCAGATCAATATCTGCCACTGATTTTGGGCTGCCTTGCGGACTCCCAGCTTGACTGGAATAAGCTGCCGTATGCCCGTCCTGACAGTGCAATGCCGGCTGCAGCCACTGCACTTCCTTCGACAAGACGTGCAACGCGACACCAGATTAGCAAACCCTTGTAAAGACGGCACCACTACACACTAAGACGTTCGGTTCTTCATTTTTCTTCCTCCGGATTGACTTTGAGAAGGCTTGTGAAAACGTGGATTAATCTAAGCCCATTAATAATTTCATTCACTCTGCCTATGCCATTGAAAATGAACGATTACTGCCGCTTGGGGTACCACGCACAACTTCGTGTTGCTACTCAAAGGGCGGCACAACTTTATGTTCTCTTCCACCTTCGCTTACTCCCCGCCAATTCGAAAACTTCCACCATCGCGTGCTCTGGGATGTCTGCGGAACACCCGGCAGCAATTTCACCACTTGTTTGGGTGCCATTGCACGAGCTTTTGCTGAATTCTACAAACTTGGATCTCACGGCCAGCATAAGCCGAACGAGATACTCCTTCCCTTCCTTTGTGACACCTGTCAAATCACGGATCAGTGGCAGCGAGTGGTTAAAATGTCGCTCCCGAACCGTCGACGCCAATAGCGTAGGATACATGGACCTGCTGATCGGCGTCAGTGGCGTAGGGCTAATTTATTACATATTCGTTGTCATATATTGGGCAATACTAATCAGATTGAGTCAAACTGACATGCGTTTGAAAGTGAGATTCTAGTCTTCAATATTCAAATGGACAGTTTTGTATTTCGTCATTCGTGTCAAAAGTTGTATTCATTTAAAAATCGTTATATTTTACAATATAACTACGATCAAGGTGAGAATGCATCGCAGGCTCGTGAAAAAATTTGTGGTGTCTACGGTCACTATACTTTATTAAAAGCCACAGCCAAGAGATGGTTCGCTCGCTTTCGTTCTGGAAATTTTGATGTCAAAGATGCACCTCGCTCAGGTCGACCAATCACTGAAAAAGTTGATGAAATCTTTCAAAAAATTGAAGAAGACAAACACATAAACAGCCATGACATTTTTAAGGAACTGAATATCCATCACGCAACAGTTTTGAAACATTGGATACACAAAGAAGCTCAACGTTTGGATGCCGCATGAAATAAATCAGAAAAATTTGATCGAACGAATTTCCATTCGAGAAATGCTAATAAAACGCAACGTATTTTTGAAGCAAATCATTACGGGTGATGAAAAATGGGTAAGACACGAGAATGTCATTCGAAAAAGATCAGGGTCAAAAAACGGTGAATCATCACAAACGACTTCAAAACCAGGTTTGACACCAAATAAGGTTACGCTGTGTGCATGGTGGGGTTGGAAGGGAATTGGACTTCAAAGCCAGGATTGACACCAAATAAGGTTACGCTGTGTGCATGGTGGGATTGGAAGGGAATTGTTTATCATGAGGTGCTAGAACCTGGCCAAACACTCAATTGGGCTCTGTACTGCTAGCAATTAACTAGATTGCAACAAGCAATTCAAGGAACCCGACCAGAATTGATCAATAGAAAAGGCGTTGTCTTACATCATGACAATGCCAGACCACACACATCTTTGATGACCCTGCGAAAATTGACACAGCTTGGCTGGGAAGTTTTGATGCATCCACCGTATAGCCCAGACCTTGTACCATCAGATTACCATTTGTTTCGGTCTCTGCAAAACTTCTTTAATGAAAAGAAATTCACTTCAAAAAAGGACTGTGAAAATCACTTGGCAAAGTTTTTCGCCGATAAACCACAGAAGCTCTACACAGATGGAATAATGGCTCTACCCAAAAAATGGCATGGCGATGTCATCAACGGACAATATGTACTTAAATAAAATCCACTTTAAATAAAAGAAATATTCAATCGAAAAATGACAAAAAAAAGACTCAATGCTTTTTAGACTTACCAACATGTCAAATGTTGATTTCGTGCAGGTTGGTTGTAACAAATGTATTTTAACACTCCCTCTTACAAATTGCTAAAACATTATCATTAAGTGAAACTCAAATGAGATCTTTAATTATCATCAAATTTTAAACCTTTAATATGCAAGCATCTTAGTTTAAATAAACATTTAACTCAATTAAATAAAATTAGTAAGAACTTCAAATGATTTGAAAATTTTTTAACTATTCATTGTCATTTGTGTAGTCTAATTTCAATCCCGTTGCATTTTTACCAAATATGTGCTTGTTTTTACTTACTATCTTTGTGAGATAATCGACAACCATTACTTCAGAAAAAATAACTTTAACGCTGATTGTTCAAACTTCAACTTTCTTGCGTAGAAAATCATACTTTATAACAATGTACGAGTACTTTGATCGTATTCTGAATCAGTCTAACTCAGATAAGGTGATGCTACCTTGATTGTTATAAAATATCATCATCTATAGTGCAAAGTGTAATAAACTTAAGCAGTCGAGCAGCCCAGCGGAGATCAGGAGTGGCTGCTACAGAGGAGAGAAACTGTTTAGTTGTTGTTTTACTAGGTTTAAGTCAACTTTACTCGTCATGTTTCTATCCTTTAGGCTTTAACTGGGCCGTTGATTTCCCGGAGCACTTTGCCTTCAAATACGTCCACCGGCTTTTCGGATTCGCTCGTCAGAGTCCATGTTTCACTTCCATATAACAGAAAAGGTTTGGCTAATGTTTTATATATGCGGAGCTTATTTTGCCTTTGCATGACTCTGGACCTTAGAATGGGCAGTGCGGAGTAATAAGCTTTATTTATGGCATTTATACGGCATCCAATCTCTTTCTTTTTGGCACTTTTTCTTTTCAGGTTGGATCCAAGATAAATAAACTTATCCACACTTTCAAGGTTGTAGTCGCCTGTGGTCAAATTTAGTCGAACTGGAATTTTCTTCCTCATTCGAGTCATGAATTTAGTTTTAGTTTCATTAACTCGTAGGCTAATTCAGTTTGCTTCAGATTCTAAGCTCAAAAATACTCCTTTGGCATCTAAGATCAAACGTGCCATAACATTGACGTCATCAACATATGCTACCAATTGCGTGAGCTAGAACATTAGCGTACCTGATGCTTCAGCTGATGTCTTCCTGATGACGTGTTCCAGCACAGTATTGAAGAGCGTTGGAGCAAGCCAATTCCCTTATTTTAAGCCTGATTCGATAACCATGCGGACTAGTTTTGTTGAGACGCCAAATTCATGCAGTATTTTGTACAGCGCACTTCTGTCGAGACTGTCGTATGCTTGCTTGAAGTCTACAAAGATTTGGCGCACATCGATGTTATATTCCCAGCACTTTTCGAGGCCCTTCTTTACTGAGAATGTTTGGTCTATTGTAGACCATCCACTTCGAAAGCCTCCTTGATGCCCTCATATAGGGTAATTGCGCGAGAGATGCCGGCCTTTTTCAAAAATCAATATAATTTCTTTATTTAAGTAAAATAAACTTTATTTATCGAAATAACTTAACAATGGATTTATATTCTACCACAAAAAATACTTAAAAAAACACAATTTTCATAAAAAATATAATGTATCAAGTGTGCCATCTCCCTCCATGTGTGGGAGAGATGCCGCATGATCGATTCATGGATTTTAAGGAACTAATTTGACTGTGAAACATGTTTCTTGCGTTGTTGCTCACGTTCACAGTCTATGCAAAGCGTAGATAGTAGTGATTTGTACCGTGTACAGGTTTCATGTAGCCATTTTTGACATTTTGTGCATTTGACCCAGTCTTCTTTTTTCTGTTTCAAAATAATTTTCCCAACATTCGGCACAAATATTAGGATCTTCAGTCGGCTCAACCTGCCTTTTAGTAGATTTTTTTCTTCTTTTATTTTTTCTTTAGGAGACTTCGAGTTTTTCTTTTTTTTTCAATGGAGCTGGGAGAAGTTAAAACTTTTGCTAACTGCCTGCTCCTTGAAAAAATAGACACTGGAATTTTTGGTATTGGTGAAATTGCTTGAAGTAGTTTTGTTGGCGTTGGGTTTTCGAAACATGATGAAGTGTGTGTTTTATTTTCGGAATGATTGCAGGTATGCGATCTATTGCTGGTGGTTGATATTACCGGTTCCAAGATTATTTCAGGACATGAAACGGTGGCTGGAACTACCGGTTCCAAGATTGTTTCAGGACATGAAACGGTAGTTTCAGAAGGGAGAGCTGTTGATTGTTGAACTTCAATTTGAGATGAGTCTGATATGGTGAAAAAGTGGTCTGGAATAGCTTGAGTATTAAAGAGGTAGATTCCTGAGATTCCTGAAGCTCCATCTCCAATGGACGCTGCTTTCTCCCATGCATTCCCAATTAAATGCCCGGCTTGATATTTTGTCAAGTTTCTGTTTTTATGATGATTTATCCAAACTTTCGCTTCGTTATGGAAATATGATTTTAATGGCTTGAAGAAACTTCGGTCCAAAGATTGCAACGCTTGAGTAGTGTGACTTGGTAAGCAAAGTAAAATGATGTCGTTGTTTTCAGCACATTCAAGCATCTCGAAAGCATAAGTGTGAGAAGTGTGACAATCCAAAATTCAAAGTGTCTTGCCTACAGGTTTATGTGCCGTGAAATGTTCTTTTAACCATTTAAAAACAGTTCAGCGTTAATGTAGGATGACTTTCTGCTCATATAAACCTCAGGGCCACTTGGTAACCCATCGACAAATTCTGCTTTTTTGTTTACTTCATTATCAGAACAGGTGACAAGAAGCTACCCTCCGCGTTGCAACAAGCTATAACGGTAACATTTTCTCCCTTCTCCTTAGCAGTAACCAAATGGACGTCTTTAACATCTTTTTGCGTCAACACCTTTCCGGGTTTATTATTCAGTTGCAAACCGCTTATGTCCATATTAAATATGTTTCCGGGTTTGTCCATTTAATTGTTTTCTGTCAAAACTTTCTGATGTATTTCAAGAAATCCATCGGCTGCCGATCGATTCATACCTTGGGCTTGGGAAAGAGAAAGCCCTTCAGATTGTCTCACTGAAATGTTTTTGTTCCTTTCCAAAAAAGACGCTAGCCATGAAAAGCTTGCTCTTTTTGTAATCATGTTAAATTTATGTTTTACATTCAATTTCTCCGTCAGTTCAAACGCCAAGCTCCGAATGCCTTCCCTGTCAACGGCAAATCTGACAGGCGCTAATTTTTTTATGTGTGCAGCTAGCTTTCTTTCATTTTATATTCCAATAACACCTTGAAGAAAATAAAAATAATAAATTATATTTCACCTTTCGTATAATTAATAAATAAGTATAGCAATACAAAAACCATAACATAAAAAAATAATAAAGATACTTTTCACATACTATCACAACAAATTAACTGAACAATTACTTACCCATAAAGCCAAGAGGTTTCTTTACAAAAATTTCCTTCTTTTAATTGTCTCGAAAGTGTTCTGGCTGGTAGGCCAAATAGTTTTTCTGCTTTTCGCAGAGACATCCCATCGTCAATGTTTTTCGGGCTTCTTCTAGCGTCCAACTACCCCTTGTAGTCTTGCGGATATATTTACGGGGCATAGCGATGCTTAATGTTCACCTAAAAAACACACACACATAAATTTAACATAAAAAAAACTGCGGCATATCTCCCTAAAGTTACTACACTTCAAAACTTAAGAAAAAAATGAAACAAAAAGAAAATACACACACGCATTCTTATAACACTTATTTATCATATAAAATACTTACCCTTGAAAAAAACACACGATAACTTGTTTCCGCATTGACTTCTTGTAACAAATTAAAAATTTCCACAGTGAGAAAATCCCGTTACATGTCGGCTGCAACCAATTTTTTTGTCATACGTTTTCGGCTGAATATCTAACGAAGAAAAAGCAACATACATTTTTTGCGCGGATGACTAGATGTATGAGTTCGATTGAATGCGGCATCTATCCCGATGCGGTATCTCTCCCGCAATTACCCTAATACTTTCATAGTACGGCTATAATTTTCTTTCTATGATTTTGGAGAGCACTTTATAAGACGTGGCATTTGAGCGATACCTCTATGATTTTTAGACCTTAATTTGTCCCCCTTTTTGTGTACAGGGCATATTATACTTTTCCACCAATCCTCTGGTAGCCGCTCCTCTGATCATTTACGGCATATTAGTCGATGAAGAAGGCTATTTATATTTAGATGGAGACAGACAGGTCGCGATTTCAGTACGTTATTGGAAAATATTTTAAAATACACTTAAAATATTCTGTTGTATAAATACCTCCAACTTAATCAACTAAAAACGTTTCCATGAAAAAGATTTATCATTTCAATTGCTACTAAACTTGCGAATCGGACTTACCTTCTGACTTTGGGGGGCTACCATTTTGAATGCATGCATTTAATTCTGGATTTTTCAAAATGTTTGTGCCAAACATCGTTCAAATCGCAGTTTCACTCTAGACAGGGCAAAGGTATTCAATTTTTAGTAAAAATGGCATTGTTACTTAGCAGATGAATCGTTATATCGAAGACGTAAATAAACAAGAAAAACATTTTAGCCAGTAAGACTAAAGTCCAAATAAAACCATAAATAACAAACATTGTAGCATTAATATTATCAACAACATTATTACCGCCATAGATACAAAGCAATTAGAATTTAAAAATTCATTATACTTATAGGCACTATCAAAAACCGCATAGAAAAATAGACACAAATAATAATAAGGATGGGGAATATGGAAGTAACAGACCATGCATTCAGACACACAGCCACGATGATATGCAGTTGGAAATTTGATCATCACAAACGCGTTAGCGGATGATTGTTTACATTCCGGAATAAAAACAAAACCATGCATTTGGACATGCAGCCGGGCAGCTATGCAGTTGAAACTTGATCCCCGCAAGCATTTTGTGGACTATGGTTAGTAATTCTACGGAGGGAGAAAATTGAATTGACGAAAATGCAAGTTGAGTATTTCACCTGACTTGAATTATTGAACTCGGTCCAATCAAAAAAACTGCAGCGATGGTCTGCTGCCTGGGTGAGCGAAGATGTTGGTGCTCGCCGAAATTGGCCATGTCTGAGGACGCGGGAATGTGCTGCCAGCACATTGCAGTGTCGTCGGGTGGGTTTTTTCCCCAGCTTAAGAGCCCACTGCGAAAAAATTTCGCATTCAAGAATTAGGAGAAAAAACGACTTGGTTCAACTGTGTCGAGATCGAGGGAATCTAATAAAGGGAAGGATTGCCAAAGTACTGAGCTGACTGAGCTTGGCGAAAGCGAGTGGGATTCGAGAGGATATCGTTCTTACTTGGTATACTTTCCGTAGCACTACAGCGCCTTTCGGGCCTTCGCTTAGAGATAGTTACATTATCCGATTGTCATGATCGAATATATCGGCACTCCACAAGGTGATATGATCATTATCACGCTTTGGCCGTGTGTTTGTCCACCCAGCTGCGATACATTCTGATTTTAAACTAGCGCGTATCATAACTGAACAGGCTTATAGTCCGTCCGAAGAATCACTTGAGCTAAATCTCGTTGACGCCAACGAAACTCGAACCAGAGACCTTCGGCTTACGGGCTTAGTGCTCTAACCACTCAACTACGCGGACTACACTTGGTATTCTTAGGACCTCCAAATAAGAGTGGGGCATCCAGGTGGAAGTGGTCTGGGTGTAATAGAATAAAATTTTGGATTGTAAGTACAAATAAACAAGAGGGTACTCACCCACTCCTCCGACAAACACTCTTGTTTTGGGGGAGCAAGGGACTGCAACTCAATTAACATTTAAATGATAGCAACTCTTCGTATAATTCAAGCGTCAAAATTAGGTGCACTGATTCACGACATAAATCCGACTATTTAAATATCCGTATCGCTTGTTCAGAGTTATTTAAAAAAACTGAGTCTAAGAAGAGATTGTTAACAATAATATCGCGAAGATCTACTTAGAAACTTGTTAACTTGTGCGCAAATTGGAATATATCATAAAATGCGATTGATAAAAAAGGTTCGGGTGCATATTCTCCTATCGGTTTTCCATGATTCACTTTTTCCCCTGATTCATCAATTTTTGTTTTTATTCCTTTTCAACTTATTTTTTCTGTATAAAATTTATTCATGAATACAATTGTCACGATAGCACCATATTATTCTCATACTTATCAACCTTAATTCTTTTGCACAAAACTGTAGCACTATGAGCAGTATTCAGTGTGACGTTATTTTCTAAATATATATTTTGAGGTATTTAGTAGGGAAATGTACTAAATCACACGTGCTGCGATCCACCAAACTTCATGCAAAAATGCAAGATCCCGCGCGATATCGGCAATGGCGTGCATGAGATAACTCAAGCATGCAACGACAGAATAATGCAATCGAAGAATATCACCTTCACTGCATGATTTTCCGGTTGGGAACCGTATTCTGTTCACCGTATTTTCCTTTTACAACCACATTTCTCACGAATAAAACAGGACATATTTATTTTAGCAATTCTAGTTTCACCAGAGTATATATTTTATTTTTCAAATTCACCATCCGCGAAAAGAATTCAATTGCGTGATTTACTTTACTCAAAATACATTCGCTTTGGACACCTTCTAAACGCCCCCCACAAACCGCGAGTCCCGCATTTTCACTCAAGCAATGAAGAAACCGTGTCTTTTTCTACATCCAAAATCGGATTCACACTCATCTTGGTTTGCTCTCCGAAATGTCGTCAGTAACCACCATAAC
Organism: Odontomyia ornata; assembly: GCA_963969285.1. Classification (NCBI taxonomy): domain Eukaryota; kingdom Metazoa; phylum Arthropoda; class Insecta; order Diptera; family Stratiomyidae; genus Odontomyia; species Odontomyia ornata. The sequence goes on along the minus strand of OZ017738.1, from coordinate 46,037,587 downwards.
GCAAAAGAACGGTTTCATCGCCATGCACCACCCAGAATCATTTATCCGAAGGAAATCCCAGACCGAGCCACACGGAAAGTCGAGAAGATACTTGACACGTCACCCTTCGAACCAAACTCGTTGGCTACCTCGACGAGACTCCCCGCCGCAACGGTAGTTTACTTGGCGAGCCCTCTGCATGCCGTCAATTGTGGTTTCTATCCGACGAGATAACGCAATTCATTTTCTAAATTGTGTTGCGAAGGGGTTGGCGTAATCGAATTTCGATTGTAAATTTTTATTTAATATGTTTTTTTATATTAAACTCTTAGAATTATGAAAATTCAGAATTTATTATTAATAGTATAGTTAATAGACATACATCAAAAATGATATTATTAATAAAATAATCTCATATTAAATTTTTTTAATTTTTAAACTACAAATAAAAGTTAAGTGACATTCAGGGATTTTTGAATAGAAAAAAATGGGGTTTTTGCCAGAAATGTTTTTCGAGCAGTTTGCCTAGGTGACTGCTCGAGTACAAGGAGTGGAGCAATCGCCTTCTTTTATTTCCCAGCAATCGAAGACGAAAGTTGGCGCCTCGACTTTAGCCTGGCCACAATTAACGTCAGCCAAATTGGGTCCCTCGGCTTACCACTGGCCTATCTGCTGTGTGTTGCTGCAATAGCATCGTTATATCAGCTCCTCGGCTTACGCCTGTCTGGTCTTAATCGGTCGCCGCTCAACTCTGACCCCTTCGAATAGGACTCCTTGGATTACGCGTGGTCCTGGGCATCCTTCCGCTGCATTGGCTTCTCGGCTTACGCTTGGGTGGTCTTCATCGGTCACCGTTCACCGTCGGCCCCACTATCGGATAGAACTCCTGGGCATTCTTTCGATACATCGCCTGCTCGGCTTACGCCTGGCCGGTCTTCATCGGTCGCCGTTCACCGCCGGCCTCATCATCAGATAGGACTCCTTGGCCTACGCCTGTCCTGGGCATCCTTTCGTTACATCGGCTCCTTGGCACTCCCCACGTCTGGTCGATGGTAGGCGGCTTCAACGAGCCCACCTGCCTTCATCCTCGAAGCCCCAATTCTTCTAGTTAACTACTCTGTTTGTTCAGTGGCTCCCATCAGCTTGAGATGACCCAAGGAGGGTTCTGAGGCTCCCTATGCTGCCCCGCCCCCCTTAGACGTCGTTCTCGTGGAGGAACCCCTATCGGCCCCCCCGCCCATCACTTTGTAAGAATAAAAGGCTCGGCGGCAGCGGAAACAATAGCCCACAACTGGGCAGAAATGGGAAACCACTGAACTCCCCTCGAAGCCACGCAGAGGAGGTCAGCAGGTAAAGTTGTGGCACCAACCGGGGGAGCTGCTGCAGTTAGTACGGGTCAGCGTCACACCGGAAGAGAAAGCCCGTTTCCGCAACCAAGCGCGGGCTCCCCAAAAACAGAGTTGCAAGAAGCAACGGCAAATGCACTACCAACGCCACCCGGATCGGGTCAGTTAGGGCATCCTACACCATCGAGGACCCAGCCACGCGATTAGTAAATTTTGAACACCTTAACCTTGTAATGACGTTTATAATTTTGCTTGTACGAATTATAACGTTTAAAAAAATCAAAACCAGCTTTTTTCCTTTTCTCCATTGGAAAGAATCTTTTCAGGTGTTTCTAAAGTAAGGTGCGTTTGCCAGCCACACGGACCAAAGAGCTTGGAGCCATTATTTATAACAACGGTGAAAAATGTTATGTTCTAAATTTTCGACTTTTTTGGTTTTTCATTCGATTCCAATAATTTTTTGCACAGTACAATTAATCCAAGTTTCATCAAAATGAAAAATGTGGCCACTAGAGAGCTACAACAAACTGAAAAAATTGCATATTTGAACTGCCGCCATTTTGAAACTTGCACATGGAATATCACCAAAATGACAAAATCTATAGATCTGTTTACTTTCTGTTTTAAAACTAAGTTTAATAAATATCTGATCCAAATTGCGACTTTTAAAACTGTGAGTATCTAACAGTTTTTACAAAACTATCAAGTTTCATCAATATCGTTTGAAAGGTTTGGGCACAACTACAACAACAAGTTTTTGCACATTTTTCGACCTTTGAGCGGCCGCCATTGACTTTGAATTTTTTATGGTGAGATTCATCCAACAAATATCTCAGAAGTTAAAATTCGATCACCTTTGTTAATAATAGCATATTTTATGAATTTTACATTTTCATCCATGAAATCGAAGGATGACCCTTGAATTTGCCAAAAATTTGTATCTAAACTTTCTAATGTACAACGCATGTTTTCTGAAAGATGTTTGAAGTTTATCAACTACAACAACAATTATACGTGATATAGTGTAAATACACGTGATATAGTGTAAATACACGTTCGCACTATAGATGTGCAAGGTTTTTGATGAAAATTTTAGAAATATTTGTAAACATTGATATGTCACGAGTCTCATCACTAATCAAAAATTGAGGTCAGCACACTGTACATCAAATTGCAGCAAATTAAATTATTGGGTTGTTCGATAATTCATGTTTTTTTTTCTCATAGATGACGTTAGCTGCATATTTCATGTAGTAGTGACTGCGTGGCTTATATTATTTATGGTATACTACTTTAAAGATTCGACTTTAGACTATCTTCAAAATAAGCTTGCAAATGGAAAATCAAAGAGAGCCTTATTGGCATATTTTATGGTTTTACTTCCGAAAGGGCAAAAATGCGGTGCAAACTCGAAAGAAATTGTGTGAAGTTTATGGTGAGGTGTTGGATCGTCTGCGCCAATACAGACTCTCGATCAACATAGACAAGTGCCAATTTGGACTAGATGAAGTTCGATTTTTAGGTTATTAAATTTCATCTGATGGATTGAAACCTTTACCATATCCGCGATCTCGGAGCCCAGAATAGCACTGCAGCCAAAGCCATTCCTAGGAATGATCAGCTTTTATAGATGACTCCTGCCGCACGCTGCCCAAAACCAACGTCCACTCCAACAGCTAATACAAGGAAACAGAAGGCGCGATAAAACCAACCAACCAACGAGGTATCAGCAGCATTCGAGAGGTGCAATTCAGCACTGAGCAGAGTTGCATCGTTTGCGCATCCTAATCCAGCATTGGAACGGATCCTTTGGAATTTTTCTCATGCAAGCTGAACAACACCCAGTAACGCTATAGCACCTACGACCGGGAATAGCTAGCTGTACACGAAGCCATCAAGAACTTTCACTACATATTGAAAGGCAGTGTCTTCACAGTCTTTTTCGACCACAAGCCATTGTAGTTTGCCTTCCTGCAGCGACCAGAAAAAGCATCACCGAGGCAACAACGTCAACTGGACTTCATTTCCCAGTCCACAGTTGACGTCCGCCACATTCAAGGCCGGAATAATTCCATCGCGGATTATTTGTCTCGCGTAAGTACGAATTCCAAAATTTACCTCTTCTCTCTCGCTTCAGCTCAACAAAACGAGCCCGAGCTCAAGGCTTTGTTAGAGGACCGAACAAACCAGCTCAAGTGAAAGAAGCAGGAGTTTGCTGGTTGTGCTACGCCACTGCACTGCACAATCACCGACAACAAGGTTCGACCCTACGCACCGCAGCAGTTTAGGTCAACAATCATGCAGATGATGCATGGCCTAGCCCACCCGGGCATACGAGCAACTAGACGACTCATCACCGACCGTTTCTTCTGGCTGGCTATGGACAAGGAGATCAATAGCTTTATACGAGGCTGCATGGCCTGCCAACGCAACAAGATCGGACGTCACGTCAAGTCACCACTCCGACGGTACACGCCACCTGATACCAGATTCGTGCATATTAACATAGACCTCATTGGACTACTGTTACCAAACGATGGTTACTGCTATTGCGTAACCATCATTGACAGGTTCACACATTGACCCAAGGCCGTTCCAGAATATCACCGCAACAACAGTAGCTGAGGCGCTAATTAATGCACGGATTAGCCGCTTTGGAGTACCAGCAAGAATCACTACCCAGCTGGGATGCCAGTTCAAAAGCCAGATCTTCGCTGAGCTGACCCGTATTTTAGAAATTAGCCACCCCATACCATCCCGTTGCCAACGAAATCATCGAAAGATGGCATCGCATAGTCAAAGCTGCCATCTGCTGCCACGATACAGTCGAATAGATGAAAGTGCTTCCTGTTGTGATCCAAGACCTGCGCGCCGCATTAAAGGAAGACATCAACGCCACACCCGCCGACATGGTGTACAGCATCAGTTCACGGCTTTCCGGAGAACTCGTCACCGCACTGCAGCCAAGTATCAACGAAACGGACTTCCTGCGTGATCTCAGGTCACGCATGACCAAACTGCGACATCAAAGCACCGCGCATCACACTACCGCCAAGACTTTTGTACACCGAGTATTAGGCAGCAATACGCACGTCATCCAGTTGGGAAACCGAGGAAACGATGCGAAGCTTTAACCGATGCAATTGGCTAACAAGCTCGCAGAACCGCGACCATTAGAGGCATCTACTACTGGAAAAGAAGGCCCGAAGGCACAATGATATCTCACATTTGCCCTTACGTAGTGCGCTCTAAAAACCCAGATATTTTGTTGGCTGATTTCTGTAATAAAACCGGAGAGAAAGCATACTCGTGGTCGCACACTAGCCCGACGTCCTTGCCAAACATAGTTAGTTTGCAAGTAGCCACCAACGGACTTCTTTATCGAACTGTTAACCTTCAGGATACCACTCGTTGGCACTCTCTCCTGACTTCACGTCATTTAAGATATTCACTAGGATTTCAGGAAAAAATCGAAAAAATGTGTTGAAATTCATTCCAGCTTATTATGGTTTTGATGGGTTAAAATATCATTTACTAAGTTGAGTTTCCTGAAAATTAGAATAAGATTCATTCTTTTTATTTCAGTATAAAAACATATATGCAGGTACGAGTATTCGTTGTTAACAATGTTCTGAAATTTTTTGGAAAAAATTTGCTACAAAAATTTATCACACTTGGAAATTTCTTGCTATCAAAAATATTGAAACCGACCCAATGTATTGTAACAATTCTGTCAGATTCAAAGTTTAGACAATCAATATTCACGTTATAGTTATCCTTAGGCTGAAAATCAATTGAATGTGTTAGTTTCGAGGCCAACTTCGTAATATATGAACTCATACAATTTCCACATTCACAGCACCCACGCATTGCGTAAGTGTGAGAAATATTTACCCAATCCTGCCAACGAACGTTCTAAAATATATATTGGTTAAAGAGGAAGCCCACTGCTGGCTGTTTCCCTTCAACATAAAATCGATTTTCTCAACACAAAAAGTCTCCTCGTCCGGCTTTGAACTAGGGGAGTCTTGAGTTATCCTGTGGAACACGAGGCATGCATGCTCAGCAAGCGAAACAGCCTGAGGCTATCAGTGTCTACATGTGAACAGTGTGAACGAACTCGGTCAAAAGGATTCACGAACGGACTGGACTCTTTTGTGAAAACAATGTTTTCAAAGGAATCCGGTTTGCGGGTTCGTCTCCAACTGAATAGAGCTTATATAGCATACGAGTATATGCGAGTAGGTTGGTAAATGCTTGTATGTCACTGTTGTGTAGGTTATGCGCCTTAGTTTCATAACATGGCTACAACTTTCACGGGGTGCGCGGGATGGCTTGGTGGCGCGTCAAAAAGCAAAAAACTAGTGTCTACAGAATGTAAACTTTCCTTTTCCGCATTTGCATAATAGCGAGGTGAAACGGTGGCAGGTCTCGCTTAATTACGTTTTAGGTTATCATGTAGGGGTCGCAATGAATAGAGGCCGTTTCCATTCAGACTAGCATGGCTTACTCGTATTACATGACTCTCGACAATACTGGCGGAATCCTTTCAGGATTCTTCCAAATAGAGAGCACCATCGGGCATTAAGTGTTTGCCGAGATGATTGTGCGGAGGTGTGAGAATTACGGTTTGGACTTTCCGTGCTTACTGCCACCGTTTTTTTTTTTTTTCAACCCTACTCAGTTTACTTGGTCCATAATAGAATCATATGTACAGGATAATGTTGTAGATGGCGTAGCTTTCACGGCGCATGTTCACCAAAAAATCTTTGTCCTTTTATGATAGGGATCGCTTCTACTACTCTCTTGGCATGGTATAATCATATCTGTGAATCTGTATGGGGATGACGAGGTACAGAAGGAAATTGTATTGTACAGATATTTTACGGTGAGTGAGTAATGGTTTAGTTAATTTTCGGATTTATCTTTTAATTTTAATCGCGAATTTGTGTGAGTGTGGGTTTATTTCGGGATGATTATGAAATGAATACATTGACGAGAGTGATGGAAAATGTTTTTCATTCATAATTTTTGATAAATAATTTTACGATGCTAATTATAATGTAGATATTGTAAACTATCTATAGTCAAATATATTAGCTGCCATTGAATCAATCTAAACAGCTATTGAATTCAAAGTCAAAGAAATAAACCAAGTGAAAATAAATAAAGGGCTATCACCCTGTAATAATCAGGCTAACGGTATGCGAGCAATCATCTTTGGAATCGTGGGGTACAGGGTGTAACTCTATCTTCGATTTTATCATAACTATTATTTTAATTATTTGTTTTTATTGAATGACTCCTTTTCAGAGATTTCGGAATAGTTGGTTTTGAAAATTATGTAGGTGCTTTTTGATTACACTGGGAGGAAAACAAAAACGTGTAAAACCATTGAAATATACTTGGGTATATTTTTTCACATGAAGCTGAAAACTAATACATGATCTTACATTAGACCACACTAAACGAATAGCACTTGGAAGTTAGGTAAATTGATTGAGCAAGTAAGGCAATCAGTAACACGCATTATAATCGCTAGGAATACCAATGCCTTATGTAGATGACTTAGTGTTCTGTACTCGGTGAGAGAAGTGCAATTAAGTTCTATCAAATTTGCAAGTTTACAGCACTACGAAGAAATCAGCTCCAACGACAGCAGCGATGGAATGCTCAATAACTGACTCATAATTACCACTACCAACGAAACCCCCTATCAGCAAAAATTACGCACTCTAACATTGGAAACGTAATTGAAAGAGATCGTTTCAATAAAATAGGGATAATCCCATTCCGGCACGAGAACCAGTGGTGAGAGTTTGGTATCATCTACTACAAGTAGCTTGGTAGTTGGTGATAACGGGGGTTGCTGGTTGATCGCGAACGGCAACGGTGGTTGTAGAATGAAAAGAAATTTCGTGTGACAGAGAGTGGAAGTGGCGTGAGCGCTTTTTGTGCAAAGTTGTTCAAGTGCAAGTGAAAAATAGAAATCAGATTTACAACCCAGCCGTGGCCCACGATTAAATGTAAATTCAGCCACGAAAGTGATCAAAGTAACTTCTCATCTTAATTGTGTGCCGATTAATCAAATTTCTTTCGAATCATTGCAATTCATATCGTGATCTGGACAAAAGCCTTCAAAAATTTGCATTGTACAGCATCACGACGGAAAAATTTAACCTGTTACTATAAACCTCGTAATTGCAACTCATTTTTGAACAAAACCTCATGCTTAATGTTTTTAATGGATATGACGTTTATCAATATTTCACCATCCAGCAGTTAATAATTGTGAAGTAATAGTTTATTTCTTCAATCTGGGTAAGTACACAAAGAGTGGGTAAGTACCTTGCTTTTTCCTTGTTTGTATCATAAAAGAAAAAGATTTATTAAGCTTAGACAAATTTTTTTTACAATGATACTATAAATTAAATATATTTATTGAATTTTAAAAAATTTTTTAAGACGATATAAAAGAAAAATATTTATTGAAATTAAAAAATCCCAACAATTAAATTATAAAAATTATGTATGGAATTTAAACAGATTTTTTTACGATGACATTATAAATTAAAAAAGTTTATTGAATAAAAACAAATTTTTTACGGTGATATTATAGTTTAAAAATATTTATTAACTTAAAAAACAGGAGAACAAAATATGAGTAGATGAAAAAAGGTTAAAAATTCAGTCTTTCCGTTTGGAATCCCGAACAGGTATGGGACCCGCCACGTTGGGTGGCCCCTCCACTCATGAGCTAGCCATTGGGTGAGCTCTCCCCCTTTTTCCGTAGGGATGCTTCACCTTCCACACGTGACATGGGCCAAGGCATCAGATTTTGGATTTCGATCCGGTTTGGAGAGATTCGTGGGAGCACCGCCACCACCTCGATAACCCACTCTTATTTGTGGGCCGTTCCCGTCCTCTGCCAGGATGAAATCGCCTCATGTCTCGCATGCGGCTTTCCGGTTGTTCGTAGTAGTTTTTGGATAGTTTTGAAGGTACTTTTTTATGACCTCTAATAGTGCTTACACGTGGTTGGGGTAATAAGGCCCAATGTGGACCTTTAAACCACATTCTCTTTCTTACTACTTTACCCTCCTACACACCTTTAAAAGGGAATCTGATCTGTTTGGTCAGCAATGAAAATAGATCATTTAGGCAAGTATGTCTTGAATTTGAACTGAGTAAAACTTCACCTTCAAGGTTTATAAAGCAAATAAGAAATTATACTTTCATCTTGAGATATTAGTATGGTACTCTAAGGTAGGTATTCTAATATGAAATGAATATACCGGAAACACGGCATGCCAACAAAACGGCCGGAAAAAATTGAATTTTTGCTTTTCTAAAATGGAATACAAGTCTCTCCATTAGAAAACTTGAAGCAATGAGTCTTGGTAGAGCTACGTCGTTCAACAAATCAAATAGGCAAAATTTTTCAATGAAATTAGCTGAAGTTGTGGACCAATTTAAATTTACAGCTTCTATATGGAATGCATATGAAATCAGCGTACCAACTGTCATAAAACAATCGAAAATCTTCTTCTTCTTAGCACTACAGCCCCTCTTGGGCCTTCGCTTCCTGCAAATAGCGCCTACACCTGTCTCAGTCCATTGACCGCGTCCTCCAATCTCTAAATCCAAGCAGCGATGAACTGTCTTCGTGGACCGATTCAGACCAGTGTTTCCTCGGTTTCACCACTGGCCTCCAGCCTTCAGTTCTCCCAACAAATACTTTTTGGGTACCTTTTGTTCGTCCTTGCAATTCATGTGGCCAGCCCATTGTTGCTTCCGTAGTTTTACAATCGTTGAGACCTCCGGTTCGCCAAAAATTCCATACAGCTCTTGGTTATATCGAATTCGCCACTGGTCCCCGTCCAGCTTCAGTCCAGTTATTCACTTCAGGACCCGTCGCTCAAAGGCGTTCAATATATTTGCGGATGCTTGGGTTAGGGTCCATGTTTCACACCCATAGCATAACACAGGTCTTATTACACATTTGTATACTTGGAGCTTTGTTTTCCTGTGTATGCAGCTGGTCTTTAAGATCGTCAAAACTGAATAAGCTGTATTCTTCGGCGTATTTCGTCTCTTTCATTACCCATTTCCGTTATTTTGGCGCCTAAATACACAAATTTGCCAACATTGTCGATACTTTATTCACCAAATGTGATATTTTGTGCGCTTGAGGTATTTTTCCTCGACTGCGTCATGAGCTTTGTTTTATTTTTGTTGATTTGTAGCCCTACAAGTTTTGCTTCCCTGTCGAGTTTCAGGAAGAGTTCTTTGGCAGTTGTTAATGACTGTGACAAAATGTTGATGTCGTCCGCATTGGCTACTACTTGTATAGTAATGTACCTCGCGTATTGATAGGTAGCTTCCACATGACGCACTCCAGAGCCAAATTGAATAGCAATGCGGCCAGCTTATCTCCCTGCTATAGTCCGATGTTTATGTCAAAGGCATCGGTGAGTTGATTATTGATGTGGACTTGGGAGGTCGCCGACATCATTGGCATTTTAGTAGGACGGATCAATTTGCCTGGGATGCCAAAGCAAAGCATTATTTGATACAGTACGTTGCGATCAATATTCTTATTTAAAGTCAACGGAAATTTGGTGTCTATGTTGAACTCCCAGCACTTTTCAAGTACCTGCTTGACTGTGAACAATTGGTCTATTGTCGATCTACCCGCTCTAAAACCACCTTGATACTCCCCAATAATACTGTTGGCGTATGACCCGATTTTATTTTCTTTGATTTTAGAAAACCTTTTGTACACCGTACAAAGTCCTGATATGCCTCTATAATTTTCGCACTGTAGCTTGTCACCTTTTTTGTGGATAGGGTATATAATTGATTGGCTCCACTCTTTTGGCATACGTTCTTGTTGCCAAATGTGCTTTATGGCTTTGTAAATAGATTTATGAACATTACGCCACCATATTTGATGAGTTCCACTGGAATCTCATCGATGCCCAGTGCTTTATTATTCTTTTGGGCTTTCATGATGGAACAAACTTCATTCAGAGCTGGTGGGGGGAATGGAAGCTCTCCGCAGACATCTAAAGGCTCCAATGATCAGGAGCTATGCGGAGGATTAAGGATGTTCTTGAAATACTATGCCTATCTTTCCTTAATCTTGGTATCATCAGCGATAATATTGCCGGTGTAATCAGGATAGAGCGTGATTTTGAGCTGATAACCACATTTTAGGCTTTTCACTATTTTGTATGATTGCCTTGTGCCTAAGTTTACATCGAAACTTCTCAATTGGTCGTTATAGTATTCTCTTTTCTTAATCCTAATTATCTTATTTGCTACTCTTCTGAGACTTTCATAGTGCTCTCTCGTCATCCTGGTTTTCCTACCTGCATATTCTCTGTATGCCTGATTATTTTTATCTAACGCATTCTGGCACTCATCATCGAACCAATCATTCCTCTTGCGCCGGGCTTGATATCCGATCGTCTGTTCTGCCACGGTCCTAATAGCCACTTTCACTTCCATCCAGAGCTCGTTGCTCGTCTTTATCGATACGTCTGATAAGATAGGAGCCAGCTGGTTGTCGAGGGTCTCCGTGAAATTTTTCGGCCGCAGACGCCATTTGGAGCCTTTCGATAACAAATTATTGTAGCGTGCTGGTCTTCGCCGAATGTGCCTTCGATAGATTAGTTTGATCAAGTAATGACCTGAGTTACAATTGGCTCCTTGGCATGTACGGGCGTCAAGTATGCTCGAGGCCCAACGTTGTTAGATCAGAACATGATCGATTTGTTTTTGTTTGTTGCCATCCGGTGATACCCAGATCATTTTATTTATGCGTCGATGTGGGAAGCACGTATAACTAGGTTTCTGCTACATGCAAAGTCAATCTGGAGCCGGCCGCTGTCATTTGTTTCATGGTGGAGACTATATCCTCCAGTCAAACCATCGAAAAAAATTGCTACTAAATGAAAGCTTCAGGTGAACGAGGAACTATTTCGTCGATCCACCCATGTTTATCATTCCTCGGAAAATTTTTCAAGCCATTTCATTCAGGATGGTCCATTTGATTCCATTTTCCCATTTTGTCGTAGCACTAGAGCTCCACTTTGACGTCCGCCTCCTACACATGGCGCCTCCAACTGTCTCGGCTCATTGAACACGTCCTGCGATTTCGGAATCCAAGCAGTGATGAACTGTCTTCGTTGACCAAGCCAGGCCTGCATTTCTTCAATCCCCCGACTGGTATTCGACTTCACGTTCTCCCAACGAATACCTTTTTATGTATACTTCGTTTGCCCATGCAATTCACGTGAGCACCTAATTGGAGCTACCGCTGTCTTACAATCGTTGAGGCCTCCGGCTAGTCAAAAATTTCATAAAGCTCATGGTTGTATCCAATTCACAATTGGTCCCCGTGTAGCTACGCTTCTATTATTCGCCTTTGGACCCGTCACTAAATATATTTGCAGATACTTGGATTGACGCCCAAAGCATAAAACAGGTCTTATCACAGATTTGTATATTTGGAGCATTGTTTTCCTGTGTATGCAGCCGACCTTCAAGATCGTCAAAACTGCATAAAATATTCTATTTGCGAGCTGTATTCTTCGACGTATTTCGTCCCTTTCATTACCGGCTCTCGTTAGTAAATAAATTCACTCACATTTTCGATACTAAATTCGCCAAGTATGATATTTTGTGTATTTCAGGTATTTCACCTAGACTGCGTTATAAGCTTTGTTTCATTCTCAGTTATTTGTAGCCCTACAAGTTTTGCTTTGCTATCGAGTTTCAGGAAGATTTCTTTGGTAGTTGTTAATAACCGTTACAAAATTTTGATGTCGTCTTCAAAGGCTAGTACTTGGCTCGACTTGTATACTAATGTACCTCGTGTATCGACAGTAGCTTCCTTATAACGTACTGCAGAGCCAGACTGAGTAGCAATAGGGCATGCCCATCTCCCTGCTTTAGTCCGATATTTGCGTGAAAGGCATCAGAGAGTTTCTTATTGATGCGGACTTGGGAGGTCGTTGACGTCGTTGTCATTTTGGTAAGACAAACTCATTTGGCTGGGATACCAAAGAGAAGCATAATTCGGTGCAGTATGCTACATTTTCCAAGTACCTGCTTGACAGTGGACAATTGGTCTATTGGCGATCTACCCGCTCTAAAACCATCTTGATACTTCCCAATAATACTGTTGGCGTATGATCCGATTTTATAATCTAAGATTTTTGAAAATATTTTGTACGCTGTACAAAGCATTCATATGCCTCTAAAATTTTCGCACTGCAGCTTGTCATCTTTTTTTGTGGATATGGAATATAATTGACTGGCTCCACTCTTTCAGCATATTTTCTTGTTGCCAGACGTGCTTGATGACTTTGTGAATAGCTTTATGAATACCGCTACCATCATAGTTGATGAGTTCCACTAGGGTCTCATCGATACTCGGCGATTTATTATTCTTTTGGTGTTTGATGGTAAAGCAAACTTCATCCAGAGTTGTTGAGGCCAATGGAACCTCTGAAAAAACATCTAAAGGCTCTGATATTTTGGAGCTACTCTTCTGAGATTTTCATAGTGTTCTCTCTTCGCCCTGATTTTCCTACCTACGTGATCTTTGTACGCTTGATTCTTTTTGTCTAACGCATTCTGGCACTCATCATCAAGCCAATCATTTTTCTTATGCCGGGCTTGATGTCCAATCGTCGGTTCTGCCACAGTCTTAATAGCCAGTTTCACTTCCATCCAGAGCTCGTTATTTGTTTTCAGCGATGCGTCTGATGATATGGGAGCCAGCTGTTTGTCGAGCGTATCCGTGAAATTTTTTGCCACAGACGCCGTTTGAAGCCTTTCGATATCAAATTTTTGTAGCGGGCTGGTCTTCAATGAATTTGCCTTTGACGTACGATATCGATAAGTTAATTTGATCAAGTAATGATCCGAGTTACAATTAGCTCCTCGCCCCAATGATGTTGGATCAGAACATGGCCAATCTGGTTTTGTGTGTTGCTATCTGGTGATACCCATGCCATTTTATGTATGCATCGATAAGGGAAGCAAAGTGAAACAGACGCTGACCGTTGTCATTTGTTTCATCGTGGAGGCTATATCCTCTAGTTATTCCCTGATGAGATATCTGATTGCCAGCCAACCTTAGCGGCGAAATCACCCAGAATTATTTTTGTTTTATTTGTAGCCAATGAGTCGATTAGTCTTTCTAAGTGATAGTAGAACGTTTCCTTAGTTTCTTTGTCCTATATTTTGGTCGGGGCGCATACGTTGATCAGCCAGATTTTGAAGAATTTTGCTTTGATACGGATCGCACACAATTGTTCATGGTCTGGCTAAAAATCAATAACGTGGATTTGATGTCCCTATTCATAATGAACGCCACTCCGAATTCTCGCTTTCCAGCAGGCTTCCGTCCTTTGAATATGGTATGCGATCTCATATTTTGAATATCACTTCCAGTCCAATTCTTTTCCTGGGTTCCCAGTGTGTTTAGTTTATATTGACTGGCCTAATGTAAAAGGTCCTAAACAGCGCTAGGGTAGTTCAGTGATCTGATATTCCAGGATTCAATGCCAAAGTCGTTTTTTCATTTGCGAAGTTGGTGCCGTAGATTCAATCCGTTCTGAGGCTCTGTTGCAGGTTTTGAAACGACGTAGGGCTTTCCAGGGACGGGAAGTTAGTCCATCGTCCAACCTCCGTTATTAAGCCCGAAAGAACGCCTTTTCCCTCTTACGTCACAACAAAGAACGTATAAGTCAGATTTAGTAGCAGAGCTGCAGGTGTATTTGCAGGTATTGACATTTCTCAATATTTAGTGTCCCATCGTTGGGGAACCAGCAAACCCAATGTGCGACTCCGAGACCATTTACTACCATTTATTAATGGAATTAAGGATGAGGAATCATGGACGCTGGGAGTGGGGAAACAAGGAGATCCCTCCTCCTTTCTCAACTGAGCTTGGGACTGTTGACGGCGGAGTTCTTTAACCATATTACCAATAAGAAACGTTATTTGGAAGGGCAGGTGCATTTTCGAAAATTGAACCTATTTTGTAGACCTTTACAAAGGCTTACCATGCAGGCTTGGGCACAATATGAAACCAAGAGACGGGACAGACGAAAAATAGAATTTTCAAAAGGAAATGGCTACAGAGGTCCAAATAGTTTGAGCTATCTTCGTAAAGAACAATATTTCTAAAACCGTCAAGGAGGGTATACTAGATCTGTAGAAAACCATCAAAATCAAAAAGTACAAACTGGTGGAGGGTAGAGGTAGAATACTAGCGGTTATTTTAGGGAGACAGATGGCAGCTTCTGCAAGGGTCCAGAACTAGACCAGACTCAGTAAAAATGACAAGTGGCAAAATCTAGATCTCAGTAGATCCAGAACATCAAAGTTAAGAAGGAGCATCTTGACTCTGACCTAGGAAAATAGTTAATGGCGAAAAAGAAAAATTCCATCAAACAACTAGGAGCACCTGTGAGGCTGTGATAAAAATGAGAAAGAAAGCAAAGAAGAGGAGAAAATGAAGACGGCGGGAAGGAAGCCAAATATAGTCATAGTAAGACTAGCTTAAGAAAAGACTTAATCGTACGTGGATGGCTTGGAGTGATTCTCCAAAATATCTCCCTAGATGAAACTGGGTATTTATGTGGAAAATACGACTAATGATGTGGTATTTTCCTAATGAAGCCAGAGGAAGTACCAGTGATGCTTATATGTTAAGTAAATTGAGTGCGAATTTTTGAGGGAATGGTAAACGGTTGCCAGTATTTGGGTTATGATCACACAAAGCGTAGTTTCAAAGGCCCAGATCGAAGATATGGAGACGCTGGCCACAAGGCAGCAGAATGTTTTGCACCTGCTCAATTGATATTATGTACAAAGAAGCATGGCGTAAATTACGCTAAGCATCAAATGGGATCGTCTCTGTCTAAAATTTTTAGAAATACAATTAACAATTATACTTCAGAAGTGTATTCTTTTTGATTGATTGGCTAAAGACTATACTATTTACAATCAAGTAAAAAAGGGCTTATATTAAAATTTCGTGAAATGCAACCATGTTTAAACAAAAACCTCAATATCCCAAACGGGTTTTACACTCCATTGCTCTACCCATCGTGTCCCTATTTTATCGACCATAGCTTATTACATTTAAAGTAGAAAACCAACTCCCACTACAATGTCGGTAAATTCAGCTGACCGTGAATTTTGGGCTGATTTGCGGTCTTGGGGGTGCGATGTTTTGTTGGTTGGTTTGTACGAGAAGCAGTCTTCACCTCCTCATGAACTCAGAACTCAAGCGTCATATCGAATAAAACAGTTTTAGATTTCTAACTAAATTCCCTGAAGGAAACCATCTTGGTGGAGCAGTACGTGCATAATATGATTTTATAAATTAGTAGAAAACTAAAGGCACATTTTGTATGTGGGTGATTCTATTGGGGTAGAAATTCACCATCCTTACTTGCTAGATTAATATTATACTACTACGCTCACTGAAATTTAATGTGCTTCAATGCTACCACCAAGGCATTTCATTTAAATTGAGCACATTGAAAGGCGGAATGATTCACATAGCCAATTTAAAGGATATTCTGTCGACCTTGTCAAGATTCTCATCCGGAATCGGCTCCAGGTCGCACACACGCCATTTCAATTATCGATTCGAGTGCATTCTCGTGGAAAGTGGAAAAGGATTTCGAGGCATTGAATGGGAAACGATTGATAAGAATTCTGGATAAAAAAATTATATTGATATTGAGTTATACTTAGCACGATAAGCATATAATTAAACTATTCATGAATTTAGAAATATTTTTGTTATAAAATGTTTTATTTCACAAAATAGAAAATCGTAGTTAAAGTACAAGCCATTTGTTTTCTAAATAAGCTGGATTCTTTTTGCTGCTAATCGTGGCGGCTTAAGACAAGAAATATTACTCATGCGGGGGTACTTCACTTTACAGGCATATCTAATCTATCTGTTTTGGAATTAGGAAAATATTATACTTAATGTTTTATATTTTCATAGTTGACGATAGATGACAACGTTAGCTCTTATGATATTGCAGCAACAAGTATAGGATTGCTTATTGAAAACAGTGATAAAGTCATCAGCGCTTCCGTCATGATAACTGCAATAAGTATGCACATTATTTCCTGTTACACTAATGTGTTGACCGTAAATTTCCCAAAGTGTATTGAAGGATATGCTTTGCAACACCGAGGCCTGCCAAAGGAGCTGCCACAAGTACAAGACATAGCGCCAGTCAACAATTATCACAATATTTCTGCCATAGCACTTGCTAAAAACTCAGTAAATACCCTGGATCCACCACCCAATCATGATGAATTTTATCGGTATATATCAGCTATTGAATCGATTTCCACGGGTACTGAAAATAATAATAGTCAACAACTTCAAAGTGGGAGGTGAGAGCTGTGTAATTGCAATACAACTATTTGATCACAAAATAGTTCAAGCTGAGACAAGTGGAAAAGGATATGATCCTTATATCCCCGTCTATATATGTGATACATGATTGGGACGCCTTCAGGATCAAAAACATATCGATTCATGTCCAAATACACGAATGCTTCTGGAGGAACGAAGCCAGTAGTGAGGCAAGTCACAATATACCCGTCTGTAGGGTGGAACGGCTGCAAAATCCAAGGGTTTTCACTCACAGTTACAGATCTTGCGATATGATTTCGAAGAAGTTTCAATATGAAGATATCGACTCTTGTCACTTGAGCGGTTTGATAAATTTTTCTTTTCGATATATAGTGCTTCCAATCCGTCTCAGGCTTTCTGTACAAACCAGTATATGCACGAAGACATTTCTTTTCGAAAACTCTTAATCTTTCCATTGTACTAGAACTCTGGTTTTACCAGATCTGGCATCCGTATGTCAAAACTGGTCTAACCAGGGTCTTGTAACAAATAACTTTGACTTTTTGATCAATGTATCTGGAATGAAAGAATTGCCGAAGAGCCATGACTACTTTTAGTGCTTTACTGAGCATGATTTTGACATGTTCAGTATAGTACAGATACTGATCGAGATGAACACCGAGGTATCGAACACAGGATTTATGTGGAACCCGTTCTGAACTACCCTCACCAGCCATTATGTGGAAATCCTTTCAATTAAGTTCCAGGTCTTGACTGGCCCCCAGCAGCGTTGTCCGAAACAAAATTGTTTCGCACCTCTGCGCATTGATTTTCATTCGCCAATTGTCGGTGTAGAGCTGCGCAATATTAAACATTTTTTGAAGATTGCTCTGAACTATTGTAGTTTTTCGGTCTGCCATAGAGATGATCAGATCATCAGCAAACGCTACCAATGATCGCGTTGGAGAGACGTTAAAATCAAAGCTGTTCAATAGCTTGCGAATGAATATTGAGAAAAGCAAGGGGCGCAGTAACTGTTCCCTGCTGTAGACCATTCAAGACCTTGAATTCGCGCATTGTAGTCAGATTTTCATCAGTAACAACAAATGATTTCCCGTAAAACATATTGCTCATCATAGCGACAAGGTGTCTGAGGAGCCGGTCCTGAAGAAGTTTGAAAACTAGTCTATCTAACCACACTGTATCGAAGGCTTTCTCCATATCAATGAGACATGCTCCAACACATTCTTTGTTGTTTAGGTTCCAAAAGATGTCTGAGGTTACTTTCGTTATTGCATGTATGGTTGAATGCCTGGCAACCAAATTGGCAATTCGGCATCAACTCATATTTCTCAATGTGGGCGTTTAATGCTCTGTTGAGTATCACTTCAAACACCTTGCTGATGTTAGGCAGCAAGCTGATTGGACGATAGCTTTTAGGGCATGAAATACCTTAGCCTTTTTCCACTCATTTGGGAAATATGAATTGTTCAACATGTCGTTGAACAATATGCAACAATTCCTAATAGCAATCTCAGGCAAATGTCGGAGAACTACATTTGGAATACCATCAGTACCACATGATTTTTTCTTGTTTATTTTTCGAAATATGAAACACAAGTCTTCATAGCTGACAAAATAATCAATAAGATTCAAGCTCGGTATGAGGTTAGATGTTAATATTTCATTGAAATGAAGAATCGATTGGCCGTTCAGCCTGGATTTGAAGTCGGAAACTTTTGCTTCAACGGCCTCTGAAAATATTTCATTCCTTCTCTCTGGGTTTGGTAGATAAACCAATTCGAAATGTGTTCCAATCAGGGCAAGTTTCTGCAATTTATCATATATAATCCTGTTTCCATTTCTATCCGGAGTCGTACCATCAATTTCGATACCAGCCCTATCGAGAAGATTTATCTCATCACTAGCGACTTCAAGATTCGATACCTTCACTCGAGACTTCTTGCGGAATATGCTATTCACTTTCATGAAAATGCCATCTAGGTCCTGTGGGCTAATACCCCTCAATTTTTCCGCCCATTGATTGCTGACCTCACTCCTGAAGTATGAACGGGTTAAGTTCCGGACATTCTCCAGGTGTAATTTCAACAAAGCCAACGAGGGATGGTTGTAGTCCGAAAATCGTCGATAAATATTGTTGACGCGTGTGAGAAGAAGGCTTTTCGATCTTTTCAACCTTTTGATTGTTTGGTGTTTCATATCCTTCCATATTGTTTCGATGTTTAATCTTGGGAACTACTTTCTCAATCGTTTCCAACGTCAGCTTCTCTAACTTTGACAAATAGAGAGCTTTTTCATCGTCAGTTAGATTTCTGTTATTAGGAACCATTGGAGGAGGACATTGCTTCTGGTACTCCCGATTAAACTTCTTTTGAAACTTTCCCCAGTCTGTTTTTTTGAAATTCAACCGATGGTTTTCATGTTGAACTGGAATGGGGAAAAAATCATCCCTTTGATGATTGATTTCCATTACGATGGCGTTATGGTCGCTATCATAAGGAAGCACCTGCAGTTTTCGTTGAGGACTATTAAAGCTGAATTCAAGTCTTGCGTCAGCAATGCAGAGGTCCAACTTTCAATTTGTTCTAGGGTATGTTGAGAACTCCGACCCATATAGGTTGCACCTGTATTCAATTTGGTTCTCTGGTATACATGATTTCAGGGATACACATCTTGGATTATTGGTGGCGTTCAGGCATGATGTATGCTTGGCATTCAGGTCGCCGGCAAAAATATAATAACTATGCAGCCTGTTCAATGCGAGTATTTCAAACAAGGAATTGAGTTCCTCCTTGAATTTGAGAACATTTTGACCAGTTGCATAGGCAGAGATAACGAAGAGGTTATCCCCACCTGGCAGTGAGATTTTGATGACGGACACTTCAAGAAATTCAAAGTTTTTGAATTCGACTTTTTCAATATTTTGGAAACAATAGGGTCTTCTAACCAATATCCCGGGGCTGCCTCCCCCATCTTCTATTACCCTATCGTTTCTTACGAATGCAAAATCTTTGAATTCCATGGAATGCCATGAATTGAGGTGGGTTTCAGTGAGAAGTATGATGTCAGGCTTTTGCTTAACAATAAAATCAAGGAGAGAATCACGTCGATGTATAACAACGATAGAGTTGACGTTGATCGATATGAGGCGAAGCCTATCCATGGGAATATGACTGGATGACAAGTTATTATTAGGCATTTGAAAGACCTAAACGCTGAGATACAAAGTTAATTTTTGAATCTTGTTTGTCGATTCTCTCCGATAAAGAATTAAGTTGCTGGTAAATTTTGAGAAGCAGCTCATTATTGCCACTTACATTATTTACATTATTTCCAGCTGTTTCTGCTGGTCCTCTAGCAGCGAGTGCAAATGATACTCCGGGCTTGACGAAGTTGGAAGGTATGATATTACGGTGTACTTGTGTTTGCTTGGGGGCAAATTTAACTTTTGCATCTTGATATCGGGAGCATCCTCGATATGATGCTGGGTGGCCAAAAATACCGCAATAAGCGCAGTATAATTTTTCTTTAGGCTCCGTCTGAGCCAATTTGCACTCACCGGGAGCATGAACGTCTTTGCATTTAACGCAACGATAGTGCATGGCACAATTGCCAGCCGAATGTCCAAATCTTTGACACCGATAACACTGGTTGACTTCTCTTTTCTGAAGGCGTTCCCACCTCACCACTCTGAAATTCAAGTACCTTATTTGTTGAAGAGCACTTGGACTGCTCTTATTTGTAATTTGTACGAGGTAAAGTGTTAAATTCTTCCTTTCTATGGTGACCTTCTTGTCGCAAAGGCTTTGACTGAAACAACATCAATATCTGGTGCAGCTTCCTTGAGCACCTGAAGAAGATCAACCGTATCCTCTCCGCAGTCCAAACCCTTCAACAAGAAGGTCTGATTTTTTCACTTTTTTGGGTATAGGTGAAGTGTGGAACCTCCCCAGATATCAGCGCATCTTTGGCTGACTTGAAATCAACCAGTGATTTCGTCCTTATAGTTAATTTTTCGGCATCAACTCTTTTGATTTGGAAATTGGCAAGTTTATTTTCGGCTGCCAATAGCCGAACCATATCTTTTCCGGTTTGCCCGAACACGTTGATTGGCGGAACTTTTTCTGTGTTGTTGGAAGCTTTTTCAGAGGAACCAGCAGAACTGCGGACTGGTTTTTTCTCCTTATTTTTGTTCATTAAATATTGAATAAAATTTGTCATTATCTTGATTAAAATTACCTGCGATGTTTTCTTCAATTTCCATATCTTCGGTTAATCCCTCCAGCGCTGCAAAACAGTTTTGGCTCTCGTTGGTGCCACCAGCACTCAGAACTTCTTCTGGAATCGCTTGCCTTGTACTTTTCTTCGGCTTTGTTACCTGTTGCCATTGATTTTGCAGCTGCGTCTTTTGAGGCTTCATCTCTTTCTGGAAGAGATCCTTGAGGGACTGTATCTCTAGCTTTAGTTCATCATTTTCTTTTTGCAATTTGGCCATTTGTTGATTGTCCGCTATTATTTGCAGCTTGCACCCTCCATCTGCGGAGTTTTTTTCGTTATGTTTTGTTTTGGTGATTATCGCCATTTTCTATTCGTCGTTTCCCCAGGTTGCCCCAACGGTGGGAAGCAGTCGGGCTCTTCTATACCAGCGGTGAAGTTTTCTTTGGTAATTTGTTTTTCGTTATCAATCGAAGTAAAAATATTCGATAGAAATTTCCTGAGTCGATTACTTCGACAAGATAAGATTTTTTCCGATAAAAATTAACCTCGGACTAACGTTTGTAAAAAATTAATTTAATTTTTGAAAACTTTTGACAGGAACGATTTAAAAGACGTCTATACGCCGACGGATTCCTAGTCATGCCAGTGGCTGCACACTTGTATGGAGTAACGAGTCTACTAGCTGTCCAACCTTTGACCGAACTCCTCACCAAATGAGCTGACCGAGAATTACGGTTCATTGTCATATTCTCCAGAATCTATGTCTTAAGTGGATTGCGGGTCGATTTCTATTCCGTCGTTTGTGTTTGTATCGCGAAAATTGCAAAGTCTTACTTTAAAAGCATAACAAGCTCCTGAGAAAGGTATATACGTCTAGTCGTCGTTGTAAACAGACTTCTGCCAATAATTTTCAAAAATTAAATAATTTTTTACAAAAGTCAGTTGGAAATCCATTTTTTTAAATTGAAAATCATCACCGTCGAGTTATTTAAACAACTATCGAATAACTGACGTTTCACTTCTAGAGAAGTCAAAAAAAGCAGAACGACATTCAAGAACAGTCCCGGTTAATGAACATTGCCTCGAATCTGGCTGCATAAGCAACGAGATGGAGGAGCGCGATTGCTTCTACCATCAAATAGAACAACCATGTCCAACGATGGCAGGCAAGAAAAAAATCTGAACTGATAATTTTATCAATCGTCAAAGTCGGGTAACGATAAATTGAAAATAGAAAATGAGGAACTCAGGCTTAGGATCCAGTCGCTAGAAGAGCTAGTTAGCAAACTAACTTTCAACAAAGAAAAAAAAACCACCAAGAAAGAACAAGAAGTAAAGGCAAAAGCAACCGAAGACAAAAAACCGAAGAAACCACAACAGAACATATTCAATGCATGCGGCGCAAATGTCAGTACAAACTATTATACAGCACTAGTTGAGCTAGACGATTCAATGAACATTGAAGAGGACAAAGGTAACAAAAATTCTGAAAATTGTTTTACTAAACCTGATAATACATTCATGGAATATTAAAAAATTTAAAAAAAAAAGGGGAATAAAATCAAAAGTTTTGTCTGCTGGTCCGTCTGTCAATATTAATCAAACGAAAGAAAAAGTCCCACCAATAAATGTATTTAGGCAAACTGGAAAAGATATGGTTCGGTTCTTGGCAGTCAAAAATAAATTAAATGATTTTGAGATCGAAAGAGTGAATACCAGACGATTGAAAATGTCACTGGTTGACTTTCAGACAGCAAAAAGTGCGTTGAATACTGGAGAGGTTCCGCACTATACATACGCCCCCGAGAACGATAATAAGCAAACCTTTTTGTTGAGTGGTCGGGATTGCGGAGAAGAGACAGTCAATCTCCTTCAGTTGCTTCAAGAAGTTGCACCAGAAATAGAATTTATTTTAGTTAAAGACTTTGCAACAAGGAGATCGATTGTTGAACGTAAAAAATTGACTTTTTTACTTAGTCCAAATTCTGAATAAAAGCAGTCCAAGTGTCCTTCAAAAAATAAGAAACTTGAATTTCCGAGTGGTGAGGTAGGAACACCTCCAAAAGGGCGAGGTCAACCAGTACTATAGGTGTCTAAGATTTGGTCATTCGGCTGCCACTGGGGAGATGAAATACAGATGTATAAAGTGTTAAGATGTCCATGCCCCCGGCAAGTGCAGATTGGTACAGACGTAGCCCAAAGAAAAACTATATTTTGTGGTCTCTTTGGTGCTCCAGCATCATATCGAGGATGTCCTCGGTATCAAGACACAAAAGCAAAATTTACTCCAAAACAAACTTAAGTATACTGCAGTGTGATAACTACCAACTACACAAAGCCCGGAGGGTCATTTAAATTTTCTGCTAGAGGACCAGCAGACAACAAAGTAAATAATATGAATAATGCAAGCAGCAGTAATAAGCTGCTTCTTGAATTTACCAGCAACTATATTCTTCATAGGAGAAAATCGATACACAGAATTCTAAAATCAACTTTTTTTTCAGCGTTTAGGGTTTTCAAATGCCTCAAAATAACTTGTCATCCAGTCACATTCCCATGAATAGGATTCATCTCATCTCGATCAAAGTTAACTCCATTGTGAGTCTACATCGTCATGACTGTCTCTTGGAATTCCTTGTCTAGCAAAAGCCTGACATCATGCTTCTCACTGAAACCTACCTCACCTCATGGCACTCCATTCAAGGATTTTGAATTCATAAGGAACGATAGGGTAAACGGTGATCAGAGAGGTGACACCGGGATATTGGTGAAAAGATCGCCTAATTCAAAACCGCTGAGCTGAATAAACCAACGTCAGAAATAAAAGCGTTACGGCGACAGTTCGAAGTCTTGAATCCCCTCTCCAGTGAATATGGCAAGGGCGCTCAAACTCACGCGCGAGACAGCCATCTAAACCAACGCCATACTCTAAGCTCCTCGCCAAACAGAAGGCCTCCGCTGCTACTACGCACGCTTTGGTGCTGACATCCAAATCAACAGACCTCTTTTTAACTTTTCAAAAAACTGAAAGCGCCCAGTCAATGAGTAAAGAATCTACCCTTCGATTGAAAATCTACGACAAAATTAGCAAAAACACATTCCTCATTAACGCCAAGGTAGACGTCTCCATCATCGCCTTCAATCAAGGACCGTAATTATCCCCACGTGGGCATCAAATAATCGTAGCCAATGATTCATCCACCAAGCCGTTCAGACAATGGCAGCTTACACTCAACATAGGACTGCCAAGATATTTCATGTCAACATTCATCATCGCAAACGTCAGTTGCGCACTCAAAAGTGCCGATTTCTTACAAAAATATAGACTCTTTGTGGACAGCCATGGACGAAAGCTTATAAACTGTTCAAGAAACAGCGCAGCAGTAGCACACACTGGCACAGAAACCAAACCATTAACGTCTCCGGCACCCCACCAAATCTCAGCGACAAATTCAGTTCCTTACCCGACTAGTAAAAGGATATCACCACGTTTGAGCCTCATGGAAACATCATTTACACGACAAACCATAAAATTTCGCCAAAAGGGCCTCCAATGTACTCCAAGCTCTGTAACCCCTCGTCGGAAAAACTGGAGGCAGCAAAAGCGGACTTTAACAAACCCTTACAGCTTGGAATTTGCATACCATCTAAGAGTACATGCCACACATGGCTGCGAAATTGAACGGCTAGTGGCAAATATGTGGTAACTTTATATGTGACGACCTGGTCCCTTAGCGCGACGCTTGAAGTAACCCCCTAGGCACTCTCCTCCAGCAGTTAATGGAGAAAGTAACGTCATCAATAAGTTTGTCCAAACATGCCTTAAATATCAGTGAAACAAGGTCAATTGCTACATCAAATCATCCCTGTAACGCTAGACTACCACCAATTCTAAATTCGAGCATATCAACGTGGACCTAAATGGACCACTACTGTCCAGCGATGGATTCAAGTACTGTCTCAGTATCGTCGACAAATTCACTCGATGACCCGAGACAGTACCCCTAGAAATCATTACTGCCATCTCGGTCGAGGAGGCACTGATCGCGTGCCAACCAACACATTCGTTCCCAAGGACCTAAGCGGCATCACTTACGTCTTCATGCGGAACGACGGGGCAAAAGCTCCTCTTGCACGATGGCCCATAACCTGTCCTTAACAGGATGGATAAGTACTCGAGGGTGGACATAAACCGACGTCCAAGCTCGATTTCCATCGATTAGCTCAAGCACGCATTTTCAGCTGCACAATCCAGTTCTGAGGCACAGCGTGCAGCAGCAGTGGCAACCCATTCAGAATGCGTCTCATGGCGTCCGTTTCCGGGCCTAACGATATTTCTCCGTGGCTCCGAGAATCTTAAGCCTTGACATGATTATGCATCGCAAGCAACATGTGGTGACAATCTTTTGTCAATACATGATTGTGCATTGCAAACATCATGACTCATACTCGCTGCCATGACCTGCCCACCTTCATGCAAGGTTCCAGTGCCTGTACACGATTATGTGTCGAAAACAGCTTCATCAGCAACTGATGTACGTTCATAGTTCATTCCCTTATAGGCCCTAGTACACGTTGGGCTAATGAGTTGGACCAACGTGTATAAGACTACTTGGCGTAACTTGGCAGTTGGCGGCCAGCCAAATGTTTTCTGGCGCAATCTACCATGCATAGTACATTCACCTAGTACCCACACCTTTCATTTACCCTGTGTTGCACACTTTTTGAATTTTCCCAGGGGCACGTCAGCTGTTCCGGGGCAAGTCAGCTGAGCCCAAGGCTGGCGCGCTCAAGCAACAAAGCAAAAAGCAAATAAAGTTTCCGACGCACATGTTCATTTACGCATTTCAGAACATGGAAGTGCTGCCAGATCCTAATAAAAACTAAAAGATTGTATGGAACGAATTTATTTTTCTGCAAAGTTATTGATTTTTTGAGATACGGTAATCCTTGAATCTCTCATCGAAGCATATGTTTATATTCGCGCCAATCCTCGCGTCAGCATTTACCTACCTACCTGCTACCGAAGATTTATGACTTGCTGTTCGGCTTGTGTTCGGATTTTTCCGGAGGGTTGATGGAGTGTGGATACTATTTGAGTATACTATGGTACCAAGAGCGTTCACACTTTGGTCTCAGTTCTTAGTTGCTGTCAGTAGTTCACCGTACATGGTAGTGTTCTAGTTTTGTGGCGTAAAAAGTTTATTTACGAGTTACGATGGGAGCTTAGATAGTCAAGAAATTTTGAAATTTATGGATTTGTATCAAATTGAACCATTAATATGCAATCCTAAACACAAACATCAAAAAATAAGAACAAAGTGAATTGCATAGCGTTTATATCTTTGAATACAGATAAGTCAGGCTAAAATGATTCAATGAATGA
This sequence comes from Odontomyia ornata, assembly GCA_963969285.1. Lineage (NCBI taxonomy): Eukaryota > Metazoa > Arthropoda > Insecta > Diptera > Stratiomyidae > Odontomyia > Odontomyia ornata. Next base: position 46,011,228 of record OZ017738.1, on the reverse strand, counting down.
AAAACAATTCAAATATTTATTAATTAAAGTTTGAACCAGTCATCAATAAAAGAAAATAATTCTTGCATTTTATTTTTTTGTATTTCAGGTCAATGATGCTTGGAATCGTATAGCTGATGATTTGCATGTCCCCTTCGTCTAATGGCTAATGTGGACTGAGTAATGCCATCGTGCCCTCATTTTTGGAACAAGACGACGAAACATACGAAAGTGCAAGTTTTGTTTCAGACTAGTAAATAAAACTTAAGAACAGATGCATGGAACAAGCAACGCTTTTCTCAATTTTGAATTAGCCGAATTATTATTCACAATCACGACAATGGCAAACAAATGATGTTCAACTTACTATTCGATGTTACTCTTCAACATATCTAAAATACAATTTTGTTAAGAAGATTTTTTTTACTCTAAGCGTTATCATTTTCATTCCACAGCACTCAAACCACAAGATCATTCAACGTAGCAGTTTCGGTGGCCACCCCAATTTTTGCAACAGAAGTCCGAAGGACGGCGGCCGGCTTCACGGTATTCACAGGTACCTCGCCAGTCAAATGGATTAAGTATTTAAGTCCAACCAGGTGAGAGGAATGGGGATGTTAAAGCTGTCAAAGTCAAACGTTCTTTCACGCAGTTTCGTCAAGTCCTTGATTTTGCGAGTAATTTTCTGTGAAAAGTGGTAAACTAACTAGTTTTCATGGTCCTAGGATACTTGTTTAATTTGATCAAACGCATAGCGGTCATAATTCATTAGACAGAAACTGACAGCAGGTCGTTGTTGGGAGTCATTTACTGCCGAACGAGGTTGCAGAACCTTAATGATTGCAGGAAATTAACCATAGAGGCCAAGACCCGGCTTGGTTGCCTCATAATGGGTGATGAGGACTTGTACTTGTTATCCTATGAAATTCATATACAGTGTAAAATCTATACAGCGTCACTCGATTCGCTTCCATACAATGATACACTCTATATAGCATTATACCCACTCTCAATAACGACAACAATTAAATGATAAAAAGTACTTTTTAAGTTGCCAAAATTAGTACAACTGCGTAGCTGTGTGCGTTCTTTTGTCGCTCTATTATCCTAGCCCGTAATAAAGTCGACTATCGGCATCATACATACCGAACATTCCAAGAAATCCGTTATTTTGTTTACAGATAGGGATCGCTTGCACGTGTAGACTGTTATTAGTTGCAGTCATCGAGTATCTTTACGTTATCATATTCTTAGTTGCTCACAAACTTTCAAACTGTAAACATGACAAATAACAGAAAATCACTGTGTCTTGACGAAAAAGTTTTACTGATACGCGCAATAGAGGCGATGTTGGCAGACGCTTTGGATTTAACCGCTCTACTGTGTCCACAATATGGCAAAATAATAAATATTCTATAAGCAGAGGACGATGGTAAATCTTCCAAAAACCCAAAGAAACCTAAATACGAAGATTTGGATCAAGCTATGCTATCATGGTTTCATCAACAGCGCCAGAATAATTAGCCTATCTCAGGGCCGATCATGAAAGCTAAGGCGAAGTTTGCTGAAGAACTTGGTTTACTTTCTTTCAAAGCATTAGAAGGATGGCTCGGAAAATTCAAGCAACGTCACCATATCAACTATGTAAAATCAGTGGTGAAGTACGAATTGTTGATACGACTGTTACTAATGACTGAATTAATAGAGTGTGGTCAAAATTGGCAGGAAAATACCTTTAATGCTGATGAAGCAGGAATTTTCTATATGTTGACCCCAGATAAAACTCTAAAATTTAAAGGAGAAAAGTGCATTGGAGGAAAGCTTTCCAAGGAGCGTATTACAAAGCTTGTGGTTGCTAATATGGATAGCACAGAAAAAAAAGCTAATGATAATAGGCAAATCACAAAATCCGCTGTGTTTTATATTAATAACATTAAAAAATAGTCAGTGACGTATAAAGTTAATAAATCAGCTTGGATAACTAGTCAACTTTTTGAAAAAGAAGTGCGAAAGTGGGATGCAGAATTCAAGGGACGAAAAATTTTACTTCTTGTTGACAACTACACTGCCCACCCGCTTATATCAAACCTTCAAAATATAGAGTTGACATTTCTTCCTCCAAATATGACTAGTGTCTTGCAGCCAATGGATCAAAGCGTGATTAAAAGCCTCAACGGCCACTACAGAAAAAAAATGATTGATGGAGCTAGTCGAATCTGAGGGTAAAACTTCTGTTAATATGCTGCATGTAGTAAATTTTTTATCTAGAGCCTGGGAAAAAGTGGCATGCACAACTATACAGCACTCTTTTTGACATGCTGGACTTTTTACAAGTTCTATGAGTGATGAGGAGAAAATGACGACCTTTCATTAACTGAGTGGATTCAACCGTTTAACATAGCAGGTAAATTTACAAAAAATCTTAAAAACTAAATCGAATAAGACGACTGCGTGCCTACAACGGCTTCACTCACAGACAAAGAAATTTTGGATTCGGTGAGAAAAACTGAAGATCAAGAACAAGGAGATGAAGAAGATAAGGCGGATGAGCCTTAGCCTCCACCAAGTATTAAAGAAGCTCTGGAAGCAGCAAAATTATTGGCAAAGTACTTTCTTTATCACCAAAATACCTCAATATGGCTAGATATGAATAACATAAGTGAAAAAATACAACATAATTACTGGTGCAGCAAAAGACGTCAGACGAAAATTACAGACTATACGCAACAGCATTCAAATAAGAATTGTTTTTTATGTAACTACTAACACTAGCCTGAAATAAACTTTTTCTTTTTCTACTACACATTTTTCTTCTCTCCATTTAACGACAACTCTCTATAACGTCAAAAGAGTCGTTGTATAGATTTTACTAGTTTATTTATAGTTTCTATAAGTAAATTAGAGGAAAATTACTATTTCTAAATTATTTTAAACTGATTCAAGAAGTCCCAGGAATGTGACTAAGAATTAGTGACTGGTCACTGTTTGAATTAGTAAAACCGTGCCTTCTCCTTCGTAGCGCTACAGCCCATCTCAGGACTTCGCTTCCTGGAACAAACACCTCCGCCTGTCTCGGTCCGTTGACCGCAAACTCCAATTTTGGAATCCGAGCAGCGATGAACTGTCTTCGTTGATTGAATCAGGCCTGTATTTCTTCCGTTTCCCCGCTGGTCTCTCCCCTTCATACGATTCATGTGACCAGCCCATTGCAGCTTTCACAGTTTTACAATCGTTGAGACCTCCGGCTCGTCAAAATTTCACAATTGGTCTACGTAGTTACGCTCCGATTATCCACGTCAAGACCCGTCTCGGGAAGGCGGTCAATATGTTTGTGGGTACTTGGGCTGGGGTCCATGTTTCACACCCATAACATAACACAGGTCTTATCACAGATTTGTATATTTTGAGGTTTGTTTTCCTGTGTATGCAGCTGGTCTTCAAGTTTATCAAAACTTTAATAAAATATTTTATTTGCGAGCTGTATTCTTCGGTATATTTCGTCCCTTTCATTAGCGGTGCTCGTTACTTTGGCGCCTAAATATACAAATTTGCCCACATTTTCGGTATTGTACTCGCCAAAGTATGATATTTTGGGTATTAGATATATTTTCCCCGACAGCGTCATGAGCTTTGCTTTGTTCTCATTGATTAGTATTCCTACTAGTTTCGCTTTGCTTCGCTGTCGAGTTTCAGGAAAAGTTATTTGGCGTTCGTTAACGACCATGATAAAATATTGATGTCGTCCACATAGACTATCACATGGCTCGACTTGTATAGTAGCGTATCGCTCTTATCAACAGGTAGCTTCCTGATGACATCTTTCAGAGCCAAATTGAGTAACAATGGGACCTGTCCATTTCCCAGTTTTAGTCTGATATTTGTATCAAAGGCGCCGCAGAGTTGGTTATCGATGCAGACTTGGGAGGCTGTTGGTGTTATTGTCATTTTGGTAAGCGGACTAATTTGGCTGGCGCTTTCTTTTTGTGTTTGGGAGGTGTATGCCATTCTCGCAAGAAGGCCACTAGACTACTCACAAAACACCTCCCCTGTCAACTTGAGAACCCAGCCTGGAGCCGTTTGACACATTACTTCGGGCTAGGTCTCGTTTAGCCTCCAAGCTGGAGGATCCCTTTCCTAGCGGAAGGGGGAGGGGAAGAGGAAGTGCTAGAAAAGCGATCCCCCAGCCCCAACGCCCCCAGCTGCTGTGAGTTCCTTTTATCTTTTAGGACTGCCCGAGCATAATGTGCCACCTGGTTCCATTTGTCAACCGATTCGATCATCACCGCAACTATATTATCCGGGGTGAGCTCTCCCGTCTCCCTGCAAAGGTCCCTTCGTAGCCTGACCCATTTTATGCACGCGAAAAATTTCTGGCAGGTATTGTCCTCCTCTTATGGGTAAAACCGACGATTGGGGGACCGTGACTTACCAATTTTGTGCAGGTAAGACTGAAAACACCCACGCCAACTCAAAAGCTGGGTCAGATAGAAGTCTGTCTCAGAATGCCTTTGATTTAGCCACGGTCTCACATCCGGGATGAGGCATGCAGTCCAACTTCCTTTCGTGCAATTGACCCAAGCCTGCTGCCAATCGTTAAACTAGAGCTGTCTCTCCTCGCGGACAACCATCTCCCTCGCATCCTCGTTTCGGCGTAGATAAATAGCATGGCGCTCTCTAGCAATGAGGGTGACAGGTACCACGCCTGCAATAACTCTCACCACCGAATCAGAAACTGTCGGTTGCGGAGATACGATTCTCAGTGCTCCTCTTCTCTGTACCTGTGCCAAACGTTTATGGTATACCTCCTTACTGAGAGTGTCGCCCCATACTTCTGCTCTACACAGCAGCACTGAGCCTACAGCACTCATCAAGAGGCGTATTGTTGATGGGCTGGGTCCCCCTACGTTGGCCATAAGTCGACTCAGTGCCGATACTGTCAAAGTAGCCTTCTCAGCTATTGCCCTGATTTGCTCAGAGAAACTCATCTTCGAGTCGATCAGTAGCCCCACGTACTTCACCGATGGCTTTGATTCGATTTGCATATCTCCAATACTGATCATCCTTACTCTAGGGGTTCTCTTTTTTGTCAAGATGACCAATTTGGTTTTCTCTAGTGCTAAACTGAGCCCGTGAGCAGTCATCCAGTCCCTCACTCGACGCATTAGCATAGCTAGTCTAAGTTGCGCCTGTTCTACGGTGCGTCCAGCGACCAGAGCCGCAACGTCGCCAACCAAGCGCGACTCATCTGGCATCTCGAGTCTCAGTAGCCCATCCCAAGACACGTTCCACAGGTCCGGATCAAGGATAGATCCCTTGGCAACACCCGATGTAATTTCCATCCTTCGTTGGCCCTGTGTCGAATTGTAGAGCAGGCTTCGGTCCTTTAGGTAGTTCCTTAAATGCCGCAGTAGATATTCTGGAGCTTGAGAAGGGTTTTCCAGGGTACCCAGAATATTCACCCATCTAGCGGAGCTGAAGGCGTTCCTGACGTCGAGTGTCACCAACATGCTTCTGCTTTTTGGACCGCGTTCACCACCTCTGCAATTGCATCAATGGTAGAATGGCCTGCTCTAAAGCCGTACTTCCGAGGAGATAGGCCCCTAGTAGCACGAATCGCGTCAGTGAGTCTTCCCTTGATGAGTTTCTCTAGCACTTTCCGAGCCGTGTCTAGCATGGATAGTGGGCGGTATGCAGATGGCGATTAGGGACTTCTCTTTCCCTTGCTGATCAGCACGAGCCTCGCCACGCTCCATCGTACCCGGAAAACCCCGTCCCGTAGGCAAGCGTTGAATATGCTGAGCAGCAAGTCAGGACAATGGTGATAGACAAGCCGCAACACCTCTGCTGGAACACCATCTTGACCTGGAGCCTTCCTTGCTTTCAACGAAAGGACCGCCTCTTCCAGTTCCGGCTGTGTGAAGAGTGGACACTCGACTGCTGTTCCACCATGAACAGCGTGAACACGGACGGGATGGGCGGGAAAGAGTGCCCGCATTATCTCATTTATCTTTTCCGCACCAAGCTTCCGCATAACTAGCTTGTAGCCAAGGATCCCACGGATCCTTGTTCACATTGTCCACTAGGTCTTGCCTGCAGCGGGCCTTGCTGTTATTGATCAATTCGCGAAGGCATTTCCTGGCCAACTTATATGCTGCTGCGCGGCTGCTTGCCTCGTCATGGTCCCGCATCCGTTGGGCCTCGCGTCGAAGCTTGTGACACCCCCTTCGTTTTTCAGCGATTTCAGTTGACCACCAATACACTGGGAGCTTGCCGTGCCTTGATTTTCGATGGGGCATAGAAGCATTGCAAGCAGTCGTGATAATGCTCATAGTTGAGTCCCCCCGACTTGAGCTGCCAGTTCTTCCGTCTCCTCCGGATTTCCCTGCAGCGGTGCAATCGCTGTGAGAACCTTGACGAACCTCTCGACGTCCATCCTTCCGATGTTCCATCCAATTGTAGAAAGCCGAGGGCACGGACGTAGGGAGACAACATCACTTATCTCAAGCCGAATGCACTGATGATCACTGGCTGAGTAGTCCTCTAATACTCTCCAGTTGTGTATCCTCCGTACTAAGGACTCCGAGGCGAAGGTTAGCTCCGGTATGGTTCCTTCACAGCCAATACGGCGGAAGGTCGGCGACTTGGTAACTTGGTAACTAAAAATTCTATAATCCCCCCCAAACTCAGTTACTCAGATGGGATCGAACCATTAAACTTACGCGGAACTCTTATGATACCTCACCCACCTTAGTACTATCCACGGGCTATGTTGCTTAACTTTCTGGCTCAAGAGAGGAATAACATGGGCGCACGGCTAAAACTAATTCTCGAATATAAAAGTTGCTAGGAGACTAATAGACATTCGACATGAATTTGATCAGTCAATCTTCTGTAAAAATTTAGTGTAATTATCACGAATTTTTCATTCACATAAAATTTACTCATTCGATTCCTGAAAATGGCTCAATTCACCAATCTTTTAGTGAAACTATTTTCTTCTGAAAGTGAAATTTCCACTAATTTTATTTTAGAGAGTGGCATTGCAACATAAAGACCATTTTTTTATGATTACAATAAATGTGGTTCCAATATACAACTTATACCTAAACTCTCGCAAAAATATCAGAATAAAGAACTAGTGCTTTTTCTTCTGAAAACAAACCATCATTCCAACTACCCTCTTTTCTAGTGAAATGCCCTCGTTTAAGATTTTTATTTAAGGTCACTCAGTCAACGGATTCCCTTCTATGCTTATTCCATATTGGGCTCCAAACAGAATACTCTCTGAATGGAACGTGAAGGCAACTCTATGTTAATTTCATCAGTTCAACCAGAAATGTATTGGAGACTTAGGTGCGCAGCTTTGAATGGGTCAATTATGCAAATGAGCCATAGTCTGAATGAATTGTTGTCCGACATGCAGAACTACATCGACAGACCCCACTAAAGAATTCAACTGAATAAGAGGAATATACCGAAGGATGTTGGCTGAACTTTCCTAGTCATAAACTTATTCGAGTTAAAGGGTTTTTCTTGGTAAATGCGTTTCAGACGGTCAACTTGAGTCTAGCAACCCTTTAACATGACACTAATGACGACCCCCTCATTTTTCACTTTAGCTAAACGTACACACGTTCTGCATAGTTTATTAGGGCACATGCTACCAAGCATACTCCATGTATTATTCATCCTCAAATGGTCGATTTCATGCGCAACGAAGCTTTTTGCACTTTTGATTGAATTCATGTGGATGGAGAATCTACTCACAGAGCCGGACAATACTCGGAAACATAAACTTTGCCAAGAACTTTGCTTTCTCTGCCAACGGTTGCAGAAACCATTTGTGGTTAGAATGTATAGAGTTTCATGTAGAACAACTGAGGAAAAATTGTACATAGGACTGACTTTAGAATTTATGAAAATATAGAAAGGAAACCAGCGAAAAAGTTACGATGTGTTTGTGCGTGGTTTTACCGTTTCCTATTTAGCATAGTATTATTTTATAGAAGGGCGCGGTAATTTTAGATCCTTTGAATAAATTGAAAATTAAGGATTTGAAAAAAAAAGAATTTTTCAACCACTCATTCATTTAGAATTTTGCTTGCTTCTTTTTGGTATTTTTAAAAGGAAAAATAAAACACGAGCTAAGTCAACAGGTATGTGCTATTATGAGAAGGTATTTGTACTCAAGCCATGAAATTTTAACGGCTATATATAATGCAATTATAATGAAAAAACTAAAGAAATGCTTCAGTGAAATGTATATTAAATAATTGATACAAAGAAAAATCCCTTTCACTCTGTTTTAAGTGATCAGCACTTTGTTGCACTACCTACTGCTGATGTTGCGCATTGAACAAGGTTTCAAAACTATTTATGTTTTTCATGTCCCTAAAATCTTCAAGAAGATCTGATCAAGGATATACCATTTAGTTTTCTTTTTTGAGTGAGCAATATTGAGCATCAGATATCAAATACACAAAATAATTCTAAAGAAGACACGAGATAAGAATATCGGGGGAACAGATAACAGAGCAGTATTCCAGTAAAGGGCGAACAAATCTAACAAATACGGGGATAGAAGAAGAGATGCTATTAAATTTATGTCCATGCCTATGTATAAATCCGGAAACTCTAGACGCCTTAGTAATTACATTTAAAATAATTTGTGCATCAAATTTAAGTTTTGGTTCAAAAATCACTCCAAGGTCTATTTGACTGAACACTTCAGAGAGCAAAGTATCATTTAATATACAGGCAGTCCTCGACTTACGTCGTTTCGATTTACGTCGTTTCAAGTTACGTCGAGCAATGTTTTGACACTATTCCTCAAGCATACGTCATTCGTTTCGATTTCCGGCATAGGAGAATTCACTTGTCGCGATGTCAATGATCGTGGGGCCGGTGGGGCGCGGTGTCGGCGTACGGGGATACCCCGCACATTCTGCTGATTTTGTTTAGTTACTTCAGGAACAACGGACAATCAAGACGTAATACATTAGTTTTTTGCATCTTTGACAGTTTTTGTTTTTACATACATATTTAAGTGAATTTTAAACTATGCCACCTAAACAAGACAATAATAGTGAAGTGAAGAAGAGAGTAAGAAAGACAATTACAATGGAGTCAATAACTTTGTTTATTTGATATCCGCAGGCCAATCCTCTTTTTTCTTTAAAAGCCGTCGGGCCTTGCTTAGTTGTGTGAGCAGACGCGTTTCGACTACTTTGAGTCATCTTCAGTGTCTAAAGGATGTGTTGAAGGGAGCGACTTTATATAGTCGTAGGATGGGTAATTAGCGAATAGGTAATTAGCGGATGGGTAATTAGCGGATGGGTAATTAGCGGATGGGTAATTAGTGGATGGGTAATGAGGTCAGGAAGTAACTTACTCAATTATGCCACGTAGGGGGATATTATGTTTTTGTTTTTTTGCTTGTTGGCTGTCCGTTTGTTCTGTTTCATCTCGTTTCCGTTTTCGTCTAAGAGTGTGGTCTAGGACTGAGAAAATTGCGTCGGAATTGGTAACAAGTTGTTCGTTGATAATGTCACCGTCTGTCTTTCTATGTTTATAAATTTCAAGCCTTTCTAGGATGTCAAGTCTTGGTCCTTTGTTTTGTTTGTGTAGCAATTTCATAGAGTTTGTCATAGCATCAGGCTCATGTGCGTGGTTTTGAAGGTGCGTCGCATAATTGGAGTCTGCCTTGTTGTATAAGAAAGATCGTAGGTGCTCTTTGTATCTTGTCGTTAGTTTTCGTGTTGTCCTTCCTATATATACCATGTCGCAGTCCTTGCATGTCAGTTTGTATATGCCGCTGCCTTCGTATATCGATGTGTCATTCAGTTTTGGCTTCAGTTTGTTTCCAATGTTGTTGTTCGTTTTGAATGCAGTTTGCAATTTGTATTTCCTAAGGAAGTTTGATAGTTTGTATGTCTCTTTGCCTACGTATGTTAACGATACCCTCTGTTGGTCGTTCTTATGAGTTTCCGTCGGTTGGCGTTCCTGTTTTTGTTTGTACTGTGTGACTAGTTTGTCAATGTCGCATTGTTTGTATCCGTTATTATTAGCTATTCTGTAAATGTTGTTTAGTTCGTTGGAGTAGTTAGTAGGAGTCATGGGGATGGAGTGAAGCCTCTGCACCATTGATCTGTACGCTGCTAGCTTATGTTGTGCGGGGTGGTTAGATGTTTCATGTATGGTATGATCAGTTGTGGTTGGTTTTCTGTATATTTTGTAGTCCAATCGTGTTTGTTCACGTGTCACAGTTAGGTCCATATAGTTGAGTTGTCCGTTTGTTTCTTTTTCCATAGTGAACTTTATATTCGGGTGAATTTCATTCATATAGGCAAGTAGTTCGTCTTGTTTATTTTCTTGTGAGTCAATAACAATGAAACAGTCATCCACATATCGTCTGTAAAATATTACATTGAATCTTTTGACAACTTTGGGTATAAAGACTTCTTCCAAAGATTGTAAGAATATTTCTGACATTATTGAGGACATTGGATGTCCCATACCCAGACCGTCTTTGGCAATGTATGTGTTGCTATTGAACTTAAAATAGTTCTGTTTGATTGTGGTCTTTATGAGATTGAGTATTTGATCTGTGAATCGTCGGCTGTTGTTGAATGAAAGTTTTTCTTTTAGTATGGCCAGTGTTTCATCGACAGGGATAGACGTATAGAGGTTGGTGATGTCTAATGATAAAAGTTGACAATTTTCAGTCAATTTTAAAGAAGTGGTAGAATTTGCTAGCTCGCAGCTGTTCTTTAATGCGTATTTGTCGTCAAGGTGCACGACATCAGCCATTATCGTTGCCAAGTACCGTGCTAATTGGTATGCAGGAGCTGGGCGGTAGTTGACGACAGGACGGATAGGAATATTGGGTTTGTGGAGCTTAGGTTGTGCTTTAAGGGGTGGTGTGCATGGATTTGGGTTTATGTAGCGTTGCTTAGTATTAGGATTAGGAATGAAATTCACCCGAATATAAAGTTCACTATGGAAAAAGAAACAAACGGACAACTCAACTATATGGACCTAACTGTGACACGTGAACAAACACGATTGGACTACAAAATATACAGAAAACCAACCACAACTGATCATACCATACATGAAACATCTAACCACCCCGCACAACATAAGCTAGCAGCGTACAGATCAATGGTGCAGAGGCTTCACTCCATCCCCATGACTCCTACTAACTACTCCAACGAACTAAACAACATTTACAGAATAGCTAATAATAACGGATACAAACAATGCGACATTGACAAACTAGTCACACAGTACAAACAAAAACAGGAACGCCAACCGACGGAAACTCATAAGAACGACCAACAGAGGGTATCGTTAACATACGTAGGCAAAGAGACATACAAACTATCAAACTTCCTTAGGAAATACAAATTGCAAACTGCATTCAAAACGAACAACAACATTGGAAACAAACTGAAGCCAAAACTGAATGACACATCGATATACGAAGGCAGCGGCATATACAAACTGACATGCAAGGACTGCGACATGGTATATATAGGAAGGACAACACGAAAACTAACGACAAGATACAAAGAGCACCTACGATCTTTCTTATACAACAAGGCAGACTCCAATTATGCGACGCACCTTCAAAACCACGCACATGAGCCTGATGCTATGACAAACTCTATGAAATTGCTACACAAACAAAACAAAGGACCAAGACTTGACATCCTAGAAAGGCTTGAAATTTATAAACATAGAAAGACAGACGGTGACATTATCAACGAACAACTTGTTACCAATTCCGACGCAATTTTCTCAGTCCTAGACCACACTCTTAGACGAAAACGGAAACGAGATGAAACAGAACAAACGGACAGCCAACAAGCAAAAAAACAAAAACATAATATCCCCCTTCGTGGCATAATTGAGTAAGTTACTTCCTGACCTCATTACCCATCCACTAATTACCCATCCGCTAATTACCCATCCGCTAATTACCCATCCGCTAATTACCTATTCGCTAATTACCCATCCTACGACTATATAAAGTCGCTCCCTTCAACACATCCTTTAGACACTGAAGATGACTCAAAGTAGTCGAAACGCGTCTGCTCACACAACTAAGCAAGGCCCGACGGCTTTTAAAGAAAAAAAAAATTACAATGGAGGTTAAATCTAAGATTTTAAAACTCAAAGATCGCGGTTGTTCGACTCCATCTATTGGACGAGAACTTAATTTATCACGCACGACGGTGCAAACAATATTGAAAGATAAAGAAAAACTCTTAACAGCTCTACCTTCCGTCTCTTCAAACAGCACTATTATACGAAAAAGGTATGCTTCAATTTCTGAAATGGAAAAACTCTTGTACACTTGGATTCAAGATCAAACTCAGCGACGGGTTCCTCTAAGTTTGGCTATTATACAAAATAAGGCGCTGAGTATCATCAACATGTGGCGTTGTGCTCACGGATATTCCTTTTAAAAGAGCGAAGAAATTCAAATGCGAACCTTCCAGATGACAAACGTTTATTGAAAAGACATTTTTCATCTTAAAAACTACTTAACATAAGAAACGCCTCTGGCGGAAAATTAATAAAGATTCAGCGCTGCCACACTACCCCCCTCCGAGTGTGTGAGGTGTGAATGTCACTTTCTTCCGATCATATGTTCGCAGGGGACGTCGGTCATCAACATCGTCGCTAATAGTTGGTTTTTCACTAATTTCGTATGCCGGTTTTAACCGCTCTGTAGATATGTTGGTTTCCTTGCCGTTGACGAGGATGGTGAAAAGATGATCGTTCATTCGTCTGACGATGGGAAAAGGTCCCAGATATGGTGGCTGTAACGGTTTTCGCACGGTGTCGTCCCTCAAGAATACGTGCGAGCACTTATGTAAGTCCTTGTGTACGAAGATTTTTCGCTTGTCGTGGCGGGCCGTAGGTGTAGGGCGCAATTCTCGCATCTGTTCTCGGAAACTGTCAACGAAAATTTGAGGGTCCTGATCGCAGTCATCGTGTGTGATGAATTCACCCGGAACTCGGAGAGATTCACCGTAGACCATTTCGGCTGCTGTGGCGTTCAAGTCTTCTTTGTATGCCGTTCTGAGTCCCAGAAGAACTGTAGGAAGAAGGTCAGTCCAAGATTTTGAGTTGTGGCACATTAATGCTGCTTTCAACGCGCGATGCCAGCGTTCCAAAATTCCATTGGATGCCGGATGGTATGGGGTCGTGCGGGTTTTTTTTTGCTCCCACTAGATTGGCTAAAGCTTTGAAAAACGCTGCTTCAAATTGTGCTCCTTGATCTGTTGTGACTGTCCGTGGTGCACCGAAACGTGCGATCCAGTTGGCATAGAATGCTGATGTTACGGCTTCAGCGGTGATTTCCTTAAGGGGAACAGCCTCCGGCCAACGAGTAAACCGACCGATCATTGTAAGAAGGTATCGGTATCCCTGTGACGGTGGAAGCGGGCCTACTATATCGAGGTGTATGTGCTCGAACCGGTTAGCGGGGACAGCAAATTGTTGTGGAGCGTTTCTTGTATGGCGATGAATTTTGCTTCTTTGGCATGGCAGACAAGCTCTTGTCCATTCCGGAATATCTTTCCTCATCCCTGGCCAGACGAATTTTTGCTGTATGGTGCGGCATGTAGCCCTTCCACTAGGGTGAGAAAGGTTATGAAACGCATTGAAAATTCTTCTTCGTAACTGTTGGGGAACGAAAGGTCGTATAATACCAGTTGACACATCGCAATATAAAGATCCGCTTGTATCAACGGTTACCTCTTGGAGTTTTAGAGATGTGTTGGATTCCAAAATGGTTTGCAACTCCTGATCTTCTTGCTGAGCCTCTCGCAATTCTTGTGCTGTAACGACTGTTGGCATATCGATTTGTTCCAAACGAGTGAACGCATCCGCGACTAAGTTCTCGCTTCCAGATAAATGTACGATTTGCGTTGAGAATTGTGAAATGTATTCTAAATTGCGCAACTGGCGGGGTGTTGCCTTCTCCAGTTTCTGTGCAAATGCATAAATCAGTGGTTTATGATCAGTGCGTACCACAAAATCTCGGCCCTCAAGGAAATATTTAAAGAATTTAATGGCCTCGTAAATCGCTAATAGTTCGCGATCGTACGCGCTATAACCCTGCTCGGTCGAACTAAGCTTCTTTGAATAGAAAGCCAGGGGTCTCCATTGCATATCGGGTTGTTGTTGTTCCAACACGGCCCCTATTGCTCTGTCTGAGGCGTCGGTTGTAAGCCTGAGGGACTCTGTGTCACTAGGATGAGCCAGTGTCACTGGTTCTGCTAGACTCTTTTTGCATTCTTCGAAGGCGATCGTAGCAAGTTTGGTCCAGGGTACAGGGCGTTTGTCATTTTTCTTCGAATTATTGAGGAAAGCATTGAGTGGTGCTTGAATTTTAGCTGCGTTCTTGATGAAACGACGATAAAAATTTATAATCCCGAGGAATCTTCGAAGATCGTTGATTATCTGAGATTTTGCGTAGCTGAGGATTGCTTCTACACGTTCCGGGGGTGGTCTTGTGCCATCGCTCGAAATAGTGTATCCCAGAAAATTTACTTTGGATGCGCCAAATACGCATTTTGCTGGATTGATGGTTACGCCATACGATGAAAGTCTTTCCATTAACTGCTTGAGGTGTTGTTGGTGCTCGTTGATGTCCACTGATGCCACCAGGATATCGTCGAGGTAGCAGTAGACGAAATCTAATCCACGTGTCACAGTATCAATGAACCTTTGGAAGGTCTGTGCAGCGTTGCACAGACCGAAAGGCATGGTCAGGAATTCAAATGAGCCAAAAGGCGTTGTCACTGCTGTCTTCGGCACATCCTCCTCCGCCACCGGTATTTGGTGGTATGCCCTGATTAGATCTAGCGTAGAAAAAATCATTTTACCGCAGAGGATGTTACTGAAGGCTTCGATATGGGCAATAGGGTACCGATCGGGTACGGTGGCCGCGTTTAGCCGACGAAAGTCCCCGCAAGGCCTCCACTCCCCTGATTTCTTGGGTACCATAAGAAGCGGACTGGCCCAGGGACTCTGTGAGGGTCGGCAAATACCTTGGTCGACCATATATTGAAACTCAGCTTTTGCTGCTTTTAATTTTTTTCCGACGAGACGTCGAGGCCGAGCTGCAACGGGCGGCCCCTGTGTTATTATATGATGAACGATGTTATGAAACGTAGAAGTGGCCGCTCGTGAGGTGGATGTGACATCAGTATACTGATGTAGGAATTGACTCCATTCGACGCTGTTGTCTAGTTTGGAGATCCCATATTCAGTGGTTTTGAGTATGTCTCCCTTTGTGGTGATTCCCGTTGCATGGTCTATGAGACGCTGTCTTTTAAGATCGATTAAGAGATCGTATTTCAGAAGGGAATCCGCTCCAACGATTGGTGTCGGAATGTCTGCTACCACGAATTTCCACGGGAAGGAACGTCGGAGATTTAGGTCAAGAGTTAATAACTTAACACCATAAGTATTAATAGGCGTGTTGTTAGCCGCGAAAAGTTTGACAGTGCTTACTGCAAAAGGTCCTTGAACAATTTTGCGAGGTATGACAAAGACATTGGTGCCTGAGTCGACGAGAAAACGCACTCCTCTTGTTCGTTCTTGTATGTGGAGCCGGTTTTGCATTTGTATGCCATCGTACACCGGACAGAGTACGGATGGCGATATAAGTTTTCCGGCGTTTGGCACACCTGCGCTGGCTTAAACGCACACGGCTTGGTGCATTTAGTTGCCGCTGAACCAAATCGGTGGTGGTAGTAACAAAAACCAATATCTTTATTACGATTTGTTGAATGAGAGCGTGAGCTAGAACGGTGCGATCTTGATTTGAAACGTTTTTGTTCCTTGACAAGCGTCATGAGTTCCTCAAATTTTTCTTCAAGGGATTTTAATCTCTCGGTAAAGCTACTGTGTGCTGTTGATCTCACGCTTGCCACGGATTCTACAGCTGACACATGGGACGATGAAGAAGTTTCAATTATTCGATCAGCTATCTCTGCCAATTGGTCTAGGTCAATGCCGTGACTTGCAGACAGGATGCACCGTACGCTTACAGGCATACGTTTCATCCAAAGCGCACGGAGGATGTCGTCCGCAAGATTTTCATTTGCAAGGGTTCTCATTTCCCTTAACAGCTGACTCGGTTTCCTATCTTCGAGTTCTATATCTGTCAGGAGGCGGTGCAGTTTTTTGTCCTCCGACTCCGTGAGACGTTCAACTAATTTGGTTTTTAATGCATTGTACAAACCTGTTGCCGGTGGTGCGCGCACGAGATCGGAGACTTGTTTCAAGGTCGCTGCATCCAACGCTGCAATAACCGTATAATACTTCGAGACGTCAGTGGATATTCCGTATGCGTGAAAATGTGCTTCGGCCTGCACGAACCATAATTCCGGATCTGTCGGCCAAAAAGCTGCAACTTTGGGTGCTTTTACGACACGGTTGGCATCGATTTGCTCTCCTGAATGATGGCGGCTACTGGTGGCGGCTTGTTGGGATAGTGTGTCGGGAACTGGATTTGCAGCACTTAATGCACGTTCCGGCGAACGGTCAAGCGGCATGATTTCAATGTAAAATTGATTTCGTTGTGCGCAGTGTAACTTGCGTTGGGGTCACCAATTATCTGTGGCGTTGTGCTCACGGATATTCCTTTTAAAAGAGCGAAGAAATTCAAATGCGAACCTTCCAGTTGACAAACGTTTATTGAAAAGACATTTTTCATCTTAAAAACTACTTAACATAAGAAACGCCTCTGGCGGAAAATTAATAAAGATTCAGCGCTGCCACAAACACACTGCAAAATAAACGTGGCGAGAATAATAGTGAAGAAACAAAATGTTTTTCTGCCAGTCGCGGATGGTTCATGCGCTTTAAAACGAGATATTCGTTACATAACATTCGAGTGCAAGGAGAAGCTGCTAGTGCCGATCATGTGGCTGCTCAGAGTTTTCCTGGAATATTAAAGAAAATTATCGAAAGTGGAGACTATTCGCCTAAACAAATTTTTAACGTGGACGGAACTGGTTTATTTTGGAAAAAATGCCTTCTCGTACTTTTATATCGCAGGAAGAAAAGTCTATGCCTGGGTTTAAAGCGGCTAAAGATCGTTTGACGTTGTTATTCGGTTCGAATGTTGAAGGTGATCTTAAATTGAAACCCCTTTTGGTTTATAGGTCTGAAAATCCTCGAGCTCTTAAAAATTACGTCAAGAGTACTCTTCCAGTTATATGGAAGGCTAATCCAAAGGCATGGGTAACATCAATACTTTTTGAAGAATGGTTTACTAAGCATTTTATACCTGAAGTGAAACAGTACTGTTTAAACAATAATTTGGCTTATAAAGCTTTACTTATTTTGGACAATGCTCCCGGCCATCCTGTGCGTATTGCCGATATCGATCCTCAAATCAAAGTTTTGTTCCTGCCTCCCAACACTAGTTCGTTGTTACAGCCGATGGATCAAGGAGTTATAGCGTCTTTTAAGGCCTATTATCTCAGGAGAACTTTTTCGCAGGCTGCAAAGGCTAATGAAAATGATGGCATGGAGCTGAGAGATTTTTGGAAAAGTTATAATATCTTGCAATGCGTAAAAAATATTGCTGCTTCATGGGATGAGGTGACACCCAACAATTTAAAAGGAGTCTGGAAAAAGTTATGCCCATTTTTTTTAAGCCATCTGAAAGTTCTTCATCTACAGATTAACTAAATATCGATGAGATCACAACTGACATTGTTCATTTGGCTAACCGTTTGCCTGACATTGCAGTTACTGCTGATGATATTGATGATCTGTTATGCTCACATTCGCAAGAACTGACTGATGAAGATCTTATTGAATTGGAGGCCCAAGTACAAAAGGAAGCAATCGAGTCACAAGAAATAGCTTCTTCTATTAGTAACTCTGAAAAAGAACTTACACTAAAAAAACTTTCCGTAGCCTTTGCAAATTTGGAGAATGCCATGAAAATTTTTGAAGAAAATGATCCTAATTTTGAGAGAAGTTTCAACGTTAATAACAAAGTTTGTGCAGCCTATCAGTGTTACCAAGATCTATATGATAGCAAGAAGAAAGAAGCGAAGCAATCTAGAATTGATAGTTTCTTTAAGCCAAAAGTTTAATTTATTATTTATCATTACATATTTTGATTATATATTAAAGTTTTATAATTATTATTCAAATTAATAACACACAAATACCAAAAATAAATAACCATTTCATAAGTGCATATATAATTATTTTAAGAACTTACTTTTGATAATAAAGTATGTATATCCTTTGTTATAAATGCAGTTTTTTTTTTTAATTTCGAGTCCGTGTGGATCCTAACCCTTGAGTTTTACATATAAACATATGAAAAAATATGTCTCGACTTACGATTTACGTCGCGTATTTCGAGAACCTAACATGCCGTAGGTACGAGGGCTGCCTGTATAATTAAAATTAATACGAGAACCCTTGAGAAAAAAAGTCATTTTATGACATTTAGTAATGTTAAGACATAAATAGTTTAAAGCACACCATTTATTCGATGCATTCAGATCAGTTTGGAGGAGCTGACTGTCTAAATGGGATATGACTGCTCGAAATACTTTCAAGTCATGAGCATACAAGAGGCAAGAGGAATTAATTACAAAGGGGAGATCATTTATGAAAAACAGAAAGAGAAGTGGCCCAAGAATTGAACCTTGTAGAAAACCAGATGAAGGACGAAAAGGATTAGAAGTAGTACCAGAGAGACTTATTCGACAGAGATGACGTGATAGATAAGATGATATCCAATATAGAAGAGGACCCGAGATGCCAAGAGCGTCAAGCTTACTACAAAGAAGAAGATGATTCACAGTGCCAAAGGCCTTGGAGAAATCTGTGATGGTCACATCAACATGCGGTTGGTTATCCAAAGTTCTTGCAATATTATTTGTGCACTCCATTAAGTTAGAGGTAGTGGAGTATCCTTTGAGAAAGTCTTGTTGCTCTGGAGCCAAAATAGGGGCTAATGAGTTTGAGAGTCGAGTATGAACCAATCATTCAAGTAACTTTGGAAAACAGGAAATTATAACTAGGCACAATATTAGCTGTTTTCCAAGAGTTGGGGGAAATGCCAGTACTCAAACTAAGATTGAAAAAACTTAGCGATGAGGCTAATGACTTCAAAAATATGTTTGGTAAACCATCCGGTCCAGGGCTAATAAAGGGTGGTCCAATTAAAATGCACGATGTTAATTATAAATAAAACGAAAAGTTTTCCAAGCATTATGCTAATATTTTTTATTATAATAGAAGAATTTATGACAATTATGTGTGAAACCAAATATTGCCTAAATGCTCACCACGGCTATCGTGGTATACTTCTATCCGATGGGCCATATTTTCAATGACTCTGAGACACAATTTGGGTTCAATGTCGTTAATGTGCTGAATTATCTCATTCTTTCGCTCTTGAATTGTTCTTGGCTTATTGACGTAACTTTTTCTTTTAAATTTCCCGAGAGAAAGAAGTCCAACGGTGTCAAATTACATGATCGTGGTGGCCAATTAACATCGCCACAACGTGAGATACCAAGGCCATTGAATTTCTCGCGCAAAAAAACCATTGTTTCGATGGCTGTGTCGCAAGTGGCACCATCCTATTGGAACCACATACCGTTTAGGTCCATAACCTCAATTTCTGCCCACTAAAAGTCCGTTATCATCTCGCAAAGCGAACACCATTCACGGTAACTGCTTGGCCGTCCTCATTTTCGAAGAAGTATGGCTCGATGACGCCGCCAGCCCATAAACCGCACTAAACAGTCACTCATTGTAGATGACTCGGCTTTTCAACAATCACTCGTGGTTTCTTATTTGCCCAAATGTAGCAATTCTGCTTTTTAACAAATTCACTGAGGCGAAAGTGTGCCTCGTCGCTGAAGACGATTTTCTTTGTAAAGTCACTGTCTGTTCAACCAACCATTTGGCGTGTTGCCGACGCTTGAAATGGTCAGTAGACTTCAGCCCTTGAGTCAATTGAACCTTGTAAGCGTGTAAATTCAAATCTTTTTTCAAAATTTTCGTCAGTGATGTTCTTGAAATGTTCTATCGTTGGGCACGACGAAGAGTCGAGGTTAACGGATCTTCCGCCACACTATCGCGAACAACAGCAATGTTTTCTGCAGTACAAACTGGGCGAGCATGTACTGGTGGTTTCAAATTTCCTACAGACCAGGTTTGCTGAAATTTGCGCACAATTCTCCCGATTGTGGACACATTTGGTCGATTATGCTGACCAAAAAATCACGAGGTGCATGAAATACATTTTGACTTGAATGCCCATTTTCGTAAAAGGCTTCAACAACCTTAACGCACTGCTCATTTGTGTACCTCTCCATAGTTAAATTTTTCAAACACTGAAACAAAAACTGTCCAATTAAGTTGGGCGAAAAACTTGACGTCAAGGTGTGACTCACAATTAAAATCGTGCATTATGGTTGGGCCACCCTTAATTAGGATCAAGAGCATTGATCAAAGATTCGACTTTAGATACATCTGTACAAATATAGGAAATTGGGAAAGGAAGGCGATTAGGTAAGACAACACGATGCATAGCTGCAACAGAAGGCGAAAAAGTTAAAGAGAAAATTTGGAGAAACTTCTGCATCATTCCAACGGGCTATAAGGACTGGAAGGAGAGGATTTCAGAGACTTAATATAAGACCAAAACAGCTTTGTATTATTAGCCACAAGAAAACTATCCAGAAATCAAAATATTTGATTCAAATGAAAATTGTAGTAAAAATTCTAAATTTATAATAAAAAAAATAGGTCATTAATGATTTTCCTTTTATTAACTCCTATTGAAAATGGTTACAATATTTTACGAAGATGGATATTCCATGTTTAAGATGGTCTCTTAGTACACCTGCAATTACTTTTTAGAATTTCTGAATGTTTATTTATATACTTGTTTAATTGGAAAAATAAAATGGTAACCATATACAATTTTTCTAAATCTTTACCACTTTAATTTAAAAGCAAAAAATGAATACAAACAAAAAACAACACCAAAATTTTGTTTCAAATAATACAAGTGAGGCACTTCACTTTACAGATCAGGGTGGATCTGTAAAAAAGAACTACATTTGGCAGCTTCGAGGGGGACGCACTGCTTTTGGAAATAAGGCTGTGGTATAACTTGTATAACGATAATTGATCCATTCTCCCTCTCAAGAATTTCGGAAACATTTATAAATAAATCGAATTGTCTCAAAATTATAAAAAAACTCAATTTTTTCCTTATTTTCTCACTTCTAACTTTAAAACGATTCATTTTTGACATTTTTGTGTCGAAACAAAAGTTTCATAATTCAATTTCCTATAAGATATGAGTGATCAAAAATTTTAAAATTGTTTATCATTGCCGCAAAATAGCAGTGAATATAAAAAAGGAAAAAAGACTCGTTTTATTCAATTTTGTTACTACTTAGAATGCACTTAGGGCCTTCACATTTTGCCTTAAAAAATCTTTATAATATAATAAAACAGCAAACAAATTTTCTAATCTAAATTTATTTACAAATAGTCAAAATGTTTAAAATCATGCAAGTCTAAATTTATAGCATATAGAAGTTTGAAATGTTTTTAACATATCAAAGAGTATTTCATCAATCAAACGCATTTTATAAATTTAAAATCGGGTTATTAAGGTGGTCTGAGGAATTTATTAAAACCATACATGTTGTTTTTTTTTTTGCTAATAAATTAATTGAATATCTCGGTAACATTAATTTAAGTTAAATTCAAAAAATACGTTCAAAAGTACTCTAAAAGACGCTTCTATAAAAAAAGTTGATTGCACTAGTTACTGAGAGTTGACTGGTAATAGGCTGGTAATGTTTGAACCATTACCTATGTATTTCATAGCTCCTTCTGGATAAAAATTTTCAAATATTTACAATAATTTATATAACAATAATAAAAACAATTAGTATCGCACGTGAAAACCCCCAAAAGCTTGGTTAGGAAAATTGAATGGCTGAGCAGGCACGCGGGAGCATGTTACTGACCAAACCAACTTCCGAAAAAAAAATCAATAGGGTCATGAAAAATGAGAAACTCTAACTATCTCTAAGCGAAGGCCTGAGAGGGGCTGTAGTGCTACAAAGAAGAAGAAGATATATATATATATATATATATATATATATATATATATATATATATATATATATATATATATATATATGTCAACACTGGTGAAAGTCGTGAAATGCAGTCAGTCGAGCACGCCAGCGAAGCCGAGTAGACGTTTGTTGCTTACGGAGAGAAATTAATTAAATAAAAAGGCTAAATTGGTTGAACTCGGTTGGTTTTATTCATTACCCATTCTGACAGTTCAGAAGTGGGATCAGTCATGTACGTGATTAAAATGAAAAAACGTCGGGAAATAAACCCGAATTAATCAAAAGGTTAGTGCAATCAGATTTCCCAGAAGCAAGCAGCACTCCAAGGCAGAAGTTCAAATTGTGCGAAATTTAACTGGCAATGCGAGTAGTCATGACGACGAAATCACCCTAACAGAGGAGACGGGCGCACCCCGAGAAGCCGAGGAAGTGATGCATGAGCATGAGGCGCCACGGCAATTAAATCTCCAACAGCATCAACGCACTTTGCTGGGAAGGGAGCAGGCATTCCTAGAATCAACATATTGACAAACGAGAACGTTTTTCTCCGTCCGCGACATTGCGGAAATGATGTTGCCAAGTTTCGACTCGAACAAGCCAGACTGGACGGCAGAACAGTTTATTAAGCACATATGCGAGTTGAAGGAGATATACGATTGGGACGATAAATTGGTATTGTTTGCAGCACAATTAAAGCTGTGCGAATATGCAAAAATATGGAGCGACGGACAAATGCAAGTATTTAAAAGTTTCCCAGAGTTTGCGAACAAACTAGTGATCGACTTTTCGACTCGAATTGACGAGCCAATGTGCATTTAAAGTTGATGCGAACGATTCGTGCGAATACGGAAAGCTTGGACGAATACTTTTATGAAATGGCAGCAATTGAGCGACGGGGAGAAGTGTCAGATGCAGCAATCATAAAGTATTTCCGACGAGTCCTCAGTCATCCATCACTGCAAAATGCTCTAGCGGGGAGTGAATTCGTAGAACTGCAAGAATTTCACATGGCGATTAGCCGCTTCGAGGAGATTGTTGTGCCGGCTATAGATCCGCATCAGATGCGTGCATCACGCAGTGAATTTGTGCCGCTACGCGACCAGTCGGTACGAAATTCGAATACTAGGCCAGTCGAAATGCGCGAAACCGGACCGACATGTTTCAATTGCCGTCAGCGAGGTCATTTGGTAGTGCGGTGACCGCATCCATAACGACATACGCGTTGCGATCATTGCCGTCGTATGGGACATAGAACGAGCAAATGCCTCGACAGTGCTCAACAATCGAGAGGATCTACACCACAGAAGTCAGATGTCGTATTGCAAATACAGGAGGAGGAGAATTTATCAATTGTTTCCGGACCGCTATTGCCGCCGAAAAAAATAACTGTCAAGGGAAAAAGTATATTCGCAATAGTAGACTCAGGAAGCTCACGTTCATTAATAGCCCAATCCGTTGTTGATGCCATTGGGCCAGTCAAACCGAATGAAATCGAATTTTCTGGCTTCGGTGGAGGAAAACATTGCTCTACGGGAAAAATCAAAACGGAGATGCAGTTTGATAATAGGGATTTTCTTCACACATTCTATATCGTGGAAGATGGAATGTTGCCTAGTGCTGCTCTAGTTGGAGCTAATTTCCTAAAAAGCCAACATCGAAACATAATCATTGGAGATGGAGTTTGTTAAATCAAAGACAAAAAGAACTTGAACGAAGATGAGTATCGCAAGTTAGATGAACTATTATGCGAATTCAAAGATTATTTCGCCGAGAATCTATCAGAGATTGGGAAGTGTAAACTGGGACAGCTGAAAATCAGGTTGATATCAGACACACCCATTTACCACAGACCCCATCGCATTGCTTATGCGAAAAGACCTGAGGTGACAAAATTATAGACGAATTATTGGAGACAAACATTATTCAGCCGAGTGAGTCGTCGTATGCTTCTCCGGTGGTACTTATAAAAAAAATCAGATTCAAAAGATAGACTATGAGTGGACTACTGAGAACTAAATAACATGACGGTGAAGCGTCCCTTCTTGATGCCTGTAGTAGATGAGCTGTTAGCACAACTTGCAGATGCTGAGTTGTTCACAACTCTGGACCTGCTATCCGGATACTACCAAATCGAAGTCGAGCCAGAGTCACGAAAATATACTGTCTTTATTACGCACGATGGGCATTTTAAATTTCTAAGAATGCCATTCGGAGTTGTAAACGGACCAGCTGTGTTCCAGGAAGTAATGAAAAAAATTGAGCGTATGCTGCCCCCTGGAATACTCATTACATTTTTCGACGACTTAATGATCAAAAGCAAAAATTTTGCCGAAGGCATGGAAAAGCTTCGGAAGGTACTCGAATTGATTCGAGCGTTGGAATTACTCTCCGCCGTTGAAAATGCCGATTTTTGGAAAGTGAGATTAACTTTTTGGGCCACCAAGTGAACGCCAGCAATATAGCACCTGGAGAGATAAAAGTAGCAGCGATAAAAGATTTCCCAATACCCGAAAATGTTAGTGACATTCGAAGATTTTTAGGGTTGACCGAATTTTTTCGGAAGTATATTGAAAAATTTGCCGAAATAGCACAACCAATCACCCACCTGCTGAAGAAAAATGTAACTTTCCTATGGGATGCTGATCAAGAAGCCGCATTTAGCCATCTGAAGGAGATGTTATCCAACGAGCCTATTCTGTGCTTGTACGATCAGACGAAACGCCATGAGATCCATACAGAGGCGAGTT
This sequence comes from Odontomyia ornata, assembly GCA_963969285.1. Taxonomy (NCBI): domain Eukaryota; kingdom Metazoa; phylum Arthropoda; class Insecta; order Diptera; family Stratiomyidae; genus Odontomyia; species Odontomyia ornata. Next base: position 45,986,327 of record OZ017738.1, on the reverse strand, counting down.
CCAAAGGACTGGACGGGGTGTCGTTCCGGGAAGAATCTTCTGGTGAAATTAAACCAGTTTGCTAATATAGCCGTTGTTGTAGCGAGGCAGAGAAAAATTACCATTCGTATGAGCTGGAAGTACTCGCTATCGTAGAATCGTTGGAAAGGCTCCAAATCTATGTGTTAGGGAAACCTTTCACGATTGTAACAGATTGATCTGCAGTTGTCACAGAGCGCTTAAAGAAGCCCCTACCTCCAAGGATAGCACGGCGGTGGCTGAAGATGACTAAGTATGATTTTAAACTAATTCACCGGGACAGCCGCAGGATGCAGCATGTGGATGCCTTAAGTCGTGTACCTACCGAAGACACCACTGAAGTTGTTGTGAGGATTTTACCAGTCAACATTACTGACGAAGACTGGCTGTTTACAATGCAACAACAGGACGAGGCACATCACGCGGATAATTCGAGGCGAACAGTGTCCCGACCAGCTGGCGTAGTTACGGGAGGATGACGTACTGGAAACCAACCGATTATATCGGAAAGTACGGGGAGAGCTTCGATGGGTCGGGCCAAAAGCTGTACGCTAGAGTGTAGTGAAGCAATCTCATGATGACCGAGGACACTTTGGGGTGGACAAAACGTTAGAACAGATGCGGCCCTATTATTGGTTCAAGCGAATGCGAAATTACGTTAAGGGATATATCGCTGCCTGTATCGAATGCTGTTATTTTAAAAGGGCTGCAGGGAAGTCAGTTGGGAAACTGTATCTCAGCCCGGTTGTCCCTGTCCCGTTCGAAACGAAATACGTAGACCACCTGGGACCCTTTCCTAAAAGTACCGCTGGAAACCAATACGTGCTAGGAATAACTGACTCATTTTCTAAATATATTGTGGTAAAAGCTGTAAAATCAGCAAGTACGCTCCGAGTAATTCATGCGCTAAATGATCTAACTACCTTTTTTGGGCTTCCAAGACGAATCATATCAGACCGAGGCGCAGCCTACACTTCGAAATCGTTTGAAAGTTATTGTGCTGATAACGATATCAGCTATGTTTTAAATGCGGTTAAGACCCCCAGGTCAAATGGCCAAATCGAGAGAGCGCATCAATCTGTTCTTCTATATTTGCGAACTTCAACAGATAACGTTTCGATAAACAACACGGGCAACCAAAACAGTTTGCGGCTAACGATCTGGTTGTGGTCGATAGCGTGCTTTCTGTGACCGGAGAATCTCAAAAAATACACCCACGCTACAAAAGACCGTATGCAATTAATTGGGTATTGGATTGCAACCGATACCTCATTGGAGATTTAGAAGATTGCCAACGGAATCAACGATTGTTCCAATCTGTATTCCACGCGGAACGGTTGAAATCCTGGTGTTCCTTGGGGCCAGAAACGAGCAGCGACAATGAATCAACGGATGACGAATCAGAAGCTAGTTGCAATCCCGCCTTGGTTGAAGATGTATTTTGGGTCGAGTCACTCCAAGACTGGAGAAACTGAACAGCTGGCAACAACGGATGCCAGTCGTGAAATGCAGTCAGTCGAGCACGCCAGCGAAGCCGAGTAGACGTGTGTTGCTTACGGAGAGAAATTAATTTAATACAAAAGCTAAATTGGTTGAGTTCGATTGGTTTTATTCATAACCCATTCTACCATTCTGGCATATATATATATATATATATATATATATATATATATATATATATATATGTATATATATGTATATGGATATATATATATATATATATATATATATATATATATATATATATATATATATATATATATATATATATATATATTTGAAAAGTATTGAGCCTTTTTTGCCATTAGATGGTGTTCGTTGCCATATATCGGGCAATACTAATCAGATTGATTAGTATCGCCCGTTCCAGTCTATAATTTTCATATGGACAATGATGTATTTCGTCATTCGTGTCAAAAGTTGTATTCATTTAAAAATGAGTGAAATTTCTGAAAAAATACGTTATTTTTTACAATATCACCACGATCAACGTGAGAATGCATCGCAGGGTCGGGGAAAAATTTGAGTTGTTTACGGTCAAGATACTTTATCAAAAGCCACAATTAAGTGATAGTTCGCTCGCTTTCGTTCTGGAAATTTTGATGTAAAAAATGCACCTCGCTGAGGTCGACCAATCACTGGAAAAGTCTATGAAATCTTACAAAAAATTGAAGAATATCGACTCATAAGCAGCCATGACATTATTAAGGAACTGAATATGCATCACCAAACAGTTTTGAACCATTTGCGCAGGGGCGTAGCGAGGCGGGGGTGTTGGGGGTGTGACACCCCCCCAAACTCTTGTACCGTTCGGCATTTTCGTCTGAGTCGGCATACTCAGTAAACTTGACTAGGAAGTCGGCATTCGGACAAAAAATTTTTTAATTTCGAGTATTCGGATCCTGAATGAGAGTAATCAGGAGAAATGAGATTTACGAGTAAGTTCATATTTTCGCGCGCAGAAATATCAGTGCCCTCCGCGCACGAGCAAAGGCGTACCGAGTACACTCGGTATACTCGTTTATATTTCAGTCGGCTTGTCGCCATATACAATCTGACAGCTGACGAAGCAAGGCTCGTACTGTGGCGTCGCTATAATACATATCTCGACTGTGTCACTCTTTAGCTGTCTCTAGCCTGCCGACTGTACTACACTCATACTATACTTGCTATAATAGTTGCTCATGCTCGTACTCACATCTCAATACGTATATTCGCTATAAACCGAATCGGATTTCCAAGTCAGGCGTATTCATGAGAACGGAACAGCAGTGCTTTTACAAGTGAGTATCATATATTTTATATTCTTCTAAACTTTAAGCTCAAAATCAAGCTAGAGCCAGAAATTTGAGATAAATCGTGTGTTGACATAACCAACATTCGCGCAAATCTTAACAATTCCTTTGTTTACATTGAAGATAATTTTACGAATGATCAGAGGTCGTGACGATATTGAAAATTCCATAATTTAATATTATGATCATATAAATGTACCACTCAAACACAGAGTTTGCATTCGCTCTGATACACTGAGAGAAAAATGTGAGATCCAGTTTACAAATGCGTCACGACTATGCATTTTTAATGAGCCATACGAAGCTTCTTTACTTATATAATTCACAAGCTTCAATAGCTCTGTGGTAGGAGGCTGGACTTAAAGTCGAGAAGTCGAGTGTTCGCGTCCCGAGGTTGCAGGTTTTTTTTTTTATATGTCGACGGACATGAATTAGTAAAGTTTAAAAATTCTTCTAGGTAGCTTCCACCGTAGAAAATTATTTGTGACGTTCGTTTACTAAATTTATTAGGTAGCCATGAACGAAAATTTCTCTCAGTGTAGAGTGAAATTTCACTTGTAGATTATCATTTGTAAAACGTTGAATTTGACTTCGAATCTAGAGTTACGATCCACTCCAAAAAAATGGTGAAATTTTACTTTTTATAGAGCAATGATCCACTCTTTTAGAATGAAATATTACTGTATCAGAGTTCATTTTCTTTTTGTGTTTGTATGTGGAGTGAAAAGTCACTCTTAGGGATTAAGAGAGTAATAGGCAATAATTTTCTTTCGGAAAAACTTAGGTACAAAAAGAAATCAACATTTATTCTGGAAAATTTGTTTCGACGAAAATGAAGAATTTTTAATTGTTATTGAAAGATGCGATTACAATGAATTCAAAAATAATATATAAATTCAAATTTTGAGAATGTGATGATGAATATCATATTCATCATATTCAAAATATGATTTAAATAATACAAGGTGTACCAAAATCACCGCGCCAAAGAAAAACTCTGTATTTCTCATGAAATTCTAAGATTTTTTTTCCTCTGCCATTTTTTCAAAAACTAAAAATTGAAAAAGTTATTAAAGATCAAAGTTTCAACAATAAATGACCTCCCTCGACGAGTGGGTGTCAAATTATTAAAAACCAATGATTCCCAAATTTTTTTCATATTTTTCTGGGTAAAAAAGTCTTCTTCCACTTTTTAAAAAACTCAAAATCAAAAAAGTTATTAGAGAATTCAATCTAAGAAATCTTATTGGTTAAAACTTGTGACCTGAATAACTTTTTTGATTTTGAATTTTTTTAAAGGTGGAAGAGGACTTTTTTACTCAGAAAAATATGAAGAAAATTTAGAAATCATTGGTTTTTATTAATTCGATACGTACTCGTCGGGGGAGGTCTTTTATTGTTTAAACTTCGACCTTAAATAAATTTTTCAATTTTGAGTTGTTTTAAAAATGGCAAAGGAAAAAAAGTCTTAGAATTTTATGAAGAATACAGGGTTTTTCTTTGGCACGGTGATTTTGGTACACCCTGTATATAAAAATATGAATCTAATTCAGAATATGATTTATTCATTTATAATGGAATATGAAAGGGATGGTTGAAAATGATGACGACATAGGTACTCTAATATTATCTTCAATGTAGGTTTAAAAAAAATGGAAATTATATTAATAAAAGAAGTACGATTTTTGTCTACAGGTTTTGCTTGAAATGTCCAAACGGAAAAGAATCAAACTTGAATGCTTAGAATGTGGCAGTCATTTTGATGACGACTACAAAACTCGTCATGAAAGTACTATGCACAAGGGAAAACAAGTCCATGTGCAACATGTTGGGGCTCCATCAAGTCCGTTCGAAGTATGCAAGAAGAAAGCTCCTGAGCCTCCTGCGCCACAAATACCATACTCAGCTCCCCAACCAATTGATGGAGGATCACCAAAGGCAGACGCTGTCCAAAAACCACCTACCGATGAAAAGTTATCATCGTCTCCATCGCCCAAATCTTCGTCAAATCTACCGTCACTATCGCCGTCATCTTCACCACGGCCCTCATCGCCAACATCGAACAACGAAACTGAAGACAAATGTGCTTGGATTCAAGTAGCTGGCCGAGTTGCAGAATTCTTGAAAAATTACGAAAAAGTGGAAAATATTCTGAAACAACTGAAAAATGATGCAGTGCCCAATCCGAAATCATTCATGATCGATATAATTGACTGTCTGACTACAATTCACGAAGAAAGTAGAATGATTTTGAATTATGCCAAAAAAGAGGAGAGCAAATTGCAATTTGAAACACTCGCTTTGCATGTGGGGGAGGAAGTTTCGGTGGAGCATGATCCTGGTAAGCGCAAAAAAACATTGACAGAAAACGAGCGGAAGTATTTAATTGCTGTTGGACCATTTCAACCGAAACTGAGCGTTTTTCCTGCCAATCCAAGTATACCAGCAAACAAACAGTGTAGAATGAGCTCTGTATGGTGTTCTGAATATCCTCTACTGGAGTACAGCATCAGCGAAGATGCAGCATTCTGTTTTGCTTGCTCTCTATTCCCTGAAGGAGTCGGCAGATCACATTCTCAGCCAGAATGGGTGTGTGATGGTGTGCGGCAATGGCACAAGATGAAAAGTCGTGGAGCTGACAGGCCAGGCAAACTATTCACGCACTACTCCTCAGAATCTCATCGAGCAGCTATGAGTGATTTGTGCCATTTTATCAATGAAGGAGCTCATGTAGATATTCTACTGGACAAATCCATCAGAGAAAAAAAGATACTTGAAGAACAAGAAAAAGAATACCATAGGAAAGTTGTTGAAATTCTTGTCGATGTTACAAAAACGCTTGGTAGACAGGGTTTGGCGTTTCGTGGTCATGATAGCTCCGGAAAAAACGAAGATGGAAATTTCACTCAAGTCGTCAATTTGACTTCTCGACATTGCCCTGTAATGGAAAAGTGGTTGGCTGAGAAGGATTCAAGATCTCGGCATGTCACGTCCCTAAGCGACGAAAGTCAGAATGAATTCATCGATTTATCAGGATCTGAAACACGACAAGTCATTTTGAAAGAAATCGAAGATGCTGAGTTCCTCTCAATCATGGGCGACACAACACCAGACTCGTCACACAAAGATCGTCTTGCCATAAACATCCGATACGTAATTGAGAAGAGTGGAGAACCTGTGCCTATAGAGCGATTGTTGAAGATGGACGTCGTGTTGACGAAGAAAACTGGAGAAGAACTGGCTGAAAAAATGTTCACAACTCTCACATCTTCAAGCATACCGGTAAAGAAACTCATTTTTCAATCTTATGACTTTGCAAGAAATATGTCCGGCGAGTACAATGGCGCACAGCGAAAACTATCAGAGAAATGTAACAAAAACGTCTTATATGTTCCTTGTCAAGCTCACAGAATCAATATTTTTGTGGAGACAGCTTGCACTGCGAGTAGTATCATCAAAGAATTTTTCGATATTTTGCAGGCTTTGTATGTGTTTTTCGCAGGAAGTACCAAACGTTTTCGAAGTTTGATCGAAGAGTTAGCAAATATTGAAAATGTCTTGCTTCTGGAAAACTTATCACTGACAAGATGGACAGCTCGGGCTGAATCCATTAAGGCTGTTTGGATTGGTCTTGAAGAAATTGTTGATGTTTTGGAAAAAATTAAAATGAACAAAAATGATTTCGATAGTAAAACTCGCGCAGCTGCATCTGGCCTCCTCAAAAATGTTTTACATTTTGACTTCATTTCATCTTTATTTTTCATGAAAAATGTCATGTTCAAAATAAAAATTCTGACGGAGTCTTTGGAAAGTGAAAATTTAAATGTCGTCGATGGTTTGAAAATGATAAAATTTACTTTGAAATCATGCGAAGAAATGAATGATGTTCACCAGTTGAATAATTTGATCGAAAGCTCTGTATCATTCGCGAAAAAAATCGATATCAACCCGGAAAACGACTTCGCTAAGCAACATAAAAAACGTCGAGCACCAAAAAAACTTGATGATAATCCCGAAACTGCGTTTACTTTCGATCTTTTCACATTTTACCGTAAGGAGTTCAAAGTGGTGTTTGATGTGTTTACGACCAGCATCCGAAAAAACTTGGAAGAATCTCTCCCAAAATTTGAACCGATTCAGAAAATTTTTGAAATCCCAGCCGACAGAAAAAACTGTACAATTGAATCAATTAACTCCATTGTCGAATTGCAACCCGAATCCTTCAAACAAGAACCCGAATGCATTCAAGTAGAACTACAAGCACTTCTTGATTTGTGTGATCAATGTGAAAATTTTGTCGATATTTCGAAAAAGGCGTATAATTTACGACAGATTTTGCCGTGCGCCTACAAAATTGTTTGATTAGTCTTGACTTCGCCGGTTACTTCGGCTTCATGTGAAAGATCTTTTAGTAAACTGAAATTAGTTATGAATTCCCTTCGAACCACAATGGGCGACGATCGTCTAGATTCTTTGATGCTACTTTTTTCTGCAAAGGATATTGTGGACGAAGTGAACGTTTCTAAATTTGTACAAATTTGGTCCCAATTGAAACATCGAAGAGTACGCACTTGACTTTCCTTGTAGTTTCGTGCAAATTTCCTGTTGTTTTTGAATAATACGAATAAAATACGATGTCATACGAAACAGAGGTGTTGTTTTCTGATCGAGTCGGCATTTCGATATGATTCACCCCCCACACTCATGAGGCTCGCTACGCCCCTGCATTTGCGTAAGGCTGGATACACAAAGAAGCTCGACGTTTGGGTGCCCGCATGAATTAACACAAAAAAAAAATTGTGAAATGCTAATAAAACGGAACGAAACCGAGCCATTTTTGAAGCAAATCATTACGGGTGGTGAAAAATGGGTTAGATACGAGAATGCCGTTCGAAAAAGATCATGGTCAAAAAAAAACGTGAATTATCACAAACGACTTCAAAGTCAGGATTGACACCAAATAAGGTTATGCTGTGTGCATGGTGGAATTGAAAGGGCATTGTTTATCATGAGGTGCTAGAACCTGGCCAAACACTCCATTCGGTTCTGTACTGTCAGCAATTAACCAGATTGCAACAAGCAATTCAAAAAACCGGCCAGAATTGATCAATAGAAAGGGCGTTGTCTTCCATCATAACAATGCCAGGTCAAACACATTTTTGATGACCCGGCAAAAATTGACAGAGCTTGGCTGGGAAGTCTTGATGCATCCACCGTATAGTCCAGATCTTGCGCCATACTGCCATTTGTTTCGGTCTCTGCAAAAGCTCCTTAATGAAAAGAAATTCACTTCAAAAAGGGATGGTGAAAATCCTTTGCCCAAGTTTTTTGCCGATAAACCACAGAAGTTCTGCACAGATGGAATAATGGTTCTATCCGAAAAATGGCAAAAGGTCATAGATAATAATGGACAATTTGTACTTAAATAAAATTAATTTTAAATAAAAGAAATATTCAATCGAAAAATGACAAAAAAGGCTCAATGCTTTTTAGAATATCCAATATATTAACTAAATGCCATTGTTTTTTCAATAGGACATAGCGAAACCCACGTTTTATTAGTCTAACATTTTTCTTTCTATTTTTTCCAATAATAAGACTTCGTCAAGGTGGTATTATGAGTTTTAAATTGAAATTCCAAAAAAGTAACTCTGGAACTCAGGAGGTTAGAGATATGTAGTTAAAGTATCTTATTATCTTGATAAAATGTATCGGTACTCAGGAAGGTGATACGGTCAGTATAACGTTTTGGCCGTGTCCGTCACCCAGCTGCGATCCGTTCTGATTTAAATCTGTACATGTCATAACTGAACGGGCTTTTAGTCCGTCCGACGAATCACTCAAAACAAATCTCGTTGCCGCAGACTACACCACGCGGTCTACAGATAAAGATAATACCTACTTAAAATCCAAAAATAAAAATCAATCGCTGATTGCCAAATAACCTTGAATATCCTCCGAAAACCTGGGTATCTATCTATGTCAGGTACACACCTGAGATCCATGAGGCCGTAGTAGAAGCTGTCGTATTCTTAGGTTAAAATTTGTTTCTACTTAGGGATAACGACCTATTTTCAATATGGTTTTCAAGAGCTTTCAAATCAACAGACTCGTTATAACATACAAAGAATGATATGATTGTTAGATTAAATAATTTTAGTTATGTGTGCCACTGATGTTGGTTTCATCCAAATAGAACTTCCCTTCACTACTCGATTTTATTTAATAAGCATCTAAGTCCAACACATCGATTGACAAATGAATAAGTTTGGCTAATTTTGGAAACTGTGGGAAGTAATTAGATGCATTGTCGCGCTAGTCATTGATTAACAACTAGATTTCATGAAATCACTCGAAAGTCATTCTCAAATCGGCTAATGATCGCAGTGTCTGATTTAGAATGATAAAACCTACACATGCAAAGTCCATCGATGTTTTTTAAACAAATCATAGCGCCTACGACATCAGTTAATTTTAACATCTCTCGGAAAATATGCTTTTTAAAACTACCGAATCTACAAGCAATATATGAAAAGCTTAAGAGAAATTTCAAACAGTTAAAGTCTGAAAATGTGCAGAAAAGCACACCACATCAGCCCTTATTATGAACACCAAAACCGAACATTTCTAAACGATTGCACTGTCCTAATTACAATTCGAAATTTTCCCTAAAAAACATTAAACACGTGAAAGGTAAGGATAAACATCAAAATAAAACACCCAGCCCAAAGTGTAGGCTGAAGGAGAAAATGGAAAAATTCTAGAATGCACAAGAATAAGCGCGAAACGCGATCAGAAACACAAATGACAAGAATATGCGATGAAGCGGTTGCGACCGGCAACGACCAACAAGTTTTGCACAAGAATTATGTTCAGGCCGGCGCCGTAACAAACTAACATACGCTCCTGCCAAGGGGAAGAAACGCCACAAACATGCCGAACACGCCGCCTCCCAGCGCCAGAGAGGGGTTCAAGTGCATTCCGGTCCATGCACAACACTTACCCACAATCCGTTCAGCGCATTATCAGTTCGATACTGCACACTGATAGTCGCTTCGCAATCTAAACCACGCCCATGGCAGCCAATCGCATGAAGCTCATCTCTGTCCCGGACGACTCCACCCTGCATCATATGCTTGCCTTCCCGAGTCGCACAACAAGGGTCAAGGGCCCCTCCTGGACCAGCTGTCACACAAACCAGTCTTCAGCACTCAGCACAAGTTGTGTATGCGCGACGCCCAGCCCTCTCCTTCTCCACACCAACAGCCGCTTACACACTATCGACAAGATGGGCGAAACCCGATAATCAGGTTCGGCAGTGTCGAGGCGTTCAGGTGTTCAACGGCAACCGATTTGCAACCGAACGGGGTTCTCGTCGCGAGGGCGTTCTTATCAGGGGCAGCAATGAGCCAACTGCAAACACATCTACGCCGTCACATTCAGAATTTCATATGGCTGCACGTACGAGGACGGCAAATTGGGATGGGGCAACGCCAGGCGCTTTTCCGCTGTTGAGTGCGTTCTTCAGTTGGTCAGAGACCGTCGTCCGTGTTTCGAGTGTGTGCGAGGTGTGTTGTGTTTGCGTATGCTTTTTTTGGGGCCCACAGTCCGTGGCATCTCGCGTTTATCGGTGCGATTAATCGGTCGGTGATTTTACGGGGCGATACGACGACAACACTGTGCGTCCCGTCAAAACGATAATACGTACGTAAATGCCGAACGAATCGAACCGGACGGTCGAATTTTGTAACTTTTCGCAATTATTGCAATTTGGATGCAACGTATTTATGACTTGTGAGAAAATATTTCGCGCGCGCGATTTTTTGTTCTAATCGCGACAAAATTTACATAGCAATGAATTGTTTGCATAGTGAAGGAGCATTTTGAGGAGAGATTAATTGAATTGTGCAAATAAAGAAAAGATTAGAAAATTGCATTCGGTGACTTTTTGTGTGATTGATTCGGAATCGTATTTCCGGCTTGTGACAGAAATTATAGAATTGATTACCGTTGAAGAAGTGAATTTCTGATAAGAAGTGCAACAGTGGTTAGTAGAGAAGAACTAAAGTGCATTTATTGGGAGGTTAGAATGTGATGCTGCAATTGTTCGTCTTTATCTGAACGGAGATAATCCGCTGGATGTATAATTCTATGCTGTCTGAAGGATTAGTTGATTTAGTTGTGTGGTTAACGGAATTTTTCACTGAGAGACCGAAATTAAGGATTATACCTGGGGCTGAGATAGTGTTCACGGAAGATAGATTTATTCTGCTTATTTTAAAATGGGTCTTCATTTCTTGCAGATTTATTTTCCTTGAGTGACCAAACTGGTACATAATTGCATCCTTATTGTAACGCTATGAACTGCAGTAAATCGAAAAATTTGCACATTTTCCGAAAATTTTCCTCACTGCGGTTCGATAGAGTCTTCCAATGATAAGTCCACAGTTTGGTGCTAAATTTGGTAATTCAGTTTTCAGGTGTCCAAAAGCATTTCTTGGCACCGCTTATCTGAATCTCTCGACATTGTTTACTTGTAATATTTGTACAGAGTTTCTTATCGCTGATGGAATTTGGGGATGGTGGAAGAGTGGCAAGGGAAACCAGGGAGGAAGGCGCATTCTTTTATCTGATAACGCACCTTGACAGCAATGCCGGTTGTCGATGCCGCGATCTCCGATCTTTGGCTGATAAGACGTGCAAGGTGTCACACGGTCGCGATTACGATAAACGCCAGCCGGATAAGTAGGCAGATTGGACGGAAGGTACCTGTAGCTCATAATCAACTTAGTGCACAGCCTTTAAGCCGTGTGTGCCGGTCCCGGTTGTCGATAAGTTCGTGTTAGCGATCGAGTGAACGGATAAGGCGCAAGTTTGCGAATGTTAACTTCTCACTTCGCGAAGCAATTGATCAATATCAGTATGAATGGTAATCGTGGGAACTACGAGGAGACGGTGTTTAGCGTTGTTTAACTCAGACATCAATCGATGGTATTCCGTTTGATGTTCCCCCCGAGAACTTGAGGAGTGTAAAGTCTTCTCTATCAGCGTTAACATCGCATCACGCTTACGGGATTGATCAATTCATAATGTAATTTTCTCGTTTAGAGCCCGATATCTCGTTCTGTGCAATACCAATTAATAACCTTGGTGGGCGCGCGCCACATCAACGCGCATTTAGGCAGCACCGTCCATAGAAATCCATCATAGCGTCTTGGCGGTCCGGAACGATACAGGTACGTCGATCATTCGGTCCAGCGGAGCTGGTGATCACATTCCATAAATCATTGGGAAAGAGCCGAGATGGGTTGAAAGTCAATCAATTACCAGAGACCTTTTAGAGGCAATTTCCAGAAAAATTCAATCATCACAGCTCATTAGCGCCCGCGCCGTTTATTGAGTGATCCTCGATTGTGAGAGGGCAGTCGAAGGCCTAACGAGAGGGAGGCGATCGTCTTCTATTGATGATTCTCCTCATCAACCGCATTTACATCTCTCCTGGCCGTTTTTGATCAGCCTTCCGACCTCGTAATAGAAACTATTTGTCTTGATCGATTCGTCAATGGTCAGAGTCGTCAGGTTGTGGCTCATAGTGCTGTGAGGATACTTTTTTGTCTGAACTGCGGCCACAGTTTTTTCTTCATCACCGACCAAGACCGCTTGCTGAGTGATTATTATTTGGCTGTTTGGCGAAGATGTTTAACCGTAGAAAATGATGATTGGCGTGTAAAAGCCCTCATTGCCCCAAAAAATGCTGGCACTTAATCATCCTAAGCCGCTCGGATTGAAGTTTTCATCAACATGGAAATGGTTAGCAGTGAGTACAATGGAAAAAAAAACTGTAAATTCGCCGACACAGAGAAACTTGCGCGCTGCCTCGTTAAGCATACCTTAAATTCTTATCAACAACGTTATCGTCACTTCCACTAGAGCTGCGATTAAAATCGAATCAGCGATCAATAACTATGAGATTAGTAGAGGAAGGTCATGATCCTCGATGCGCCATATGGAAAGCCCCAAGCTATTAATACATTACAAAATTTTTAATTTTTTCGTAGATTACATTTAATCCCCTGTAAGCCTACGCATGATTTATGGACACATGTTTCCTCGGAGGCTTTCATTAAAACTCTCTAAAGTCGAATGTTTGCACGTCCAGATAAAGACAAACAATTTGAGCAATAGTAGGAAAATTCCTGGATTAATTTCTTTGCTATCCTTTCAGTGGCTTCGGAAAACATTTGAAGTTATTCAATATGATGAACTTTTTATCGCGATTTTATTTAGTGGGCAAACAAGTGACACAGTGAATTAAACGGGATAAAAGTGTGATTTTCCAAATATTTGCGTGATTTTGTTCGTACTTTCGGTTCGCGGGGAATGAAACTATAATTGAATAATGCTTAGTTAAAATCAAACAAACCCTTTAAAAATGATGCATGAAATTGAAATTTAAATGAATGATCTCCAAAGTGTGCATTGATGGATTCAAACCCATTGATAAAACTAGTGAACGGAAATAAATAAAGATCAAACGTTATCGTGGCAGCGATTTGATCGCTGCTTTAAATCACAATTGTGCAGTGCTTAAATTTATACTTGTTAGCCGCTAAATCAGAGTTTGAAAAAGAATTTAGCAAAAACTCAAACGAAATGGATATGACGTCAACGGCTGAGGCAGCGCGAAGCTGGTATGAAAGCCCGCGGCTTGGAGGCTCCCCGAATACATCGGGCCTGGCCGGGACGAGTAGTCACCAAGGAATCACGGGAAGTTCGTCGAGCGGACTGGATGCATCTGAAATGGGAGCATTCTATGCGCTCGAAAGCTCAACACATCATAGGCGCTACTACTCAGGATATCATCCTTCTCACGGTGAGTTTACTTTTTGACTTTTAAAACGACACAGAGCACATAAAAACCCTGTTTTAAATCACCCAATAAATTTCTCGAAGCACCTGCAACAAACCCTTAAAATTTTCTTCCAAAAATATGTTCTTACACCTGCAGCCATTCTAACGATAATTTGAAATGTTACCACCACGGCAACATTCACCTTTCAAGTAGGTAAATCTCATTAAGCATAATTTTTATGATATAATATCGAAAGTGAAACTCCTCTTGATGCTCCCCATGACCAAGCGTTGAAATTCATAAATCTTGTCCATCCGCGTTTTTGGTGGAACAGTATAGAGAACATTTAGATATTTCATTAAAACTTCATTTGCTGCGTTTTAATTGACCATAAAAAAGACGTTGGTCGCGCACATAAAATAATTTTATAGACATCAGTGTGATGATGGCATTACAAGGACGGGTGAAGCTCCTTCTTGAACTCCTAACTCACTCTCTTCCTCCTCCACACCCCAATTCGTCTGTCGTAGTAATTTATATAAATGAATAAAAAAAATCTTTGCCATGCCTGCACTGAAGATTGATAGCCCCAAAGCAGAAAAAAATGAGGAATGATGTCCTTGTGGCAATGCAAAAAGGTTCTAACGTTCCAGGGGGCTTGTAGTATTGATCTGGTTGTAATTGTTAGTGTCGCATACTTGCTCATGCTTCTCACTCCTTAACAGCATTCTTTAATGCTATAAAATTCACCTCAAGCTCAATGCATGTCCTTGCGATGGAAAAAAATCCAAGTGTGATTTTTTCTGCATATTCGCTTCAGGTTGATAGGGGCTGGGTGTCTCAGCTTCGAATAACAATTTAGGTGTGAGCAATTGATTCGATTTTCGAACTTAATGCGGTTTTAATGACACCTTAATGCGAGCCACCCCGCACATTTCCTTCCTTTTGCTGTCACCCCGTTCCTTAACGCTAGAGTAAACTTAGTAGGGTGGCAAGTGTGATATTCCCTCCCCCATCCGTTCTTTGATATCTTAACTTGGAAGCCATTGCTGATACTCATATTGTGCCTCACATACTTTTCTCGATATTTTTTCCTATTTTCGTGGAAAAATAATGGACGTGTCGTCGTCGTTTGAATTTTTCGTTGTTTAGCTGAGCGTCGCCCATTTTTGTGTCTGTGACTGCTATTTATGAGCACTTACGTGCCCGGACTCCATCATTATTTGTCATTGGAATATTTATAACCAGCAAACGCGATTTGTGTGTGGTCTGGCGGTGCTTATGCCTCAATTAAATTGTAATATGTCAGTTCAATCGTTCAATAATTTCGGCTTATATGTTTATTTCTTGTGGTTTACGGTCTGTGTACTTTCTTTTACGGGTGAAACGATTGTTTTTCTTTGTGTAAACGCTTAATAATTCCACCACCATAAACAGCGCGAGGTTTGTTTGGAAGTGTTTGGCGTAAGTGGAAATAAATCGACACCATATTGATTTGTTTGTATTTATGAATTATTTATCTTGATTCATGTATACATCAAGAATGATGATGATTTTCATTGGATATGATTCTTTAGAAACGATTTAATGTATTGGCCCTTGAAACTCTATGAGGAACCTTCCATAGCACTAAATTTAGTTCACACACTCAACGTAAATTTCAGCGTTTTAAGTTGAAGTTCCACCAAAATTAAAAGCTCTTGAAATGTAGGAGGTGTGGAGTTAGTGCGATTTAGCACCTTAACTCTCTCATGGCTGTGAACACTTGACTACCCTTCCATCTCCTTAAGCCAGTTTCAATTATTATGTGATTCAAAAATAAAATTTTTACAATGTTATTTGGCGGATGATTGGGCACCTGAGCTCATTCCTGTTTTGTAAAGTTCGAAAGAGTGCCAGGGTACTATTAGTATGGTTGTCAATTATGCCAAAGAGTTTGAGCGCCTTGTCACGTACGTCCTTTTCAACGGTCTCAATACATAGGTCCTTGTAGATGTCAGTGTTTCCAATACCCCATGAAGTTCTTAACCCTAGAATGCTACTCTATCTGGCATGTTTGTTATTCCTACACTGGAGTAGTCGATTACACCAAACAAAATTGCCAACAACTCAAACAAAACACCAATTGCAATTTTTTTTATATTTTTTTCTTCAATAATGGATATTTTGGATCACATATTAGTCTTGGAAAGAAGTTTTAAAATCATCTGCAACATTTTGCGCAGGTTTTCGTTTGATGACTAAATGAAAAGGGTATATTACACTTACTGCACGTTGTACTGCTTTTCCTGTCCTTCTTCCCAGGACAAAACCCACAAAGACCTCCTATCTGGTATACAGGAATGAAAGTCTCACGTAGCAGAGGTTTTTTGATAACTGCTCCAAAAGATTCCTTTCCCACTCAAAATTACCTTATAAAGCGCTCATCCAAATGTTCTCTTATAAGCTCATATACTACTTCTTTTAAGTAGGGTAAACTACCTAACTATTGGCAGAAGAAAATATTGCTGGTTCAATCCGAAAAGTTTTTCGCAACAGCAGTGACATTATGTGTTAAATTAATTGAAAACGCAGCAGCTAGCATACCATTTGTGGAAAGCTGTTTAAATAGAATTTTCCGATTATTGACATTTAATTTCTTCTTCTTCTTCTTAGCACTGCAGCCCATCTCGGGCCTTCGCTTCCTGCAAACAGCGCCTCCAACTGCCTCAGTCCATTGACCGCGTCCTCCGATTTCGAAATCCGAGCAGCGATGAGCTGTCTTCGTCGACCGAGTCAGATCAGCGTTTCCTCAGCTTCCCCACTGGTCTCCGGCCTCCCAACGCATACCCTTTTGGGTATCTGTTGTTCGTCCATACGATTCATGTGGCCAGCCCATTGCAGCTTCCGCGGTCTTATAATCGTTGAGACATCCGGTTCGTCAAAAGTTTCATACAGCTCATGGATGTATCGAATTTACCATTGGTCCCCGTCTAGCTTCGCTCTGATTATTCGCCTCAGGACCCGTCGCTCAAAGGCGTTCAATATATTTGCAGATGCTTGGGTTAGGGTCCATGTTTCACACCCATGGCATAACACAGGTCTTATCATAGATTTGTATACTTGTAGCTTTGTTTTCCAGTGTATGCAGCTGGTCTTCAAGATCGTCAAGACTGAATAAAATATTTTATTTGCGAGCTGTATTCTTCGGCGTATTTCGTCTCTTTCATTACTAATTACGTTATTTAGGAGCCTAACTACAAAAATTTACCCACATTTTCGATATTGTATTCGCCAAGTGTGATATTTTGTATATTTGAGGTATTTCCCCTCTACTGCGTCATGAGCTTTGTTTTATTTTTGTTGATTTGTAGCCCTATTAGTTTTGCTTCGCTGTCGAATTTCAGGAAGAGTTTTTTGGCAGTTGTTAATGACTGTGACAAAATGTTGATGTCGTCCGCATAGCCTACTACTAGGCTCGACTTGTATAGTAATGTACCTTGCGCATCGACTTTTGACGTACTCCAGAGCCAAATTGAATAGCAATGGGGCCAGCCCATCTCCCTGCTTTAGTCCGATATTTGTGTCAAAGGCATCGGTGAGTTGGTTATTGTTGTGGACTTTGTAGGTCGTCGATGTTATTGTCATTTTGGTAAGACGGACTTATTTGGCTGGGATGCCAAACCAATGCATTATTTCGTACAGAACGTTACGATCAATACTGTCGTATGCTTGCATAAAGTCGATGAAAATTTGGTGTACGTCTATGTTGAACTCCCAGCATTTTTCTATTGTCTATTGTCTATTGTTGATCTACCTGCTCTAAAACCACCTTGATACTCCCCAATAATACTGTAAGCGTATGATCCGTTTTTATGTTTTAAGATTTTAGAAAATATTTTGTACACCGTACAAAGTAGTAATATGCCTCTATAATGTTCGCACTGTAGCTTGTCACCTTTTTTGTGGATAGGGAATATAATTGTTCTTGTTGCCAAATGTACTGGATGACTTTGTGAATAGCTTGATGAACACTACTGCGACCATATTTGATGAGCTCTACTGGAATCTCATCGGTGCCCGGCGCTTTATTATTCTTTTGGTCTTTGATGATGGAACAAACTTCATCCAGAGTTGGTGGGGCCAATGAAACCTCTCTGCAGACAATCTATAGGCTCCGATGTTCTGGAGCTGTGCGGAGGATTAAGGAGGTTCTTAAAATATGATACTCATCTTTTCTTAATGTTGGTTTCATCAGCGATGATATTGCCAATGTCATCACGACAGGGCGTGATTTTGGGCTGATAACCACGTTTCAGGCTTTTCACTACTTTGTATGCTTGTCTTGTGTTGTGGCTCACTAAATTTACATCTATACTTCTCAATCAGTCGTCATATTAGTTTCTTTTCTTAATTAACAGGTTATTTCCTTATCTAAAGTGACATACTAATTTGTAATAGATTTACATGTCATTTGTTAAATTAAGCTTAAGTTAATGGTGTCCGGTGGAAGATTGGTTACAAAATGATCAATCCTAGAGATCATTGCCTTGTCGTAAGGACGCTGGTTCGAGACAAAGTGTCTCGATTCGAGTTCTCGTCATGTTTGGGTGCAGTGATTCAAAATATGCCTTTCGAGTTTCCGCAACTATTCCATGATTGTTACCAAAAGATGAAACCATAAATTAAAATAGGGCGAATAAGTGTTGTATATACAAGAAGTTTGATATGCGTCAGAATGAGGGGATGATAGCGGATAATAGGTAGATGAGCTTTAAAAGCTGTTAAATAATTTTACACAACCCTACTAAAATCCCGTCCTGTCTGTCCGTCCGTACGTGTGTCACACCAATTTTTCTCGCAAACGATATTAGCTAGAAACATCAAATTTTGTACGTAGGTGTAAAGTGAGGCCCTCTTCAAAGTTCAACTAGAAAAAATTTCTTATAAGGTATTTAAGGAGGATCTCCCCATATCAGGGAGCGCACAGGAAAGGTGAAATACATGAAAAATATGTGTCTCCCTCCCTCGCCGTTGAACGCCTGTGATTTGAAAAATCTGAAAAAATTATGAAGGTAAGTGTTTATGAGTACAACAACAACAAATACTTTAGAGGTCAATATTCGCTCAACTTTGTTAATAACAGTATAATCTTCGAATTCCATATTTCCACCCAATAAAATCGTATGGATACCTTTAAACTCATTGAAATCCGATGTTTAAGTTGTCTTACAAGAGGTTCTAATACTCTACAAGTTTGATGAAAATCGAATCATATTCACGAAAGTTATAGCCATTTGAAATTTCTCCAAGTACAACAACTGTAACACAGAATTTTGGTTTTTTATGGACTTTCCATCGAATCAGACACTGCAACTTTGATGAGAGCTTCTTGAAATTTTCAAATAAGATCAGTAGCATAAATAATATGGAAATTTGAGTGATTTTTGTTAGTTTACAACAAAATGGCGCCCGTTGAAGATAGAGTAACAATGGATTTTCTTTTAAACGTGCACATCCCTGACATGTTTCTTGATTTATTCGTTGCTGGTGACTACATTTCGTAAGTTAGGTACAAAACCCTTCTGACATGAGCGTAGGTCTGTATACTCAACTTGTTTAATGTTGGATTTAGCTTGAGTTGTTAGAGATAGTTGTGAGTTTGTTTTCACGCCTAAGTAGATAACTTCTTGAATTTTTGGCACACGTATACCTTTAATCTGAAGTGTGAAATTCTTCGCGAGAGAACGCATTCGGGGGGTGCAATTTGTTTCACCGTGTATTATTAAAGATTCACACATTGCAAGATTAAGTAAAAGCCGCCATTTGCGAAGAAGATTATCTATCGTGTCTAGGATCATTCTGATAGGAAGCTGAGGAAAATTTTACATAGGTGCGGATGAAATTTATGGGTTGCAGCTAGTTTGTATATCAGGCTCCGTTGCCAGACTGAATCGGTTGCTATGGTTGGAATATTTTTGCCATGTTATATGCAATACTAGTTTTTAAAGTTAGGAGTGGATGTTCAACTGACAGATTTTACTAGTTTGCGAACTGAAAATAATTGCGTATGTTGCAAGATGGTCGTCAATATATCCTTTGCGGACAAGTTCAAATATTTTGGCTGTAGTGGAAAGTAGCGAAATTCGGCGATAGTTGTTTGAGAGTAGAGGTTTCTCGTTTTTCTTTGGGATCGGGGTGATGATGGCTCTTTTCCAGGCTTTGGAGAAGTATGCATTTAATATGCAGCGGTTGGAGTGCACTGACCGGAAAGGGCTGACTGCGTCACTGCATCTTTTGAACGTATGTATTATATTTCCCGCTTGAGGATTTGACAATCATTTCGAATGAAAATGGGCTGCGGCAAAATGGACTCCTCGACACTCAGCCCTTCGACTTGTAAGGCATTCTGGGATAGGAACTGATTGGAGTTGTCCGAAGTCTTTCCGAAACGCGGGCAAGTCTTTCGGGAGTTCTCTGAATGTGTTTGAGGCGGGTTTTGCCAGTTTCACCATCACGCGCTCTTAGATGAGTGCATTGATCTTTAAACGGATCTTTGTACATTGTGTAGAAATCTAAACATCGAGTCGTATCTATGACGGGAGAGACTTTTTCCTCTGGATATCACTTAAAACCTCTGGTGATAATGAGATCATTTTGTTGTAACCAAGTTTTCTGTTAGGGGTATGATAGTCGATGTATTTTCGAATTAACTCGGTGTATTTGTCAACAGTGAAGTCTATCACCGTGTGGGAGACATGCTGATTGGTTGGTAGAAGGTATGGGACAAAGAAATCTGTCGAAGACTCATCAGCTTGTTCGCAGTTATCTTTACTGAAGTTGGGTACCTGCTTATGGGTGGGACGGAAAGCACCTTGATGCGATTCTACCGTTAGTACTCATAGAACGACGTCAAAGTCACTGATTTCCGCGATTGTTTCGAAGAAAGGATGGGGTTAAAACTCACGTTTGTATTGTTACTTACAATGAAAAGATCGATGTATGAGGAAGATCTGTGAAAAGTGTTGAAGTGAAGATAGTTATTTTAAGGGAACTAGTTTTGCTCTCCTGCTAATAAAGTAGCTGGATACCATTTGCATTGGTATTTTCGTCCAGAAAGCTGGAGTGTCTAGCATTTAGATCTCCACCAATGATGATGTGGATTCTTTAGTTTTTGCGCTAATACTTCATGTCAAAGTTTAGAGGTATCTAAAGATTGGTTTGGACAGTAAAAGAAAGTACAGGCAAGCATAAAACGATGGGTTTCGAAAGGAATAATGGTATTTTCGATTGTATATAGCTGATTCGTTCGCATGAGTTGAGCGGAACGGATGGAGTCTTGTACCGAATCCCAGTACCACCACATCTTGAGTTAGGGTAGTCAAATCCATGCAAATAAGAGTGGTGGAACGTAAGGTTGTAGCATGCTGCGATTCTCGTCTCAAACAGAAAAAGGACGCTGGGCTTGTGTTCATCCGAAAAAGACTGTAGCTCATACCGCTTAGCAGCACCACGCATGGAGTTTACGTTCAACTGAATGAACTTAAAACCCATAAATCAACTGTAGGAGCAGAAGTCTCTTCTGGTCTTCATTTTAAATGGCACGCAATTCCTTCATTTTCATTGCCAATGTAGATAGGCTCATATCAAAGAGCTAGCTCACTTCCTTTTTCAGGAAGTTAGCAGGAAAATATGATGGGAGTTTTGAAATAGACAAGTGAATGTCACTTCAGGGATCCTCTTCATAGCTGAACAAGGCTTGATTGTTTTTTAAAAAATCATCCTGATTAACCAGTTTAATGATTGTTCCATTATTTTTGGTGTCCATAAGGTTTTTGACCTTTATTTGATCTTTCAATATTTTAGTGACGTTATTAAAAGTGCTGGTACTTGTTGTGTCTTGTTGCTTAATGGGGGTATTTATTGTTCCATCAGAATATGATAGTTTGTTTGACTTCATCAGTTCAATAGTATTCATAAAAAGTTTATTTTTTTGTCATTTCATCTTTTATTGAAATATTGTCATATATTTCACCATCCACTGCTTGACTCGAATTTTCCTACGCCTTCGCCGCTTCCTTTAATTTTATTTCAGCTATTACTTGCTCGACTTCTTAACTAAGCACAACATTACTTAGTATTGGAGGTTAGTTTTTTTTGAGATTGCAAATAATCAAAAAATTTAACTTAGAGATTTTGTTTTTCCAAATCTTCAGCCACTTAGATGATATAAATCTTCACAAACAACGCCTCTGACAAAACCAACATTTTGCCTTGGTACTTAAATAATTTGCTCCTTTTATCCCGTGGATCTACTTCACCCGCTATTTTGATGGCATGACTTGCTAATTTTTTTCTCTAGTCTTTTTTCTCTAGTTTTTTTTCTCCTTGAAAAGCCGCTAGGCCCTGCTTTTTTGAATGAGCAGACGCTTTGAGTCACCTTCTGTGTCCCAAAGGTATGTGGAAGTAAATGAATTGATATATTTTAGGTGTAGGATGGGGCAAACAGGTAGCTAGTAAGTTGGGCCAGGTAGAGAAATGTTGGTTTTTGGTTTTTAAGTTGTTGGATGTCTGTCTGATTAGTCTTTCTTCCGTTTCCATCGGATAGTGTGGTCTAGTACTGCGAAAATTGCATCGAAATTGTTATAAGCTGTTCGTTGATAATGCGACCATCTGCCATTACATGCTTATATATTTCAAATCTTTCCAGGATGTCAAGTCTCTGTCCCTTGCATTGTTTGTGTAACAATGCCATACAGTTTTCTATAATGTGAGGCTCGTGTGCATCGTACCTACAAAACCACGATTTTTTCTAGCTTGAACTGCTCTAGCTTAACCATCTTAGGGTTCCAAACAAGTTTTCTGATGGTATAAACCCATGAATTGAATTATTCATCGAAAATCGTTCAATTTTATCCAGAATATGCAGAGTTTCTTTCATAAGCACATAACTGCCACCATTTGGTTCCGGCCTGAAATAATTTTTTTGAATATTCCAGCAATTTGACATATTCAAAATTTCATGAAAATCCGAAGAAAATAAGAGAACCTAAGTCGATTTGAAATATGTATCAACCGTCATCACGTGTTATTGTTGTTGTAATTCCATACAATTGAAATGGGTACAACTCACTTGATTATGATCTGATTTTTCTAACATTTTATAAGCGGAAGGTTAATCTACATAACTGCAGAAGTTTAAGGGTACCATTTTGATTTTATCGGAGAAAACGTTGATTGAATTTGAATTTCTGAGGTACTTGTTGTCCTTGTACTCACACAGACCTGCCACCGTGTTGTTTCCAGATTTTCCGGCTCACAGGTTTCTAATTGTGGGGGCGGGAACACATTTTTCGTACATTTTGCCTAGGCTTGGACCCCTTGATGCATAAATGCATTTTTTCTTTCATATTTTAAAAGTGCGAATCAAGACCTTTCATTTCACTCGACTGCATTTGTAAAAAAATTCACTTGAAAAAAATTAATTAAAATAAAGCCTTAATTTTTCAAAGACTACACCTTCTGAAGTTACCATAAACTTTGAGCTTTCTTGCTTCTGTAGTATATGAAGAATGACAGGGCGCAAAACTAATGGATATTTGTAAAAATTTTTTTGCAAAGCCCTGAAAAGGATCTACAAGCAGCTAAACATATAAAATTAGAAAATTTATTGAAAAAGCAAAACAAAGATGAGGTTAAAACGAATAATAGAAAAAGTTGCCAGTTGAGCCTAAACAGTTGCCATAATTACTGCATCGAATGCTTGGAAAATTATTATGCGACTACATCCTGAGCAGATTGGATTTCCTGCCGACAATGTTTGCAGTGGTTTTATGAAACTTGCAGCATGTATTCTCATTTATACAATACATGTGGCATAGCTAAGCGGTCGCAAAAAGTTGCGGAGATAGAGGCTTCAAAAAATAGAAGTGCACCCCTTCCCAATGCAGCGGATCTATCCTGATATCATTGAAAGAGATGCATTTTTAAGCAATTCTTTAAAAAGCGTATTTTGTTTTCGCAGAATGTGTTTCATTTCTTTATCCTGAATTTAATTAAAGATTATTTGGTAAGTAATAAACGCATATCAAATACGATTCACTGGTATTTCATTTAGAAATTTAAGTTTCACTAGAAAAAATGCGATGCGTCATTCCCAAAATGATCCTACACGAGCAGTGTTTGTTGTCATCCTTAGTTTTATCTTCTTGGAGTCATGGTTCTTTGGAGAAGATTTTAGCTTTGGTTTTTCCTATCTTTTTGTCTTCCTAACTTGTAACTTCTAATTTTTGTGGAGCTTTGGTACATTACTTCTTCCAAGTTTGGAGTAGAAGTTAAGAGCCAGTCAGACTTGTAAATTTTTGATTTCCTTTCCCTTACACCAAAATGACTTGTCCTTGTTCTAGTGGAAGAGTTTCATCGGGAAATGGTAAGGAGCCACCCGATATGAGTAGCCTCTCATTTTCACCTGCATTTGTTTCAGTAACAGCACCTCCAAAAGTAAGTTTATCAGCCGCTGTATTATCATGGTTTGCTTGAATCAGTAAAACGCTAGATATACATATTACCAACTACCACATCCTCTGTAAAAGAACCAGGTATGTCAACCGAAAGTGGTAGTGAGTCCTCTGATAATGCCTGGTCTCTCATTCATTGATGAAAGGTGATATGTTCAGTTTTATACTTTGGCTGCGATACGTTCTGATTTTAAACCAGTAAGTATCAGGACTGAACGGGCTTATAGTCCATCTGAAGAATTACTCGAAACAAATCTCGTTGTCACCAACAGGATTGAACCAGGAACCTTCGGCTTACAGTTGTTCCAACTAAAGCATAGCTCAGATTCGGATGAAATTCGGTAGAGAGTTTCATTTAATTGTACAATCAAGCTGTCAATAAAAAATCCAAAATCAAATTGTCTGAGCCCAAATGACGGCGGCTCAAAGGCAGAAAAACATGCAAAAATTCGTTTTTATAGCTGTGTGGAAGCCCTTCTATCAATGCTAATTAATCTTGGCACTGGGTTAGAGGCTATTAGTATCTAGAGAAAACTGAAAAAAAAACAAGATCAGGTTTCAAATTTCAAAATGGCGGCTAGTCAAAGTTCAAAACTTTAAAGGCTTCTAAGTCACAATTTTGATATTACTTGTATGAAACTTGATGTTGATGTAGAACATCATCAGAAATAACGATATTGTTGTTTTGTTGAACATATTATGGGAAGAACATATTATGGGAAAATGGTGATATTATGGGAAAATGGTGATGCCTCAAATGTGTCATTTGTTAGATTTTCATGGCCCTCTAGCAACCATATTTCTGCACGGCTCTTGATGAAACCTGAAACTATATCCAGCAAAAAAAACAACATGAGAATCGAAAGATAAATGAAAGAGTCAAAAAATGTAAAACTGATATTTTTAGCACCCATTTTGAATAAAAATTCAATATTATTCTCCTGGCCAGAGTTAAACTCCGATTTGAACGAGATTTGGCATAGCAATTGATGAGACTCTAAACGTTGAAGTTCAGAATTGCGGCCCCAAGAGTTTATAAAGTAAGCACAATCCGTCATTTTAGCAGCAAATAAAGTCGTGAATATATTTTCATGGAAGCGTTTGAAATGACTTACATTTAAAGTATTTATACAACAGAAAATTTTTCTGAAATTTTGTATTGCTTTCAGAGCGGTGCGCTATCAAATTATTATTTGCTTTTAAGTGCCTGCGATAAATTTGCCTTCCTGGCTGGTGGTACCAACGGGGATTTTTCAAAATAAAGATATGGGCAAAGTGGAAGTAAAATCTTTTCCAACTACTCCGAGTGCATCGGTTTCATCTATGGTTTGAACGTCAATCTAATTTGTTCGAATCGTTGAATAAATTTTTGTTAAAAGTGATACTTGGATAAGAATGGTTAAACTCAAAAGTTTTTAGCTTTTAAATTAAGGCAACCAATTTCAAGGTAATACAAATGTTACCTCGATGACACGTTTGTAAAATCTAATTAATTTTTTTTTTTCAATCCGAATCTCTGATGCTTGCACTTTGTGACTGTAGCTATGACTACAATTTTTCCGTGATTGGGTAAAGTCAAAAAGCATTGACATAAGGAATAGCGATATTCCCCTCCACGTGTGATAAAATTTTAGATTGTGTTAAGCAAATTGTTTAGTGCTTGCGAGCACACTTATGGGATCTATTTTTAAGTATTTTCAAATTAAAACCTACCCGAATCACCCGCAAAACAATTTTAAAGTCACATCTTAAATTGCCGAAATCATTTTTTCGAACTTCCCAACACGATAATTTAAAGGCAGCTATGGAAAGCATTTTGAAGCTATTCATACTGGCACTTGTAATTTTATTGTAGTTGTGACTTTTCTCAATGAACATGGTGATTTTTTCGTAGTCGTACCTACAGCTTACACCTACTGTACGTTTTTCTGAATTTCTCCTCCGTTGGATTTTGTAAGTTCACTTACACTTTAGGTGTACGTTGTCGCTATTCCTTTAGTACTCTTGATAGGGTAGATTTCACTGTATTTTTGCTAATTATATTTTAGGAAACCGGTTGTAGGACCCTTAACAATTTTAAAAGGGATTTTTCAAGTAGAAATGAATTAAAATGTTATTTAAGCTATTTTATTTAGATATTAAAACTTGTATCATTGTTTTAAGAATTATTTATTTATGAAACCCATTATGGTACGCAATAAACCTTCAATTAGATTTTTTGTATTAAATTACCAATAACTCATACTTGTAGACACGTAAATGATTCTAATATTGTTGATTTCATTAATTGTTATTTTTTAAAGAAAATACGCATCTTTTTTTAAGTTTTGATGAAAATCTCAAGAAATTGTAGCCTAGCCTAATAATCAGCTATTATTACTATTAATTTATATGAAACTTCAGGGTATCACGTTGTTTGACAAATCATACTATAACTAATAAATCTAGACGATTTTTGCTACTCGTTGATTCACAAAGTCGTCCTTTAGAGATTTTTCAATTCTAAATTTATTGAGTGCAAAAAAACACACTTTGCGTTAATTTTTTCGCATTGCAAACTTTCAAACTTGTAAATAAGTTCAGTATCTAGTTTTGAAAAACTCCAACAAAAACTTCAATTTGGTGTTCTAATTAATTATCCTTGTCGAAAAAATTACAGTATGCTGAAAATCCCTTAAAAACTAATGAAAAGCTCTTTTTTCATTTCTAAATTTTCAAAGGTTACTATTTTGAAATTTGACGACTTTTGCTCCTGTGAAATATTTCGGTGAAAACTCTATACCACACACAGTGAGACTGATGGAAAGGTCTCAATTTCAATAAGGTTTTAAATTTCAGTACAAACATGAATAAATAAATAATAATGAAAATCTTTAATTAACCGCACAAAAGCACTTCACAAAAAATATAATCGCACCTAATGAAATCATAGTGAAACATAAAAAATACTAATAGTATCTCCTACTCTTATCATACCACTTAATTCATACGTCATACCCATACTACATCTTTGAATCTCATTTGCAATTGTTGTACTCATACTGATTGTGATAATGATTATGCATTCAATATTGAAATTGACTAAATCAACTGTCAGATCATTTATAGATACATACTCATATTTGAATAAAAAATTTCAATGATTTATCCGATAAAACTTATTATTATAATCAACCGTCATAAAAATTAGAGATAAAATAAACATATGCAAAAGCATGAAATATAAATAAGTGAAAATTACAATCAAAGAGTTAACATATTTTCTATCATATGATTTTTTTTGGAGATATCGAAGCAAAAACGATTTCTTTATATTCAGATTAGTGAGCCATGTCGTGCAGAGTGATTGGTTTTTTTAAATGCAAAGTGAATGTATTGATATCATAGTATATGAAATGATAAAGTGAAAAATAATTAGTTTGGCAATGCAAGTTTTTTTTGATAAAAATGTTTATCTGATCCGCAATAATTGGTCGTCTGTGCAGATGTTCCGTCTTAAACAAATTTAAATTTCGCAACCAGGAATTTAAAGGATTCCCTTTTTTTTATATGGCATTTAAAAACTACTTTTGCGTGTTTTTAAACATTTTTAATTTAGGGGGCCTAATTTTTGTTTTAATTTGACCTTGAAAATGTTTAAATCCTTTTATTCTAAACAATATACAACCATTGAATGTAGAAGAGTTATTTCAATCTTGCTTTCTCTGTTTCGCAAAACTTGCATCCACTATACATGATCAAAATATTTTTTTGCTAACAGAGTTACAGCAGCGCTTCCTACAAGCAACGTTTCTTTATATAGTGGCCACATTTTTACAATAATAGAAAACTTATTATTTGCAGCATTTAGATGCCTCAAATAGGTTTTATTTATTTTTTTTTGTATCTAAATAAATTATTTCTATTAAGTCTTGCGCCGATCGGTTCCCAGAAATACTTCAAAGTAAACTAGCCTCGATCGGAACTATCATGAGATAGATATTGTACAACTTAATAACCGGAATTTGACCCTAGATGTCCGTACTAACAAATATTGTGAAAGCTCAAACTTTATATATATGTCATTTTGAAGGTACATTTGACAGCTATCAAAATCAGTCAACAAAACAATTTTATCTTGTGTGCATCATTATTATTTTTCACGATGAATAACTTCGAAAATTGAAGAAAAAGACAGCATTTGCGGGAGGTTCTATTGGGTCATTTTTTTTTGCAAAGAAAATTGCTGCGGAAAGTCATTGTTTGCTTGTAGAAGTTTATGGCGACGATGCTTTAGCGAAAACACAGTGTTTTGAATGGTTTCAACGCTTCAAAAGTGGCGATTTTGATATCAAAGACAAAGAACGCCCAGGACAGCCAAAAAAGTTTGAAGACGAAGAATCGGAGACGCTACTCGATGAGGATTCGTGTCAAACGCAAGACGAACTTGCCAAAGCGTTGGGAGTGACTCAGCAAGCCATTTCGAAACGTTTGAAAGCCGCCGGATATATTCAGAAGCAAGGTTATTGGGTCCCCTATGAGTGGAAGCCGAGAGACGTTGAACGGCGCTTCTGTATGTCTAAAATGCTGCTTGAGCGCCATGAAAAGAAATCATTTTTGCATCAGCTCGTGACTGGGGATGAAAAATGGATCCATTATGACAGTCCCAAGCGCAAACGCATACGTGAAGCCTGGCCAACCAGCCAAATCAACGGCGAAGCCAAATATCTATGGCGCCAAGGTTATGCTGTTCTAAGGTTATGTATGAGTTGTTGAAATTACACACAATTAATACGTTTGAAGTGTGCCATCATCGAGAAATGCCCTGAATATGCGACCAGACACGAGGCTACAATTTTTCATCATGACAACACTCGGCCGCATGTTGCAAGACCCGTGAAAAACTATTTAGAAAATAGTGGATGGGAAGTTTTTGCCCACCCGCCTTATATTCCGGACCTTGCTCCGTCTGACTTTCATTTATTTAGCGCGATGCGAAACGCCATCACCGGAGTACGCTTCACTTCAGAGCAAGGCATCCGAAATTGGATAGATTCGTTTTTGACCGCCAACCCGGCGCAATTTTTTTGGGATGGAATTCATAAATTGGCTGAAAGATGGGGAAATGTTGTAGCTTCCGATTAACAATTCTTCGAATAAAATGTAAAATGTTTTTCCACAATAAAGCATCAAATTTCGCTGAAAAATTCCAGTTATTAAGTTGTACACCCAATAGTTCTGATAGAGTTTGATTAATTTTACAGCACTCAATAGTTAGCGGATAAGCTCGCTAAGTGAAGATTTTTCACGCGTAATCAACGCTAAATCTTGTGGTATATTGACAAATATTTCCAAACGATTGATTATGCTTTCTGAAAATTTACTGTAGAAAAATAGAAAAAATCGAAAATGTAAAAATTTCTATACTTTTTATCCGAGCACGGTTAATCTAATCGCCTAATCAAAACCTGCAAAATGTAGATAAAAAAAGCTTACGATTAATAAGTCCTGTATCTGAGCATTAATAAAATGCTCACAACTTTCTTTCTATATTTTCTAAGTAAACTTAATCTTGATGTAATCTTAGTGTCTTTGTTCATGATCATATTAAATTCATCAACTCGCTTCAAATTGGAGTGCAGGTGACACTAGCATGAAGACTAAGTTTTCAGTGTCCAAATTTTAACAACATATTGACACATGTTAGTATGTTGGAAAAGTCATTGAAATGTTAAAAATTTTCCACTGTGAATTGAAATAAAATTGTTATATCAGTGACCGAAATAGAACATGTCATTTAAATCACATGAATAGAAGCTTATCTTAAAGAAAGCATGTCAAATTTATTGTTTTATTGTATTCAGACCAAACGCTGTTCCAATTTGCGAGTTGACTCAGGATTGGTCATTTTTGAAGACATTTTTCGGCAATGTAGCAAACGATGTAGCAAAACGGTTATATTTTTAGCAGCTTTTCATCACATCGCTATATGAGGAGAATATTGTTAACATATGTATACATGATTCGGTAATCACAAACTCCAAGTGGCAGATTTCTCCGGTGAAGTATAACCAAGCCACTCAAGTCTCTGAAATATCCCTAATAAAGGGTTTTCCAATAAGAGGTGTTATTTTGAATAGCCCGCTATTTCGGTAGATGTCACTTTTAAAGCTGTCATTTTTTGACATTTGGCAAGTAGAAGCTACGCCATTAATAAAAATGGAACGATACACGCTTCAACAATGCAGTGAAATTATTAAAATTCAATAAAAAAACGGTGAAAATTTGGCAGAGACGGTTCGTTAAACTCGAACATTTTTGGGTCGTCGTGAAGCACCTTGTCGGACCGCAATACAGAAATTGGCAGAAAAATTCGTGCTGTTGGAACAACTTAGTGATGTGAAGGATAAAACCCTTGCACGCCACTCAAGAACAGCCGAGAATATTGCTGCTGTAGCCGAAAGTGTTGAAGAAAACCCAGGTTTGTCCATTCCTCGTCCTTCTTTGGAATTAGGCATTCTACAAACGTGATTACACTGTATTTTGCATGAAGATTTGAGTCTTACGGCTTACAAAGTTCAGTTAACACAAGAATTCAAGCCGTTCGATCATCAACAACGTCGTGTCTTTGCTGATTGGGTCCTTGAAATGCATGAAAATGATCCGGAATTCCATCGAAAAATCATCTTGAGTGATGAGGCCCATTTCCACTTCGGTGGCTTCGTCAACAAGCAAAATTGTCGCATCTGGGGCTCGGAAAACCCAAGAGTTATTGTTGAAAAGCCTCTCTATCCTCAATGTGTGATGTTTGGTGCGGTTTATGGTCCGGTGGAGTCTTTGGTCCTTACTTTTTCGAAAATGAGGCTTGAGCAACAGTAACGGTGAATGGATAGCGCTACCGAGAGATGATTAATGATATTTTATGGCCGGAATTGGATGGTATTGATCTGGACAATGTTTACTTTCTACAAGACGGCGCTACGTGCCACACAAGCAACGAAACCAGTGATCTTTTACGGGGAAAGTTTCCGGACCGTGATATCTCTCGAAGAGGTGATCACAATTGCCCACCGAGATCTTGAGATTTAACACCTTACGACTTCTTCCTTTGGGGCTACATGAAAGAGAAGGTCTACGCCAACAGCCCAACGTCGATTCAAGACCTCAAAGATGGAATTCGTGAGGCTATCGAGGGCATAGGGCAGCCACCTTGCGATTTGGTTATGGAAAATTTCATGAAAAGGATATGGTCCTGTAAGCGTGATCGTGGTGGTCATTTGCCTGATGTTATTTTCCACTATTAACGGCATACCTTCTTCTTTATAATGAAATGAACATCCGATCATTTATATTCAAAAAAAAGCATTTTTCTTTTAATATCAAAAGAACATCTCTTATTGGAAAACCCTATACTTATGCTTTTGTGTTCCTTCTGCTTATTATTGAGCTGATTAAGCGAGCTATGGACACAAAAAGTATGCTTAAATGCAATTTGTCAATAGTTTTCAAGCAAGAATCGAATCATAACACCTTACTTTACTAGAGTAACTTACTTTTTCTAGTAGAGTAAGCCTTCAATCCGATTTTCTTTCAAAATTTCCACATTCTACTGGTGTCAACAATATTCAATTCAATATGGGAAATTGTTGGAATATTCTAGAAATGACAGACTCGCATGTTTAGTCCAAGTGCGACTAAGTTAAATACAATTCGGATATAGTAGAGTTCAGACATTGCAGCTATGATAATGAAAATTAAAGAGAAGAGAGCGCAAACTAGGTGGTATTAAAAGCTTACGTACAGTGTAACTCATAAGTATTTCAACAGCGACCCATAACACAAGGCCCTTTGCTTTTCTCTCCCTATATTTACTGTCTTTAAGGTTACATTCAAACTTTTTTTTAGAATTCTAATGCAAAGAAATTCATTTGACAATAATTCCAAAATCATAATGATCATAATCCTAATAATTTGACGAATTTCTGATGATTGTTTTTAGCGGGTATCTTTGTCATTGTGTCAGCAACCATTTGATGAGTAGATGTATATCGGACGTCTAATTGTATGCCTGTCTAATATGATGAACATGCACGTCAATATGCTTTGTGAGTGTATGGAAAACGAAAGGGTGATTCATAACAAGTGTACACATTTTTGTCGAAAAAAAAAATAGTTTCTGTGAAGATTGAGCTGTAATGTTTATTTATTATGAAAATTTTGTCCCTTACAATCAAATATAAAACATTACTTCGGGCATATATGCACCTCGTGCTGCTTTACAGACTATCAAACGATGATTGTAATTTTCGATGACATTTTCGTACATTTCCGGCGTTATTAGGCGTATGTTGGCTTGAATATTGTTTTTTTCATGCGTTAGCAGTCTGGGGAGCATCAGCGTAAACACGATCCTTCAGGAATCCCCCAAAGAAGAAGTCACAAGGAGTCAAATCACACGATCTCGCCGGCCAATTTATGGGTCCATTTCGTGAAATTATTCGATTCACGTAGAGCGCGAAATGTTTGCACTGGCGATTCATTATTTTTGTAAAAAATTTTAACAATAACAAAACGTTCAGCTGATGTGTATGACGCCATGGTTAAAATTGTAAAAGATCAAACTATCATAATCTGTCAATGTATGGACCTGAAGTTGGTGAAAAATAAAAGTTAAAGCCCATTCACCCTTTAGATGTTTCACAAGTTGAATAACATTTCGATTGTCACCATGAAGTTCGGTTGATCCCTTGACGACGTTACAAAGATTCATTTCTGTCAGTAATGTAGGGGTATCCATTTTTTGTTTCTTCTTCAAATGAAAAAATCCAATTCAAATTAGCTACACATTTTGGAATCACCCTATGAAAATTTAGTTGACTGCGAATACGTGTTTGAAACGAGTTCAGACAACAGTGAATAGAACGATTTTGATTTTGTTTATTTGGTTGGAGAAAAGGAGAGACGAGTTGGAGTTGATAGGAGACGAGACGTTCTCGGTACGACAAGCTCTGCGAAGGAAACACATGTAAAAGCTAAATTATTTGATATTCTTTGCAAACTGTTTCTGTATCAGTATACATAATTAATAAATTACATACCTATTATGCGCGCAAAGTTTTATTCATTCCTAAGTTAGCTCCCTCTTTCGCCGCTTGAGCTATGGCAAGGTATTCTGCCACGGTAGAGCTAAATCCCCCAATATGCTGTTTTTGGAATTTCCATAATAAAGGATCACTTCCAAATATGAACACATATCCAGTGAAGAACTTCCTTTCGCCACTAACACCCGCCCAATCGACATATGCGTAACCAACCAAAGAATTGCCTGTTTTAGAATAAATGAGTTTAAGGTTTATGGAAGCGATTAAATATTAAAAGTATTTTTGCATTAAAGTTTTAATTGAATTGGATCAGTCTCAATACCAGATACAAAAGGGATCCGATCAGCGATTGGTATGTTTTCTCGGCAGCCTTCTCACAGTTTACACGGTTCTCACGAGATTTTAGGACAGTCCTTTGGTTAAGTGGTACTCCTGATGGGCTTTTTTACATGCAGCGTGAAAAGTAAGCGTGTATAGGTTATATTGGCCAGAAGAGAGATGCATAGAGGAAACTTGATGGTAAAAATACTCCGAAATTTTCTAGGGAGAATCGGCGTAATATACACTCCAAAACGCATGCTATATATCTTTCGGTCAGGAAAGTTTTTGGGCAGAGCATATAATCATTGCATATCGAACATTAGAGGACATTAGTTGGCTCTCTAGCAAAGACTGCGCTGAGAGCAGGAGATATGTGCCCAAAAGATGAAACTTTGCCACGTAGCTATTATGCCTGTCTCTCCTTGAGTGCTTGAGTTTGCTCAAAAGTAGGTAAAAATGTAGGATGTGAGTCCATGGCAGTATAAGAGGTGGAAGAGACCACGACTATCTCGTGAGACTATCGTAATTTACACATGGTTAAATGGAAGTGCGCACACTGCGACTTTGCGATATTTCTAATATGTCGATTGTCAAAAGGATTGGCAATTTTTCCTAAAACCAGTTTAATGGGTATGATAATTTTTGGGTCGCAAGTTTATGAGGTACACGCGCAGGCGCACATCATTTGCTGGCATGCATGGAAGTAATTAATTTTTTTATTTCGCCTTATTAACAATAATGCCGCCACTCTTTGTGTATTTGCCATATCTAACTTCCTACTGATTGTCTTAAACAAAGCGAGCATAGGTATTCCTAGAAAAGGCATACCTCCAACTGAGCTTTTCAAAGCTGCGCATGCTTGAAGACGCCTAAAGATGTTACGAGAATTATTGCACACACACATACAATATGTACCGTAAACAAGAATAGGCTGGGTGAACTATGGAAGCATGTAAAAATGGGAGCATCGGCAGAAAACAGGTTTCACGCCCCCATTTTCAACGCCGCGTGTAAAAAAGCCCGATGATTTACATTCGAACATCCGATATTCTTCAAGAAGATTTCCGATGAACTGTTCTTGATTAATGGTGATATCGTCTCGATCTAAATCTCTGTAAATTTCTCTTCCTAAAAAGAACTCTATAATTCCCTTGTCGGTTATATCAAAAACGCATGGCAAACACTCTTTAATGTGATTCAAATCATCCAAGTGAAAACTGAGGATACGCATATCGTCAACATATACAATAAGTATGTTGATTTTTCCGTCCTTATTCATCGTGTCCGCGGTACACTGGATGAACCCTATTTCTTTTAAGGCACTATCAAGTTTTTTGCTCCATTTGCGCTCCGATTGTTTTAAACCATAAATGGCTACTTATAATTTACATATTCGTTCCAGGATCCTCTTATTGATGAATTATTGAGGTTGTTCGATATATTTATTCCACTATGGTGTCGCTAAGATATGCAACTGTCCTATCCACTTGATGCAACAGGAATTTAATTTCAGCTGCCAACGCAAGAAGGCGTCTCACAGTCGAATGATGCGCTATCGGTGAGAAGTATCCTTGTAATCAAGGTTGGTTTCAGAGGAATATAGTCGCACTAAGCGACGGATCGTCCTGTTGGTGACACTTGACGTCAGAAACGCCTTCAAATCCGCTAGATGGGTGGATATTCTGGATATGCTGGAAAACCCTTTTCAAGTTCCAGAATATCTAATGCGGCTTTTGAGGAACTACTTAAAGGACCTAAGCCTGCTCTACGACACGACACAGGGCCAACGAAGGATGGAAATTACATCGGGTGTTGCCCAGGGATCTATCCTTAGTCCGCACCTGTGGAACGGGTCTCACGACGGGCTACTGAGATTCGAGATGCCAGATAAGTCGCGCTTGGTCAGCTATGCGGATGATGTTGCGGCTCTGGTCGCTGGACGCACCGTTGAACAGGCGTAACTTGGGCTAAGTATGCTAATGCGCCGAGTGAGAGACTGGATAACTGCTCGCGGGCTTAGTTTAGCACTGGAGAAAACCGAAGTGGTCATCTTGACGAAAAAGAGAATCCCTAGAGTAAGGATGATCAGTATTGGAGATATACGAATCGAATCAAAGCCATCGGTGAAGTACCTGGGGCTACTGATCGACTCGAAGATGAGTTTCTCTGAACAAATCATGGCAACGGTTTAGAAGGCTGCTTCGGGAATATCGGCTCTGAGTCGACTTATGACGAACGTAGGGGGACCCAGCCGATCAAGAAGACGCCTCTTGATAAGTGCTGTAGGATCAGTGCTACTGTACGGTGCCGAAGTATGGGGCGATGCTCTCAGTAAGGAGGTATACCGAAAACGTTTGGCACAGGTACAGAGAAGAGGAGCACTGAGGATTGCGTCTTCGAATCTGACAGTCTCTGCTAGAAAGCGCCTCGCTATTTACCTGCGCTGAAACGAGGATGCAAGGGAGATG
Source organism: Odontomyia ornata (assembly GCA_963969285.1). Lineage (NCBI taxonomy): Eukaryota > Metazoa > Arthropoda > Insecta > Diptera > Stratiomyidae > Odontomyia > Odontomyia ornata. The sequence continues at coordinate 45,950,297 of OZ017738.1, read as the reverse complement.
GTTGTTCGCAAGGAGAGACAGCGCTCACTCAACGATTGGCAGCAGTCTTGGGTCAGTTGCACGAAAGAAAGGTAGACTGCGCGCCTCATCCCAGATGTGAGACCGTGGCTAAATCGAAGGCATGGTGAGACTGACTTCTATCTGACCAAACCTTTGATCGGGCTTTGGTGCTTCCAGTCTTACCTGCACAAGATTGGTAAGTTACGGTCCCCCGATTGTCAGTTTTGCCCAGGAGAGGAGGACAATCCCTGCGAAAGGACCTCTACAGGGAGACGGGAGAGCTCGCCTCGGATAATATAGCCGCAGTGATGCTCGAATCGGTTGACAAATGGAACCAGGTGGCACATTATGCTCGGGCAGTCCTAAAATATTAAGGGACTCACAGCAGCCAGGGGCGTTGGGGCTGGGGGATCGCTTTTGTCGCTTTTCCTCTTCCCCTCCTATCCCGCTAGGAAAGGGATCCCCCAGCTTAAAGGCGGCTCACGGCGTAAGAAAACGAGACCTGGCCCAAAGTAATGTGTCAAACGGTTCCAGGCTAGGTTCTCAGGTTGACAGGGGAGCTGTATAGTGGGTAGTCCAGTCGCCTTCTTGCGGGCATAGGAGTCCCACACTCTGTGCATAAATGGCATTCACCTCCCAAGCACAAAAAAGGGCATCGTTATGGTTTAAGTTAAGAAAATGCAGAATCAATAAATCAAACTATTACTAACAAAGTTGAAAAAATTTCGAATTATGACTTTTGACGTATTTTTTGCTGTTGTACTCATAAAAGCCTACATTTGCGATTTATTTCAGATTTATCTAATGAAAGGTGTCCAATCGAGAGGGGGAGAAGGAGTGCGTGAAAATTTCGTACATTTCCCCTTCCTCTGCCCCTCTCGGTACTGATAAGGTAATTTCTTGAACGTGTAAATCGTACCAATCAGATGATGCAGAAATTGCTTGCGGAAGAATACCCTCTACATTTATGTACTCTGCATTCACTTTATATCCGTCAATAACGACTTGACTCCAAACTTCTGCAAAGGGGTTTCCAGCAAATTCGAAATTTTGTTCTTCAAGATTTTTATTGATAGCAATCGCAGAACTATTAAATGAGACCCAAAGTGATCATAAGGCAAAATTAAACTAGAAAGTTTGCGACTTAACAGAGCCATGCGCCTTTCCACGCGATTATAAGCGCTTCTTCCTGGATCGTTTGTAATTAAAAACAACATCTAAATTATATAATTGAAAATGACGCACAGCATAATCAATGACTTTTCTGTATCCTAGATTTTCATCGGGTCCACCATCTGACATGATGACAGGGCTGGTTTGACGTGCTTATGATTTTTTTCTGCGAAGATTGAATAAAATTATCATATAAAATATAAAATAAATTATTCTGTTATACAGAATGTTATTAAAAGATTCTAGACTTAAAATCCGCAAATGATTTTTCTCGCATAAGCTTGAACGCGTTAGAACACTCTCAAGCGAGTGTTGCATTTTTTCGTGGTATCATCAACAAATGAAAATTGAATTTTATCTGGTAACGACTTTTCTCCCATAAACTTGAACGCGATAGACGGAAGGTAAGTATGCTGCCGAGGGGCAGGGTTTTCGTAATCCGCGACTGGTCGGTTCGGTAGTCCGGTTTAGTTACACGGTGCCTTAGTTTGTGTTCGGTGTTTTTATTACCGTAGACTATTTCAATTAGAGTTAGAATAGCTTATATCCGGCACCGCATCGGCATTGAGATCGGGAACGCGCGGATCCGCTGTTGATTAATCGGCAACTGCGTAAAGGCAAAATTCACAGTAGTAAGAATAAGCTTTTCTTCGGAGAATCTTTGGAATGCTTTTAATCGGGCATTTGAATCGATGGCTGATGAATTGTATTCGGACTGAGTCTGCTCGCGGAACAAAATTCCTCTCCGAACAAGCAGTCTACCCCAAGCAATCGTGGAGTGGACTAAACGGGGCCGGACTAGTTGATCTGTAGGGTACAGATCATTGGCACAAATGGGTCCTCACATCTATAAACGATGAGAGGTCGGTTTCGATATCTTTTTGGAAATGTCGAAAAAAACGGACGACAAAAAAATGCTCTTGACAGGCTATCGGTTTGTTCCTTATGCTAGAACCGATATCTATTTTTCGGGCTTAGAAAGAAAATGTTTACAAAGACCCACTAGTTCGTTTCCTGCCCGCACGTCCAGCCGTCCCTTCATTGGTGCAACACAGTAGGTTTCTTCAGAAACTATAGCAGCTAAAGAGCTCAAACGTTGTAAGAAGCTCAGAAGTAGTAGTCTCTTAAAATTTTATACATATCTTACTGCATATTTCAAAATCTCCCTCTATAAAAAAGTAGCTGTTATGATTGTTCTAACAAAGGTAGCGTGTGTGTAGAGTGTGATATCTGGTCTAGACCAAAATTTTTAGAATCTGAAACAAAAAAGAAAGGCAAAATGTACAGAAAATTTGTGTACACGCGATTGGACATCTTTGAGTCGAAAAATTTGGAAAGAACGTAGATCTTCATGAGCACAAGGGCAAAAAAAACTTAAAAAATCAAAATTCACTCATTTTTGTTAATAATAGTCTTCTTCTTCTTCTTCTTAGCACTACAGCCCCTCTCAAGCCTTCGCTTCATACAAATAGCGCCTCCAACTGTCTCGGTCCATTGACCGCGTCCTCCAAATTCGAAATCCGAGCAGTGATGAACTATCTTCATCGACCGAGTCAGATCAGCGTTTCCTCAGTTTCCCCACTAGTCTCCGGCCTCCAGTTCGCCCAACGAACACCCTTTTTGGGTAATCGTTGTTCATCCATACGATTCATGTGTCCAGCCCATTGCAGCTTCATATTCATACAGCTCATGGTGCTATCGGATTCGCTATTGGTCCCCGTCTAGCTTCGCTCCGATTATTCGCCTCAGGACCCGTCTCTCAAAGGCGTTCAATATATTTGTAGATGCTTGGGTTAGGGTCCATGTTTCACACCCATATCATAACACAGGTCTTATCACAGATTTGTAGACTTGAAGCTTTGTTTTCCTGTGTATGCAGCTGGTCTTCATGATCGTCAAAGCTGAATAAAATATTTTATTTGCGAGCGGTGTTTTGCGGTGAATTTCGTCTCTTTCATTACCCGTTTTCGTTATTTTGGTGCCTAAATATACAAATTTGCTAAACGTTTTCGATACTGTATTCGCCAAGTTTGATGTTTTGCGTATTTGAGGTATTTTTCCTCGACTACGTCATGAGCTTTGTTTCCAGATAATCTTCTTCTTCGTAGCCCTACAGCCCCTTTCGGGCCTTTCGCTTAGAGATAGTTAGAGTAGCTTATTATCATGATCTAATGTATCGGCACTCCGCAAGGTGATATGATCATTATCACGCTTTGGCCGTGTGTCCGTCCACCCAGCTTCGATACGTTCTGATTTTAAACCAGCACGTATTATAACTGAACAGGCTTATAGTCCGTCCGAAGAACCACTCGAACGTCGCCAACGAAACTTGAACCAAAGGTCATCGGCTTACGGGCTTAGTGCTCTAACCACTACCCTGCGGACTACTGTTTCCAGATAATTACACGTTTAATAGTTTTATTTCATTCTCTTCCGTGTGTACTGACCCTTCTGAAGTGGAATCCTTAATTATGTTAACTCGATTGATCCTATTTAATATAAGTCGGGGCCCAGTTAGCATCCCTAATGTGTTTGTGAAATCTTTAGCCTCTTCGTTATATGTGCCACTGTCTGTCTTTTTCAACCTTAATCTAGGTACTGATACCTTTCTCACTTTCTGGAAAAATGGAAATATTTTTCAATCCTTAAAAGTGGTGGTCCATCCTTCGCGTCATATTATCGTCCTATCCCCTTGATTTTTTGTTTTCCTAAGTTACTTAAGCAGCGCATTTACGACCGCCTTTCCAACTCCTTGCTGTCAGTCACTATCCGTGAACAGCAAGGTTGTTCTACAACCACTAACTTAATAGAGTTTACTGATAGCATTGCCAAGGCTGTGGATAGTCAGTTCTTAGTAGATTTTATCTATACAAATCTATCCAAGGTGTTTGATACTGTCAATCATCATCTGCTTCGCCTGAAATTAAAAGCGTTTGGTATCTCGGGTATTTTGTTATCTTGCATGCAATTTTACTAAAATTTCGTTCCTGTCGTGTTAATTTTGTTGGTACCAACTTCAGGCCACTTTATGCATTATCTGGTATCCCCCAAGATTTCATTCTTGAACCTCTCTTTTTCCTGTTATTTATAAATTATCTTTCCTCTGTGACTTCCTCTCTGTCTCTTGTATGTAGATGACTTTAAAGTGTTTCAGGCAATTAAGATAATGGTTGTAAACTTCTCCAAATGGACCGAGTCGCTCTTGGCAATCGGTGTTCCTCGAATTTACTGTGTCTAAATATTTTGAAATTCGCCGACAGCCTTCACGTACACCCTGGGCGCTTGTCCTCTCAGATTTGTTACTACACACAAAGGTCTTGGAGTACTCTGGATTAGAAAAATTTGATGTTCATGTCCTGGACGTGATTTCCAGGGCTACTATCTCCGAATTCATTCTTAAGCATGTTCACAAGTTTAATAGCATTTCCTCTTCTATAAGTCTATTCAATGATCTTGTTCGCCCTCTCTGTTGTGTGGTTTCTCCGGTCTAATTTCTTTGGTTGAGCCTGTTCAGGGTAAATTTATAAGGTCCTTGCACTTCAAGTTTAATATACCCTATCAAACTAATAAGTCCCGATTAAACTTCCTGGGGCTTTCTTCTGTTTTTTTTCTAGAACCTGGAGATTCCGTGATGACTGTCCCAAGCCAGTGTAAAGGGAGACGGAAGGGTGGAAGTAAACTGGAACTGGACGTAAAGCATTCTTGTTGCTGTACGGATGCGGGCCTGAAAGGGAAGCAAAGCGGAAGCCGGAGTAATAGGTCTTTCAAGTTGATTGCTGATTTGACGTAACAGAGGAACGAAAGTGTACTGACGTATGGGAGGACCGAAGGAGTAGATGGCCGGAAGAAAGAAATGGAACTAAGCGAAAGAAGTAGTGAACCTAGTAGCGAGGAGAAGCGGAGATCTAGAAGCGAGGTGGCTGATGGGAGAAGTGGAACCAGACGAACGGCGTAGCCTTGTGGGAAGGAGAGGCGATGAACCTTTAGGCATAATGGATGAAAGTGCATGGTGGCTGAAAGGAGAAGTGGAACCAAGCCAAAGGAGTCGTGAACCTAGTAGCGAAGGGAAGCGGAGACCTGAAGGCGAGGTGGCTGATAGGAGAAGTGGACCCGGAGGAACGGCGTAGCCTAGTAGGAAGGGGAAGCGATGTACCTTGAGGCATGTTGAGTGGTGCATGGTGCCTGAAGGGTGAAGTAGAACCGAGCAAAATGACCCAAAGCCTAGTAGCAAGAGTAAGCTGAGACTTGGAGGCGTGGTGGCTGAAGAGAGAAGTGGAGCTGAAGGAATGACGCCAGCATAGTAGGGAATTGAACCGAGGGATTTGGGGCGTGTAGGCGTTTGGCTGAGCTTACAGTCGGTGGCTCATAAAGCATAAAGAGCTGAACAACTTCGATAATACTTAAAAGAAGGGTCGAGAATCGTAGGTCGCGACTACTTTTCTCACCCTAAACTATATAAGATGATTGATTACTGAAACACGGAGGATGAAAGTGCAGGAAGAGTTGCTAAATCCTAAGAAAAATTCATAGAAACTAGTAGTCTTTGGCGAAGACCGCCTCCCAACTACTTTGGTACGAGAGCCACACAGGCAGGGTGTCGCGAAAAACTGAGCAGAGCTTTGATCTATACCACCTTTGCCGCTATCAGGCTATTTCTAATCCTCTGCTTGATTTTTGCTTCCGCTAGGCTCTCCGTTCATCCAGATTAAACAGTCTGTTCGTTATGCTAAAACCGATGTCTATTTTTACTCTCTGCTTATGCGTATAATGAGGAGGCACAATGATCGGGAGCTTGGTCCTTTTTCCTCTTAATATTTTGCTTTTAATACTTCGTTAAGGAACTTTTTTTTAAGCATTTGATAGTGTTTAGTATTTAATTGTTCACCTTGCGTAGCCTTTATCTTTCTTTGGTTTTATTTTGTTATTGGGTAATTGATTCGGACTTTAACTAAATAAATAAATATGTGCTCGTATTTTTATTTACTGGTAGTCATACTTAAAACATAATTTATAAATGAATGATGCATTAGTGACACAACCCTTCCGACTGGAGTGATATCCTCTTTATTCTACATCTTTCCTATTATAAATAATCAATTAACCATTTAATCTCATCGATTTTCCCCGATACCTACATTAAAATTGCTCTATTGGCATAATATTATGGCGACAATTAAACATGACATGTTATCGACACTGCATATGAATGAGATGCATTAGATTCATCTATATAAATAGCCAGCCGCTTCGCCGGTAACCAGTTAAACATGGTAGAAAGCAAGTTTTTAATTCCTTCTGATAGCAGCGCATTTCTCTTTACATTATGTATGAAGTGTGATGTGATATTAACAGCCTTTACGTACGTGGACTTTATATAATAAACGCAATTGATGCAATTAAAAATTAAAAAGTGCAAATAAATTTATATTGGTTTGAGACTGGAATGAAATATGAGTTAAGGCTATTTAGCTTGTTAATTGCAAAGAGTTTGAGTTACGATTGATTTTTATTATTGTCATTTATGGGGAGTTGAATAGATAAAAATGATTTAATGAGGTAATTGTGTATTTTATATAGTTGAGGAGTCGATAGGAAGTAATCGTGTGATTGATTGTGGATCAGTATGTGCACTTCAACTTAACTCTACCAATTGCCTTTTAAATTGATGGAATTGGCCAATCAGCTATTTTGAGCTGCTCATTTGCATTTGAATTTTATAAATGCTCACCACCTCTAATATTTCCAAAATCCTGTTTGTAATTAAAATCCAATTTAATCACAACCAATTAGTCGACCACATTAATACCGAAATTGATGTGCCTGAAATAAATTTATCGAATTTTAAGAAAAAAGAATGCTGCTTAGACCCATATTTGATTGGTTGGATTCTACCCAATCAAAACGCTTTCGATTTGTCTTGAAATAAATTTAAAATTATTAAGATCTACCTCCAAAAAAGCAGAACATTTACTCCAACTGCGAAAAAATTAAAGAAACCGCTTCATATAAAGCGAATATTACATTCCCGGATTTTCCACATACGAACAAGAATCGAATTATGCATGAAGTGAATAAATTTGCGATAGCAACAAGCGGCTGTAATTAACCAAAATAAAATATTCAAATATTAAATTTGTATAATGAAATGCATATTCCGTAGAGAGAGACAGAAGTATAAAAAAATTGATATCGAATCAAAATTCGTAAAAAATTATAAGCTACTGTATTTAAGATTGACATTTAAGAACAGGATTATAAGCATGCATATTCAAAATATGAAAAACTTCCAACTGTTTTCGCGAATTTCTTCATTTCTTTTAAAGTCCCTAATTAACTTAATGCTATCCAAAAAAGGTGTTCAACGCGATCAAAGAAAGAAATGCAAGCTCATACATAACTTACATTTTGATGTAATTAGGTTAATTGTTGGTTTTTTTGCATAGTTTTATTAATTAATATTCGCAAAAGCTTGATGATAATCTGCGCTTTTCAAGTGCTTATAAATTCCGACTTTATAATTTATTTGATCGTCGTGTATAAAAACAATAACAAAGCCCAAAAGTGAATATATAAAATCCAACACGATTGCAAAAATTTGTCATGAAAATGATTTATGAAATTTATCTATATTTGTCGCATCGATTTTTATCTCTAGGAATGATAAAAATTTATGATACAACAGCACGAATTTTTATTTTCTTATTGTAACATTTTTTCGTCTCTTTTCGCGTTATGATGAGATCATGATTTTGTTTTCAAGCAAACAAACATGTGCAGAAGGAGAAATAACAATTATGTATCTACAAATATTTGGTAGTGATAAAAATCAAACGTGATAAATTTAGAAATTTAAGCTACCTGTAAGAAAGAGCTTTATTTGTATTTATATAGATTAAATTTATCTGTGCATAATCTAATTAAATAATTTCTTAATTGGATTATTTATTATTTGGGTTGTAAAACTGTTAATAAAAACATTCAACGAAAAGTGTTGGGATAACATCTGGTTTATTCTCAATAAATTTTTGCCTTGCGGAAAAATGGTGAGCTGATCATTGCTTGGCAGATTTTAAATTATGTTTTTTTTTGCGATGGAAAACTTATGTTTCTTTGGGATCCAAAGAATAGATTTGTTCTGTCAAAAACACTTCTAAAGGCCATAACGTTTTTTGTACAAATTTAATAGAGTATTGTTCCGAATGTTACTTGATATGAAACACTTGGTTCTGTTCGCGTCAAGGACGAACGTAAGCATTTCGTTGTGAACCATAAAAGACGTCGAAGAGCCTTGACTAAATTGAGATACCGTGACTCCGCCTTGTTATTGTAATACAAGGAAATCTTAGAGACTAAAACTTCGTTGGGTGTTATTTTTATTTAAATACTGTTCTTTTCCCTTCCCTACTTACTTCGTGACCGGTAGATCCATTTCAAGACTTGATACCAAAAGATCTCATCAGGACCTTCAAGTTGATACCCTGCTTGACTATAATAGGTAAACATTTTTTAAGAGGTCACATCGTTATTCTTGATTTTTTTCTGTTAAAAATGTTTATTAAACCGCTACTTCTGAGTTTTTCACAAAGTTTGATAATCTCTGCTTTTATAGTCCCAAAGAAAACATGCTATGCCTTATGGAAAGACCAACAAACAACAGAGAAGTATCGATTTGAGCAGGTAATTTTGAAAATTTTAACAAACACTGAAAAGCAGATATTAGAAAATAAATGCAAAAGTGAGGGCAGTAGCAATTAAAAAAAAATCCAAGAGATTCGATATGTGCAATTGAAAATTGGCGATCCTTGAAGTTCACTCAACCTCAACTAAAACTCTTCAGCATAGCACTAAGATACTAGGTCAATACAAATCCCAAGTCGGACGATGTCATCATTGACATTCAGAAACCTACTAATGGGGATAGAGAAAAAGAAATTATATGAAACAGCTCCTGGTTCCCCCAAAAAACGAAAAAGAAAGGTACCTACATATGTCAAATATGGCCAGCCTGAAAATATGGCAACCTGGCTTTCCCACGAAAACGATCTGTCAGTCGGCAAATGTCACTGTACATAATAGTAGGCTTTTGTATAAATGATAAAAAAGCCTAATTGGTATTTGCCAGTTTATCAACGCCATTCTGTCATTTTCTTTCAAGAAGTCCTCACAACGCTGGTAAAAATTTTCAGTTACAAGGTTAAACAAAGTATCGACTTTGTTTTAATTTTTGGTAACAGCTATATGATATATCTTTGCGTATTATCTGGTGGTTTTGAATATCTATGGATAAGGTGAATTTCACAATATTAGAAAGTATGGCCACTATGAGGCCAAATTTTCAATCTGAACTTTTTTGATTTCGTTTTTGATCCATTTTTGATTTAGCTCATGGCGCCACGTTACAAATCAAAACAAATGCGACTTCCTTGGACTAAAATCAACAGGAAAGCGGCAATGGCAGTGGTTTACGTAGCTGAAATTTAGGTTCCAAGCATTATAAAGTTCCAAAAGAGCATTCTTTTGTCAAGAAGAAAATCAAAGCTAAGGAGAAAACCACTCCTCTTCAGGAAGATAATGACAGCGTCTTGTATCATACGAATTCATGATGCTAGATATCTGTTGCAGCAGTGAAGCAAATATGGTACCGGGATATTGGTTAGAAGACCCTATTGTTTCGAAATTATTGATAAAGTAGAATTCAAAAACTTTGAATTTCTTGAAGTGTCGGTTATCAAAATTTCAGTGCCAGGTGGGATCAACTTCTTCGTTACCTCTGCTTAAGCAACCGGTCGATACATTCTCAAGTTCACCGAGGAACTCAATTCCTTGTTTTAAAGACTCGAATTGAACAGGCTGCGTTATCATTATATTCTTGCCAGTAGTTTAGATGCCCGGCATACGCCAACAACAATCCAAGAGGTGTATTCCTGAAATCATGAATCGGGGAAAGTTTCAAAATAAGTTTAATCAGGATTACAAGAAGCGATATCCTCCTTAGTTAGAGAAGCTGACGTTGGAAACGATCGAAAAAGTAGTTCCCAAGATTAAACATCGAAACAATATAGAAGGATATGAAACACCAACCATTCCAAGGTTAAAAAGGTTGAAAAGCCTTCTGTTCATATGCATCAACAATATTTATTGGTGATTTTCGGACTACAACCATGCCTTGTTGTTGAAATTACACCTGAAGTATGTCCGGAACTTAATCCGTTCACACTTCAAGAGTGAGGTCAGCAATCAACAGGTGGGGAAACTGAGGGGTATTAGCCCACAGGACCCAGATGGCGTTTTCGCAAAAGTGAATAGCTTATTCCGTAAAAAAACTCGAATGAAGGTATCAAATCTTGTAGTGGCTAGTGATGAGACACATCTTTTCGATAGGGCTGGTATTGGAATTCATAGTACGACTCCGGATAGAAATGGGAAATGGATTATATGCGATAGATTGTGGAAACTTGCCTTGATTGGAACACATTTTGAATTGGTCTATCTATCAACCCATGAGAGAGGGAATCAAATATTTTCAGCGATTATTGAAGCCAACGTTTCCGACTATAAATCAAGCCTAAACAGCGAATCAATTCATTCATACCGAGCTTGAATCTTATTATTATATTAATTTTGTCAGCCACAAACAAGAAGAAATCTGGCGGTATTGACGGTATTCCGAATAAACTTCTCCGACATTTGCCTGATGTTGTTATTGGGAATTATTGCATATTGTTCAATAACCTGTTAAACAATACATATTTTCCAAATGAGTGGAAAAGACCAAGGTATTTCCGAAAAGAATCGTCCATCCCTAAAACCCATCGCCCGTTCAGCTTGCTGCCTAATATCAGCAAGGATTTTGATGTTATACTGAAGAAAGCCCTAACTGCCCACCTTGTTAAATATGAGTTGATGCCGAATTGCCAATTTAGTTTTCGTGCCAGGGATTCGGCCATACATACAATAATGAAAGTAACCTCAGACATCTGTTGGAAACAAAAGAACAGAGAATGTTTTGGGCCGTGTCTAATTGATATGGATACGGTGTGGTTAGATGGACGAAAGTTCTCCAGACACCTTGTCGCCGCGACATGCAATATGTCGTACGGAAAATGATTTTTTGTAACTGATCGAAATTTGGCGATGATGCGCGACTTCAAGGTGCTGAAGGTTCTACAACAAGGAACAGTTACTTCGCCTCTACACTTCTCAATATTCATCCGCAAACTATTGAATGGTTTTGGTTTTAACCTCTCGTCAACACAATCATTGGTAGCGGTTGCTGATGATCTGATCATTTAGTGGGCAGCCCAAAAAGCTACAATAGCTACGAGTAATCTTCAAAAAATGCCAATGGGCAGAAGCGTGAAACGATTTTGTTTCGGACAACGCTGAGATGAGTCAGTCAAGGCGTGAACCGCACTTGTAAAGATTTTCATATTATGGCTGGTGAGGGTAGTTCAGAACGGGTTCCTCATAAATCCTGTGTTGGATACCTCAGTATTCATATCGATCAGTATCTTTACTATACTGGTTATAACAAAGTCATGCTCAGTCAAGCACAAAAGGTATTCATGTCCCTTCGACGACTCCTTCATTCCAGATACATTGATCAAAGGTTCAAAGTTATCTGTTACAAGACCCTAGTTAGACCTGTTTTGACATATGGATGTGAGATGTGGTGACATCAGAGTGCTAGTACTATGGACAGATTAAGAGCTATCGACTTTGTGCATGTACTGGTTTGTACAGAAAGCCTGAGAGGGATTTGAAACATTTTATATCGAATAGAAGAATTTACCAAACTGTTAAAGTGAGGAGAATCGGTATCTTCATATTATTACTTGTTTTTCTCGCGTATGTTTATTCATCGTCAAGCTTTAAGTCAAGGATCTATACAGAAAGCTATTAAAGCAGTCCAGAAAAATACAATAGAATGGGATGGATTTTGGTGTTCCTCAGGCTACAATGAGGAGATATGCACTAAACACCAACAAAACTTTAAACTGACGTTTCCTCCAGAAATTAAGATAACTTGATCATTTGAAATTTTTGGAAACTCGACTTTTCGGATCAACTCGGTGATCATTCTAAGAATTGGCTTTTGAATTAGCAGAAAAGAGCGGGTTTGCTGACAACTTTAACATAGAGAAAGCTAGATGGCAGGAATAATAATATTTTGTTTTTCACTTATATCAAGCTTTTTTGAGCACCTTAAGTCCACATCTTACATATAGCGTCGACGAAACGGGCCTATCTACCATTAAGGAACCTCAAAACATTTTACCTACTAAGGATATCAAGCGAATTGGCTGTCTGGCCAGTGGCGAAAGGGCATCAAGTATTACTGCTATGTGTTGAATAAATGCCATTGGTTCATACATCCATCCATCTTATTTGGTGATTTTTAATTTTTTTTTATTGATATATGCAATTCATCAATAGCTTAACCTAACAATATACATGCGGGTTGTGTCTTAGGGCTTTTCCCGGAGTTCAATAATAATTTACTTTAATTACATTACAATATTAATTTTTTGATAAAAGAAAACTTTAATATGATGACACCCACAACATTATCAAACACTCATATATTATAAAAGAAGTTTGTGAAAATCATTTGCTCTCACAACTGGTGTTAAAAATTGATTTCTTTAAAATTAAGTACATTATTGTCTTAAGACTACCTTAAAAACTACTAATTCGCTGCGTCCATTGAGCAGTTGTCCGTCGCTCTCCTGAAAACTCCCGGCGTGTGCTCCTTGGTTCTCCTGATCCCGCTTCCGCCAGCTTTTCTGCATACAATTTTATTGGCTCAATTCTGTCTCCTTGTACAGCACCTCGTTATTCCGTCTGTTTAGGCCTGTGCTGTGTGTTATTTGCTTCACTAATCCTATCTTGCACCATTTTGTTTTCGGATCTCCAATCCATATCATCACCGCATGTGTGGTGATCGGACGAATCAAGGTTTTATAGGCCAAAATCTTGACTTCCTTGCTTAAAACCGAGTGGTTCCTGAAAAGAGATATAAGAAGATGGTACATATAAGTCACTTTTTTCAAAATATTACCAGCGTGAGCACTCAAGGTAGCTTTCCTGTCGAAAATTACCCCCAAGTATTTCGTCTGCCTAGAGCCAATTCAACTTAACCCTGAAGTTACAGATGCCTCTTGCACGATGACCGAAGTTTTTGTAGGAGTCCTTGAACACAATTAATTCACTTTTCATTGCATTTGCCTTGATTCCCCATTTCCAGTAATTTGCAGTAAGAGATGCAAATATTTTTGGAGCCGCATCCTAGCAAAGCGCAAATTTTGCTCAGATGACCAGACTAACAAGTCGTCAGCGCAGAGGTTCACCTAGATTCCGGGCTTATATCCATCTCTCATGCCCGGGACGTCAGAGGTGAATATGTTGAAAAGAAATTGATCTGATATAGACCCCTGTGGGACCCCCGAGTCAATACTCCCCCTCATGAAACTGCCTATAATTTTTACAGTATGGGCCGGAAAGCCAAGATTTATCATTTTGTAGAGAAGCCCATTAATCCATACAGAGTCAAAGGCTTTCTCCACATCGATCAGATAAGCTACAACACGCTTATTGTTGCGCCAGCTTCTCGTTATATCGGCTTGAAATACGGCCATATCATCCACTGTGGAATGACCTTTTTTGAAGCCAAATTGTCTTTCCGGCACGATTCTTGCCCCGGCAGAGAATTGTAGGATTCCTTCAAGTACTACCCTTTCAAGAAGCTTATCAATATTTGAAAGCTACGAAATCCGACGAGTATCGACTACGTCAGTACTGTCCAACTTCTTTGGTATTGCCAATATTTTTGCACATTACCATTGCTGAGAGAAGTAGCAAATGTTAATGCAATTATTCAGAATGATCGCGAAGAGAACAAAGAGAACATTGGGAAGCCTTTTAAGCATATAATTGGAGATTCCATCAGCCCCTGCTGATTTTTTGAAATTTTGCTTCAGTGCCCACAAAGTGAGTCTCTCAGGACTGACAAACAAACCATGGCCAGTAAGCGCGTCAGAAGGATTTGAAACAGAGAACCGAGTCAAGCACAATTGATCATTGTCCCTGCCGAAATTTGTTGTGGTGCTGTTCACTAACGAAGTAACGGAAGAGTCCTCACTTGCTTTCTCTCCTTGCAGAACTTTTGTAAAACGTTTTGTGATAGATTTAACGATGGCTTTGTCATTTCTGCCCGTTATCCTATTGATATGAGGACACATACTTATACTTTCCAGGGTCTGTTCAAATCCCTCGTTAGTAAAAGCCGTGGTTCTCCTCGAGATCATTCGGTTTAGAGACGTAATCACTAGGTGAATACGTTCATACTCCTAGTTGACCATATTTAAGTTGCGGTCGTAGATTCTTGCGAGTGACTTTCTAAGCCGACTACGTCTACGATGAAGCTCCAAGATGTCTTCTGGTAAATCTCGATAAATGTAATTCGGCGAGGATTTCTTAATGGAGATCTTTGAGGTGACCGTCTCCAGGGTTGAATTTATACAAGCAACTCCCTCATCGATTTCAGGAATAAAAAGATTTTTCGATCGTTTGATGGAAATCCCCTTCAATTTTCCATCAAGGTCAGCACTTACTGCTGCCCAATCGATTCGCTTGTATAAAACGAAAAGTTGAGGATCTGCAACCTCAAGATTCACACCCTTTTTCACTCTTAAGGTCAGCTCAACCAAAAGATGGTCAGACTCGCCTTCAAGAACTCCACACTCGAAATTCCTCCAACTGTGGGAGAGATTTACTAGATTGGCAGACACAATGAAGAACTCAATAACAGACGAGCTTCGGCGGAAGGTAGGCTCTTTCGGGGCAATCAGTATGAGATCCATATTTGATTGAACCCAGTTAGAGATAGCTATTCCATAGCCAATAGATGCGATATTTCCCCATGAGAAATGCTTCGCATTAAAATCACCTCCCATGCATAGAAATCGAATTTTTTGCACAATCGTGAAAGAGTTCCCTCACCGAATATCCATGTCGAACAAAGATCCCCACGAACTCAAAGGTGCACCCTTCCAGCATGGAGCTTATTATTTCTGCTTCAATATATTTCAGACTTAGAAGGCAGTGCCTTTGGACTTTCAGGTGATCTTTGTAAGCCATAGCGACTCCAAGAACTCCCTCTGGTTCTCACACCTGATGATCTTGTATTTGCCCAGATGCACTCTGTGTGTTTCGTCGAGTCTTGCTTCCGACATAAACAAGAAGTCTGGTCGATGGGCATTAAAGTATTCTTGAACGAAATTCCTTTTATAGCATGGAGCTAGTGAACATATGTTGAGGATGGAGAGTTCAATGGAACTCATCACGACAACATACTTTGAAGGCGAATTCTAAGTACGCAGCTATTTTCTAATTAAGGTTAGTGAGTTTTATATAATGGGGAAAAAAGGGTCCACTTTTCGAATGAGGGTGAGCAAGTCACACCCGAAAAATTGTTGGCAGTCAGTGCCCAAAACCGTATTTCGTTCCTTCTGCGAATGCTGGGGTTGCCGCATTGGTTGCTGTTTTTGATAATGTATAGGCTGCGGTGCAGGCTGCTTCTTTGTACCTTGCAACAGGATAGAGTACGAGAACCCTTCACGTGCATTATTTTTTGTAGAGGCGGTGATGAAATTCTCCTTTCCCCTCTTGTCCTTTTGGAGGTTCTTCCACCTCTCTTTAACTTCTTTTGCTTTAGGACAACCTGTGAAACTCACTGGGTACCCCTTAGTATCGTAGTTGACAAAGAAGATCTCGTCCTTCGAGATTGGACATTCAATGGACTTAAGCTGCTTGTCGCATTTTACGCATCTAACTTTGAGTCCGCAGCTAGAAGTAACATGGCCAAATCTTGGCAACTGATGCATTGGGAAGTGCAACTTTTCTGCAGACGCTCCCATTGTATCTTCTGGTACAACAGGAACTTTATCTCTATTGCTTTCTTCACTTCAAAGTCCGGTTGGAACTGGACTAAGAAGGATGAAAGAGTCTTTTTTTCCCCTAGAGGTTATAGTGGAGAACTTTTTTGCGGAAAAAATATCTTTCCCGAGATGATCCTTCTGCTCAGCCACGACATCATTCTCGTCGTATGACCTCTGCACGCCTTTGAGAAGAAAAGTCAATTTTCTCTCTCCTGGAAAGGTGTAGGGGTAGCAAGCCACCTTCGCACACTTCAGAAAATTAAAAAGGCTGGTGTGATCCTCAGCCGTTTTAAGGTGGAGCGAAGTTCGTGAGAAGCTGTTCACCGTCAGGTTGAACTCTGGCTTCTTTTCAGAGTTTGACGCACATGCCCTTTTGACGCTATCCCTGAAAGTCTTCAGGTAAAGCCTATAGCACACAATAGGAGGCACCCTCTCTTTTTAGGTAGTAGCTACGCATGGCTGTTGGGGCTTCGATTTCCCTTTATTTCCCTCAAGGTCCGTCCTTCCACCCGGCTTGGGTATGGTCCCTGAGAAACTAACAGAAGCTATTTTCACCACCATTTTGAGCTCGCTCACTTCAAGGATCTGCGATGCCTTTGAAGTAGGCTCCTGCGTTGGAGACCCTATCGGCCTCTTTCTGGCTTCCGGCTTTACAATAGCCTCCACTTCGTCACCACCATCCATCTCCTTGTCACTGGAGACTTCCGGCACTTGCATTTACATCTTGCAACTAGCAAGCAAGTCGAGAATAAATATATCACTGAAATAACTGCACATAGGAATCCGAGACCAGTTACACATATGGATTTATTACCATTTCCTGTTGGATTCTTTCATCATCACCACAATAACTTTTCATTCGCGAACAAGGCAAAAAAGGCTGAAACCTCAAAAGTCACACTGTCTTTTAACTTCAACCCACAAGAAAAAGAAACAGACAAGGCAAAAATATCATTTTCACAAATGACAGCTCAGATGCAGAAGATTTTCCAATTGACACTGATAATGATGATGAATACCATCCCTGTATTTATTGTAATGATATTTTTTCTCATCCAAAGCCCAGAAAATGTTGATTGCAATGTCTTACGTGCTCCCTTTGGGCTCATGCATCATTGCTGATGTCCCTAAAAGGACTACACACTTAATTTTGAGCTTTGCATATAATTCATCACGCTTGTCATAATGTAAATATACGAGGGTTGTTCAAATATGATCGAGACAAATGCTGTAGATGACGCGCCTGTATGTTTTGAAGGTCGTGGCTTGAATATGGGATAGCTGGGTCCCCTACAAACAGTGTGGCATAGTTTTCGTCGGAAGTGCGTGTTTCACGCGCGTGCTACGACCATGATTGAACGTCAAGTACCGACCACCGTTGCGCAACGTATTGTCATTTGTTTTTCAGTGTAGGAAGGCGTTAAAAACACGGGAATTTTTCTGCGTTTGCGATATAAGTTCGGTAGTGAGTGCCTGAATAGGGCTGCTGTGCTTAAATGGGCCAAAGCACTCAAGTATGGTCGCGAAACCGTCGAGAATGAGCCGCATGATCGTCGGCCGTGAACCAGCATCACACCAGACAACATTTGCCCGGTAGAATAACTCATTTTGGAGGACCGTAGCATGAATGTTCGAGACATTTCGGCTGAACTTGGCATCAGTATTGGTAGTGTAGAGTATATCATCCACGAACACCTTCAATATCGCAAAATAACGGCGTGGTGGGTTCCTAAACCAGAACGAAGTGCGATTCTTCTCCAGGATAACGCGCACCCTCATACTAGGCGTTTCACGATCGATACAATATCGGCATTGTGGTGGGATATACTGGAACAGCCCCCTACAGTCCGGATTGATCACCCTGCGACTACCAAATGCTTGGACCACTGAAAGAAAACCTCGAATGTCAAAGATTCAACACCGACGACGAGGTAGAGGAGTTCGTGCCTAGGGTTTGCAATCCCGCAATGTGGGATCCCGCACTATTCCATGACCTGCTGGATCCCACAACAAAGTGCGGATCCGCAGCATCGAATCCCGCAAATTCATTGAAATATGTTATCTGCAATGCTTTGCGCGATGCATCGTCACCGCCAATCAGTTAGCATTTGAGTCGGTATTTGTTCGTGTGGCTGCAGATGATTTTTCAAAGTTTTCATTGGCAGTGGAAGTTAAATCATAATAAGATTAGTCTGCGCAATCATTACCCCTGTGTCAGTGATTTGGTTTCAAATTAATTTATTACTCTTCAATATTTGATTCACTTTTACATGTAAGTATTGTGTTTGTTTGTTGTCTCATGACTTTGAGTTTCATTCTATTGTTATTCTTCTAATATTGAATACTTCTTAAGCTGAGTAATTTATAGAAAATTATTTTGCTAAAGTTCAACTTCTTACTTATATTGCGTGTCTTCAGGTATATATAGGGTATCAAATTATTGCTTTACAGATTCTTTTGCATGATGTCTATATCGAAACCAACACAAGACATCGTAAATAATGAAATAGTTGGAAAAAATATTTGGAAATATTTTCAAAAGTCAGATGATGCAGCAAGTGCAAAATGTGTTTTATGTTCTAATTCGTTGAAAATCAGCCAATGATCAGTCACTGGTTTGAAAATCCATCTTAGAGCAAAACATCATATAATATTAGATCAGAAGAGTACAGAGCTCATTGCACAACCATCCTCTTCATCAGGAAATGTTATTGAGGAAGAACTTCCAATAAAAAAATCCAAAAAAAAACGATTGATGGAAATTTTAAAAGGGACGATTCTTTAGAAAAAAATGGTTTCCAGAATGATTTGTAAGGATGGGTTCAGTATAAACTCATTTTGCACATCTTCCGATTTGAGATATTTATTTTCGAAGAGTGGGTTTCAAATTCCGAGCTCGTCCAATACAATTCGCTCTATAGTAATTAATTATTCAAATATAGTTAAAGCAGATATGATGACTGAAATCTCACGTCAGAAAAAAGATTTGGCAAGATTTTCACTCAGTTTTGACGTGTGGACATCTCAGAAAAACCGTCGGTTTTTAAATATAAATATACATTCCAAAGATACACTTCTAAATTTTGATTTAGTTCGGATCCATGGCTCATGTACTGCTGAACATTGTGTCGTGTTAGTTAAAGAACGCTTGGCAAGTTTTGACCTTGATATTGACACTGATATTATCGGCATTACAACAGACGGTGAAAGTGTCATGAAAAAAGTTGGCAAACTACTATCTTGCCATCAACAGCTTTGTTTTGCACACGGAATACAATTGGCCGTGGCAAATATCCTTTATAAAAAACGGTTGACGGATAAACAGCTTACGTCAAAAGCCTTACCTGATGTTGAAAATTTCAACAATCAAATTGATTGCGATGAAGATTTAGAAGAAATTCATGATGAACAAGGTTTGAACCTTACTATAGAGCGACAACCTGCTGAATTGGTCTCTAGCTATAGTAATGTTATAGATAATGTTGGAAAAGTGGTCAAAATTTTCCGAGGGTCTCCTACAAAAGATGATGTGTATTTACAAAAATACGTCAGAGAAGAGACTGGGAAAGAATTAGCTCTGATTTTAGATTGCCGTACTCGGTGGGATAGTATGTTCGACATGTTAGAGCGGTTTTACAACTTAAAAATGTGCATTGAGAAAGCTCTTATCGACATTGGATCTGAAGTAAAATTTACTGACGAAGAATGGTTCAAAATCAAAAGCGTAGTTGACAGCTTGCAACCATTAAAATTGGGCGTCGAAGTGTTGTGCAGACGAGAATCAACACTTCTTACTGCAGATACCACATTTCGTTTTATTATAGAGAAGCTGGAGAAGCAGAATAATTTTTTAAGCGATGAACTCGCCGAGGCTCTAAGAGTGATAGTTAAGAAAAGGCGCAATGAAATCGCAGCAACATTAACTTATTTGCAGCATCCAAAAAAATATGAGCAAGAGCTGAAAACACCCAATCCGATATTTGTAATGCCGAAAAAGAACAAACTACGACAAGACATGAGAAAAATCCTATCCCGAGTCATTACTGTTGAATTTGAAAATTTTGAATTGTTAGATGATGTGCGTGCCGATGATTTCCAACCACCATTGCCACATAATTTGACTTTGCTGGAGGAATTAGAAATGCAACTAGAACAAGATAATGTAGATGACATTGAACACATTGCAAATAGAAAAGAGAAAGATTTCGATCAAATACTCAGAAAAGAAATGACGACCGATGGAATTAAAGGGAAATATCTGACTTTGTTACACGATTATTTACTAACAATCAAGCCAACAAGTGTAGAAGCAGAAAGAGCATTTTCGGCTGCTGGCTATATATGTAGCTCCATAAGAAGCAGGTTGGGAGATCAAACGATTGATGCTATATGCTTTTTAAGATCATATTTTCAAAGGGAGGAATATACTTTTAAGATAAATGTAACACATTATTTGCTTTCTTTTAATGAGTGAAAATAAAAATGCTAAATATGCATATATAATTCATATGATTGCTTGATTCTATAATTAGCTCATATAATAATTTGAATTAATTTTTGTTAAATTAAAATGCAAGGACAGCTTTGCGTTGATGAATATTGTGGCTAAATATTGTGTTTAGCAGTTCATACATAAAGTCATTCTCAGATAAGCTACTGATATGTACAATAATTAGTTATTTAGGTACAAGGAGATGCTTTAAATTGATATTTTTAAATAAATTTATAATTTTCACTACAAAAATGTTTAATTTTTTGAGTTTCATAGAAAATCAAATTTCTGCGGGATCCCGCTAGATTTAATACAATCCAGCGATAATCCCGCGGGATTGCCATGTGGGCACGAATCGTGCCCACATGGCTGTCCTAGTTGCCTAAGGAATTCTTCGATCGTGGCTTCAAAATGCTTCCAGAAAGGTGTGCAAAATGCGTAACTTGTAAGGGGGAGTAAATAGAAAACTGTAAATTTTTTCGATTGTGAACAAACGTGTCAGAGCATTCGTGTCATTACTTGAACCGCCCGCGTAGTATGGACAAAATGGATTTTGCGAAAGGTGACAATAACCTCATTATTTTTTTTCTATAGCTCTTATTTGATAATAATTAATTATGAAGCTGAAAATCAACTAACTAAGGATGATTATTAATTTCTAAGATTGTTTATAAATGAAGACTCATGAATGAAAAACAAAGCAGTATGTAATTTTGGCCGCACTTCTCCTACTAACAAGGCTTAGCGAATTTTAACGTCTGAAGTATTTGTCGTTATTGTACTCATAAAAAACTATCTTCACAGTTTTACTGATTTTTCGATCCATAGGGTCCACTCGAGAAGGAGACACCATTCTTTCGTGTTTTTCCGCTTTCCCCCTTACCCTCTTATCGATATTGTAGTTTTAACAACAATTATCAAAATATCTTATCAAGGCCTTTCAGTTGATAATTAAAGGGATCACATCCCCCCTTTGAGACCAGACACTTCTGATCTCCTTACAAGATTTGATGACACTGGCTTCTCTACTTCCTGGGAAAATTTGCTTTGACGCACTGACGGGCAAACAGGTACCGATATCGTGTGTTATTGTTCTTGTAATTATAGAAAATTCAAATGACTATAAGTTCCGCGAATATCATTCGATTTTGATCAAACTTACGGAATACTTAAATGGTTTAAAGGTATCTATACGATGTTATTTGGGGGGGAAGTGCAATGCGAAGTTCATACTACATATTATTAACAAAGCTGAGCGAATTCTGCCTTCTAAGGTATTTGTTGTTGTTGTGCTTGCAAATACCTTTTTGAAAATTTTCCAAATCACAAGCGTCTAATCGTGAGGGGGTGACACAAATTTTTCGTGTATTTCCCCTCCTTGTGCGCCCTCGAAGCAAAAAGCGCCAGTCTTTAAAAGTTCTCATCAAGACCTTTCATTTGATGCTCATGCCCCTTTATGGGGAGGCCCCCCTTAAATGCCTTATAAAATGTTTATGTAGCTGGACTTTAAAGAAGGCATCACATTACACCTACATACAAAATTTGATCTTTCTAGCTTATGTGGTTTGCGAGGAAATACGGACAGACAGGATGTGATTTTAATAGGGGTTTATAAAATTATTTTACAAAACCCTAAGAACTTCAATTTCAGTCGCTTTGGCACTACAGCCCTTTTCGGGACTTCGCTTAAGGATAGTAAGAATATCTCACTATCTTGATCGAATGTGTCGGCACTAAAAAAGCGACATGGTCAGTAACAACTACAATATATCTTCGAAAATTTAAAAGATCATTATTTATAACAAATGCAAATTCAACATACCCTTAATAACAGTAGTTTTATGCCACTTTAATTAACTAATCAGATGAATCATTCTATCAACATAATCAGTACAAATTAGCCTCTCAGTTATTGCATGTAATTACCAAGAAAACGATTTTCAACAAGAAATAAATAAATTTTTAATTGCCACCTGCTGGAAATTTCACCAATCAGTTCAATCATAATCACTTCGATCATGACTAATGATCAATCGAAAACCTTCGCACACTTCCCACCTATTACGGGAAAAGGAAATAAAGTTAGAGGAAGAAGACAAAGTCAATGACGTGGCATTGTGATTTTCCCAAGCAATTAAGTAAATGGGAACGCTGAGAACTTTTCTTCTTAAAACAAACATCATTAACCGATAGCTGAATTTACCGAAATGCTTTATCGGAAACAACTGAAAATTCTCCCATCTCTGTAATTGATCATTGCTTTACCTCTTTCTACTCACACAAGAAATTTATTTATTGTCCGATAGCACGTAAATCTCCAAACGCAAAGAATAAAAATAAAATCAAACAAAAAATAAAACAACGCAAATTCTACGAAACCCATACATAAATGGTGATTTCAATAAATCCAAAGTTTTTATTGTCATTGCAATGAAATTGATTCGTCTCTGAAATATCTAAACTATCTTCCAAATGATATTGTCTTCCACTTAAACACTAACGCAAACGATCACCGTACAAGTATACAAGCAAGCTCAGCAACTTTGCGCTGTTTCTTTGCCGCTATCTCTATCAATTACAAATCGATTAATTTCCATCCATTTAAATGATTCCTGAGGTTACGAGTGATTCAACGACGTTGAGAAAAAACGCAGAAACACGCTATAAAATTTCCAAATTCCCGAAAAAAAAACACCTACTGGTAGATCAGCCCTGGCTGAGGATCTCCGCGGTGACGATGAGTGAGCGTTTATCTATTGAAGTCAACAGAAGAAAGATACAGATACGGATGGGAGCTCATTTAAATGTATGTAAATAAATTTTACATCTTTTCGCTAAGGTGGGCCGTGGGAGAATTTTCGCACACGGAATTCGTGGGCTGTAAATTTAAGCTAATCGAGGCCGTGTTTAGGTTCCTATTGCCGCATCTTCATGACTTTTCGTCATATTAACAATGCTATAAATAAAATAAAAGACGGTAAAGCGCATCTGAAAACCGATGTACGATACCAGTGCATTATCAGTACGAGCGACATACATACATATTTTTCTTTTGAGACTGGTATGTGTGTTCCGGATATGAATGAGTATACAGTTGATATGTACCATTTGTATTCGAATTTGTTTTTGAGTTTCACAAGAAGCAATTCTGGCGCTGCGGGTGAATTTGCCGAAAATTAGTAGCAATTTCTTGGTAAATTCTGATTTATGCAAATATTATTCAGCTGTAGCTGCTGACGGGAACTGGGCGTAAAACAAATCACCAAAGAAGCATCTGATTTTTTGCGACAATTCGGAATGCTTATTCTACGTCGTCTTTCACATTCTAATTAGCCCCGAGCTCCCGCGTCCACCAGCGACTTCATATCGCTTTGGATCAGTAACACTTGTATATGACCATATATCATCTTACATTTTTTCCAAAGAAAAATCAATTTAGAACTCTACTCGTTTTCAACTAAATTTCACATAAAATTAGAAATTCCCAAGAACACGCGAGCATCTCGGTCTCGACAACTTGTTGGCCGTAAGATGATCGTGGCATGATCAACCACCTAAATTGATTGTCCTCGAGTAAATTAACTGCCAAATAAACATGAATGATAGGTGAAACATAAAACTAGACTTTTTCCCCTAAAAAATAACAGCAGTTAGATCAGTCACCAGAAAGCGCTGAGGATCGTAGGAAATGTATTCATAGACTTGGAAGCCATTCTAGTAAATGTAAAGGCTAGACTGGTGACTAACCGATCTTGGCTACTTTCTTAAACGTTCTCGCTGCGCATCCATACATAATTTACCAAGACGACATCAACTGTGTCTATGAGGGTATAACAAAGTGTTCATATGATGACTACAATGTTGATGATGATGATGGTGATCATGAAGATGATGAAGATCGGACGCTAGACTATGTATGACTGGACCAAACCAAAAACCAGAGCTCCTTAGCGTATGCAAGTGTCTTCTTTCTGTTTTGTGTCTTCTGTCTGTCTGTCTATAGCTCAACGGCCTCACAATTTAATTACCCCTGAATCTGAGAACCAACCTTCCCTATAACAAAAACCGATATGTGATTTTCTTGGAATTGATCTCGATAAAAATACGTGAGCGTCCCATAGAATCGAATATGCATGTGCTGAGTAGTGTGGATCGTGTGCTTATTTGAAAATGATGGTACTTTCAGTGTATCTGAGTATCTGAGAATCTCGCGCAGAGTATCTTTGTCGAAAGATTTTCAAGTTCGCGTGGATTCGTCGAGCTGATGGCAATTGGTACGATTTATATTTATTCTTGGTCGATGAGAGGGTATGATCGTGGTTAGATTTTATCGTTCAAATGCTGATAAATTTGCATTTTACCTTTCACTCTTTGTTTCGTTATTCAAACTTTGAGCTTATGGGGTTGATTTTTTTTTTGTGGAATTTATAGAAACGAAAATTGATTTCAACTTACGTATCAGAACAGAAATTAATACTAGCACTATATGATATTGTGAAGAATGATAAATATACGAAGGACGAACTGTTTTACCTAGAATATATGATTAATGTTGCAACACTAATACATGTCAAGTTTCATGCGCTCAGATATACTAGCATGTTAAGTGCCGCTGCTTCAATTGAATAAAAGCAAAAAGAGCAATAAATATATAATTCTGGACCAACTTGTACAGAAGAAAAGGTTCTCAGTTTCATCCCAAATAGTTTTTGTAGCTTTTATAAGGTTCTGCAAAAAAAATTCTTATTAAAATCTGCACCTGCCAGTCTGTCTGCAAATTTATGCCCCCCAGCAAGTTTTTTCAAGAACTATAGAAGTAAGAACCATCAAGCAGTGTAAAATGGTCACAAGTGAATGGTCGAATGTACCTGTTTTTGAGGAACTACCTTAAGGACCAAAGCCTGCTCTACGACACGACACAGGGCCAACGAAGGATGGAAATTACATCGGGTGTTGCCCAGGGATCTATCCTTGGTCCGGACCTGTGGAACGTGTCTTACGACGGGCTACTGAGACTTGAGATGCCAGATGAGTCGCGCTTGGTTGGCTATGCGGATGATGTTGCGGCTCTGGTCGCTGGACGCACCGTTGAACAAGCGCAACTTAGGCTAGGTATGATAATGCGCCGAGTAAGGGACTGGATGACTGCTCGCGGGCTGAGTTTAGCACTGGAGAAAACCGAAGTGGTCATCTTGACAAAAAAGAGAATCCCTAGAGTAAGGATGATCAGTATTGGAGACATACAAATCCAATCGAAGCCATCGGTGAAGTACCTGGGGCTACTGATCGACTCGAAGATGAGTTTCTCTGAACAAATCAGGGCAACGGCTGAGAAGGCTGCTTCGGGAATATCGGCTCTGAGTCGACTTATGGCCAACGTAGGGGGCCCAGTCCATCAAGAAGACGCCTCTTGATGAGTCCTGTAGGGTCAGTGCTACTGTACGGAGCAGAGGTATGGGGCGAGGTATACCGGAAACGTTTGGCACGGGTGCAGAGAAGAGGAGCACTGAGAATTGCATCTTCGTATCCAACAGTCTCCGACTCGGCCGTGAGAGTTATTGCAGGCGTGATACCTATCGCCCTCCTTTGTAATGTGACGCCTACGCCCAGGAATCGAAGTGATTCCGATCCCGAACCCTTGTAACCGGCCAGATGGATATGTCCTCGAAGTGCCAGCGGACTTCATCTGTTGTGCGGATATCGTTGTGCAGAAAATATTTTTTTTTCTGTCCAAATATTTAGACCCGTGGATATAAATATTCGAAATATAGAATTAATCCAACCCCGGCACATTTCGAGACATAGCCATCTGGAAATGCCCCTCCACCATGGCCATCGAGAAAACTATGCCACTGGCGACATCTGGAGAGGCACATTGCCGCCATATGAAGTGCCATTCCACACACAGATGTTTTGTCCGAGGTGACAACCGAAATTTTTGACAGCCACATGTCGGCTTGGTTTTTCGTGGCTGTCGTCTTCTAATAGTGTCCATTGTCGCGAAATATCGAACGTAATCAGAGATAGCAGCTGCTAATTGTGGGGTGCGGCAGATTCCGGTATTCGCGCTAGTTTGTGCCGAAAATCTATAGAAAGGTAAGTCTGCTAACGGATATCTCCCGAGTTCCGTCTCTAACCTCATTCTTGATAGAAAATCGCAAGAATCCTGAACGAAAATTGTTGCGTTCGTATGATAATTTTGTTTTCAGCTGGTCGCATGAAGGTTTTCACATCTGCAAACAATTTTCTTGAATGGTCTGATGTCTTTTTGAAAAGTGGTGACAATTGTGACAATGAACTGACTCGGTATTGTGATCCACTAGAGCTTTGCTGCTATTATTGCGAAGCTATGCAGCGGCTGATCACCTCATCAATTTTAACGTTGCGTGAACTGCGGACTAAGTGGAAATATACCTTCGATAAAACCTTCAGTCGGTATCAAAGAAGAAGTTCCAGAAGAGGAATTGTTGGCGGATGTGAGGGCTTTCATGCAGCCGGCTGTAAACAAAATTATAGAAATAGTAACAAATGAGGTCGACGAGTTTACAATTGTTGATGCGGGAATCGAAGTTGAAGTAACACCACAATTGCCACAGGAAAACAACGAACAGCTGATACGTGACAAGGCTGCTATTGGGAAAAAGTGCCCAAATCGATCAAATTCGATCGAATTATTCATTGGAAATAACGCAAAACGAGCGACAGGCCGAGCGTATCTTTTTAAACGCGTCGTGAATCTGACGTACAGCAACGTACAGGTTCGGGTAATGTTGACCGGACGTCACATGGTACGTGACGTCATGTGCAAAAAAAAAAAAAAAAAAACTGTTCAGCCAAATTAGGATGGATGTATGAATTCGCCACAGACGACTCCCCAAAAATATAAAGAGGGACGAGTTATTTTGGAATATGCACTTATCGCTGAATCAGAAGGATTTTTAGACCCATACAATACACGTTCTAAATACTGAATCCATATAGCAGCAAAGAATCCCATCTATAAAAGGCATCATCTAAATTTAATTCATAACAGAGAGCAAGCCTAACAACAATAACGCACAGATGAAAAGAAAAACTTATGTATATATATATATATCTTTTTTTTCATTCGATTCAAAACATCCCCACGGAAATATTTCGTTATTTAATTGAAATGCTAAGGTAGTAAGTGTACAAGAAAAAAATAAATCTCTATATATTTTATACGGTATAATGAAATTATCTTTATTCACCTTAGTGGGCAAGAAATAAAGTAAACAATCTATCTAACAAAATTGAATTTGTTTACGGCTATGAAAAAAAAAATAAATAAATAAATCACCAGACTATAATAATTTATTTTCTATTCATGCAAAAACTAAAAATAAAATTTAAACTTGCACTTTAATAATCGCATTGTTGTTTACCTAAATTCATCATTGAATGCTATACGAAAGAAAAAAGATTATGAACAAGAATAATCACATAAATTTTAAAAGGAAGAACTAGCAAAAAGATAAATGAAAACTCTTACTAAAAATTCGTGTAAAATAAATCTTTAAAAAAATTTGATAAATAAATAAATCTAAAAAAATTGATAATCTGTTGAAATACTTGTTAAAAGACGTCATGACGGCCTTTTTATAATACATTCAAAGAATTTGAAATATATAGCGTTAAATTGTGATGAATACCGACCATTTAAAGAAAGTTCTCTCGAAAATTTGCAAGCGAGATAAGAGAGTTAGTCGAAAGTAAAATTCCCTTAATATTATTATATGCAGCTTCTTGGAGCGTAATGAAAGTAGAATGCGTTCACCTAAAACGTTGAGCAACTATGAATCTTTGAGTAAAATAGTTATAAATCAAATTAAGCTACATTAAAAATAATTACATTTAGGGTTTAATTTATAAGTTTTTAACATTACGTTGTACCTTCTGTCTTCTTTTTTTTTTTCACTTGTTTCAAAGTCAGTTATAGTTAAACTTTTCTTGATTTTAAAAAAAAATGTAAAAGTCCATTTGAAAAACTTTTAACTCTAAGGCAAATTACTGCTAAGTGATTTAACGGAGGTGATTTTTCTATAGAAGTATAAGCCAAAAAAATAGAAAAATTTAACAATTTTATTAAAAGCAGTAAAAATTTAAAATTATGTTTGCATGAAATACCTTTGAAATTTTGATTTCAATGCGCTTCATCTTTCTTTAGCAAAATGAATATAATGTCAAACAATTTGGTCGTTAACTTTTTTCATATTGCTAATATTACTAATTGTTTTATTCAAATTTAAATAAGAAATATTTATTACGGAGATTTTATAAACTGTAGCAAGCAATAACAAGAACGATCCACCTGATTGTCGCGGAAATCATATTCACAATATTATTCCTTTTGGTTGACTACTACCAAACATTTTCAAATTTAATTTCAATTTTAAACACTGCCAAGCAGATAAAACAAAATCGATCTGCAAGAGTCCATTTCAAGCGCATTTCCTGTTTGCATTGTACTCAAAATTTGCATTATCTTAGTTTACGTCACTTTAGCTTAGTTATGTTCATTAGTTCCATACTCTTTTAACCTTTGAATTATTAAGAAAAAAAAATCAATTTCAACAAATTTGAACAAGGATTAGTAAAATGGCTATTAACCGTATTTTTCAATAATCATTAAACCTAATATTAAACACGAATAATTAATTGTATAAAAGTCTCATACAGATTACGACAAAATATGATATTTAATTGAAGTAGCTTACAGGATACGGGTAGATAAAAATAGAAATATTAATGGAAAAATTATACATATTTTTAGGGACTAAATAAAAATTAACATGAATTGCTAGTTAACTATCGACTTTCCTTTTCAGTGGCTCGTTTTTTTTTCAGCGTAAAAGGAGAGTGCAGGGTAGGTATGCCGTCGCGAGGTTAGGGTTTCGACAAATCCGCTGAAGTCGGTTTCGCGTCGCGCGCGGTACGCGGTACCTTTGCTGTTTCGCCATTTCTTTAGAGTAGTTTTCTTCGGTTTAAGTTCGAGTAGTATATTTTTCGGTACCGCGTCGGTGAATCGGTAACGCGCCTATGGGATTTTGTAGCGTTTTTGATTTGAGATCTGTGGATAGATCACATCCAGAACTAACGTAATGTAGGTTTCTCGTTCTGGATGAGTAATTGTTGACGCGTTTGAAAAACGGGCAAGTTCAGGTGACTGAAATATTGTGATTGAGCGTAATCCATTCGGAGACCCGCGACCGAAATCCTCTCCGAACTAGCTGGCCGACAAGCAGTCACCGCGTGAATGGATTACGGTGCACGGATTGGTTGACCTGTTGGTACCATCCGTTGGCACTACTCAGACTTAACGTCTAGAACCGATGAGAGGTCGGTTCCGCGTTCGATCTTGAAAAGAGAAAAATCATTACACCTTGCTAGAGAGCGCCGCGCTATTTACCTGCGCCGAAACGAGAATGCAAGGGAGATAGTTGTCCGCGAAGAGAGACAGCGCTCACTCAACGATTGGCAGCAGTCTTGGGTGAATTGCACGAAGGGAAGGTGGACTGCGTGCCTCATCAAATTTTGTATGTAGGATGTGAGACCGTGGCTAAATCGAAGGCATGGTGAGACTGACCTCTATTTGACCCAGCTTTTGAGTGCGCACGGGTGTTTTCAGTCTTACCTGCCCAAAATTGGTAAGTCACGGTCTCCCGATTGTTGGTTTTGCCCAGGAGAGGAGGACAATGCCTGTCACGCATTTATTGCGTGTACAAAATGGGTCAGGCTGCGAAGGGAACTTTACAGGGAGATGGGGGAGCTCACCCCGGATAATATAATTGCGGTGATGCTCGAACCGGTTGACAAATGGAACCAGGTGGCACATTATGCTCGGGCAGTCCTAAAGTATAAAAGGGACTCACAGCAGCCGGGGGCGCTGGGGCTGAGGGATCGCTCTTCTGGCAATTCCTCTTCCCCTCTCCCCTCCCGCTAGGAAAAGGATTCCCCAGCTTGAAGGCGCTCCACGGCGTAACAAAACGAGACCTGGCCCGAAGTCATGTGTCAAACGGTTCCAGGCTGGGTTCTCAGGTTGACAGGGGAGGTGTTTAGTGGGTAGTCCAGTCGCGCATGGGAGTCTCACACTCTGTGCATAAATAGCATTCACCTCCCTACCACAAAAAAAGTACCTAAATTATCTAGTCGAAAATATATTCAAAGGATTTTAAGGGTCTCACCATATAAGAATATGACCCTTAATGCTTTTTTTTCCAACGACGATAGTCTCGGATTATTCAGATCTTTTAGAAGCCAGTATTAAAACTGCAATATTGATGACGAGGTTGTTACAGTAAACCTGGGCAGAGCCAAAGTCTCGCACTATTTTCGAAATTAAAGTAGTAGTTTCTCCAATATTTAAGTGTACATATCGTCGTCAACCCGAGCGATGGCAGTAAATTCTTTTCAAATTCGAGCATATCAAGATGGTAAATATTTGATATTGGGAATCTTTAGAGTGTTAGATTTAGGTAGAATTAATGGCACAATCCTAATTTTTATTTATATCAACAACAAGCACGCCAGACACCCTGTACAAGATACCCCCACTGTCATAAGGACTTTCAGGCGTCATTATGCTTTGAATATTTTTATTTTCGATTTGCATTTCGGCAGTAATAGCACCTGTAATGATACTGAAAAAAATAAAAAAATTATAAAATTTCCTTTAAAAGCGCTATTTATTATTAATCTTTTTAACCAGATACCGGTATTTCGAGGACAAGTTATCCTCTTCATCAGTGGCGGTATTCTGAAGCTCTTCTTATAATCATCCGAGTATTTAAACCTTTCACATTTAATGGTAATAAACATGAATATCCATAAGTACTACTACGAGAAATAACAAACAATTATAATGCAATTAAGGGTATAAAATTAACAAAGAGCTTAAAGGTAAATTTATTACAGGGAATAAGGAAAATGGTAAAGTAATTACGGGTTAGCTGAGGCAAGTAACATAATTATGGAGATTTAATTACAAAAAAATTATTAGTTAATTGATGATTTTCATTAGGTCACTGTATCCGTTCCCTAGATCCGTATTTAAACGTTGTTCACTGGGGACTCTCGAGATCCATAAGGATTCGCAAGCATCCAACTTTTTCCAATCCCGGACTTCCTGTACTATGTCAAGATTGGCCCATTGAATAGTATGAGATTCCTCAATAATATGTCTGGCTAATGATGATCTTGCTGTATCTATCCCACCTCTTCTGATGATTTGTTCAGCCTCCTTAATATGTTCTTGGAATCTAGTTTTTGCCAAGCGTTTCGTCTGTCCAAGATATACTTTATTACATTCTGGGCAACTGATCCTATAGATTCCACTCTTTTCCTCTTTTTTCTTGCCATCCTTAGTTGATCCAAGGATTGTTTCAATGCTGTATTTTCTGCTCGTGCTAGCCGTATTGCATCCTGTCTTTCTCAAAATGCGTTCCAATCTTTTGGTAGAAGATGATGCCAATCACTCATTCATCTTCTACCAAAAGATTGGAACGCATTTTTATTTTATTTTTTTTATTTTATTTTATTTTACTTCACGGGCAAAGCCCAATACATAATAGTTTATTACAGCACCAAATTATAATACGAAAGGTTTTATAAAGAATTATGTCGAAAAATATTTGAATTGAATAATAATAAATCATGTTGGGAAAAGAATCTTATGGTACATTAGCCTTTTAAATTCATGCAATTGAATATTATTAATGTCTATGTCACCTAACTTGTCATTAACAAAGTTACTAGCTCTTATCATGATATCTCTATGCTTATACTCTGCAGAATACATATGTTTGGAAAAAGTAATATTTGTGGCGCGAAGTATCCTAGCTGGTACGTGCCAATTTAGCGAGTTTAGTAATTCAGAACAATCGATGAGATGCGAAATAATTTTATATAAAAATAGTACATCCTGATAAAGTCTGGTACTCTGTGAGGTTGGCAAGCCAGTTGATTTAAGCAATTCGTCATAATTATGATCATTGTAACGTAATGGTGAGCCAATTCGAAAAGAGTAAGACCGTAAAAATTTATGTTGAATTTTTTCTATTTCATATTTTAATTTTTCTGTTTTTGGGGACCAAATTTCAGAAGCATATGTTAAAGTCGGTTTAACTAATGATTTGTAGAGAGATAGAAAAATTGAAGGATCTTTGAATTGCATTGAGAAACGACTTATCATCCCTAATTTGTATAACGCTTTATTTATAATATAGTTAATATGTGATTCGAAGCTTAATGCACAATCAAAATAAATTCCAAGATCCCTAATGTTATCGACACGTATCAGCTGTTGACCATCCAAATTATAATTATACATAATAAATGAGTTTTTATGGAAGGAGATTACAGCACATTTATTTGTGTTAAATTCGAAACCATTTCTTAATGCCCATTCTTGTACATTATTTAAATCCTTTTGCAATAGGAGATGGTCTTCGTAGGATTTGATTGTTTTAAATATTTTGAAGTCATCAGCAAATAATAAAACTTTAGAATTTTCTACTACTCGAAAAAGATCGTTGATCATGAAAATAAATAACAATGGCCCACAGTGAGATCCTTGTGGAACTCCTGATGAGACTTCAAAAACAGAGCTCTCATAATTTTTTATTTTGACCATTAGTTTTCTGTTTTTGAGATAAGACTCAATCCATTTTAAAGAATTGCCAGTGACACCTACTTTTTCTAATTTTTTTAATAGTATATTATGATTGACCTTGTCAAATGCAGATCTCATATCTGTATATATGGAGTCTGTTTGGTTTCCAAGCCTAAAATTATTATTAATTTATTTGGTATATAAAGCTAAATTAACAGTGGTTGATCTTGTTGGCATAAAGCCGAATTGCTCACCAGTTATATTTTTCCTAAGGAAGTCTGACAAGTGCTTTTCGACTAGAAAATCGAATAATTTGCCGAATATTGATGTTTTCACGATGGATCGATAATTTGTAACATTTTGTTTATCACCTTTTTTGGGCACAGGTGTTATATAAGACATTTTCCATATTTCAGGAAATATGCCAGTATTATTAGATTTAGTATATATTATATGAAGTGGCTTTACTAGCAAATCAGCAAAAGTTTTAATAAATGACACAGATACTTTATCTGGTCCCCTAGATAACTTGTCATTTAAATTTATTATTGCTTTTTTTATTTCATTTTCGTTTATATGGAATGTATGCAAGGGCATACAGTTGAAGAAATCATAAGTAGAAGTTTGAGGGTTATCGTTTCGGGCAAAAGACACTGAGATATAATTTTGTTTAAAATGGGTTGCAGAAAGATCAGCAGTTTCTATTCCATTATTTGATGTAATTCCATTATAAAAAACTGAATCAGGTATATTTCTATTTTTAGCATTTTTTATATCTATAAAGTTCCAAAACTTCTTAGGATTTATCTTAATACTAGATTCTATCTTATCTAAATAAACGCGATGTTTTAATTTAGTCAACTTTTTACATTTTGCCCTTTGCATACAAAAATTATTATATGTTGTCACTGAAGGAAACTCCTTATATATGCTATGTAATTTCTTTTTTAAGTGAATATCAGTTCAATAAAATATACGCAGCTGCGTAGCGAAAAAAAATGAAAAGAAGACAACGGCTTAAAGTACAATACAGTTATGACTTCGTTTATTTTATTTAGTTAAACTATACACTCCTCGATACATTGACCGTTCTCTTTCGCTTCTCACTACCAACTGCCGAATCTTCTCATAAGATGCGGGGCTGTCATGTTTCATTCTACAACTCGGTCATTCTGATATCGCGATTGGCCTAAAAGCACATTCCTTAATGTATGTAACTACGAAACAAGCATGGGAAAGGATGCGTTTAATTAGGAAAAGACCTCTGCAACGGGGAATAAGTTTTCTACTTTCACCAATACCCGTAAAACGATTCATGATGCCCACCAAATCTCGGTTTCGTTGATGTGCTGTGTCTCCGTATTTATTTCGATTATTCCCTTTCGAATCGATTCGAGATCTCGTTCGTATTGAATGAAACAGCAGATCATACGAGTAGACTCACGCTGATGTACTCCGAATAGAGCCATGCTGGTTGATACGCCGATACTCTGATTAACTGTGTTGTTTATAGAATATTCGCAATCATTTGGTAATTAGATCCCATTCGCTATTATCGTCTGCCAGCTTAGCTAGCATCGGTCGCAGATCTCGGTTAAAGCGTTCAACAGCTCCATTTGCTCGGGGTGTTGCAGTTGCGTTGAGTACGTAGACAAAGTAGAGGATATAAAAGCCGTTCCGCTGTCTGATATCAGCCGTAAGGATGTTCCGTACCAATTAATATAATTTTGTAAATCTTCAATAGTTTCATTAGAATTCATTGTTTTCGTGGGAAATCATTTCAGATAGGATACCTTGTAAAAACGTCTACCACCAATAACACATATATATTTTTTCGTTTCGTTCCACGTAGTGGTCCAAAGTGATCGACAGGAATGGTATTGAAAGGTACCGTTCATTTGTCAACACTACGTAAGAAACCCTGTAGTTAATCATTCTTGGCAGAATGTAGGATGCATCGCTAGCAATTCGCAATGTGTCTTTTTATCTGGTCCATCATCCCGGGAAAGTAGTATGTTCTTTTTATGGTGTTATACGTTTTGGCTATTCCTTGATTTCCCATCTCGTCATGGTATTTTCTCAGGATAGTGTCAATGCCCTGTGATGGTACAATGAATTGGATTTTATTATTAATTCTACGATACAACAGTCCATTGTGGAGTTCATATTCGCGGTCGTCCCGTTATTCAATTCCTTAGCTTTAAGTTGCAGTTTCTCGTCTTTGGACTGTTCTGTCATTAAAATTCGCAAACATCAGTTTTAATCTAAACCGAGAATTATGTCATTCATGGTCAAAATTGTGGAATTTTCAATGTGCTATTCAAAATTTAACGATTATGAGTCATGCGACCTTACTTGGCGAAATTCGATAAAAATGTTGATTTGCGTAAATCATCAATATTTTGACATGAAGGAAATGATTTAACTGCGATATGAAATCTCTTCTTGCCAAATAGATTGTTCACACGTTTTTTCATATAACACTAAGAATTCGGTTTCAAAGAAAGATTTCTTACAATTATTTTTAACACAGATGATTGTATCTTCTCTAATCGCCCTCCTCCATATAAAAATTAATCTTAAATAGGCTACAAATACACTCGTTCTGCAACTAGAACAAGTTGGGTAGACAGACCTACGCTCATGTCAGAAGGGTTTTGTACTCAACTTACAAAATGCAGTAACCAGCAACGAATAAAATCAAGAAACATGTCAAAGACGATTTTATTGGAGAAAATGTGAAATTCGAGGGTCATACTATTATCAACAAAGTTGAAAAATTGTGAACTCTGAGGTATTTGTTTTAGTTATACCCATAGATATCTCCCTTGATAATTTTTCCAGATTTTTTAGGAACACATTTTTCATGTATTTCCCCCCCTGTGCCCCCACTGAAGCAAAAACTGTCAGTTTAAGAACTGTTTTGAAAAGCTCTCATAGAGAACTTTCAGTTGATATTCATATCGGCTACCTTTCATGAAATTTTTTCAGGGCCCACTCCTCTGTACTGTAATCATCGATTCATGGCCTATTTTTTCGAATCCTAGAATGGTTACAAAGCCCTTTTGCTAGGAGCTCTCTCCTGCCTCTTCGACTTGTTTCAATTGTATGTACTCATTTTCATGATACCAATCATTCCTGAAATTTTCATGCAAATCCTAGCAAAGCTGTAGTGTCTAAATCGATAAAAAGCGCATATGGCTCCACAGCCATATGTTTCCATAGTTATAAAGGGCATATTGTTCCATAGTAATACAGGAAAATTCAAACCGCTATAACTTCGTTAAATACTATTCGATCTTTATGAAACTTTCAGGAAAAATCAATCTTATAGAAAGTCATCTGCTTGCTAAATTTTATTGAATTTAAAGGTACCGTTTAGATTTTATTCAAGAAAACTTAAAATCGATATATCATACTATTACTAACAAAGTTGAGTGAATTTCGACGTCTCATGTATTTGTTGTTGTTGTACTCATTAAGGCCTACATCCATGATTTTTTTCAGATTTTTCGGATGGAAGGTGTCCAATCGCGAGGGGGGGGGGGTACGCGAAAAGTTCGTACATTTCCCCTTTCCCTGCCCCCCTCGGTACTCTTAAAGCAATTTGAAGACCTTTTCAATGACACCCTACTCGACTACCAATGGTGGAATTTTTTTTTTGAGGGGTCACCTCCCTATATGGGGAGACCCCCCTTAAACCCCTTTGAAAAATTTTTCCACCATTGAACTTTCAAGAGGTCACCACTTCTGACCTTTCCACAAAGTTTCATGGCTGTAGCCTTTATAGTTTCGGAGAAAAAGTGCTGTGACATACAGACGGACGGACGGACGGACGGACGGACACAGGTCGTGATTGCAATAGGGTTTTGTATTTTAGTACAAAACCCTAAAAATGAAGTGAATACAATTTGAACTTTCAAGTTTTAATTTTCCGATAACGGAAATGTTGGGTACAAGTATTCCTTTCCAAATGAATGCACATTATAGAAAACCTCCATTTCGGGCATTTTTACATTCGCTTGCATACTATTAATCAATTTGCTTTAAAGAGTTAGAATTTTTATCACACTTCCTATTTTCGCTCTCATTTCTGATCCTAACATAACGTTTTGCTATTTGAGCCAGGGGTAAATTATGGAGAAACTTTTGTGTGAAAACTAGCTTCAATACGATGCGTAATATATTATTGAGACCTAGAAGGATCATCTGACAATGGCATCCTGATAAAGGAGGATATTGCATTAGTAATATTTATTGAAAACTGTCTGATCTGGTAGATAATACTCCAAATCGACTGCATTTATGAGATGGCATCCGCATTTTCGTTCCAGTTGGTTTCCACTTGCAGAAAGTCGATCGTTCGCTTTGAATTTATTGTCTATATCGTCCGATTCTTATGCTAAGACCGAAAACATCCTCATCGATTCGGAAGCGAATGTTGAGCAGAGCCAAGGGAAAATTGAAGGACTTTGGGGAAAGCTATTCAGAGAATGAATTGTATAATTTGTTTTTTACTAACGTAAACTCCGGACTGATCATAATAATACTACTGCGAGCCAGGTTTTCCAAAAATTGCGGTATTAAATATGTCCAAGTTGACATAGTTTTGTTTTTTTGCGAGGATGCGATCGAGACGGGAACGAGAGCTCGATAGGAGAACACCACATAGTTGTAGTAAAATAGACAACTTGAGCTGTTTCGCCCGACTGACCAGCAATCCGCCGTCCATCCAACGACTGTCAACCCACGTTTCGATTCGCCAGCCTCTTCGGCAGCATACGATAAATAACCTTGAAATTTGCCCGTCCCGCTATATCGATGAGATTAATTCCACTCGTTTCACGTTTAGGTTAAGTGAATCTGTGGTGTTCCTGGCACTCGCACTATTAATGCTGATTAGAAGATCTCTCATAAACTTTGCTGACAGCCTTTGTTGTAGAACATGCGAAGTTTTTGGAGCAAGAGCTAACGTGATTTTTAGCAGTGAGCCGATATTTCGACTTGCACGGAAACTGATCCAAATGGCGACAAAACTTATCGAATTACATAAGGGTAAACTCCCTAACAAGTATTAGCTAAGCCGAGATGTTAATAACTTCACACGGCGCCGATCCAAATGGCGACAAAACTTCTCGAATTAACCAAAAGAGTATCCTCGTACAAAATTTTGCCAATTTCTAAGTGGTTCTTCACGATCTCTCGTGGACTACCCTCCGACCCGAAACTTTTCTTTTTCTTTCCCCTTGTCGCCACGGTAAATCGAAGTAGCTGCTCGCTCTGCCGAGTTCGATTGCATTCAGTAATGCAATTAACCGTTGGGATGCACTAAATCAGTGTTCCGATGTCCGAAATTTTAATTTGTAGATTAAAAATTATTCAAAAAATTAACTGAAGTAAAGAAAAATGAAAAGGATTTTAAATAGCAATAAAAGTTAAATCTCATTAGAATATAGTTAAAGGGAAACGTTTAAATTTAATATAAAGAAAAATTGATATAAAATTATATTTAATGATAATAATAAGAAAAAAAAACTTTTTTATAAATTACAATTATGAATTGAAGTAATGAAATCATTTTTTTTCTAAATCTGCAATTAAAATTTCGGATAAGGGTTAGGAAGGTTTTCGAACAGTTTGCTTGTGTGA
The DNA here is from genome assembly GCA_963969285.1 of Odontomyia ornata. Classification (NCBI taxonomy): domain Eukaryota; kingdom Metazoa; phylum Arthropoda; class Insecta; order Diptera; family Stratiomyidae; genus Odontomyia; species Odontomyia ornata. The sequence continues at coordinate 45,911,413 of OZ017738.1, read as the reverse complement.
CTGCTCGATTACTACATGTCTTGCTTACGAAGCGTCTGGGCCAACGCTTTACAGTCTGTTACGACGGTGAAACAAAGACCATATAACATACGTATGGGTGAAGTCACATAATTGTGTATACCAAAGCTAACGTGTCTAGTTCAAAGGAATGGTATTTAGCTTCCGTAGGTGTCGTACACTTGGAGAAATACATTACGCGATGCATACTCTTATCCGGATGCCGCTCCGAGAAGTTCGCAACTGGCGTATGGCGATTCGATTTCCTTAATGATTCCTTTTGCAAGAAGGTCGTTAACAGTATTAGAGATCATTTATTTTTCTACAGCTGAAGTTTTGTGAGGGTCAATGTATTGGACGGTCGTTGGTCAAACGTATAACCATTTTCTACTGAATTAGAGACTTTGAAGGTTTCTCAATTTCTTTGTGTTTCGCGTATATATCATAGAATTTGGATTCGATTGACGGATTTTCGCTCCGCATCGCGTCATTGGAGAAATCAAAAACGGGAAAGAGGATTTATTGTATTTTCAGAAATGTCAATAGAGAGTAAATCATGACAAAAGAGCTATATCACTGATTCGAGTCATCTTTAATTTACATGTATCTTCAATTGACACGCCGAATTTGTTTTTCGCTAAAAATTCGCGTCCAAAAATGCACTGCGGACCCATCGCATCATCATTGACAACAAAAAATCTACAAAAGAATTTACTATTTTCAATTAAAACGCTAGCGAAACACGATCCTAAAAGGAGCAAGTCAGAACCACTTATGCTACAGTATCCAGTAGGTTTGTATGTGGGTATAATTGGACCCTTTATGATAGATAATTTTAATCAGTTTATTGGATTTCCCGTGTCTACTTAAACAGCTGCATAAATGGTGTGACAGTCCGGGAAAATAATTTGATATTTGTTGACAGTTTTATCGTGTACGTCATAATTTTCTAAAATCGATAGCTCTTCATCGCAATCATCGCACTCCTTTGCAACTATTTCGTTCACACATTGGATTCTATTGGTCATGTAGTTAGCACCTGTTCTGTCTTTAGACAGATTTCGCGTCTAATTCGTCGTTGGGGATTAGGGCAATTAATAGATAGATGTCCTTAAATGCCTCAATTGTAGCATTTTGGGTTTTTCGTTGTTTTGTTTTCGGTGACGTCCATCGTTTTCGTCGTATCACTTGGACGTCTCGCCTCGAATTGTGGTTGTGTCGTATTACCTCTGGCCGTCGATGACGTTTGTGTCTAAGATTGTGCATTCAGCATAAATCGTCGCACAGCCATAAGTAGTACCGTCGTTGACTCAAAGTGTTGTCCATTTTGCAACGCCGGATGTTTAACTCCGTTTCGAAAATATTTTATGATATCCGTATCGTATATTCCACCTTTTCTGCCCATTGCCACTATACGATAAAAGAAATACTCAGTCGTCTCATCTGGATTTCTAATTGTTTTATGTATCCGAAAATGCATGTCAACAGCGCTTTTATCTGTCAGGAAGTAATTTAGCGTTGCCTTTTATTTTCATTAACATTGCGCACATTAGCAATTTCTCGTCCCAATCATAAATCTGCCACAAATATCTGATGCGATTTACAAATTGTGTTGCAGTGAGTGAGGTGCTGACAATGGGTCGAATTCGGGCAAAGCTTCGACGATATCTCGCACCGTAAAGTGTGATTTTTCCCGTGTAGTAGCTGCATAATGAATTTAGTTGCTCGTAAAAAGGTTCGATCGACGCTATATATCGTGCGTTAGAAGTTGGCTGCTGAGACGCGTACGCATGTGATCTGATGAACTGAAGCTGTGGTGCGAATGTCTTCTGCGAATGGCTTGTGTACTATTGAGGATAATTTCACACATTTTTTGTATAGTGTCAACATTATCGGTTCTTGTTGAGTTGTTGGTAGTGATGTACCATGATGTGTATTGGATACGGTGTAATTTGAAATGGTCGACGCCATGATGCCATTTTGCACTTAACCAGCCGCTGACGATTTTCCAATTACATTACGCAATCGTGCCAATTCGAAACGCAACTTACCGATTTCGCGCATCTTGTTAGAGTCACCACCTGCGCTTAGCACCGTCGAATTGACAGCTGCAGGATTGGTTGCCATAGCCACAACCCAACAACCTCCCCTTAGCTAAAGCCTGTTGCTACAAACTTGCTTGTTAGTTTATTCGCTTTACGTGGTGACGATCACGTCGAATGCAAGAGATTTAGCATCACCGTAAGTAAGCGGTTGCAAAATATCTTCAACAATTAAAAATTGTTTATTCAATGTGCTGTGAAAATTATTCATATACGAGGTGTGTTCAAAAAGTATCGCGAATTTTGAATTTTCGCGGGTTACGTATATTCGAATTTCGATTTTTTTTGTGGCGTTATGTTGGTACTCATGTCTGTCACTTATGCCGACAAGCTCGGCCATTTTGAATGTTCACTTAATTGGTGATAGCTGCTTTACTTGCACGTGTTTTCAATCGTCTTCGATTTTTACTTATTCAAAAAAATGGATCAAAGAACGTGTATCAAATTTTGTGTGAAAAACAAAATTAAGTGCGCGGATGCATTCCGAATGTTGACTGTGGCATACAGAGAAGCTACCTTGGACCGAAGCAACGTTTATCGGTGGTACAAAATGTTTTTAGAAGGCCGAGAAGATGTGAACGACGAAGAGCGTGCCGGACGCCCGAGCACTTCAACAACAGACGAAAAAATTAATGAAGTGGAGAAAATGGTATTGGCCAATCGTTGAATCACCGTAGAGAAGTTGCTGAGGACCTAAACATATCGATTAGCTCGTGCCATTCGATTTTTATCAACGATTTGGGCATGAGACGGGTCGCCGCGAAATTCGTACCAAAATTGCTCAATTGCGACCAAAAACAGCAACGCATGAACATTGCTAATGAGATGTTAAACTCTGTCCGCGACGAACCAAATTTGCTCCAGAGGGTCATAACTGGTGACGAATCGTGGGTTTATGGTTATGACGTGGAAACCAAAGCTGAATCATCTCAATGGAAGCTGCCGCATGAACCAAGACCGAAAAAAGCGCGCCAAGTTCGGTCGAATGTGAAAGTTTTGCTGACAGTTTTCTTCGATTGCAGGGGCGTGGTGCATCATGAGTTCTTGCCACAGGGAAGAACGGTCAATAAGGAATATTACCTGCAAGTTATGCGCAATCTGCGCGAAGCAATCCGCCAGAAACGCCCGGATTTGTGGGAGAACAAAAATTGGCTTCTGCACCACGATGACGCCCCTGCTCACACATCGTTGCTTGTGTGCGACTTTTTGGCCAAAAACAACACACTAATGATGCCGCAGCCACCGTATTCCCCAGATCTGGCCCCTTGTGACTTTTTCTTGTTTCCTAAACTTAAGAGGCCCATGAAAGGACGACGTTACGCTACGCTTGACGAGATAAAGACGGAATTCGCGATATTTTTTGAACACACCTCGTAACTTGCATGCCTTGAACTTCATAAAATTCTTTATCGAAATCTGTAAACGTTTTATAATTAAAACGCTATACAGGTAGAATAAATTTTCACGGAAATCCCCGATTGTAATTTGAATTGGCCCTAATTTTCCCTGATCGATTTGATTAATTAGCCTAGCTGACGAATTAGTATCTACCATTTGCGTTCCTTTGAAAATTTTATGAACACTCATGTAAAATTGTTGCCTGAATATTTGCACCAACAATTGCATAGACCATGAATGAAATTTATTTTTGATGATCACTTTTTCAGTTGTTGAGCCACCATCCCAAAAATGAATTTTTTCGAATGAGATATTCCATGCGAATTTCTAGTTTAAATTAGTATCTCGAATAAAATATATTTTTTAAATTTTATATTACTTTGATGCTACGGCATAAGTGTTTTGGGTCGCTTACTTGAGGAATGCTTCTTGGTCACATAAAAAGCCTAAAGCTCACAGCTCTAACGACTTTTTAAACTAAACATCTACCTAACAACTCAATAACATCACATAAAAACTTATAATATTAAAAACCGCACATATAACAATTTTCCATCATTCATCGTCACATTGAATCAATTTTCTTCCACTTCAAAGACATGTTCATATAATAAATAAAATCCACCACACCAATATGACGGACAGGTTGCTATTATTCAAATTTAATTCGACACTTTGAGCAGAATGCGCAATGAGGTTTCAGATTTTGGATTATGTATTATAATTTTCTGAATTGAATTGAACTGAACTGAGGTGATGTGAATGAATGAAGTTCCCAGTGAGCAGGAGCAACCATTACCATCGTCATCGTCATCATTGGCAACAGTAGAAGCTCAAGCAGCAGCACCAGGAGTAGTAGATGTCTAACTGAACAGCAAACTTTGTAAGAATGATGTATGGTGGAGGACAAAGACGTAGGCATTCAATCATTCACGTGTTATCATTCCTCTCCGTCGCGGTGGTAAAATCAATGGTGTTGAAGAATATGAACCTTGAAAAGAACTTTGTTATAAAGTGCTCTTTTTGGATGTATTTCTTCTCTTGTAACAGAAAAAATCTCATAGATTGTAGTGTTGATGGCGATGGCCACCTGAATTGGTACAGGCTTTATCTCGAATAATTGATTAATTCTAGCATGATTTTCAATTGGTTTTAATTCGTTAAATCTTCGCAAGAACTGTTCCAACCGCTTATGTACCTATTTTAGCAAACATTTTTTCAATGCGTTATTTAAATAAGTCGAAGAATGATAAGTTTATCTGCAAAAAAAAAATTTTGACTATTTTTATTAAATCAAAAGTATCGAACGTGTTTTCTAACACAAAAAGCACCCCTGTAGGATCCTCGAACTCATTCATTCACACGACACCTGACACTGGGCCGGCCATAGGAGCTACAGTAAAGCAACAACATCGCTTCTGAATCGAATTTTTCTTTTCACATCGAATTCGAATCATTTCAATTGAATCGACAAATTCAAACCAATCGATCAGAAGACCAATGACAAGTGAATCAATTTCTTAGAAAGAATTAGCGAAGGCACCTTCAAGTTTTTGACACGACTTATTGTGGTTTATTTTTTTAAGTTGAGCGTGTTTGAGGCTACGTTAACTCGAAGTTTTTTGATCAAATTGCTGAAACTATATATGGTATTGATATATGTATAATGGACAAAAAAGGATAATGTCTCAATTTGAACTCTGCTCCTTCTTACACTTCTTATTTTTTGATATTTGACTATTAAAATAATATTGATCTTGACTCAAACGCTCATGTGAACTTTATTATCCAACATTTATATTAAATTCTCAATTATCATAGCACCATGTAATAGAAAAACTGTCTCTTTTCAGAAAAATTTCGTTACTGTGGTAAGTCCATGCACGATTTCTTCTAATCATTCAAATTGCCAAAAGTCATTCAACAGCCCTCGCATCATCTTTGATACGCGAGCGTGTATATCAACTTATTGAAAAAACAAGGAAACGCATCGTTGGATCATTGTCAATAAAAACCCATAAATGCACCCTACTATGCATCCGAGGAATCTAGAAAGTGTTCACGTATCGGGAAAACTCAGTTAGACATCATACAATCGTAGCTCAGTATGGGGTTATTTTAACTGCCTATTTTTTCCTTCCTTGACTCGCATATGATAAAGTGGATATGTGACCGTTGAAGCAATGCGATCTCTATACACTTTGGCAACTTGAACCGCAACACCAGACTTCTTTGGCACCTGGTACATTTCTTCACCTTTCGCCAGCGTTGATTCGAGCGAAGCAGGCTAACGACGACGGTGGTGCTTGAAAGGTGCTCCCTTCTCGCATTAATAATTGATTCCATAAAGATACGTATATGTATGTACTCGTATGCAGCGCAACTGAGCCTCCACGAGCTGAATGGATATGTAATATGTGATTCTGTGGATCTACTCATATCCTATCTAAGACGGTCCACGGAATCGAAGAGCTGACTTAGCCGTATTTTATGTTGAAGTCACATTGTATTGATCCAAATGTGATTTTGGAACGAACTGGTTGGCTAGCTCGGGCTTGCAGATAGTCACAAGATCACTGAGTTCGATATCTAACCGAAAAATGTCAAAATACATGTTCATATGGGCAAAAAACTATTACATACTCGTACCTAGGTTTTCGGGGCATACGACTCTAAATCGCAGAATCTGCAATCTGCAATCATTCCTGCTGACATACTGCTTGCTGGCTGGAGTGAGTCTATTTTGAAAAAGCTTCTCGATCTGCATCTTAGATGTGGAGTTATGTTCCCTTACAAATTATGAACACGACTCAACGCCAGTGATTTACGAGGATAACTGCCGTGGAACGATGTGGTAGTTGGCGGTTCTTGTTCCGGAAAATGTTTTACTAAAGTGGATTATTGTTGAGATATTGGTTACACTTGGTAGTACATAAATGGGAATTTAAAGGTTTGAAGTGAGTTGGGAAGGACTGTGAAGGAAGAGGATGTATTCTAAGCAGATCGGCGGACGCATTAAAATGGAGAAGTAAAATCAAATAAATGAACACCTAACGTAAAGGAATAATATTAACGTTCCTCACAATGATCAAAGGTTTTGGTATCTAATGAAAATTATTGCAATTTTTGAAGAACAGTATTATAGCAAGGTATTAGTACGAAATTTTACTCATTTTAGAATGGATACTTTTGGAAATGTACATTAACATATCTTCTAGACACAAAAAAAACCATTTATAATCAGAATGAGAGCTTTTTTTACCAGGATAAAATTAATTTTGATATTAAAAAGAAAATCCAATAAAACAGAAGTATAAGTTCTGCATTGGTAATTTGAAGAACTATAACCAACCCATCCCGTTTTTGTTTTTTCTAAGACAAATGACTCAATCATTGACTACAATTTTCTGATAAATATCTACGTTCTTGCTCAATTGTGTTATCCTCTGAGATAGGCTATAAATGCCACTTATAAACTCAGAATATGATTCACCGGCCTCGGGAAAATTGAAAAACAGTTGATCGACCAAAGTAATGACTGAAAAAAGGAAAAGGAATAGAGGCATCCGCCCACCAAAAATTCAAAATTACACCGACAAAAAATCCTCACTCAAAAAGTTAAAAAAAACCATTTTACATTGTCCCCTTAAGTAAATCATAGTTCATATCCAATCTCTTAATTCAAAAAATTAAATCTATAATTTATTAGAAATGCGTTCTGCTAATCAACACGCTCATCCTCTACCCGCTATATACTCATTGCGACATTTTCATTTTATATTCACATAATATTGCAAAACTATTCATCCAAATTCAATCAAACATTAATTGTGAATCGAATCTACATATCGCGGATCAAAAAGAAGAAACACTTCCATTTAGCTATGAGTGTATCACCTGGCTTAAACTAAATCATTTAAATGAAGAACATTCGAATTTAATATTGGTAAGTCTAAAAAGTCTGTGTGGCCTAGTGTTTAGAGCATGAACGCATAAGCCGAAGGTCCCAGGTTCAAATCTCGTTGGGAGCAATGTGATTTAGTTCAGAGGATTTTTCAGACAGACTACGAGTGTTCACTGAGTGGTGATATGTACTGATTTAATCAGGTCATATAATAGCTGAGCAGGCACACGGGAGCAGGGTACTGACCAAATCAACTTCCGAAGAAATCAATACGGTCATGAAAATGAGATACTCTAACTATCTGTAAGCGTAGGCTCAAGAGGGGCTGTAGTGCTACAAAGAAGAAGAAGAAGTCTAAAAAGTAGAACTGCAGCGCATGTAGTTGAAGCCGATATGAGACTACCGGCTGCATTGCCTGCGAAGAAATATTAACGGTTTACATATCATTTTTATTGTTTCAAAACGAAACCCGCCTTGAGGTGGTCTTGCCTACTCGAGAGTCAACAAAGAAAAACCAGTGTTACTCCATTTTAATCGGCCACCATTTTGTTGCAACATTAAAGGAAGTGCATCATATTTGGGATACCGATTTGTTTTTCAGGAATAAGTAGAAGTGGAAACGGGTCTGTCAATTGAAACAAACATTATAAGAATGAAAAAAAGTAAAAAGTATTAAGCCTTTTTTTGTCATTTTTCGATTGAATGTTTCTTTTATTTAAAATGGATTTTATTTAAATACATATTGCCCATTATTATCAATAACTATTTGCCATTTTTTTGAGTAGAGCCATTATTCCAGCGGTGTAGAACTTCTGTGGTTTATCGGCGAAAAACTTGGCCAAGTGATTTTCACAGTCCCTTTTTGAAGTGAATTTCTTTTCATTAAGGAAGTTTTGCAGAGACCGGAACAAATGATAGTCTGATGGGTCTGGAATATCCGGTGGATGCATCAAAACCTCCCAGCCAAGCTCTGCCAGTTTTTGCTGGGTCATCAAAGATGTGTATGGTCTGGCATTGTCATGATGGAAGACAACGCCCTTTCTATTGATCGATTCTGGCCGGTTTTTTGAGTTGCTTGTTGCAATCGGCTAATTGCTGACAGTACAGAGAGTGTTTGGCCTGGTTCTAGCACCTCATGATAAACATTTCCCTTCCAATCCTATTATACACACAACATAACCTTATTTGGTGTCAATCCTGGCTTTGAAGTCGTTTTTGATGATTCACCTATTTTTGACCATGATCTTTTTCGAACGACATTGCGTATCTTACCCATTTTTCATCGCCCATAATGATTTGCTCCAAAAATGGCTCGATTTCGTCGCGTTTTATTAGCATTTCGCAAATGGGAATTGGGTCGATCAAATTTTTTTGTATTAATTCATGCGGCACCCAAACGTCGAGCTTCTTTGTGTATCCAGCCCTACGCAAATGGTTCAAAACTGTTTGGTTGTGAATATTCAGTTCCTTAGTAATGTTTGACTGTGGCTTTTGATAAAGTATCTTGACCGTAGACACCACAAACTTTTTCACGATCCTGCGATGCATTCTCACCTTGATCGTAGTGATATTGTAAAATATAACGAATTTTTCATGAATTTCACTCATTTTTAAATGAATACAACTTTTGACGCGAATGACGAAATACAAAACTGTCCGGATGAAAATTGTAGACTGGAATTTCACCTTTCAGACGAATGTCAGTTAGACCGAATCTGAACGAACACTATCTAGAGACAAAAACGGCTCAGTACGTTTTAGACTATCCAATATAAAAAGATGAGAAAAATATGTAGATAATAGCTATGTAATATTTAAAATACTCAATACTCTTTAGACTATTCAATATTTTCGGGGCGGTTAGAAACCTTGGAGCAGATGCCTTACTTCCTAAGTGTGATTTGGACAACATATGTACTTATATGCAAGTATTTGACCTAGACTGCCCAAAGTTGTGTGTCGTTTTCATCGTTCTAGCATGTTACGTAGAAAAATCTACGCTCATGTTATAAAGGTTTTGTACTTAACCTACGATATACAGCCACATAAAATGATTTAACTCAACAAAAATTTAATTGTCAAATATTCTTGCTTTAACCCTCGAGTATGGCCAATTTTTTTGCCTGAAATTTTATATCTGATTAATTTTGGGCCAAAAAAACCAAAAAGGTATTATTTTTGGTGTAAGGTAAATTTTCACCTGTCAGGAGTAGTTTGACTGAAGCTCGCCTGGTGGCGGTCTTGTCGATTAACGGCAAAAAAAGATATACGGACGATACGGGGTGCGTACGGTATTTGAGGACATGCATAAATGTGACTATAACTTAGCGATTTTTTTTTTAATTTTTTTTCCTTTTCAGATAAGAAATGACGGACTACAACATCACTCAAGAAATTAAGAGACATGCTGCCATCGTCGCTATATGTGCGAATCATACAGATTTAGAGATCTCTTATTTTATTAATTGCGCCCGTTGATTCGTGCATAAGGTTCGTCGTGAATTGGAAGCATCAGGAGGCGATACAGAATCGCTTGCAAAACGCAAAAAGCACGAACAACGTTCTGACACTGTCCGATCTGCAGAATTTTTAGAGCAAGTGCAAGTGATCATAGACGAGGACCCTTCAAAATCAATGAGGGTCCTTGCGAGTGAGCTTCATGTTTCTGAGCGCCTTATTCGTAGAGTTGTCCACCAAGATCTTCGGTATAAGTCTTACGTGATGCACAGAGGACAGTTCATGTCGGAACGAATACGGGAACAGAGTTCTCCGACCAAAACGTCTTTTACATCAAACACCCTGAGGCGCCCAAAATTTTATGGTTTTTTATCCGACGAAAAAAATTTTGACCAACATCAAAAGACCAATCGCAGAAATGACAGATGGCTATGTTCAAATCCTACGGATGTTCCTGTTACTATGCACATAAAATTTCCAGCCACTTTTATGGTTTTAGGTGTTGCCAGCAACGAAGGACATGTTATGCCACCACACTTTTCTACTCAAGGACTTCGAGTGAACTCTGCTGCGTACATCGAGGTTTTGGAGACGGTAGTAAATCCCTGAATAGACAATGTAAGCGGAGGGAGACCATACATTTTTCAACAAGACTGTGCTCCTTCACATAAAGCGATGGCGACACAAGATTGGATGGCCGAAAATTTTCATGACCACATAACACCGAACATATGGCCATCTAGCTCCCCAGACCTTAATCCTTTGGATTATTACGTATGGGGCGTAGTTGAACGTGAGACCAATGAGCGTCTTCATAATACCACTTCTTCGCTGAAGACTGCTATTAATGCCGTTATGGTCAATATGAACAAGGAGCATTTGATTCGGGCATGTAATCGTTTCCGGACCCGGATCGAAGAGGCTATTGCTGCTAATGGCGATTTTAATAGATAACTTTGTAGCCATATATTAATTTAACGTTGTAAAAAAAATTCCTGAAATTTCATTAAATTTTGTTAAAAATACAAGCTAATTAATTTTACTCTCAAGTTGTCCTCAAATACCGTACGCTCCCTGTATATAAAATAAGAAAAGGAATAAGTGATTAGAGCATTTATAAAATACCTATAAATTTCGGAAAAGAATACTTGATTTATTTACATCATGGAATTTATAAAAACAGTTATTTGTAGCAGATTGACACTTTAGACAAATTACTTGAGGTTCTGATTTACAACCAGGCAACTTGCAAGTTTTTTTAGCACTTCGATCGAGAGTTGTAGGCCAATGGCTTATTTGATCGAAGCGAATGTCATCTGGAGGAAGATATGTTTTACAAGGCCACCTTGAGACGCTGTTTCAAAAATTTTGAAGGCCGTCCCACAGACCACCTTTCGGTGGTTTGAAAATGACATAAAACAGCAGCAACACCTTCTCAGAAATTAGGTAACTTCACTGGATCGGATACGACGATGCGAAAGGAAGCATTTACCATGGTAATATCAATAAAATGATAAAAAATGCGATGCGAGTAACTTTTCGTCCGCATTCGGATATGGTACCGCCTAAGTAACCCATCCATGAAGTCGACTCCACCCATATAATGATTATATTCTGTTAAAAATAAAAGTTTCCTTTCTTTACATATCAAAAATGACTAGTTATAGCGACCCTTGATTATATTTGGTAAATCCAATTCCAAGTATTGCTTTTTTCCGGTCACATCGAATGGCCTTCGGTGGTCAAAGACTTTCCGATGAAATGGTGGAAAGCGGTAAAACTCCAACATACGTCGATAGCAAGCGCACGTTCTTCGTGTCTTTCCATTGCACACTAGTTATGTCGATACCATATGCTCTGCTAACAAACTCCGAAGATTCACCACGATTCATGCTGGTGTCTGTCATTCGGAAGTTTGCAATTTCGGATGCGCTCATAACAGATAGCACCGAGAGAATATATTCCAAGCGACCTCAGAACCACCATCAGTGGTAATGATGTATAAAAATTGTCAAAATAGACAATGTGGTTCAGCATGTGTGGCACCATGGTAGTCAAACGAACAACGACATTTGCACTCGCGCCTATATTAGGATATCCATCAATGAAAACGTTGTCGTCAGCCCCAGAATATATTTCCAAAGGAATCGAATAATACGAAAAATTTAATGCCCCATTTGTGTGATTGGTTTGGCATATACTGTCGTAATTTCGACAGCATTTTGGTGGCACACATTTGCTCATCCACACATAGCCTAGGTTGCTTCGGAACTAGATTGAAGCGAATATTGAGGTGGTCAATGACTGGGGGTATTTTGAAAAGAGTGTCATATCCGGGTTCCCCCTTTTTCTTCATTTTAGAGAAGTCATTGAAACAATCATATCTCCAGATAAGGAAAAATATTTTTGATGTCATTGAGGATCCGATGGGTGCTGCTAGCTTGCTCCAGTAGTGTTGTGCAGTTGGGTAACGATACAACGACACGAATCTTTTTAGTTCCACAGATGTAACGGTAAACTGCGTGTTTATGTTTCCTACTCTGACATTCAGGTTGCTGAGCTCCACTTGCTGTTCAAAAAATGCATCGGTTAAAAAAACATTTGATGCATTCATATGGGGTATTCAAAAGCCTTATACCCTGTGGGAGATTCGTAGTGCCACGAAATGCCACTTCATTTTCATGTAGCTGCATGTGCTTTTTTCCACTTAATATTTGTAAATTCAGTAGACTTCATGCTGATATCTATAACTGTTCCATTAAAACCACCATCATTTGGTTCGAAATTTGAGTCATATGAATCATATAATGGCAACGGGAAACGCAATCTTTTTTTGTTTTTTTTTTTTGACCTTATTATCTCTTGACGATGTGCTGAGGTAGATGTTGATGCAAGTGGAGACAGGCGAGATGGCGTAGCAGGTGGTGTAATAGACTCGATTGCACTGAGGTTGAGGCTAACACGAACGGCCTGAGATAAATTCAATTCAGCTACCCTGTTAATACTAACCCCCATATCTGGGGTAGGTATTAACACGTTGATACAAGCCCCTCCGGTTTGTTAGTTATAGCCCTAAACGTAAATTTTAATTATTAAATAAATTAATAAAAGATTGGTCAATACCAAGTTATGTCAAAAATGAAACGCAGAATTGTTAAGTATAAAATATGCTGCTATGTAAACAAAAAACGTAATCATAACACTTTATAATTCTTGAGCTAATCAAAAAATCGAGAAATTATCGACCGACAATTTGTGTGATTGCCATATAACACATCGTTCAATAAGTCCCCAGAAACAAACAAGGAAACCAAATTTTTTTCAAAAATCATTTTTATTCATCAATATAATCTCCTTTTAGGGTGATACAAACTTTCCAACGCCTTTCCAACATTTCTATACCATGTTTATAGAAAAATTTATCCTTTGCTTCAAAATAGGCTTCAGTTTCGGCAATGACTTCCTCATTCGAGCTGAATTTTTTTCCCTGGAGCATTTTTTGAGATCAGCAAAGAGCCAGTAATTGCTGGCAGCTAAATCTGGCATTTAGGGGGGGGTGGAGAAGCAAATCAAAGCCCAATTCGTTAAATTTTGCCATTGTTTTCATGGACTTGTGACATGGTGCATTATCTTGGTGAAGAAGGATTTTTTTCTTCTTCATGCGCGGTCGTTTTGCTGCGATCTCCTCCTTCAAAAGTACCAACAAGTCCATATCATAATCACTGTCGATCGATTTACCTTTTTCCAGCAAGTCAATGAAAATCACGCCATGTGTATCCCAAAAAACAGACGCCATGACTTCGCCAGCAGACTGCTGCGTTTTTGGACGCTTTGGGCGGCTTTCGCCAGCCATGCGCCACTCAGATGATTGCCGATTCGACTCCGGAGTAAAATGATTTAACCATGTTTCTTCCATGTTTCTTCCATGGTCACGTATCGACGCAGGAAATCCTTTTTATTGCGAGTAAATAGCGATAAACAGCTTTCTGAATCGTCGACTCGTTGCTGTTTTTGTTCCACTGAAAGCAATCGCGGCACCCACTTGGAAAAAACTTTTTCATGCTCAATTTTTCATGAAGGATTGAAATATGCTTCCAGATGATATCTGTGTCATTTCTGCAACTTCACGGACTGTCACTTTGCGATTTTTTATTACAATTTTTAGCACTTCACTCACATTTTTCTATGTAATGGCTTCCAAAGGCCTACCCGAACGTTCTGCATCGCTTGTGTCCGTACGACCACGTTTAAACTCAGCATACCAACGACAAAACGTTGGTTTCAATGGAGAGGAGTCCGGATAATGTTTTTCAAGCCATTGCTGGGCTTCTACGGTGTTTTTACCCATTAAAAAACAATGTTTTATCAACACGCGAAACTCGCTTTTTTCCATTTTTAAAACAAATTACAAAGTGACTTTACTCTAACCTCGATAACTCTGCTGTCTGTGATCCGATTAACGTGAAATTTTTACACGTTTCATGTAAAGGTTCGCACTCTATGGAAGTTTGGTACTACTAGCACCATCTCTGGGTTAGTCTCGGGACTTATTGAACAATGTGCTAAGTTCTTAGGGCATTTTCATGTCTGCAGAAACATTTGCCAAGTTGCCAATAATTTTGCATAAATTTGTTGTATACTAGATGAATAATTAAATCATCCAAATTCTTGTCCGCACACCCAATTTAAAAGAAGATAACAGTTAATTTATTATGAAGGTGTTCTGATGATTTCAATAGTCACATTCCCTCCCTCTCTCTCCTCCCTCCATATTTCCATTATAAAACTACAATGTTACATTTTATTTAATGTCGGTCAATTACTCACTGATTGAAATTTATTCATCCAAAATCATATGCATACACAAAGACTTTGTCTGGAATCGAACGCGGATATCACCGATAGCAGAACAGAAGCACTTCTATTGAGCCATGAGGCACATTGCGTAAACCTAAACTTAACTAGCTAGCTTTAAATTAAACAAAAAAAAATTTCAAAAACGACACGAAAAGATTACGATTACCTCATGCAAGAATCAAATTTTCTTATGAGAGGAGGGTCCTAGACTATATTCAGTGAAGAAAAGAATTCGCTTATAATTCAAATGGCCGTTTTTCAACTAAATTTTTATGCTCCAGTAACACTTCTGATTTTCCTTTCCTCTAAAATATTTACGGGTAACCTCAGTTGCAGCTAACAGAATACTTCATAAAATGCACGTACTTGTATCTCCTATACCAAGTTACAACATTAGTATCTATTACCAAAGATGTTACGCTTTTAATAGAATTTTCACTTTCAACGGAATGATGGAATGTTGACGGTAAAGCATGCTTCATACGTCAACTTCTTCACCGTGGCATGCATGCACCTGTTAGTATACTTCCATAGCAAAAATTTACGATGGTAAGCGCAAAAACGGTTAAAAATTATTATATTGTATTATAAACAAGCGTACAATATAATGATTTTCTATACGAGTAATCCTTGCATACATGGTAGTACATACGTAGCGACACTAGTGAATTAATAAACAATAAATGAAGAACGTTAGATGCGTATTAAAGTATAAAACAACTATAAAATATCAATATAATAAGTTGATTAATAAGTTACTCTAGTGGCGCGTTCATCAATACATTTTATTACATATTGTAGGGATATGTAAGTACATATGAATGTACGAGTATCATATATAGTGGAAGCAATTATTATTGATGATGTTATTCCTCCTTGGTTGGCGGTGGCGGCCACGGCAGTGACGGCGGCGCATGAATAAGAATCGTGCAAAGATGGTTTAATAATAATGAAATATCAACACTATAGCCACGGAATATCTCCGCTATGAGAATTTGCCATATATACTCGTACATCCATATGTACCATCCTATCCTCGCATATCTACGAGCATGTATCTATGCTTGTATAGATTAGACAGAATATATCTGGTAATAAAGCGATACGCTCTATCATTTCATTATTATGCAATCTGTGAAGTTAATCGACGTGCAATGAACGGAAGGCGAAGTTTTGTTTTGTTTTGGCTTTAGTTTTGGTACGGTTTGTTAGCAAACTAGCTAAATCTATAGATACTTTGGGCACTTGCTTGTTTAGTTTGCTTTCTAGTCATACATACATACCGTCATAAGCGTACTTAACAAAGAATGGAAGTGTATGCAGCTGATATGATAGCAACATTACAAACACGACATGAAACTGATGTGATAATATTGCAAGATCGTACATACATAATTCCAATAATTAAAACAAACATTGCATAGTGTACTCGGATTAGATTAAATTTTGTAATATAATTCTATGATGAAACCCACGCAGCATACATGTCCTATGCACTTGAAATTGATTTTTAACATTGAGTTAAGTGTATGAGTTTGCTGAGTCAATCAGAACACTAGAGTCCTTTTGAAAGTATTAAAGTGAAGCAAGGAATAATGGAAGATGAAATTCCTTG
Source organism: Odontomyia ornata (assembly GCA_963969285.1). Lineage (NCBI taxonomy): Eukaryota > Metazoa > Arthropoda > Insecta > Diptera > Stratiomyidae > Odontomyia > Odontomyia ornata. The sequence goes on along the minus strand of OZ017738.1, from coordinate 45,895,083 downwards.
ACAGATGACACGAAATTAAGCAGGTCCATTTCGCGGGATCAGCTTTTCGCCAAACTTTGAATGTAATGAGTCGATGATTTAGGGCGCAGTATTGCACGTAGCGCCATCCTGCTAAAACCACACCTGGTCTAGGCTAATGCCTTTTATTGTAAAAAAAACAATTTGGAAAAAAATGAAAACTGAGTTAAAAATGCCCTAAAGGATAAAATAATTTTTATAGAAGCAGTGCTATGTTATATCAGTTTTTCCTTGTTTCTTATGCTGAAAGCTTTTATATTGAAATGGAGAAATTGATTTGATACCCCTTCAATACTTTTAGGGTATTTTGAAGTCGGTTTTTTTCTAAAAGTTTTTTTTAAACTGATTTAAGTGGCAAATTTATGAATTTAAGATCGATTAAAATTCAGTTCCTTGAATACATTGTACCGTCTATATCAAAATTGAATTTCAAGCCTGAAATGCAAAATTCACCACTGCTGAAATCTGCATAGTCCACTGGATTCAAATTATAACGCAATCGTAATGGAAATCAATCATCAAGGGATGATGTCTTCCGCATTCCAATTCAACATGAATCCCATCGGTTGAATTTAAAACAAGTTGGGTAGACAGACCTATGCTCATGTCAGAAGGGTTTTGTACTCAACTTACAAAATGCAGTAACCAGTAACGAATAAAATCAAGAAACATGTTATGTTCGAGGATCGTACTATTCTTAGCAAAGTTGAAAGAATTTTGACTTCTGAGGTATTTGTTATAGTTATACCCACAAATATCTCCCTTGATAATTATTTCAGATTTTTTAGATCACGGGTGTCCATTCGCGAGGGAGGAAACACATTTTTCATGTATTTGATGATGGTGATTCTTGTTCAATGGTTCCTAATGACAGGAATCGAAAGCTGGTCTTGCATGTCAGTTTTTATGTGCCGCTGTTCCCGTATTTTAATGTGTCATTCAGTCAACATCGCAAATAAATTGAAACCAAAACTGTAATTTTGCGAAACATACCATAAAAGAAAAGAGTATACGAGGGAGGTATCGTGTATCCTTTGCAAAGATGTGGATCTCCAACCGGATTTCAAGCACATCTTAGTATCGGAGAAATGTTGGGTTTTTCAGGAAGCATTAGCCAAGCTAAGAGCAGGACTTCGATAACCCTTATCCTGCAGGTAAAGCTACACTGCAGTACAACTGGCAAAAACCTGCTTAACAATATTTGAGGGAAATGAAAGCCAACTTTTTACTGGTAAATGAGCAACACCATGACAATCCTGAAGAACCTAGAACTGCCGCCATCTGGGCTCCAAACAGCGCTGATTACCTGTTAGAGGACAATGGTTTCGTGCTGGCTCGGTATTCAGGGACTACATCCTTTAATATCTACCTAACTCCGACTGAACCGGTATTATCTTCCCAAACCAAGCTTAATGCTTTGCAGGACGCTACCTTAAATGTAAGGGCACGTTCTCGTTGGGGACACTTCAATGCTAAAACAATCGAACGGAACATGCCTCAAACTGATCTGCGGAGAGAACGAGTCCTAGAAATGGCGGCTAGTACAAGGCTCGTCTGGCTGAATACCGGCCCCATACGCCAACTTTCTATCGTATAGGCTGTGAAGGAACCATACTCGACGTGACATTAATCTTGGAGTATTAGTACGGTGGTATACAATTAGAGAGTTGCTACGGGGAAATTCTCGCTTAGGCTTCCGAGACAGCATTGGGCACTTCCTGGCCCGTATAGTTACTCATACAAATGAAAATTATTTAAGAAAACGAAAACTAAATCTTCTATGGGCCGAATTATGGTCGAGTAGCAATGATTATAAATGACACTTTGCTTTGAAGTAATACTCATTGTTAAAAATAAACTTTAATGAGCTAGAGTTTATACTATGAATGAGAACGTTCACTTAAAAAATAAAACAATTGTGAAATTAAAAGTTTGTAATAAATTTAATTTTCGCAAAATGCTTCTGAAAATAAAAAAGAAAAGCCTTCTTTTTGATTTTGCGTAGGGAGTTTTTTATGTTTTTAAATTAAATTTATTTAAAGCTTTCACCGAAATTTATTGATGCTGTAAATTTTCATTCAACAAATAAGACTGCGAATAGTAATTTAAGACTACGCAAGTCCGATCGGACCAAATTTTAAAGCATGGCTCAGTTAAATTGCCGAGGAAAATTTCTTGGTTTTAAAAGATTGCATGATTGCATTATGAAACATCTGTCTCACTCTCGTTTTGGCAGTTCCTATATACAGGGTGGGCCAGAAAGAATTGCGAATTTGAAAAAATCATTAAAAAAAACTGAGTACAATTCACATACAAATTTTTATTTCTATAAAAATTGACATCTGGGAAATTCATTTCTTAAAAATAACGTCATCCAGGTGTGCACCATCCCGCTGCAAACATTCTTCGAATCTGACCCTCAAATCGGTAAAAACTCGCTGGCACATTGCACGGGGAATAGCTGCCATTTCTTCCCGGATATTGGTCTTCAACTGGTTAATCGTGGCTAGGTTATTGGTGTAGACTCTACTTTTTAGGTATCCCCACAAAAAAAAGTCCGGTGGCGTCAGATCCGGACTTCTAGGAGGCCATGCAATGGCACCTCGGCGCGATATCAGTTTCCCAGCAAACATCTCGTTTACGACCGCCAAAGAGGCATTAGCTGTATGGCAATTTGCCCCAATCCGACAAATATGGTCCTTATTTATTAAAAATTGCAAAGATTCATATGAACCACGTTTTTTTGTTACGATCGATGAACAGCTTTTGAGTTTTCGGGGCAAATGTCCATTTCGCGTGTACATAGCATCAAAGCCAGACAAATATGGCTTAAAAATAGTAGCCATTTGTGATGCCAAAACATTTTACATGTTCGATGCAATTCCGTATATTGGCAAGGAAACGGAAGTAAAAACACCTGCGGAGTATGTTAAAAAACTATCCGAAAGCATCAAAGGGTCCTGGCGTAATGTCACCTATGACAATTGGTTTGCGTCTATTCCACTAGCGGATGAAATGTTAAAAGATTATCAGCTAACAACTTTGAGTACGCTTCGCAAAAATAAACGGGAAATACCTCCATCATTTTTGCCACATAGAAGTAAGCCACCACTTACTTCTCAATTTGCTTTCGACCGAGAAAAAATACTGGTTTCTTTTACACCTAGGAAAAACAAATCTGTGATACTTTTGTCCACAATGCATTGTAAGGCTGAAGTAAATCGACAAACACAGAAACCGGAAATAATACACGATTATAACGCAACAAAAGGAGGAGCCGATACTTTGGATCAAATGATGCATTCATTTACTTCAGCAAGAAGCACTAGACGATGGCCACTTCGATATTTTTATGGAATGATGCACCAGGCCGGCATAAATTCTATGGTGCTTTACGTTGACAGTAAGGACCCTGGTATCCCTACTCGCAAATTTCAAAGTACCTATTTGAAGGAACTGGCATTACAATTGGCAAAGCCTCATATGCAACGTCGTTGCACCACAAATTTGCCACGAGAATTAGCGAGCACTTTACGTGATATTCTTGGTATGACGCAGGATGTTTCTGAAGGTGAACTACCAGTGAAGCTACAGAAGCAGTCAAGATGTAGCCCAGTCATATTAGGGCTTTCACCTCGGAATGAAAGATAATAAGCTGCAAATTGGTATGAACCTTTGTTTTGTCATTCTAAATATTGTCTCAAAAGTCACAATCGTTATCGTGTCCGCGTCTCAAGATATTCAAGGTCAAAGGTCACAAAAATCGGTTTTTCGCGAATATCTGGCTTCCTATCGGTTAAATGAGATTTGCATTTATTATAAAAGTTGTAGGCTATAAAATTCCCTACAACTTTTGTTTAAACTTTTTTTTCATACGACCAACCGTTTTGAAGGTAGAGCGCGAAGAGTGCACATCGTACAGTCATATACGGCCTAATGCAAGGTCAAGCGTGAGTTATGGTTATCAGTACGTTATAAAGTCAATTATTTACTTGGAAATTATAATTATTAAACAATGCCTATTATTTATGTACTAACTATTAATTATTTATATTTAATTAAAGTAAGTAACTTGATTATTTATATATAATTATTCATATTTAACTATTTAAGTATAAAATATTATTAATTCTGGATTATATATTTTAGTTTTATTTTAAGTTAAAATGATAGTAAGAGTATATATTTTACACATATTTTTATTTATTATTAAATACGGCATAATATACATTTATCAAAATGTGAGTTCAAATATCAAAAGTATCTTTGTTGATTTTAATTGTAATGAAATTGGAATTGGAAGCTAATTATCTTCTTCTTGTTCGTCGTCTTCTTCTTCTTGTCGCTCAAAAATGTTCGATTCATTGTCATCATCCTCATTATCTGTCATGTTCATCTCCAAACCTTCCAGAATATCGGGATCATATGTATTTTCTTCATCGGGATTACTTGGATACAGTGAAGCGTTGAGGCAAGCTTGTCCGTTGCACTGGCCGCAAGCTAAAGAACATTGTAGCCCTGATTTTCTGCATCCACAGCGGGAACCACAACCATTTTTGCAATTGCAAAATATTACGTTTAGTAGTTCGGCTGGTGCTGGAGGTAATAACGTTCGTATGGGCTCCAGGATTTCATTTTCAAGCATCCAGCCCCATTCTTTAGGTTCTAAGTCCTTCCCTAACCACGTTTGAATCTGGTAGTAGACACGTTTTATGTGTTGATGAGCTGCTACACTTGTTGGTGGAAGTGTTGACAGTTGTACAGGTTTATTTAGTTTTGTAAATTTGATGAATTGCGTGTAGCGGAAATGATCAATGTTGTCCTCAGATTTTGGAGCATTATATAATGCCAACAAGATGCGCACTCCATTTTCTAATAATGTTTGTTTTGGGGAGTTTTCTTGTTGAAATACTTCCACCAGTTTATCTAAATCAGGAATTTTTTCCAATGCTCTAGTAACAGTTTTTTTTCCTTTTTTAAATAGCGCAGAAGTCGTGTCACAGCCACTGAATGCGTGTAAAAATAAAATGTGCTTTTTAGTACGAGGATATTGGTCAAAACTTTTAGTAGAATATATTTGTGTTTTGACATTGCCTTTGCCAACTTTTTTCAAAAAAATTTCCTGATGATGTGACTGAGTACGTCCAATTAAAATAACGAGCAAATCGATATCTTCTCCTATGATGACAGCAGTCTTTTGATGTTCTGATAAGGCAATAGCTGTGTCAATGATGAGTTAAATATGAATAATTATATATAAATAATCAAGTTACTTACTTTAATTAAATATAAATAATTAATAGTTAGTACATAAATAATAGGCATTGTTTAATAATTATAATTTCCAAGTAAATAATTGACTTTATAACGTACTGATAACCATAACTCACGCTTGACCTTGCATTAGGCCGTATATGACTGTACGATGTGCACTCTTCGCGCTCTACCTTCAAAACGGTTGGTCGTATGAAAAAAAAGTTTAAACAAAAGTTGTAGGGAATTTTATAGCCTACAACTTTTATAATAAATGCAAATCTCATTTAACCGATAGGAAGCCAGATATTCGCGAAAAACCGATTTTTGTGACCTTTGACCTTGAATATCTTGAGACGCGGACACGATAACGATTGTGACTTTTGAGACAACATTTAGAATGACAAAACAAAGGTTCATACCAATTTGCAGCTTATTATCTTTCATTCCGAGGTTGACCCCTTTTTTTACCTAATATGACTGGGCTAATGTGCGCTCTGCCCAAGAAAACAAGACAAAAAAGTTAAAACTTTTTGTGTAAGGTGCCACCAGCCAGCATGCCCCGAACACCGTAAAGATGTCTGCTTGAATTGTGTTCAATTACAAGAATAACGAATTGAAATTTTAATCACTGCAAAAAGAAAAATGTTTTTGTTTTTTTATTGAGTCAACCTAATGTATTTTAGACTGAATATTAATAATTTTTGATTAGGTGATTGTTTTATTTGATTTCAAAAGTGATGGGGTGACCGCACACCCCTATTGTTATTTACGATTGTAAAAAAGCCTTGCCTTCCAAGGGTTAAGCCTATTTAGCTGCAAACTTACAAGATCACTAATGATCACTAGAATCGTAAAACTATCAATCTATCTCCTAATTGATACACATGAGCTATGCTAAAATCCTTTTCACAGCCCATCATAAACATAATAGATAAGTTTTATGACCGGAAAAGTACCCTGTTACATTTTATAAGCGACGGAATTCTTTTATAAAAATAAATTTTATGTTACAGAAAATTTACTTTTTGTCCAAAAAAGAATAATAGCTAAGTACCTTCGCGAAAAATTCTAGGAACTCTGGAAAAACCTGAATAAAATACATAATGTCATTGAAAAATGATAAAATGTCAATGAAAAGTACAAATTTTACAAATAAAAGTTTTAAGTTCTCATTAGTTTTTGATGAGAAATATTTTTTTTTGTTATTAAATAAACTTAATTTCACTTTTCCACTGCAGAAATTTTTAGTTATTCAAGAGTTGTTGTTGGCAAATGTTGACAAAATGGAGAAAAAACCAATTTTTCTGATATTGCATCTGATTAGACACGCCCAACTTAATTTTTCCGCATTGATATCTGAATAAAAATTCTTGATCTAAGTCTCTTCTAAAAATATTGTTGATACCAGATAACCAATATTGCAAGAGTTATGGCCCTGAAACTGATGAAATAAAAATTCAAGACCTCGGCTGATGAGAAAAAACTTCAAAAGGCGATAAAAAAATTTGTTCTGACAACGTCAAACCCTTTGGGAGTTCTACTATACTAGTCTAGCATTTTCACCCTGAAGTGGAATCATTGACCCCCCAGACAACGACCCTGAAATTGTTGCTCAGTGAGATCTTGGGCAAATCTCTAAACAAAAAATTGGATAACTAATGTCCTCCCTGAATTTAGTGAGTTGAATTGAAAAATCTACAGACTTCTGCAATTTCTACCAAGTCCATCTTTATGTGGTATCAAAGTGGTGCTATTGTTTGCCAGTTGAAGCCCAAAATCATAGCCATCCCCTAATTATTTATTTATTTATTAACCATACAAGGTGTTCACAAAAAATTATAGATACATTTCCTTATAAATAAAATATAACAAATGTCTTAAAAATTTTTTTTTTATAACTGCATTAATAATTTAAAATTATAACATGTATCATAATATTATTTTTATTACTTTTAAGTTAGGGCAAAGGATTGGAAAGAGTAGAAATTAGGGTGAAATGAACTTGGAAACGGCTGTTTTAAATTGAAATCTCGAGATGGTTTGAGAATAAAGAGGACCTACCCCGTTGAAAATTTTGCAACATCTATTAATTGGCTTGTTTTCACCATAGATCGTCGAAAGTTTACTTATAACCAGTGAAAGAAAATGTCTTGTAAATCTTGCTTGTTCGTTCAAGATTATCCTGTCAGCGAGGTTTGAAACTTTAATAGTACCTCAGTACCTCAGTCAAAAGCCAAGCAAGAGCTTATCATAGTCCTACGGGAGGCAAGTGATTTCATATTGAGAATATGTAGCCGATTTTTATATGATGGCAAATTATGGTAATTTTGTGGGTCGTACAGGGATCTCAAAGCAAATAGCAAGAACTGTTTTTGAACGGACTCCAACCTTACTGCATGAGTGCAGAAAATCGGATTCCAAAGAACACTAGCGTATTTGCACTAGTGATGTGTATAAAGTTTTGCCACCCACATATTTTTAAATTCTTTAGCACGCCGTTTGTTGAAGCCTAGAACTTCATTAGCCCTGCTAAGAACTTCATCGTATTGTAAATTAAAGCGGAGTTTCTTATCTAAGAGGACACCAAGATCTATTATGCTATCAACTCTGGAAAGCTTTATATGGTTGAGTTGATAATCACTGGGCAGAATTATATTTTTCCGAGAAAAACTAATCACCTGGCATTTCTCAAGGTTCGGATAGAGACACTTATTATTAGACCAGTCTAGTAGGGAATTCATTTGATCTTGTAAGAGCACTGAACCACTTTGGGATGCTATAACGTGGTATAAATTTAGATCATCCGCATCAAATAAATGTGGTATGTCACGCAACACTTCAGACAGGTCCGATATAAATATGTTAAAAAAAGCGGTTCAAGATGAGTGCCTTGAAATACACCGGAATAGACATGAAATTCACTGGATACATATCCCTGACATTTAACGGGTTGACTTCGATTTTCGAAATAGGAATCTATCCAATCAAGCAAAGGGTCGGTGATTCCAAATTCACGCAGTTCGAGTAACAAAATTATATGATTGACACGGGCAAACGCTTTACTAAAGTCAGTGTAAATTGCGTCGCTTTGGTGACCGTTTTCCATTGCACAGAGGATATTAGAGACCATAATTGTGAGGTTTGTGATTGTGGATCGGTTTTTTCTGAATCCATGTTGTTGGTCATTGAGACGTTGCTCTGTAATGGGGGATATTTTAGAACGCACTACTTTTTTAAATAATTTTGGGGTTGCTGATAATATGGCAATTCCTATGTAGTTTTCAACTCCCCGTTGATTTTTGTTTTTATAGATTGGAGTCAAAAGAGAAGATTTTCAGTATGTTGGAAACACACTTCTCGAGAACGATTTATAAAAAAGTACATGGAAAGGTAAAGCTAAATAGTCTCTACACTGAAATAGAAAGGAAGGTGGAAGTAAATCAGGGCCAGGACCATGGTTCAAGTCAAGTGTTTCAATTGCGTTAAATATATCTTCTTCTGAAACTGAAATATCTTGAAGCACTGTCGTAAAATTTGGTTCTAAGTCATGCAGATGAACTGGAGTGCTTGGCAAACAATACACAGATTGAAAGTGATCTCCAAAATAATTACGAATTTCTTCAAGGAGAGAGAAACAGCAGTCTACTCGTATATAAGTCATTTCCTTGGAATAGCCGTGAACTTTGCGCTTTATATTCAAACAATCAAGGAATTTTTTAGGGTTAGCGATTATGTTCTGGCCAATTACATTAACATAGGTTTCATATACCCCGGACGACTTTAATTTAAATTCTTTTGCCAACTCATCATATTCTCTTCTAGTATTTTCGCTTACTTTAAAACTATCGTTCATAACTTTATACAATTTATTCCTTCTGTTTCTTAAATTACGAAGGTTAATATCCAGCCAAAGCTCAGATAATAAGTCCTTTTTAGGTACATGGCTTTCATCTTTATCTAGCGCTGTAAGCCTACCAGTCCAGTCAATACTAGAAATGTGCTTATTAATGCTTTGGTAGTCAGCATTGCGAAAATCTTATACAATGCAGTTATGGTTTGAAAGACTGTTTTGAGCTTCAGCAGTGGAAAATTCAACCGAAAGCGCGGAATGGTGAAGACTATTTGGGAAAAGGTTATCCGCATCACTAGTTGGATTAAGCACCACTTCGTCATATGCATTAGTAAAAATTAGATCTAACCAGTTACGATTTTGATTGGGCGTTAGAACTATTTACTGCAAATCATTGCAATAAAAGGTGGAAACCAGGTTGAAGTCATTATCGACCATTGTCAAGTTCATCCGCTATAAATGTTAAATTGGGCCTATTAAAATCACTAAATATTAAAATTCGATCTTCTTCATTCGAAAGCCCAACCATTGAAGAAAAAATTCCACTTGCTTCATTGTACTCTGCCTCACTGGACTTTGGAGGAACATAGAATACGCCAATGTATCAGTCGAATTTATCAAATTTGATTTGAATTATTGCATGTTGGAATGTTTTATGTGCCGTTTTTACGGATAAAACCGAAAGGCACCAGTATTACCTCACCCCGAACACTATCGTAATATTCGCGTGACTCTGTATAGTCAGAAAGCTAAGCCGCACTCGACTAGGGTTTGTTTGCCATTCCAAATTGTAATCATAAAAGTAGTTTAAATCCGATTAGTTGTAGTTTTAAGCAAACATAATTGTCATCAAGCGAAGGTCAGAAGCAACGCATGTTTGAAATTGGAATGTTCCCCAGAAATATTTCGGTAAAATCAAAACCTAACAATGATATCAGTCGCCCAGTGCATGACTCATTCCGACATACAGGACACGGAAACCGGTTGGTCCTTCATGGGATAGTCCCAAATTTATTGACCCTGTTTGTTTGGATGCGAAAATTGAAGTGAAATGAAATACATTGGACAATAAGGCCCTAGATAGACGAAGAAATTACGGGAGTTGTTCACAATTCCGGTAGATTCATTTGAAATTCACAGTTGAACTAAAGATTTGACAGGAACTATGCAATCATGGACTTGCACATAATTATCGTTATCGATTGTGTTTTTAGCATCGCTGATTTTACTACTTCTTATCCATAAGTTTTTCCGTGGTAAAACGTTTGAAGAAATGGCAACTGAAAAGCGTCTTCTGGCAGAAAAACTTTATGGAACTAAGTCGAAACGTGCCGGATCAAGTTCGAAACGATTATATGCTCACCACGGAATGAAAACAAGTAGGCGAAAAAAATAGTAACCCCAAATCATCATCCAATAATGCAAGTGCTACTAACAAGATCGAGCCAGATGTTGTCAAGGAGGATTCAGATGATGAATCACTTAGCCCAGTAGAAGACGTCCAAGAAAAGATTGTTCAAGAGGTTGTTGTTAACAAAAGGCATGTGAAAGAAGTGAAGGAGGTAGCAGTTGAACTTGCAAGGCCTCAAACTCCTAAGAATCCGTGAAAAGAGCGAAAGAAGTCAAAACATTGTGTACCGACGTGCTGCTTCACAGATTTCCTGGGAATAAGGAAAAGGCAATCAGGCCTTCTTTTTACTTGATTTACACGTTCGAAATTTAAGGTTCGTTGTTGAATTTTGCGCTTCTGGAATAGTTCGATTAACATCAACGAACAAGGTTAATCTTAACACTGGAAAGGTTAGAGCGGCCTTGCAAGAGGCTTTGGCTCGGAATGATGATGAAACAAAGCGATGGACAATATATAAAGAAGAGCAAGAAAGCGCTATATCCAACTTGAAACTATTTAGAGATAAGTTTTCAGTAGATGTCATGGTGCCTGTTGTATCTAAAGCTTTTATGCCGGGATACTTATATCATACAAATGAAATATTAGTCATAGTTCTGAAATATTTTCACAAGTTACATCTCAACAAGCTCAAGATATAGCTAAACTACGTATAAAAAGAGCAGAAGAGCGGTTTGGTTTGGAGAATGAACGTGAAATGTATCAAAATAAATTAAATAAACCACACACTGAAGGAGTACTTCCAAGAGGTGAAGAGCGCGAAATTATCGAAGAATATGATGAAGAACAAGAGAAATTATGGAGAATACAACACCGGCGTCGAGTACGAGAGGAAAAAGCGAAAGAATCACAAAATCACGTTGCATCTGATGCTACAAAGTCCCATGATGATGTCATGGAATTGCTTGACACCTTAGAAATGATGGAAGAGTTAGAGGGTGAACTAAATAAGCTCAAAGTAGAAGATGATGATATGCTAGAGAAACTCATGTTAGGAGAGATTAACCCACCAGAAGGAAAGAAGCGTATATCTCATTTGAATGGAAAAATTTTGTTACTGGGAGTGCGACTAAGGATGATGAAAATCCAGCAGGTGAAAAAACAGTTAATTGAGCATACAGTAGACAGAGCGAAAATGTTCAACCCCAAAGAAAATCAAGAGAAGATAGACTTTACAAATAATAATACAGTTCCAAATACAGGAGACTATGAATCGGATGACGATACACCAAGCAACTCAACAGAAGATATACCTGAAGCTTTTTTGAAAATTGAGGCTGAAGCAAAACATCTTTCAGTGGCCGAAAGAAATAAAATACTTCAAGAAAAAAACTTAAAGAAGTTGAAATAGAATTACTAGAAATCAAAGTAAAGTCTGTCGAGGATATTGCTGAAAAGATAAGTAAAATGGAAGTCAGGGAGTTTCTATGTGATTATATAGAACTTTTGCAAGATGAACTCGAATATGAATCACAGAATCAGCGCGTTGAATCTGTAAGTACTAAATCTGAATTAGTAGAGCCGCAAAAGAAGAAACGAATAACTTCTGCCGATAAAGATGAAGTACAGCTGATAGATAAAAATAAAGCAGCAAATGCTGTAACAAGATCCAAAATAGAACTCTCTGAAGAGTCGTACAATGCATTAAATTTAAAACCACCAAGCAGTATATCCAAAGAGTCGGATACACCAAGTGAAGTTCCATTTGTCACCTCAAGTTGACAAGAAAAAGTAAATACTTGATAAGGTGGAAAAAAGTTTTAAATCCGTTCAAATTCCCTTTTTACATATCCGGGTTATGTGACAGATGCCATAAATAAGGAAATTGTGATTGCAAGTCCAGCAGATATATATGAAAGGTTTAGAGAATATTTTCCTACTGAAGTACAAGATAAATTTTCACGTACAATGACAGTAAACAAACATCACTGACAGGCCAAACTGTCAGTGAATTATGTTCAGCTGATTCAGCCGCACTTGGAGTGCTCGCCACCAGAGGGGAGCGGAGGCCAAGTGGCGGCAGAAAGGAATTACCCCGCTGAAGAGGTGGATGACCGAAGAGCGGAACCATAGCCGTTAGGAGGAGGCTATAAAAGCGCGCGAAGAATGACGCGCCTCCTCTTTTTTCTTTTCGATCGTGTGCGACGAAGCAGCTGAGCAAGAACAACAAGGGAGGAGGTAATTTGAAGCGCAGCGGCAATCTTCAGTGTACGACAGCGGAATAAGCAATTGCGGAAGAAAAGGGAGATTGAGATCCAAGCGAAAGGAAAATTAAGATCAAAACGACGAGCAAAGTCCAGACATTGGAGGAAAGACTACAAAGTGCAACAGCGGATACAATCGTCAAAGGGGCCCCTTTGTAGGTATATAATAGAAGTAAGTTTTCTTATTGAATACAGTGTATCACATGTTAAAATTATATGGAAGTTCCGATTTGTAGTATATGTTTTAAAAATTTTAAATAATCGTATTTTCTTTGAGATGTATTAACGCTTGGAGGAAGAAATTTACGTCTTTAGGACAAGATCAGATAAAATCTTTGTTTTCAGATTACGGGTTGTAACGAGTGCGGCTTGGAAGGACAAGTCGAAGTGAAAGTGTCGTAAAATTAAGTGAAACTCGTGATATCGGAAGTCAGAGTGTTCGGGGGTGGTATAGTGGTCCACGCGAAGATTAGTGCTAGGTAGAAGTAGAGGAGTACAGTTGTGTAGGTGTAGAATTGGAGTGAAGGTCATAGTGTGATTTTTAGCTAGGGTTTCGACCGAATAGCGTCGCGTTTAATCCGGTCAGCCGCATTCTCGCTTGGCGGCTATCTAGGGCTTTGAGGGACAAGCGAGTGGCGCCCCACGCCCGTCTCCGGACGAGCTAACCGGGTCCATAAGCCCCGCCGGAGCATTCCAGTTTCCCTGAGGGCCATAGTGGCTCTCGTGAAGTAAAAAGTGGGTGTAACACCGTAGTATTAACAAGATCACTTGACGAAGAAATTATGTACGCCTCGCGGGAGTCCGGTGCTCTGAAAATCTCGATCGTCCCTATAAATAGTCCAGTTATTATCGAGAATCTCTTCATTCCGATAGGATTCATTTAACCAGGTTTCACTGAAAGCAAGAACAGTGAAAGGGGATGATTTAGAGTCCAAAAAGAGTTTTTTGAGTTTACCTCTCATACCGCCATTGTTGTGATAGAATATTTTTAACATTATGACGAATTAGTGTTATTATTGTGGACGAAAAAACTTGTGATGCTGCTCACGTGAAGTGAAGATATGTAATAAGAGCTCACATATGACGCGTAAGTTTAAATGACATTTTTTGCTTGTTCGGAAGTTACCCTCAGTTGCTCGTGATATCTGAGATATAAATTGTGAAGGACATCTAGATGCATTGGAAGACCTTCTCTTTGAATTAAAACTTTCAAATGAGTCTTCGTTTCGCCCTCGATGCATGTTGTGTCAGGTGCTTTATGCATGTAGGATAGGCAGAGTCGGACAACCTCATATATCTTATGCTCCCGTAGTGTTGATAAGAGATATCTACTCTCATTATCATTAGTAGAGTTAATTGTAACTTTTACGACTGCAGGTAAATGAGGTTCTTAAAAAGATTCCTTTGCGATCAAGCAGGTTTTGGGTGGGCACGGTAACTGAATTGTGAATTGTGTGTTCTCAATTTCAAAGTGGAAGTATGGTCTACCTGTATAAAACTATCATTATTTGCTGTTTAATCACCATCTATAAAGGATTATTTTTCTGTCAAAGAGTTTTTGGATGAGCACGGTAACTGAATTGTGCATTCCGTTGATGAAACCTGAACTCCATTACTTACGAAATTTTGTTGAACACAATGTGCCAAGCGAAGATGTAAGCGATTTTAAAGAGATTTTGTTTTTACGAGTAAATGACAATAAAATGTATTTTGTTACTACTCAACCAGTCTATTTGTAGGAAATTTAAATTTTATTTCCTGTGGATCGACGTCAATCCCTTCTGGCTGTTGACTGCTCTCCTCTCAGAGAGGAACATTTGGAATTAAGCAATTAATAAGTATGCAAAAAGCTTATCGCGCTCAAGGTATACTTTAAATTTGAAAAGGACATAGAACAAAACCTATGGAAATATATATAAGATAAAAATCAATGTTACATACCAAAGTCAACCTGAAAATTTCAAATTGGATAAATAAATATAACATACATAGTTCTGATAATCAACAAAAAATAATTCCTCCTCTTCATAAGCCAATCGAAATATTTTATCACTCCATGCCCATATTGCTTTCACACATAGCAACATGACATCCCTGTGTGATGTGTATTGATATTCTTCGATCGTTTATTATAAATGCAAATTTGTCATGTAACCCCGACAGCTTTTTGTTATGCTTCAGCTTTTGTTATGTTTCATAAAGGACATTGCTAGTCGTTGTGCGCGAGTATGTGGCCGAGCAAAACCACTCAAAATCGCGATTGGCAGCAATGGATCAATGATATTTTGTGATTTTTCGATATTCGATTTGTGAGATTCGTGTTTAGTCTCAGAATTCTTGTACTGATGTCCGGCGGGACGTGAACACAACATTGGACGGACAACGATGATGACTTCACGATGAGGCGAAAGAGCAAAAACTTGCCACATGTGATATGTCATTTGGATTGGAGCACACACCATATCCCTTACAGCTTACAGTCTCGCCTCGTCACTCGAGTTAGTGGAGCAAATGGACATTTCCTTCGCGTCTCGCATCCTATCCCCAAGTTAGCGCCCAATGTGGCATCGACACGATGGGAATAATATAGAACATGCGAAACAACCTAAGCACTGTGTCGCAGAACGTGAAAGATGATAAATTAACTGGCGATTGTATCTTGCATCAAATAAACGGAATAAAACATTCCAAGTGACTACCCCAATTGATTTTTCGCTCGTTCCCTGGGACTATGTAGCGAGAATCTCGCAGGACATGGATATTTTCTGGTAGTTACTCGATGCCCTTTTAACCATGGTATGGTCAAGTCAATGATTAGCCTACAGGATATTTTCCAACTATTTCTAGGTCAACACAAAAGTTACTACAATGGACGAATTCGATAAAAGCTTAATAGGGTTTGTTTAGAGCAGAATATATCAGTACCTTGGGGGATGAAATCTTTTTTGAATTTGGATAATTCTAACTATAAGTGCCCAAACTTGAGGCATCATTCCAGGGTTAATAGAAACCTCTTCCGCACGATCTGATTACTGGAGGCTGTTTCATGATATTTGACGGTATTATATTTCATATGGATGCAATCGGCAAAATGGTTAAGGTATCATAAAAATTCATGTCATCCAATTGTCTTTCGCTTATCGGAACAAAGGAAGCTGGGAACATGGAAGGATCTGAAAACGAGCATGCTTTTGGACATTGGGCGTTTTGGCAAGCATCACAATAGTGTCGAAAAAGCCGCCTGTTATAGCAGATAGGTGAATTGGCGGACCTCCTGGAATTTCAATGAATTGTTTGCGTTTTCAATACTTTAGCCCCCTATTGTTGTTGGAAATTTGTGTACAGGGTTGCCAGGATAACAGTTTTCATGCCTTCTTCTTTAAATAATTTAACAAAATTATATTTTCGGTGCTTTTATCCTCTTCTCGCGTATTTATTTGCTCACACTAAAACTAAGACAAATTTGTATGTTTTTCATATAATTTAAATAAAATTTAGATCTAAAGCTTATTGATAAGGAAATAAAAAAATGAACTAAGTACGATGGAATTAGGAAACCCTTCAACGTCGTCCGTAACCCATAATCTTTTACCATCCGCAGAACTCCCTTCCTGCAAGCACTATAGTGCGCAAACACTTTGTCCGCTTCAGAATCACAGAATCGTGGAGGCCATCCACGATCCATGGGTATCGTGTGTGTAAGAACAGAAGTCTCATGTATTTATGGATTTTCGTTATGCATATTTCAAGAGGTTAGTTTATTGCATTGGACCACATAAACGTCAACAGCATTTTGGGGGTCCAGGGCTTCAAATTTCCGCGGAACCTCACGCTCGACGCACAGCGACAGCTTTTTTCTTTGAGCCGTTGCTGCGCTAAGCAAACAGACATTCATTGGTCGTCATATTCCAATAATCGCGAGCCACAAAACGGTCCAAGCTCCCCAATTGATATTTCTTTTGTCCTACGATTGCTGCTGGTAGTTCTTCTGCCTGATTTCGTGATCATTTCGCTATTCGCACGCAGGTATCTCGCGGAATTATTCTGGAAGGCGCTACATTGCATTGCAGGAATGGTCAACGTGCGCCGATTTTTGATCAGGAGTAGCTTCCTTGTCTTGTTGTGTTGAGGCATTATTGGACGACGTGATTTCTGCTTGTTAGGTGACGGAGCACTCTTATCGCATTTTTCATTGGCGTTATCGTCACATTCCTGCCTAATACGATCAGTGATTCGTAGCAGACTACTAAATTTGGAAGGTATTTTAAGTAAAGCAACTTAAAGACAATGTCAGAAATTGATTTGAACTTGTCTTGCAGTTCGCGATGTGTTTTAGGTGTCTACAGTGCAGTTGTCCCATGCCTGGCGTTATTTCGTCCGTTTTTTGATCATTTACTCATTTCGCGTATTTGGGCTTTAACTTTGGCCGATGTAACTGATTACGATGCGGTTAGTGGTGGCGATGATGATGATAGATTCTACCATTCTTCATGCCGCAGCATCCGCAGGCGTCAATCTTTCTGTGAACGAGAAATGCTCAAGCGGCGGCACAAGCTTAGAAGCGTAAGCCCGAGTATATCATGACGAGATAACAAGCTGTGACGCGCAATATTTAACGCCAAGAAAAATTATGATCGCGTCGATCGATTAAGTTTTTGAAATATGATCACGAACTCAAACTCAATGAGTATGGCGATGAGATAAGTTTTGTTCAGTTTTTTTTCTGCTTGTTTTTTGTTTCATCGCCTTCGAACGTAAGCCTCTACGCTTTAGAGATTTATATCAAATCCCGAAGACAATGTTAACGATTGTGTGATCGCAATGTAAGTATGAACAGCAGTGCTATGTAATCTTTCCTAGGCCATGTGCTGCGATTAGGCGAGAAGTCTATTGACTCTTTGGATTCTTTTCGGGCTAATAGCGGGTGGTTTTCAAATCTAAATAATGGAGTATCAAGAGCCCCTCAAATCTATCTTGAGCATAAATTAATTTCCATTGTATCAAATCCATACAAACGATCCTACTTGTGCAATAGTCCATTGCGCAGCCTCTGATGTTTACTATCATTTACGCGCGCACACATAACATTCCAAACTTTCAGTACATTACATTTTTTATTTCATCTATCTTCCAAGATAAACGAACGTCAAGCGAGAAATGATGAAGTCTCACACTGTGATTTGACACCTTCCTCCAGATTATAGCGATACGTATTCCTTATATCGATTGCGCTTCCTAGATCAACAACACTTTCGGACATCTTTTGATCGCCGTTGCCGACGCGCATGAACAGTTTTACCACATAGTGTCGAAAGTGATAGGTAAGAAGCAGGTGTCCATCTTCCAATCATCTAATCAATATAACAATCTAAGGTTTATTTTAAACATGAAATTGCGAGGGATCGCGATTAGTGGACAAGCTTTTTTTGAGCTTTGTCGGTTAGTGGTAAATATTGGATATGAAGAAATCTCTAATAAGTGATGATATATTGATTGACTATGAAAATGATGATTGCAAATTGTATGATAATTCATTGATGTTAGCGGCTTATTTTTTCTGAAGGAAATTACGTTAACTTTCCCCGGGACAATAAATTTCTTGGGTTTTGTAAATGTCGAAGAATTCTAATTTGGGATATTATATCCAATAAACTAACATTCAAACAGATACTGTCCGAGAATAGAAAGTTAACCCCTTACTGCATGATCTTTTATTTTGCGACAAAACAATATATGTACTATATTCGGCAGGCCATCGATACCTGGAGCTTTGCCGTTTTTAACTTTTTTAAGTAAACATATTAACTCCCTGGTTTTTATTAATGCACCAGGAGGTAAAGATTTTTGTTTAGGTTGTTGTTCCAAAGCTTTAACCACCATCATTTCTGCTAGATTGTTGCAGAACTTATTAGAGATATTATGGAACTGTTAAATTTATCTGCAAGTATATCTGCTTTTCCTTGATTGGAGTAAATATGCTCTTCGTTGTTATTTGTTATCGAATATGGTAACGCATGATACTTTTGCTTAAAATTCTATTTAAGAACCAGACTTTCCGCTAGCTGTAGTCTAAATTTGATAGCATGTTGTCCCATCGGAGATTCTGGAGCTGGAGCTTCTTAATTGCTAGAGTGAGGATATTAACACCAATTTCGAGAGACCTAGTGCGGGTTTTTTGCCATTTACGTCGCAAAGAATTTTGCTTTCTTATTAGATTGTAGGTTTCTTCATCAAATTCTAAGTTATATGAAGTTTTTGGTCGTTTTGGGACACTAAACTCGATAGCTTGCCAGGTAGTGTTTGCGAATTCTTCAATTTGCTCCTAACATACTGTGGGAGTGTTGTGCAATTCTATCGTTCTTGGTGCTAAGGTCACTCATTCATTAATAAAACTCCGGAATTCAGACCATTTTGCTTTTTTATAGCAGTAGTATGGTTTGGTGCATTACAGTTACCTCTCGTCGTTTCTAAGGAAAAAATTATAGGTAGATGAGAAGATGAGAGGGCTTGCAGGACACTCAGCTCGGAGGGAGCAATATTTTGGTCACTTAGAACCAGATCCAGAGTGAAATAAACTCCACGAGAAGAGTAGAACGTGGGTTCTTTATGGAAATGCACGTAGACATTTGCCTCTCTAGAGAAATTAAATAAAATGTGCCCCATTTTGTTGTTTCGTGTGTAATTACAGTGCCAATGTCTAGCGTTCAGGTGTCCGCAAAGTAGAAACCTTTGGTTAGCCTTGCTAAACCATTTCAGATCTCTTCTGAAAAGTTCGGCTTTTTCCTTGCTTAATTTCGTCCCAGGGAAGTAAGCACCGTATAATTTTATATTTGGTTCTTCGAAAATAATGCCAATATTTTCAATTACCGCTGTTGGACTTTAAGGCAATATAGAATGTTTAATTTTTCTATTAACGGCTATGGCTACGCCTCCGCCAGTTTTGTCAACGCGATCATATCTGTATATAACAAAATAGGGATGCTTAAAACTATCATTTGGCCTTAACCAAGTCTCCGTTATGATAAATATGCCTACATTATTTTGAACAGCGAAATTGAACGCTTCAGTTTGCTTATTTTTAATACTTTGTGCATTCCAAACTAATACATTTAATTGTTTAGCCATAAAGAAATTTTATGGATAACTCTACAACGACATTAAACTGTTCTTGCATTGTTTTTCATTTACTGAAATTAGTAATAAGTTCATGAGAAATAGTCAGAAGAGATTCGGGCGAAAAGAGGTTGTCGCAGAAACTATTTGAAGATTGTGGGTTTTGCTTGATGGCCATATTGCAAGACATAGGTGGAGTGATTGTTGACTTAGCTAAATTTCATGACTTTTTTCTTCTTGTGCCACCTATTCAACGCTTGCCTTACGCTCTCCTCCTTTCGGTCCATCTGGAAACAAGCTCTAGTTATACCTATCCTGAAGCCTGGAAGAGATCCGCAATCTCCCGGCAACTACAGGCCCATTAGCTTACTACCAAGTTTAGGTAATTTCTTTGAAAGAATAGTCCTAAAAAGATTAAATGATTAAATGGCTAACAATAATATCCTACCTGATTTCCAATTCGGCTTCAGAAACAGATATTCGACAGAGCATCAGCTTTTCCGTGTTACGAAGGACGTTTAAGCAGCGATGTACAATAAATTGTCTGCAGATTTAATGACGCTGGACATAGAAAAAGATTTCGATACAGTCTGGCATGATGCTCTGGTCTATAAACTTCAGAAATATAGTACACCCCCATACTTGCTGAACCTTTTACAAGCATTTTTAACAAATAGGAAGTTCCAGGTTAAAGTAGGGAAAAGCATTTCCCCAGTGAAAAGTATAACTGCCGGTGTTCCGCAAGGCTCCTGCCTAAGCCCATCACTATATAACATCTATACGTCTGACTTCCATTCTTTACCAAACTGCCAAGTTGCAGCTTTCGCAGACGACATTTGCATATACAGCATAGCTGCGGATCCAACTTCCATTATTACCAGCCTTGAAACGGCATTAGAACTTACTTATCAATACTACCATAGATGGAAAATTAAAATTAATGTTGCAAAAATGAAGTCAATATACTTCACCAGGAAGCGTAAGCCTGCTCACCTACCCAAGCGACCAATAAATTTTTTAGGGCAAACTATTCCCTGGAGTGAGGATCTCAATTATCTCGGATTTATATTCGACAAAAATTTGTATCAGTTACATGAATAAAAATAATGAAATTTCACCTGTTTCACGTGAATAAAAATTTATTTTATAACGAATTTTTTTCGCAAACGATTTCTTCATGTTAATTTTTTTTTCTTCTTTTTTTTGAATTTTGAATACGTGTGTTGAATATGTCACTGTAACTGTCAAAACTTGATTTGCAAATTTTGAACTAGCAGCTTATGGATAGCATTGAAATGATTTTGTATGAACTGCTATGCCCCAAAAAGGGGCAAAGCAGCTCATACACACACACAGCATACAGAACATGAAAAAAATTATTCGACTGTAAATTATAAGCAAAACTATTGCTTGGTTCAAATATAGACCGCAAGTTAGTAAGGGGTTCAATAACAGCATCCACTGATAGAAAATCAGTGCGAAATTTTTCGAATTTCTAGTTTCTTATTTAAACAAAAATGCTAGCTAAACAAAGATGTTCAGAATATTCATAAAATGTTTCAGACCTTAAATGTCGTTCTTCAATTTAATATCTAAACATGTGCTATATTTCTCTTTTTCAAATAGCTTCTCCTTTCCATATCGAAAAAAAAACATCACGAATTAAATTTATGGCTTAAAAAAGCCCTAATTAGTATGAGATATAGATTTTTGACCAAGCGAAAAAAAGACCCAAGTAGCACCCATTTGCAAGATAATTGGGCTGAATAGGGTCTAAACTATGTCTAAACAATGCCCAATTCAAGGTAAAGTTGTCCTTAGCAGGGCTCAATAAGGAACAAAACAAGGCTAAACTTAAAATGAAATCGGTCTAAGCAGGGCCTCAAAAGGGCCTAAATTGAACCCCTCATTATAAAATAGCTCTAAAATAAATTCAAATAGTGACGAAACAAGACTCATAAAGTAAAAACATTAAAGCTTTTCATTTTTTAGCATGTACACCTATGTTAGAGTTGGGGTGTAATCAGTTATTTTTATACATGATTCTTGGTCAATTCCGAGTACGAGTACTACTGTCACGACAAAATGCTCGCGTGCATTGAAGCGCAATTCCGTAGCAGAAAAACAAAATCAAAATTTTTACCGAGTTGGACATGCCAACTTTGGAACATGTTGCCGATATTGTGGAGATTCCACCCGAAACGGGCAATATGAAGCCCTCAAGCGAAGGGTGTTTTTGGCATCACGGACGATGAAGAGAGGCGCCAAGGTCTGTTTGAGCTAGAAATGGAGAATCAGCGCCCATCTCAGTTTTTGCGCTGCCTGCAGTGCTCAGCTGGGAATCCCATATCGGGTATCGTAATTAAGTCATTATGGCTACAGTGCCTCCCACTCAGTACCCGCCCTTTCCTGGCCATCAACGAACGTGGTGGCCTGCCGGAGTTGACGTCCACCATGGATTGCATTGCCAGCGTCGACGCGTCAGATGCAGTGTCGTGCGCCCAGAACGAACCGGCCCCATATCCAGCACCTAACAGCGACGTGATCCTGAAAAGCATCGTGGAGCTGGGGACAGAAAGGATTCAGAAACCGTCTTGGCAGAGTAGGTCTTCCACGTTTCGGCCGCTCACTCCACGCAAAAAACGCAACCGACTATGTTATTTCCATCGCCGATTCAACCGCAATGTTCCTTTCCTAGCCAGCAAGTGGAAAACGGATCGAGCCGCCAGCCCGCGATTGGTTACTCAAGAAGTTGCCTCGAATTTTTTATCCTGAATTGAGGCTACAGTTTCTCGTCAACATAAGAGTGAACATCTCCGGCGTTCACAAAAATGTTGGTACATTTTGTTTCTCCCTGGACCCTCTGATCCACAAAATAACTTTTTAAATTCAGATTGAAAAAGTTCTAACCAATACCTTTCATTTGATACCCTAGTCAACTACCTTTGATTTAAAAAAATTTTAAGGACCCCTTCGTTATAGGGGGGGACCTCCTTAAAAAAATTTGAAATATTTGGTAAGACCTAAACTTTTTAAAGACCACCACTTCTGACTTTTCACAAAGTTTGAGCTTTCTAGCATCTATAGTTTCTGAGTAAACTTGCTGTGACGCACAGACAAACGAAGGGACGGACAGACGGGTCGCGAAACTAGTATGTTTTGTAAAAAAATGTTTTTACATGCAAAGAAAACGTCTTTTGAAGACTTTCTTATCAAGAGGTGTTATTTTGAATAGCCCGCTATTTTGGTAGATGTCACTTTTGAAGCTGTCATTTTTTGACATTTGACAAGTAGAGACTACGCCATGAATAAAAATGGAACGGTACATGCTTCAACAAGGCATTGAAATCATTAAAATTCACTATAAAAATGGTGAAAATTTGACAGAAACGGTTCGTAAAACTCGAACATTACTGGGTCGTCGTGAAGCAGAAATTGGTGGAAAAAATCGTGCTGTTGGGAAAACTTAGTGATGTGAAGAATAAAACCCGTGCACGTCACTCAAGGACAGCCGAGAATATTGCTGGTGTAGCTGAAAGTGTTGAAGAAAACTCAGGTTTGTCCACCCTCGTCGTTCTTTGGAACTAGGCATTCCACAAACGTCATTACACCGTATTTTGCATAAAGATTTGGGCCTTAAGGCTTATAAAGTTCAGTTAACACAAGAACTCAAGCCGGTCGATCATCAACAACGTCGCGTCTTTGCTGATTGGGTCCTTGAAATGCATGGAAATAATCCGGAATTCCATCGAAAAATCATCTTGAGTGATGAGGCCCATTTCCACCTCGGTGGCTTCGTCAACAAGCAAAATTGTCGCATCTGGGGCTCGGAGAGCTCAAGAATTATTGTTGAAAAGCCTCTCTGTCCTCAACGTGTGACTGTTTGGTGCGGTTTATGATCCGGCGGAGTCATTGGACCTTACTTTTTCGAAAACGAGGCTGGAGCAACAGTTACGGTGAATGGATTGCGCGATCGAGAGATGATTAATGATTTTTTTGGCCGGAATTGGCTGGTATTGATCTGCACAACGTTTACTTTCTACAAGATGGCGCTACGTGCCACACAAGCAACGAAACCATTGATCTTTTACGGGAAAAGTTTCCGGGCCGTGTTATCTCTCGAAGAGGTAATCACAATTGGCCACCGAGATCTTGTGATTTAACACCTTGCGACTTCTTCCTTTGATGCTACATGAAAGAGAAGGTCTACGCCAACAGCCCAGCGTCGATTCAAGACCCCAAAGATAGAATTCGTGAGGCTATCGAGGACATAGGGCAGTCACTTTGCGATTTTGTTATGGAAAATTTCGTGAAAAGAATATAGTCCTGTAAGCGTGGTCATGGTGATTATTTGCCTAATTTTATTTTCCGCTATTAACGGCATACCTTCCTCTTTGTAATGAAATAAACATCCGATCATTTATATTAAAAAATGGCATTTTTCTTTTAATATCAAAATAACACCTCTTATCGGAAAACCCTGTACATGGGTTAAAAGACCGCGATCAGTTGACATAAAACGTTGAAATGTCACAGCTAGGACGCCTGAATGTTTAAATCAAAAGATTTTTCTCATTTTAATTAAAAGATATAATAATATAAATATAATAATTAAAAGATTTAATTTTCGAAAATTACTGCGCTTTATTGTGAAAAATTGCTTTTAGATGATCGGAAATGGTTTGTTGAGTGACGCCTAGTGATTTTGTAAGTTTGGGATGGATGTTGCTCGAGCAATGTCTCCAATTCGTGATCTTCAAACTTTTTTGGCTGTCCGGCCGTTCATCGTCCTCCAAGTAAAAATTGTCACTTTCAAACCGTGCAAACGACTTCTGGCACGTATGCTCAGCTAGAGCTTGCACACCATATACTTCCACCAAAATACGATGACTTTCGGCAGTCTTTTTTTCATATTGAAGTAATGAAAAAGTACTCCCCGCAAAAACACTTTATTCGGCAGAAAATTCGACATTTTCAGAGTAAAAAAAAAGTACTGTTCTTTACGCTTCAGCTAAATGACACATCCTGATTTTGAAACTATATGACAGTAGCTTTCCAACACTTATTTAGAAAGGTGAACCACTGGAATAAAAATCAAGTTACGCCGTCTGTTAGAAAATCGCAAAATGGCGGCCGTTGTAAATGAGAGTATTGAGTAATGTTAGTACCATTCGGGCTTTCCATCGAAGCAGACGCTACACTTTTGATGGGATCTTCACAGAATTTTAAGTTAAAATGAATAAGAAAAACATTTTTAAGATTTCATGCAGTCAATCTTGTCTAGTAATATTGTAAGAAAATGGCAGATGGTTAGTTTTTCTTGAGTTTATTCATTATTGGTGTCTACATATCGTTACTTGAGTACAGAACCCTTCTGATATGAGCGTAGTTTTGTCTACCCAACTTATTTTTCATTTATATTTCAAATTAGCCAAAGTGAAATCATTGTTTACCTCGAAAATTAATAGAAATTTGAAGTAATAATTGATTAATAAAAAGTGAGTCTCACAGGAAACCCTTCTGTCTTCTGATTTCTTCTTTGAACGGGTACGGGACCCGCGTCGGTGGAAAGCTACTGTTTACAGAAGCTTATGCTTGGGATGAATGGTCATCGCATGTGAACCAATTCATCGGGATCTTGGATCCGGCTTAGAGAGTACGTGCGGGCACCACCACCAACAGGATGTCCCACTCTTTTTGTAACCCGTCAGTTTTCTCGACAAAGACGATGTATTCCTTTCATCCGCATACAATTTATAGGGATAAGTAAGTAAGTTCTCTCCCGGAATGTTGTAATGTCTTCAGTGGCTCCCTTAGGGTCTGACCCTATTAATCCGTTAAGATCATAAAAACGTTCAACACGTGCACGTGAAAAATTTTTGCAAAGGCGGAAAGAAACCGCCCCATGACATCGTAGAAGCTCCTGACAAGGCCGATCGAGCTAAGCTCGGTTATCTTACAGCTCGCTGAGGCAGGCGACCATCGCTCGGTGTCCTTTATGGACCATAAAACAACGAATGACCACTACAAGAATTCCACTTAAGTATGAGGACAGTGCTCTAGAAGATGATGCAATCATATCATGCATGGCTATGCTGACACTGAATTTCAAAAATTCAAAATAATGCCTCATCTGTTTTGGCATCATTGCAACCTGGCTCTGAAGTATTATAAATTGTATCTGATTCCTAGGTTTCACTATTGATAGCTGATTTGCCTTCTTGACATTGAGAAGGAGTTTTGAATATTTCTCCATCTGGCATTGAAGATACACGGCTTACTCATTACTAACCTTAACCATACATATGCATATTGCAGTATCTCAAATCTAGACATACATATTTTGCCCTATAAAACTTGCTATTCTTGCTTAAATGTACATAAATGTTCCAATTATTGCAGTCCTTTTCCTGGAGAGGCTTTAATTTGGACCTATTTGCGCTCAAGTGGCGAAACCTTTCACGCTCATCTAATGAACCGAATGCTGATACATGAAATTTCAATGTATACACTCGAAAAGGATTGATTAAATGCCTTTAGGCATGCTATTGTAGATATTTCAGTTTTCGTGAGATCATCGGGTCATTCAGTATTATCGTGAACAGTACTTAGATGGGGGACCATTTTGAACACCAAGTGCTAATCTCCATGTTTAACGGTCACACTGATTCTACGTCTAGCACTCGTTGCGTGTAGACGTGTTTTTAATTCGCTCCTGTCAATAATTTTTAAATTAAAATAATTTTTAAAAACGTCAATTACAAAGTAATTTTATAAAGAAACTTATTACATCGTCGAACTATTCGAACAATTTATCGAGTATCTTGACTTTACCTACGAGAAAGTTTCAAGAAAGGAAAAAAGTTTTTTTCACCGGGGGGATGGAGGAGCCCGACGGCTTCCCACCGCTGGGGGACACAGAGCCAGGCATTTTGAAAGTTACAAATGACAAAATGAACAAGCGGAAAAATGAACAAGACAATTGTGAGCATGGAAAGCGAATTACGATTTCAAGCGAAGATTATGAAAAAGTAACCATGGAGAATACAAGGGTTACGAAACAAAATGACGAATTAAAACTCCGGATACA
The DNA here is from genome assembly GCA_963969285.1 of Odontomyia ornata. Classification (NCBI taxonomy): domain Eukaryota; kingdom Metazoa; phylum Arthropoda; class Insecta; order Diptera; family Stratiomyidae; genus Odontomyia; species Odontomyia ornata. The sequence continues at coordinate 45,868,144 of OZ017738.1, read as the reverse complement.
GAGTTTAGAAGATATGGTCCGGACGTTGTCAAATGGGAGCAAACAAAAAGCGAAGCCACAGAATACGTCCGGCCAAGAAGAGCCGATACTCACTAAGAAGAATGAAAAACAGGAAACAACAAGCAAGACCAACTGGAAAGGAGTACCAACAAATAAAATGAAATCGCAAGATATGAGCAAGACAATCCATGATGCAGAAAATATCCTGAGCCCAGGAGGAGCGAACGACAGCGCCAATTATTATGCGGTGCTGTCTGCAATGCACGAGGAAATGGACGTCGAGATAGAGAGCAACGATAAGATAAGATAGGTAATATTGATAGCGATAATAATTTCATTAAATATTTAAAATTAAAAAATAAGCAAAAGGAGAAGAAGCCAACCGGGGTGTCTGCTGGTCCTCCTAGTAAAATTAATGTGGTAAATGAAAAAGTTCCTCCAATAAACGTTTTTGGACAGCGTGGAGGAGATATGGTTCGGTTATTGGCAGCCGAACATAAAATCAAAAACTTTGAAATTAAGAGAGTGACCGGTGATAAGCTCTCGATTAAGACAAAGACACTGGCTGACTTCAAACAGGCGAAAGATGCTCTTAATAGTGTCCAAGCTCCCCACTTTACATATACGCCAAAGGCGGAAAAAAATCAGACCTTCCTGTTGAAAGGCCTGGACTGTGGGGAGAATACAGTTGATCTCCTTGAGATGTTGAGGAAGCAGCACCAGCTGTTAAGTTCATGTGTGTGAAAAATTTTGCTACAAGGAGATCAACTGTAGAAGGTAAAATATTACCATTTTATTTGGTACAAATTTCCAACGACAGCAGTCCGAGTGCCCTCCAACAGGTAAGGTACTTGAACTTTAGAGTTGTGAGGTGGGAACGCCTCCAAAAAACTGAGGTCAACCAGTGTTACAGGTGTCAACGATTCGGTCATTCGGCTGCCAATTGTGCAATGCACTATCGCTGTGTTAAGTGCAAAGATATCCACGCCCCCGGTGAATGCAAATTGGCTCAGGTGGAGCCAAAAGAAAAATTGTATTGTGTTAATTGCGGTACATTTGGTCATCCAGCATCATACCGAGGATGCCCTCGGTATCAAGATGCAAGAGCTAAATTTTCTCCAAAGCAAACCAAAGTAAATCACAATCTGTTGCCTCCCAACTTCATCAAACCCGGGGTATCATTTGCACTTGCTGCCAGAGGGCCAGCAGACAACAATATAAATAAAATAAATAATGTAAGTGGCAATAATGAGCTGCTTCTTAAAATCTACCAGCAACTTGAATCGCTTTCAGATAGAATTAATAAGCAAGACCAAAAATCAATTTCGTTTTTCAAAGTTTAGGTCAACATGCTCCAAAATAGTTTGTCATCCAGTCACATTCCCATGGATAGGATTCGTCTCATCTCGATCAACGTCAACTCCATTGTTACTTTACATCGGCGTGATTATCTCCTTGAATTCATTGCCAGACAAAAGCCTGACATCCTGCTTCTCACCGAAACCCACCTCAATTCATGGCACTCCATGACATTCAAGGATTTTGAATTCGTAAGAAACGATAGGGTAATAGATGATGGGGGAGGTGGCACTGGGATATTGGTTCGAAGACTCTATCGTTTCCAAAATATTGAAAAAGTCGAATTCAAAAGCTTTGAATCTCTTGAAGTGTCCGTTATCAAAATCTCACTGCCAGGTGGGGATAACCTCTTCGTTATCTCTGCCTATGCAACTGGTGGAACTGTTCTCAGGCTCAAGGAGGAACTCAATTCCTTGTTTGAAATACTCGAATTGAACAGGCTTCATAATTATTATATTCTTGCTGGTGACCTGAACGCCAAGCCTACATCATGGCTGAACGCCACCAATAATCCAAGAGGTGTATTCCTGAAATCATGGATAACAGAGAACCAGATTGAATACAGGTGCAATCTATATGGGTCGGAGTTCCCAACATACCCTAGGACAAATTCATATTTGGACCTCTGCATTGCTGACGCAAAACTCGAATTCAACTTTAATAGTCCTCAACGGAAACTGCAGGTGCTTCCTTATGATAGCGACCATAACGCAATCTTAATGGAAATCAATCATCACGGGGATGATTTCTTGCTCATTCCAGTTCAATATGAAAATCATCGGTTGAATTTCAAAAAAAAAAAGACTGGGGAAAGTTTCAAAAGAAGTTTAATCGGGAGTACCAGAAGCAATGTCCCCGTTCTGATGGTGGCAACTCTTGCTCAATGGTTCCTAATGACAGGAATCTAACTAACGATGAAATAGATGTCTATTTGTCGAAATTAGAGAAGCTGACTTTGGAAACGATTGAGAAAGTAGTTCCCAAGATTAAACTTCGAAACAATATGGAAGGATATGAAACACCAACCATCGCAAGGTTGAAAAGATTGAAAAGCCTTCTTCTCACACGCGTCAACAATATTTATCGACGATTTTTGGACTACAACCATCCCTCGTTGGCTTTGTTGAAATTACATCTGAAGAATGTCCGGAACTTAATCCGGTCATACTTCAGGAGTGAGGTCAGCAATCAATGGGCGGAAAAATTGAGGGGTATCAGCCCACAGGACCCAGACGGCGTGTTCACGAAAGTGAATAGCATATTCCGCAAGAAGTCTCGAGTGAACGTATCGAATCTTGAAGTCACTAGTGATGAGATAAATCTTCTCGATAGGGCTGGTATCGAAATTGATAGTACGACTCCGGATAGAAATGGAAACAGGATCATTTGTGAAGGATTGGATAAACTTGCCCTGATTGGAACACATTTTGAATTGGTTCATCTACCAAACCCTGAGAGAGGGAATGAAATAGTTTCAGAGATCGTTGAAGCAAAAGTTTCCGACTTCAAGTCAAGCCTGAACGGCCAATCAATTCTTCATTTCAATGAAACATTAACATCTGACCTCATACCGAACTTGAATCTTATTGATTATTTTGTCAGCTATGAAGACTTGTGTTTCATATTTCGCAGGATAAACAACAAGAAATCATGTGGTACTGATGGTATCCCAAATGTAGTTCTCCGACATTTGCCTGAGGTTGCTATTAGGAACTATTGCATATTGTTCAACAACATGTTGAGCAATTCATATTTCCCAAATGAGTGGAAAAAGGCTAAGGTAATTCCGATCTTGAAGAAAGGAAAAGAATCTTCATGCCCCAAAAGCTATCGCCCAATCAGCTTGCTGCCTAACATCAGCAAGGTGTTTGAAGTGATACTCAATAGAGCATTAAACGCCCACATTGAGGAAAATGAGTTGATGCCGAATTGCCAATTTGGTTTTCGTGCCAGGCATTCGACCACACATGCAATAACGAAAGTAACCTCAGACATCTGTTGGAAACTAAATGATAAACAATGTGTTGGAGCATGTCTCATTGATATGGAGGAAGCCTTTGATACGGTATGGCTAGATGGACTAATTTTTAAACTCCTTCAGGACAAGTTCCCCAGACACCTTGTCGCCATGATGTGTAATATGTTATACGGGAAATCGTTTGTTGTAACTGATGGAAATCTGACAACAATGCGCGAGCTCAAGGTCTTGAATGGTCTACAGCAGGGAACAGTTACTGCGCCTCTGATCTTCTCAATATTCATTCGCAAGCTATTGAACGGCTTTGATTTTAACGTCTTGCCAACGCGATCATTGGTAGCGTTTGCTGATGATCTGATCATCTATACGGCAGACCGAAAAGCTACAATAGTTCAGAGCAATCTCCAAAAAATTTTCAATGATGTACAGCTGTACACTGACAATTGGCGAATGAAAATCAATGCGCAGAAGTGTGAAACAATCTTGTTTCGGACAACGCTGCAGGGGGTCAGTCAAGACCTGAAACGTAATTGGAAAGATTTCCACATCATGGCTGGTGAGGGTAGTCTTGAACGGGTTCCACATAAATCCTGTGTTCGATACCTCGGTGTTTATCTCGATCAGTATCTGTACTATACTGAACATTTGAAAAAGTAAAGCACTTAAAGTAGTCATGGCCCTTCGAAAGCTCTTTCATTCCAGATACATTGATCAAAAGGTCAAAATCATCTGTTACAAGACACTGGTTAGACCAGTTTTGACATATGGATGTCAGATCTGGTACAACCAGAGTGCTAGTACTATGGAAAAATTAAGAGTTTTCGAAAGGAAATGTCTTCGTGCATGTACTGGTTTGTACAGAAAGCCTGAGACGGATTGGAAACATTATATATCGAATAGAAGAATTTATCAAACTGCTGAAGTGACTAGAGTCGATATTTTCATATTGAAACTTCTTCGGAATCATATCGCAAGATCTGTGACTGTGAGTGAAAACCCTTGGATTTCACAGCCGTTCCACCCTACAGACGGGTATATAGCGACTTGCCTCGCTACTGGCTTCATTCCTCCAGAAGCATTCGTGTATTTGGACATGAATCGATATGTTTTTGATTCTGACGGCGTCCCAGTCATATATCACATATATCGACGGGCCACCGATAAGAAGATAAAATATCCTCCGAACTTGAGTTCACGAGACCAACAATTCCAATGGAGATACTCATTTGCTAGATTCGTTGAAGCTGATCGAGTTGAGACGGGGCAATCTAGGTATTGGTGGCTGAATGACAATGTCTAAATTATTCGTGTGTATTTTCAGTTTTGGTGTTTTTCGTTATTTAGTTTTTGAGTTTCAGCTCATTATTGCTACATTTTGTGTTGTTGTTTATTTTTGTTAAAAATTAGGTATAGGTTAGGTTTATATTATGTTTATTATATTAGGTTAGAGATAAGGTAAAACGCTTAGGTTAGGAACATAGTTATAGATTTTTTTAGTATAAGATAAAGTTTTTGATTGCATTTATTAGAATTAAGTTAAAACATATTAGGTGTAGGATCAAAGTTCACTGTAGTGTTAAGATTATAAATAATTTTAGAATAGTGTTGGTTGGTTTTTTCTCCTTTTCCCAATTAAATTTAAAAAATATGTAATTGATTTGAATTTGCTATAGTTTTTTTTTCTTTTTAAAATGTGTAATGATAACGTACAAATTTAGAGAGCCATTTGGGCCATTAAGTTTTTTGATTGTTATTGTTTGGAATTTGCTTTATATTCTTTTAAAATTTATAACGATTAGTATTAAATAAAGCGCTTTTGATTGATTGACGGTCACACTTGAAATATTTTGAGTCCTTTTGACTTAGCTGCTGCTACTACGGTGAAGGTATGGACAATTAGGCTTTTAATCCTTCGAAGTCAGTATATGGCTTTCATAAAAAGAAAATCAACAAAATTACAGTCATTAAGAGTTATATAATATTCGCTTTCAAGTGATTTTTCATTTCAATAAAAATCAAATTTCTATCAACAAATATTCAAATAAACAATTAAATAAAGATGTTAAATGTTTCCTGGAATTTCTAAGAAATTAATGATTCGTCCATCAATGTTCATTTTGAAATTTTGCCAAACATTCTAAAAATTCTTCATTTCTATTCAAGCTATTCAAATATTTCAAATAAAATTTGAATAAATTTCCCATATATCTGCTGATTCCCAAGAATATGTCAGAATGTTTATATAATGGGAATTTCTCGCCACAACGATCAATTCAAAGAGCTTCTGTTCATTTATAAAATCATAAAAAACGCGATATATAGATAATTTAGAAAGATAAATGTAAACGACAATTAGACAAAATGGCTTCGTATGTGAACTGCGTTAATTCAGTAAAAATTAATAGAGAAAATTTTCAACAAAAGCAACAACAAAAAAAAACCCCTTCCAAAAAAATTAATTTAAAATGCTTGAACTTTTTTCTTTGGGCTTATTTATTTCGGTTTTTTATAGCCTAGCTGGCGTTGTTCCTTGTTGAATTCGTTTCAGTTTATATATTCTTCATCTTTCTCACTTACCATTCGCGTTCTTTTGTTTTCCATAAATGCTGCAGCCACCTGAATTCAATGGGAATATTATCAATTAGCTTAAAGACCGCTTTATTCGCGCAGCACCACCGAAAACCACAAAAGAGCCTCATAAATTTCCAAGCTGTCGAGTTGGACTAGTCTGAAGTGGGCTGAAGCGTGCAGAGTGGAATGTGCTAGGCTCTAATCGACCTCAGGTCTACATACTCGTACGCTAACACAATCTCAATCGCAACTGAATAATTAAACTAATAAACATAAAATTACTTAATCAGGTTTGTATGTAAATTTGCTTGCAGAACGGGTGGCAATGCCGAGTGAAATTTTCATGCATTTTGGATTATTGGGTCACAGGGGGTAAATTAGGAGGCCGTGTTCGGCCCCATAGGGTGCTTGGTCGGTCATTTTTTACAATTTTTATGAGAAATGAAAATAAATATAAAAATTCCTATAAAGAATACATTGTGCTAGTACAATCGACTATTGTAATGTAAATCGTTGCTCCGAGTTGAATTTTAATTTTTGCTGTTTGCGCTGAATACGGTCAAGAATAAAATAAGCAAATAACTTTTTTTTTTCTAATGAAAATTGAATATATAAAATATTCGTGTGGACTTGTTTAGCTTCCTTATTGCATCAGCATAATTAAAAATATGCTTTTTTAGATTTACGAGCGTCCACACTATCTTATATCTTCGCTTAGAAAAGAAACTATCGTAAAAGATCGAAACTACTTGAAAAATTAATCGAAAATCAAAGCTTACCTTCATCGAAAGCTTCTATTCGGAACGCGACTCACATCGATGCGCTTGCTTGCTTTGAATGCCTTCATTTTGTGAAAATAATCTCTTGGATCAGCCTATTTGTTGTATATAATCATGATATGTATCAAACAAAATGCTCCAATACTAATTTGTATAGTAAACGACAATTTGATGCTAATTTTAATCACGATCAATTCGTATCGAATCAAATTGTTGGATGGCTTCGATTTGACGATGGTTGGCTGATACAGAGAGTTGCCTTTATTCCGAATTAGTCGATTAATCCAATAGCTTCCGTTTTTTGTTCACCGCAGGCATCAGTGGTCAATTTAAATGTTGATTGCTGGTTGTCGAGAACAACCGTTGCCACATACGAGTACGAGTATGTGAGGAGTCTCCACATTCGAAATTAAAATGGCTGGTTAGGTAGAGCTATGTCGCCTAGAAGAGTACACAAGAAAAAATTCAAAAAGTATCTTCAGCCAATATGATTAGCCGATTAATAATTACCGCATTTTTTCCTAGCTTGCAGTCATGGAGCATCACACGTATCTGTAATTAAATTGAGAGGTTGAGCTTTTATCTAAATTAGACGGGTTAAAAACATCATTGCTACTGAACTCGATGAACTTGGTTTAAATTGGTCGAAATCATTTGCATCTATCATCATTTCCATTAAGACAATTTTGGTTATTGTAGGGGAGACTGGACTATCGCTTTCAGAGAGTATAAGACGATACAAGTATCTTTAAACAAAAATGTTCATGTATCTTAGCTCATTGAAAGAAATTTAGACAAATTATGATTCCTACATAAATCTGAAAAGTAAGTATCCCCAATCCCTCCTACAGCAATTACATCATCAACCTCATCCAAATTTTCTATAAAACAAAAATAATAAAAAAGAAAATCGCCCAAATCAGCTTCAAAAGAACAAATGCCTTGTACACTTCCACTAAAATACAGATCATGGTCTCTTCTAATGGCATCAGGACTATAAGACGTGCTTAAGTGGTAATCGACCGCAGAAGTGAGCAATTAGATCATCCAAACTGGTGATTATCGCAATTTATGAATCAATTTACCAAGTCCAAATTGCTGTAATTGGTCAGCCGATCATCAGGTCAAACAAGTGATGATTTGTGCGTTTTTAGTGTGTAGCGCCAGGTGAACATCAGCTAATCAGGCGCACTACACTCACGAAAAAAAAGCTAATTGACTCAAAAGATCAATAAGGCCGAATGGATCAAAGTATCAGCCTCAACTAGTGGATTATTAATTTAAATGTATTTAGTATAGTTAAGAGGTGTAGGCGTAGTCAATGCATTTTGTGAGTAGTGAGCGCACGTACACAATGATAAGTGTTTTGAAAAGATGCTTTTGTGAGTTCTTTTTTTGGCTATTCATTGTTTCAGAAAGTGAGGTCTAAGTTCTTTTCAATGTCAACGGTTTACGGAATATGAATCTTTACTCCATATTTCGGATTATAATTGTAGAGAGTATCTTATTAGGAGATCTGAGTCCACACTCATTACTGCCACAGTAAAATTAATTCAGCTTACCTGAACCACTGCTTCATTTTTTTTTATATTTATAATCTCTGAAGGAAAAATATGAGCGAAAATCTTTATTTTAACTTAATCTTTTCCTACCAGGATACTTACTTTTTATGATTTTTTTCAATTTTGTTCTATAGGGTTTTCCATTAAGGACATAACAATTAACTTACTTTAACTTAACTTTAAATGAACGCATCCTTAAACTTTTTTAATTAACGTTCTTTAAATTTAACATTTTTATCATGAGAAAGTGCACGAACCAGTCTTGTTTGAAAATTATTAAAAATTACTACCGAATTTCGGAGTCGGTGGCCGCAACTTTAAGAGCACTTACTCCAATTTTCGTCCGTAATAATCGTCCCGCCCGACAGGCTGTGCGTGCTATAGTGGATATGTTCGAGCCCAAATTTTCACTATGGACGTTCCGGTACCATTAGAGCATGCAATCTCGTTCTCGCGAGATCTCGGCTATTTTTAGCGAGATTGATCTCGGACGAAAAAACGGCGAGATCTCGCGAGTTGACCGAGACTGCACTTGAGCATAAAAACGTCTTATTCGAAGCGCGGACTGACACGGACGGAGTCGCGATCTGTCGGTCTCGTTTGGCGCGCGGGAGGCGACGGCCTGAGGTAGTGGTCGCGGGACGAGGTGTCTCTGAGATTCGTGGCCGGCGTGCAGCCTCATCAGCGCGCATTTCTTTTATTTACTAATAGTTGTTACTAGCTAACGTGATTGAGTTTGATGGCATTTGAGTATTTTTTTGGTTATTTATGCAAAAAAAGTTTCTTATGTGATTTACGAGTGGAATAACGGACGATGTCGGTGAATATAGTTTATAAAGACTATGAGAGTGTGACGGGAGTATGGGAAATCTTTTTGAGAGGGGAAAATGGATTAAATGCGAAGTGCAAACTTTTTATGAAGATTCTTAAAACCAAAGATCGATCTCCGAGTGGCTTACATGCGCATTTAAAATCGATTCATAAAATTGACATGAAAATGAAGAATGTCATATTACCGTTGTCATTGCCGCCACCATCATCAAATACTGGGGCTACTAATCAAAGCATGGGTAGTCTGTGTGGCCTAGTGGTTAGAGCATGAACCCATAAGCCGAAGGTCCCAGGTTCAAATCTCGTTGGGAGCAACGTGATTTAGTTCAGGGAATTTTTCGGACATACTACGAGTGTTCGATCAGTGGTGATATGTACTGATTAAATCAGATCATATCATAGCCGAGCAAACACACGGGAGCATGGTACTGACCAAACCAACTTCCGAAAAAATCTCAATACGGTCATGAAAATGAGATACTCTAACTATCTCTAAGCAAAGGCCAGAGAGGGGCTGTAGTAGAAGAAGAATCAAAACATGGAATAAGTAACAGCATCCGCATCTACGTAATGATTGTCCAGAATCACCAGGGTCGTCGGCACCAGTGCCACCAGCAAGAAAGAAGAGGCAAAAAATTACTGATCATTTTCTCCCGGTCGAAGATACTTCTATGGAGGAAAAAGCATCAAGAATGGTAGCCAAAAATGGACTACTTTTCCGTGTACTTCCAAAGATATGAGAGGGCTCTTCAATCCTTCGGGGCATAATTTGCCTATGTCCCCAAACACAATTAAACTTATAGCTATGAATTATGACATGACATTGAAAATGAGAATAATTCGTGAATTGGCTCACCTGAAGCAGAATGATCACAGATTTACGCTAACATTTGATAAGTGGACTTCTTCTATAAACAAGCGATACATTAATCTAAACGTACGCACAAATTTTTGAACGGCAATGCTCTGTTTTGAAACTTGGGGCTGATTCGCGTCTTTGGGAGTATGCCTGCTGAAAGTGGTGTCAGTATTTTGAAAATAAAGTTAATCGAATTTGGCCTTATTCTGGAAAAATATATTATCAATGTTACTACAGATGGGGCAAGTGTGATGAAAAAGTTGGGTCGATTGATATCACTTTCACATCAGCTCTGCTATGCCCAAGGAGTTCAACTTGGCATAATAGATACTTTTTATAAAAAACAAACTGATGTTGAGGAACCTGTGATAGAATCTGAAAATGAGGAAGACGACGATGAGATTTCTTTGGGAATGGATGAAATTTCTAGCACAGGCGCAAACTCAGAAGATGATGTTTTTCATTGCTCTATGCCCAGAATAAAACTAGACCTAGAAGCAAAATATGCGGGTATTATTGAGAAAGTTAGGAAATTGGTGAAACTTTTTAAAAGATCACCTACTAAAAATGATACTCTGTAAACGTACATAAAGCAAAAATTTGGAAAAGATATTAAGTTCCAACTTGATTGTAAAACTCGATGGTCGAGCCTAGCAGACATGATTTCTACATTTATTAGAATCAAGCTGTATGTCAGCAAAGTTTTGATCGACCTCAGCCTGGAAGCTGATCCGAACTACTCTTTGAATCCGGAAGAACATGCGGTTTTAGCGAACTTAGGCAAGGCATTTCAACCTGTTAATCTGGCTGTGGAGGTGTTATGTCGTCAACATACAGACTTGGCTATCGCAGAAACAGCACTTATGTTTACGATTCGCAAACTGGAAAAGCTAAAAACTCCATTGGCAGAAAAACTAGCTGGCTCCTTGAGAAACCGCATTGTTGAGCGTCAGACGAACTTGACAGCATGCTTGTTGTATATTAGAGATCCAGCTAAATACCAAGCAGATAAAGAAGAGTTTGCGAAAGGCGAAACATTTAAAATGCCTCCGAAAAACGTGATTCGAACTTAAATTAAATCACTTATAGAGCGTTGGCATCCGCAACACAGTCCTCCCTATACAAGGAGACCCCCCTTAAACCCCTTTGAAAAATTTTTCACCCCAAAACATTCAAGAAGTCACCACTTCTGACTTTTCCATAAAGTTTCGTTACTGTAGCTTCTATAGTTTCAGAGAAAACGTGCTGTGACATACAGGCGGACGGACAGACGGACACAGGTCATGGTTGCAATAGGGTTTTGTATTTTAGTACAAAACCCTAAAAAGGAAATGAATTGATACGAGTCCGGGGGTCAAAAGGCGAACTTTTACAGTTCGTGGATAGCTGCCTGAGATCTGTGGTTCCAACTAGCGTTGAATCCGAAAGGGCCTTCTCAGCGGCTGGTTATCATGCCAACAAAATAAGAAGCCGTTTAGCAGACGATTCTTCGAAGATTTTGTGTTTCTTAAGGAGCTACTTTCAGAGTAATTCGTAATAATGGCTTGTGATTTGAAGTGAACAAATCTTTCATTTGATTGGTATATTTTGTTAATTAATCTGTAATTTCTAATAGTCTGACTAATTGGTATATTTTGTTAATTAATTTGTAATATCTGCTGAATAGATATAGTTTTATTTAATTGATAATAATATCTCAGTTTAATATTCAACTCAACTTAGATATTAACTTTCATTTTTTTTGACTTCTCGTTATTTTGTTTGTTATAAAAGAACTGTTTTATTGCTAAAAGATTTTTGTTTGATATTAGTAGAGAAGACTAGTTGTTTCTTTCATTTGTTATCTGATAGATACGTACGTCAAAGTTCACTACTTCGAAGCTTATTAAAAAATTGTAGACAGGTACTCCAAACAATGTTTGATGGATAAAAGTCTATTGAAAAAATTCGTGAAAATAAATGTTTATTTTATGAAACTTAAATTTTTTTATTATTTTTTTCCTAATTTATTCAAATATTATGATTATTGCAAAAAAACACCCAATAATGCCAATCTCGCGAGATCTAGAAATTGGTGAGATCTCGCAGTATTGTTATTCATAAACTCGCGAGATCTCGCTTGAGCCCCAATCTCGCAGTAGTTGCATTACCTAGGTACCATAAAGACGTCGTACCGCCCGAAGCGAAGAAAATATCGCAACCGTAAGTGCATCGATTCAAAATGAGACTAGAATTGGGCATCGCTGAAATGACAATGTGGCGTATTTTGCGAAAAAATCTTGGCCTACATGGTTACAAGATCAAATTGGCTCAAGAACTAAAGCCACTTGCTCATTCGAAACGCGGAGACTTCTCTAATTGGGCTCTGGCAAACCTTGAAGAAAATGAAGAATTTCGACGAAAAATCATCTTCAGCGATGCAGCTCAGTACTGGCCCAATGGCTTTGTTAGTAAGCAAAATATGCGTTACTGGTCAGCAACAAACCCACATATGCTTCTTGAGATACCGTTGCATCCGCAAAAAATTACTGTATGGTGCGGATTTCATGCCGGAGGTGTAATTGGGCCGTGTTTTTCCGTAGATGTAAACGACCGTCATGTTACCGTCAATGGAGAGCGCTATCGTGTTATGTTGGAAGATTATTTGTGGCCAGAATTGGATGAACTTGACATCAACGATATGTAGTTTCAACAAGGCGGTGCCACCAGCAACACAGCACGCCTCACAATCGATTTATTGAATTTTATTTATTTATTGTTATGTTCTTAATGTAAAACCCTATATTTTTCATTAATTTTCTTGTTATACCAAATTCAATGGAAAATTCACCATCTGCAAACCAGCTAAATATCCTGCCAAAGCACAGGCTTGCCCAACATCCGAACAAACTACATCCTTTATCTATGATTAACCGTTGAAACAAAATTTTTTGGGTATTTTCGGTCTGCTACATTGTGTAGCATAGTGTCCGTAGGCACGGCAATAGTAGTATCGAGGCAGATTGTTTTCTACGGCTATGGGAGACTGTAAACTGGTGAAACCAGCACCTAGTTTGTTTGCGGACGGGTTAATTGCTGTGCTATGGGTTATGAAGTGGAAAACGTAGTGGTTTGCTGGGTATGGCATTGCTCTTAAAAATGCAAAAGTTTTTTCAATTATTCCAATGACTTAGCACTATACAGCATCTGCTCGTTGCTTGATCCGTCATCGAATATGTATATCGATAAATAGTTGCGTCACAGCATTGGCTCGACAACTCAACTGTTCATATACTTCTCTACGGGAAACTTTGCGATGAAACTCATCACACTCTTCAAAAATATCTTGTGACATCCCTCCAATAATCGCCGGGTGTAAGACAGTTTGCATGCGTTATCCAACCTCAGTTAATGTGTGCCATCTTCGAAATTGCTGGTTCACTTTCTCACCCCGATATTTCATCCAACTCACACATGTCTTCATATGTTTGGTTGGTAAATTCAGGTAATCTGATAACACTTAAAATTCAACGCACAAAGCTACAAACTCTTGGTGTTTTCTAAGAACTCCAGTGTCATAGTCGATTTCTACTTTCTTTTGGTTGGGCCCTCGAAATTTAGTATCTCCTCCTCTCTTGGCGCTCATCGTTTTATTTCACGCTATATTGCTTTTCCCCCTGATCGGAATCACGATGTTTACAATTACGTTGCGCATCAAAGTGCTAATTTTCGGTGTCTCCATCCAAGAGTTTGTTATCTAGAACGGCAACAGTGGTATTTTTGAAGAATAAAAAACCCGTTTCGTTTGACGCAGCAACCAACTCGGAACGATTCATACGATTCTGTAGTAAGTGCATTCTGTGTCGACACAAAATGAAGCCCATGATACAAATTTTTTCCCGCCCAGCCCAAATTCGAAACTTCTATCTGGGAATGATCGAATTGGGTGGAAGCATACTCTCGTAACGCACCCAAAAGATGTTTCGCTGAGCAGGAAACACACTCAACGTTAAGATTCGACAGCACAATCATCGTTCTTGATATACGGGGTGAGTTTGTTGCATTTTTGTCATTCTTTTCCTAGGATATTAGTCCTTAAAAAACATCAAAAGTAATGACAATATAGAGTAGAAGCATTTGCCGCTTGACGCATCGAAGGTGAAGTGTCTACGTCAGTCTGTCATGTTTGCCGTCTTTTTCCAGTAAAATATGCACGGAGGAGTGCAGAAGTATGCGGGGGGAGCATGTAACTGACAACAGTAAAATGCTTCTCGCGAGTGAACGCAACTCAGCCAGTTGAAAGCTGCAGAAGGGAGAACGCTGCACACGATAAACAGTTTAAAAGCTCTTCTCGCTCTTCTAGAAATTCTGTTCCCCTAATTGCGCTATGTGAAAATCGCTTTTTGGCTCTCCCCGTTCATGTGTAAATGAGAGAAAGTGGAGAGGAAGAGCTTCTGTGGAATGAGAACGCACGCGCTCGCCTCTTTAGCAATTCTCCTGGCGGAATTGGATTAAAAGCTCACCGCGTGACCAGACATAAGTGCTTGGTCGAGTGCTTGGAGCGCTGTTGAAATTCAACTCTGCTAGTAATTTGATTGCCGTTGACGCGGTTTTTAACTCAATTTACTTAAAATATCAATTTGAAAAAAGGTGAGGGTTGAGGCGTTGGCTTAAGCCAAGATTTCTTTCAACCTACAGCGTTTTATGCCGTGTGACCACCCCGATTCAATAGCTCAATCGGTTGTGTCCCAGCCGTGCGTCAGCAGAGCACGCTCATTTTCAATAAGTGGTGAGGCGTTGGTTGAAATCCTCTTCCGGCCTTTTGACGTTTCACCTCGATTCAATAAAAAAAAAAGAAAACCATCACATCTCAGCATTTGTTAAACTGATATTATACATTAAGTAGAATTAAAAACGCGTCAAACACAATCAGCTAACTAGCAGAGATGAACTCCTACTTGGAGCACGCGACCAAGCGCTTATATCTCGTCGCTCCGATTCCGTCCGAAGAATTGCTGAGGAAGCGAGCACGTGTGAATTTATTCCACAGAAACTTTTCCTCCCCACTTCGTCTCGTTTACACGTAAACGGTGAGGGCCAAGAAGCGGTATTCTTATAGCGCAATCAGGGGGAACTGAATTTGCAGAAAAGCGAGCAGGGCTTTTGACCTCATTATCGTGTGCAGCATTCTCCTCTCTGTGGTTTTCAACTAGCTGACTTTCGCTCGCTCCCGAGATACATTTTGCTGCTGTATCTTAATATTCCCCGCACACTTTCTGGACTCCTTGTTGTTTTTCGTTGGCTGACTTCTGATTGCTCACGAGGTACATTCCGCTGCCGCCTTCTCCGCTGTATATCTTCTATATGCGGTACACCGGCTGATTGCAACTTGATGATGGCACTTATCATATAACTGAACGCAAAGAGTAAAGTGGCGTGGCTTATGGTGGCGCGTTTGGCCGTTCATAATATGTTGCATTGATTTATATATTGTTTACATTGCTATAAGTAGGAAGTGGCTGCAATATTTCCGGAAGCTTTTTACATCTTCCCCAATAACGACAGAAGCTGTGAACATTCCAGAAGCAGAGCAAGAGGTCCCACTTTCACCACCAACCCAAGGCGAAGTACAGGCAACAGAACAGGACCTCAGAAAAAAATAATGCTCCTAGAATAGATGGATTACCTCACTCTGGAGCAGGGGTCTCCATCTATGTAACCTCCTGCATCGACTAATATGCAGAATATGCTCAGAGGAGTAGTTAATATCGAAAAGGCATAATATGTTCTGTACACTGAGAGAGGCATCGCTCGACTGAGTACGTCTTATAAAACGCTGCCTAAAATCATAAAAAGAAAATTAAAGCAATACCATGAAAGTATTATAGGAGAATATCAGGGAGGCTTTCGAAGTGTATGGTCTACAATAGACCAAATATTCTCAGTAAAGCAGGTGCTCGAAAAGTACTGGAAACATCACATCGATGTGTACCAACTCTTTGCAGACTTCAAGCAAGCATACGGCAGTGTCGACGGTAATGCGCTGTACTAAATAATGCTTGCCTTCGGCGTCCCAATAAAACATAGGGACAAGGTCTCAATGTTAAGTACAGAATCCCAGGTCAAGGTAAACGGTGAACTAACGAACAGCTTTATAATGGGATCAGGCCTAAAACAAGGCGATGGACTTGCCCCAATGCTCTTTCATATTGCGTTGGAACACGTGATCAGGAAGACATCAGCTAAAACCTCAGGTACACTATTGTTCGAGTCCACACAATTGTTAGCATATGCTGATGACGTCAATATTATGGCGCGTTCAATCTTAGATGCCAAAGGAGTATTTCTACAACCTTGAAAGTGAGGATAAATTTGTATGCCTTGAAGCCAACCTGGATACAAGAGGCGCCGAAAAGGACGAGATCGAACGCCGCATGAACGGCTCCATACTTCTCCATACTTATCGTTCTAGGGTCTAGAGTTGGGCACAGGCAAAATATGGTCGGCATTTAAAAAACACTAGTCAAACCTGAAGTGAAACATGGACCCTGATGAGCGAAACCGAAAAGCTAGTGGATATATTTGAACGCAAAGTCTTCTGAAAAATCTACGGCCTAAAACAACAACAAAGAATGGAGTGGAGACTACGCTACAACGATGAGTTTTATTAACTATTTGATGATCCAGCTAGTTCCCTCTTGCGTAAAGTTACGTGAATAGTAATGGGTGGGCCATGCAGAATGAATGGAAGAAAACTGGCTACCCAAATCGAGGACCCGATGGGAAGACACAATAAAAGCTGACAGCGGATCCTTGTTGGGAGTAAACAACTGGCGGACAAGGTCGCGGAACCGTGATTATTGGAGGAGATTAATCCTGAAGACCAAGGCCCAGCTTGGGCTATCGCGTAAAAGATGATGAAGTAGGAAGTGGCATTTTATAAAAACTTATTTATAGGGCAATTATATTGGACTCATTGCGAACGCTATTTGCAATTTTTTTCCGACAAAGAGCATCAGATTTCGTAGTATTTATACAATATTTTGTATTCGTCACGGTCATAAGTAATTAAGACAAATTTACGTTATAGTTTTATTTGTATATATTTTCTATTAGTCTGGATAATTCAGCTTCTAAAAGAACAGTTATGAATCGTCCTGGTCTCGTATTTATTTTGAATGAAGATAATATTGCCTTTGAAGATAGTGTTGCCTTTGAATTGTGGAATGTGGTTGAACTAATTAGATGCATGGATAGATAATGCTTACATCAGAAGGGGGGGTTCGAAGTTTTTTATAATTTTGACATGAATCTCCATTAAAAACACCGAAATTTGAAATAAATTAGATATGAAGAAAAACTTTTTGCCTTAAATATCTTTAAATATTGAAATAACAAGCTCGCCATCTGATTCTAGTTGGGCTAGCACATATTTTCAACTTACAAATAAAAGATAAAACTAAATAAAATAAAAACGGCAAATTGAATTTAATTTGAAACAGAAACGGTTTGAGAATTTCAAACATAGAACATGTTGTCGATGTCAATTGCATTCTTTATGAATACTTTTATTGTTTTGGAGCTTCCCATTATGCTGTCAATAAGGTCGACACCGCTCATATACCGGTTGTATTCTTCCACCATGTTTGGTCTGTCAAAAGTTACATACGCCTTGAGGCTTTTGTCGTATCTAGATACTTGTGATTTGGGTAGTTCACCCACAAAACGACGCAAGTGTGACTATTTTGGTAGCCTTCCAAGCCACTGCAGATATATAAATTCCTTCAACATAGACACATACTCGACTGAATAGCCACGTGATTTTTTGGCGATTTCTTTTTCTGTGGGTAGTTCACAGTCAGGTATACGGTTACGTCCAATGGTTCCCATGCTCAATATTCCTTGTTTAGAGAGATATTCGAATTGTTGCAGGGATGTGAAGTAATTATCAAAATATAGGCGGTAGTTTTGATTGCGTGGTACTTCACAAGTTAGCCTAACGACAACTTTTGATGCTGCACCTAGACTCGGCTCATTAGACGCAATTACGTTCTCACTTCCTGTCGTTGGCTCAAACTTGTATGAAAATCTGCTGGCACGATCAGAACATATTTTTTGTAGTATATCTTTAGTTCATTTCTCGCTTTCGTGGAATAAATCTGTTCACCCACGATGAGATAGTTCTTGAATGGGACCTTGAGGCAAGTTTCATTTAGTTTTGTCACAATTGGTCTGATTTTGAACAGACGTTCGTGATCTACATGATCGAGAAGAACCATTTTGGAGTTGTCATTAAAATGAATGAATCGTTCTGGTTTTTTCAAATTGATTCACTGGAATTGTTTCTTTAACTAGAGGTGTTCCTAAACTGCCAGTCCAATGCTTTGCAACTCTTGGCAGATGTACCAATGACATAATAAAAACCAGCCCAATAAATTGCTGGATATCGGTTTCTGTGACCCGAAATGCCATATTAATATCTTTTTGTACGTTATACTAGATGCTTTCGAAAATAAAAGAGACTTGTTAAATTTTTTTGTGGCGCCATCTGTAAATGAGATAGTGCATTGAAAAGTTACATCTCTCCCTGACATACAGTAAAAGTTTGGTGACATTCGGTTCCGTGGAAGCGAAGTTATTGCGTCTAAAGCGACAGCATGTTTGTGTCATCGGTACAAAAATGAGTTTCGAACAAAGAATTAATATCAAATTTTGTTTTGAAATCGGTTAAACGTTTACCGAAACATTTGAATTGATGAAAAAAGTTTATGGCAATGATTTTCTATCTCGTGTCAGAGTTCATGAGTGGTTTACACGTTTTAGAGATGGTCGTGAGGACATAAGTGACGATGAACATACGGGCCGCTCAAAATCAGTGGTCACCGAAAACTCCATCGAAATTGTGCGTGATTTTATCAAAAATGAGCCGAAATTATCGTTGAAATTCGTGGAATCGGAGTTAAATATCTCCAAAACATCGATTTATCGCATTTTAACCGATCATTTGGGCTTACGAAAGGCCTGTGCACCAAGCGCGGATCCAATGGGGGGGTCACAAGGGTCATGACCCACCCCAGAATCAGCATGCATTTTAAAAAACAGAGCTGAATGAATTATTCGCAAACCCAAAAACAAGGAAAAAATCAAGCGACCAAAATAAACCCAGCTTTTGTGAAATCAAAAACCAGAAACACACCAAACGACCAAAGTAAACTTACCATATTGTTAACTAAAAACATTGGAAACAAAATATGCTACTACGACTAAACTTTTTATAGAATACTGATGCTTTTCTGTATTTGGTTTGTAGCAACACTTCTGATTTGCTTACATTTGTATAGTTCCAACTGGGAAGATAATTTATAACACAAAATCTAATTTTTTATTTTGTTTCGCAAATCTGTTGATTATCGCATCGATGTCCAATTCGATGTCCCGATGAATGTGTAAGAATGCAAGCCCAGTGAGTCTGTCTTCTGCCATAGTTGATCTCAGCCAAGTTTTGAGGCGACGGAGAGTTGAAAAACTCCTTTCTGCTGTGGCTGCGGTCACAGGAAGCGTATGCAAAATATCAAGCAGTTTCCGAATGGATGGATAAATTTCTTCATCACACGCAGCACAAACTGAATTTCCTATTTTCAGGCTTCTATCAGTTGATTTTGGGTGGTTTTGCTAATGTACGTTGCGTTTGCACCTGCGGTTTCTAAATGTTGCTGAAGAGAAGAGTCACAAGAATCAATTCTGAAGCGAAGGAGAGCTCTAAAGTTCCCATCATTTGCCACCAGACTGTCTCCTCCGTCGGTCCTATCCAAGAGCGATCCATCATCCCTATGTCTACGTAAATAAATATTTTGCAGACCACAAAAAATGATCGCTTTGATAATAGGCATCAACCGCTCTCGATTTTCTTTAACCTGCGCATATCGTTGTGCGTAGACATGGTTGACCACTTCTGATGCTGGATTGTGAAAAGTCTGAAGAAAATATTGGCTAGCTTCTACCGCCTTCTGGTGATATTGGTTTCGTTGGTGAACAGTAAGCGCTCCATTTTCACCAAGTAAGTCGTGAAAATTTTTCAGCGGCTCTCGAACTAGTCGCTTCAGACAAGTTTTTGTTTGGTAACCTCCTCCTGAGCTCGACGCGAACAGTACATAATACTTACAATAAAGACCTTGATCTTTATGAGACAAAACCAGCCAAGGAAATTTCTCTAGATAGGATTTTTGAGCGTACTTTTTCTTTCCCTTCCCATTCTTCATCACGACATTACGAGGAAAAATATAATCGGGAGGAGGTTTCCAATGATGTTTCAGTAAATCCGCCTTATTAAAATCGTCGATGTTGCGTTGGTTTACGTAAGACCCTATATCGGACGCGAAATGAGGCTTGCAGCATGGTTCGTTTGTATGCGTAATATTCGCTGAATGGGAAGTGGACGGAACATTTTCAAGCCTATCAGTGATGTTCGAAATACTAGCTGATGGTATGGATTCTTTCACCGACGATGATGCATCAGAACTATATGGAGACTCCGGTTTCTGACTTTTAGAAAAGAAAGTTTCAACCGTTCTTGTGGAAGCTGGTCGTTTCGTGACCTTTTTGAGAAACAATATCTCAATCTCAATTTGTTTTTTCATATACAATTGTATTAATATTTACCATGATGCGTTCGCCGAATTGAAACTTTTAATTTTCTTCATTACTGGATTAAGAACCAGAATTTCTAACTATAAAAGCAGCCGACTGGAAGAAATCAATAAAAACTGTAAAGAAATTAAAGTGATAAATATTTACGAGAATTTCTATTAACGAGTTCGGGAAATTCGGTTTGTATTGATATTTTTGCATTTTAAGCTTTTGCCTGGATCCCACTTAAAATAGAAGCTTTTTGATTTCACTATAACACTTTTTGGGACAAACCAATGTCATTTATCTGCACTACTAATTAATATTACACTGCGATATCACCAACTATCGTCGTATTAAACTATCCATGCCATCCTTAACAAAACTATGAGATACATACATACATATAGTACACGGCAAAAACAAAAGAAGGCGATTCAATGCGTTGCCATCATTGCGTTTATTTCACTTCTTCTTCTTCTTTGTAGCACTACATCCCCTCTCGGGCCTTCGCTTAGAAGTAGTTAGCGTATCTCATTTTCATGACCGTATTGATTTTTCTCGGAAGTTGGTTTGATCAGTACCATGCTCCCGTGTGCCTGCTCAGCTATGATATGATCTGATTAAATCAGTACATATCACCACTGAGTGAACACTCGTAGTCTCTCCGCAAAATTTCCTGAACAAAATCACGTTGCTCCCAACAAGATTTGAACCTGGGACCTTCGGCTTATGCGTTCATGCTCTAACCACTAGACCACACAGACTATTGTTTATTTATTTAACTTATTTCGCGGATAATTTACTGAAATTTCACGTCAAAATTAGCAGAAAACTGTAACGTTCACGCGTAAGTACTCGTTGTAGCATCAATTTTCACGAGTTTTCGGGAAAACTGATCTATACGAAAAAGAAATCATTGCCACCCTTTACAATTTTCATTAGAAGCTTGCCCGATGATAATCACAGAGACTAAATGACGGTTAAAAAATTTTCAAGACACTGAAAATAGATGTCGTGAAAAGTTAATTTATGTGGACCATTTTCTTAAAATAGATGCACAATTGCGAGAACATAGATAGATAGATAGCGGCAGAGTCGGTACAAAAAGCACTGATCCAAATAAGATCTACGCGACGAAGCTAATGACTTGACAAAAAAATTTGGTAGTCCGTCTGGACCAGGGCTGACGTTAGGAATAAGGGAATTGATTAAGGATTCAACTTCAAAAGGGTCAGTGCTTAGAATTGCGAACGAAAAACCAAAGTTACCCGCAGAGATGGAGGGAGTGAATTCATGGAGGGGAGCGAAGGTAGAGGAAAAATATTGGGCGAATAAATCGGAAATTGACTGGTGAGAAGAACATTTCACATTATCCCAGCGGACTGATGAAGGAAGATGAGATGTAGTCTTTAAAGACTTGATATAAGACCAAAAGGGCTTAACATTGCTAAAATTGAGGGAAGCTTCCAGGCTGGAAAAGTAATTCTTCATAGCAATTTTTAATTCATTTTTGGCATCAGAACGCAACTTGCAAAAGTTGGATTTATCCTTTGCTGCACCTGAGCGTTTAAATTCACGACGCGCCCTATCCTTGGCATTTAAGGCAGTAAGAACGCGTCTTGTCAACCAAGGTTTAAATTTATTTTTACGGGCCGACTGAAGAGGTGTAAATCTACAGTTAAGGTAATGGAGAAGCCCATAAAATTTAGTAAGAGCAGAATCGCAGTCAAGGTTTTGAAAGAACTGAAGCCAATTCACAGACGAGAGTGTTGCATTGATTGCTTCATAATTAGACCTGAAAAAATTGCATTTAGGAGAAGTGACAGGATTTTTTATGATAAGAGGAACTATAGTGAGGTTAATAGAAAGAGGAGGATGGTGTTGATCAGGAGAAACATAGGGATATAAGGCAGGAGATACAGACAGATGATGAGCAGAAACATTCGAAAGAACTAGGTCGAGGAGTCGATCATTAGTATTACGGACTTGGTTAAACTGGGACAGAGCACATAGAGAAAGAAAGGAAGAAATGGCAAAGGAAGACGCATTAGAAGATGAAATGGAGGAAACAGTTGTGCCAGCCCAATCAACGGCAGGTAGATTGAAATCACCACAAACAAGGATTCTGGATTGAGGATGGCGTAGTATGAAGTAAGAAGCGAGATCATCAAAGAAAGACTCATATAATTGCAAGGAGGAATTACAAGGAATATATACAGAAGAAATCAGTAAATGCGCGTTATTAGGTAAGGCTATTTTGACCATTACACATTCTAAGGCATGGGAAAAGTTAAAATCAGTACAAAGGGAACTAGACAGAGAATTACTGACGGCAATCAAGACTCCGCCACCATCAGACTTATTTGTGGCATTAAGATCACGGTCACACCTATAAATAATGTGATCAGAGAACAATTCTAAATCGAGAATAAAAGGTTTCAGCCACGTCTCAGAAAAACATATGATGCTATCGTTCCTGAGGTGATAAGAAATAAGAAGATCTTCAAGCTTAGTCCTTAAACCTCTAACGTTTTAATAAAAGATGGAAACTTGATTATTTAGCTACGGGGGTGAAAGTTGGAACTATGAAGAGCGTTGACATTATCCAAAATAAGTTGACTAGCTTGCTTACGGGATTGAAAGTTAGATCTATAAACAGCGTTGACATTATCCAAAGTTACGTAATGACTGAGGGCTACTTTGGTTTCCGAAAATTTCTTCTTCCCACTGAAACAAATTCCTTAACAAGCGCGCCCGAGGGCCAGAAGTCCTGGTGAAGAATTTGTTGGAAGTCAGCGTCTATGTCAATTTTGAATGAAGCGAGGTAACGCTTTTCATCTGTGAGCTTTCTGCATAACAGAAACGGAGGTGTTTTTTCCGAATTTGCGTATGATGAAATCGTGAATTGGCTCACACGATGTTTTTGAAGCGAACCGCGAAACAAAGACACGCAGTGGTGGTGTCACAACTTGTAGAGGCTGAGGATGCTGAAGTCTAGGCACATTGAAATTAGCAACCAAGGTGTTACCTGATAGATCCTGACGCTGGATTTCAGCAGAGAGCAAGCTAGCACTTGGTGAGATGGATGGTTGAATAGAATTGTTAGTCACAGCACCAGGAATGATAGGTTGAGTTCCTGGCAAAGGCGGAGGAATCGCCACCATTACGGAGGAAGTGGTTAGATTTGGACTATTGAGTGGCGAGTGCTTGGGTTGAGACTTGCTTCTAGTCACAATCGTAGACGTCTTCTTAGCCGGTGATGGATCCAGGTTAATCGATGTGATATTGTCAAAAGATGTTGAAGGAACTGGCGATGAGGGGGTCAACACACGAGGATATGCTGTATTAAATTCCGTGGTAGTTAAATCATTCAGTCCTCCAAAATGAAGTAGCGAATCCACTTCCTTACAGGCTGAAAGGCATTTTTCCTGCAGGGCATTAAGCTCCTCAGGCAGCACTTTAACTGTCTGCCCAGCGACACGTAGCCGAGAGATGTAGGCCGATAGAGAGTACCGCCTGCAAGATACACAATACCAGTGTATCCCATTTTCTGATTTGAAGATAACATCAGCAACCGAACCTTTGATGTTTACGCACGCCGAATGGAAAGAACGCTCACAAAGGCCAAAACATAATATAAGTGGCGTTTTATCACCTGAGTCTACGCATTTGTTCGCACTGCACGACATTATAATTCAAATAACAATTCCCATAAAAACAATTCAAATCAAAAAAAACTTTCGGAATCAGAGTATGTGCGGTTAAGGGTTAAATTGTTAAATCAGGTTGCAGTCTCGAATAGAGGACCGTGCTCAGTATTGCGAATAATATCTAAGGAGTCAAGACATAAATGGCGGCTTGTTGAATGAAATTGGTGCCGCAGTGGTGGGTCAAAACACTATATACAAACCAATTGAACGGCAGATAGGGCTTTAATAATAAACACACTTCTATAGAAAAAGTAATCATCTTAAATGGAAGCCAATAACAATATGACAGGCGACTATGGATGTTATTGCTGGATTAGGTTATCGCCTCGAATAGTGGACCGTAAACACTATTGTGTATGTGCTATTGCAACTCAATACACAGGTGGAACTAAACACTAAATTAATTAAGTTTTAAAACGTTTAGGATGTTTGTATGAAAAAAAGATTTCCTTGGATTTGTCAACAAATATTTGATCAAAATAGTTGAAAGAAATAGGTTTCTACAAATTTTCCACAAGTTTCTTTCAGTTTTTTGTCGCTTATTTTTTTCTAGTATTTTGTATGGAGTTGGTTTAAGCGTAATGTATTGAAGCTAATAAAATTGTTATTTTTTTTTATGTATAATATTTTGTTATTTTTTATATTGTTCTACCCTGTGACCCCCTCCTAAAAAAAAATCTGGACCCGCCCCTGCTGTGCACGTTTTGTTCCGCACAAGTTAACTGATGACCAACAATTTCTCAGAATTCAACATTTGGAAGACACCATTAAAGAGGCGAGAACTTCCCTTACAATATTGTAACTGGTGATGAAACGTGGTGTTTCCAATATGAACCCGAAACCAAGCGTCAAAGTGCCGAATGGAACACCCAAAAAATCGCGTTTGGAGAAGTCAAAAATCAAGTCGATGCTCATTTGTTTTTACGATTCCAAGGGAATTGTCCACAAGGAGCTCGTGCCAACGGGCCAAACCGTCAATGCAATTTTTTATCTGGGCGTTTTGAGCGTTTGTTGCATCGCATTCGGCCTGAATATCGCGAAGGAGGAAGCTGGCGCTTATTGCATGATAATGCACCATCTCATCGATCCACTCTTGTTATCTACAGATTTTTTGACTAGAAATCGCATTTTAACCATCAATCACTCACCGTATTCCTGTGACTTCTACCTGTTCGGAAAATTGCATTTTTCCAGGAAAGGAAAACACTTTGCGTCCGTAGAGGGCATGCTACTCCCAACCGGAGCTCTTAACTCAAACGAAATGTTGTACGTTCCGTTGAAGTCGACGCTAGGCTGTGAGCGTTCATTTGTGGCTGTCGACGCCGTTACCGAAGTTGTTTAGGATGGAAGATTGAAGATGCGCCTAAAATAGTAAAAGTTCAACAAATATGCCAAGTTTGTTTGCCTCTTTATGTGACTGCATATTTTTATACAAGTTGAAAGTTAATTTGAAAGTATATACCATGGCTTTATGTACAATAGATATAATATAAAAAACTTTTAGAAAAAAAAAAAGAAAACCGACTTCGGAGTGCCCTAAAAAGGATGAAATAAATTTTTTTGGAAGCGGTGCCATATCATTTTTTCCCCCATTCTTTTGTGATGGTGCAGATGTTGGAAGTATCTATGTTGAAATGGGGAAATTAATTTGGCACCGCTTACAAAAAAATTTATTTCATCCTTTTTAGGGCACTCCGAAGTCGGTTTTCTTTTTTTCTCTAAAAGTTTTTTATTTCACCCTTTTTAGTGGAAAATTTTTTCATTTCAAACCATTCAAAACTCAGTTTCTTGAAAACATTGTATCATGTTCTCGTATATTAACATATAATTTTTCACTGCACTGCAAAAACCACTACGGCTAAAATCTGCAGCGTTCATAGGAATCGAATTTAACTCTGGTACATTTAATGCATGATCTCATATATATATATATATATATATATATATATATATATATATATATATATATATATATATATATATATATATATATACATATATATATATATATATATATATATATATATATATATATTTATATATATATATGTATACATATGTATATATAATATACAGATATATAAATTTATGTATATATATATATATATATATATATATTATATACATATATATATATATATATATATATATATATACATATACGAGTATATATACACATATATATATATATATATACATATATATATATATATATATATATACCTGTATATATATATATATATATATATATATATATATACCTGTATATATATATATATATATATATATATATATATATATATATATATACTTGTATATATACATATATATTTATATCTATACATATCTATTATTTATATATATATATATATATATATATATATATATATATATATATATATATATATATATATATACGAGGTGTGCTCAAAAAATATCGCGAATTTTGTTTTTTTCAAAAATTATTTATTTATTCATGAATATCTATTTTGTCCCCTTCAAAGTAATCCCCATGAGATATTATACACTTGTGCCAACGGTTTTTCCAATC
The DNA here is from genome assembly GCA_963969285.1 of Odontomyia ornata. Lineage (NCBI taxonomy): Eukaryota > Metazoa > Arthropoda > Insecta > Diptera > Stratiomyidae > Odontomyia > Odontomyia ornata. The sequence goes on along the minus strand of OZ017738.1, from coordinate 45,841,336 downwards.
TTGGAAGCACTTCAAAAAATCATTTTTTTTAATCTTGTTCAGCTCCTCCTTCGATGCCGTCTTTATCTCGTCAAGCGTAGCGTAACGTCGTCCTTTCATGGGCCTCTTCAGTTTAGGAAACAAGAAAAAGTCACAGGGGGCCAGATCTGGGGAATACGGTGGCTTTGGCATCATTAGTGTGTTGTTTTTGGCCAAGAAGTCGCGCACAAGCAACGATGTATGAGCAGGGGCGTTATCGTGGTGTTTTGTTCTCCCACAAATCCGGGCGTTTCTGGCGGATTGCTTCGCGCAAATTGCGTATAACTTGCAGGTAATATTCCTTATTGACCGTTCTTCCCTGTAGCAAGAACTCATGATGCACCACGCCCCTGCAATCGAAGAAAACTGTCAGCAAAACTTTCACATTCGACCGAACTTGGCGCGCTTTTTTCGGTCTTGGTTCATGCGGCAGCTTCCATTGAGATGATTGAGCTTTGGTTTCCACGTCATAACCATAAACCCACGATTCGTCACCAGTTATGACTCTCTGGAGCAAATTTGGTTCGTCGCGGACAGAGTTTAACATCACATTAGCAATGTTCATGCGTTGCTGTTTTTGGTCGCAATTGAGCAATTTTGGTACGAATTTCGCAGCGACCCGTCTCATGCCCAAATCGTTGATAAAAATCGAATGGCACGAGCCAATCGATATGTTTAGGTCCTCAGCAACTTCTCTCACGGTGATTCGACGATTGGACAATACCATTTTCTTCACTTCATTAATTTTTTGGTCGGTTGTTGAAGTGCTCGGGCGTCCGGCACGCTCTTCGTCGTTCACATCTTCTCGGCCTTCTAAAAACATTTTGTACCACCGATAAACGTTGCTTCGGTCCAAGGTAGCTTCTCCGTATGCCACAGTCAACATTCGGAATGCATCCGCGCACTTAATTTCGTTTTTCACACAAAATTTGATACACGTTCTTTGATCCATTTTTTTGAATAAGTAAAAATCGAAGACGATTGAAAACACGTGCAAGTAAAGCAGCTATCACCAATTAAGTGAACATTCAAAATGGTCGAGCTTGTCGGCATAAGTGACAGACATGAGTACCAACATACCGCCAAAAAAAAATCGAAATTCGAATATACGTAACCCGCGAAAATTCAAAATTCGTGATACTTTTTGAACACATTGTGTGTGTGTGTGTTTATATATATATATATATATATATATATATATATATATACATATATACATATAAATATATATATATATATATATATATATATATATATATATATATATATATATATATATATATATATATATATGTATATATATACATACATATATATATATATATAAATATATATATATATATATATATATAGATATATATAAATATATACATATATGTATAGACATATGTATTTATATATATAAACATAAAGTTCACTCCGCAATCAATCTCATGAAATTTACTTAAAAATATCCGTCTTAACCATTTGTTCACGTTTATTCGATACCCATCGCCTTTGTTTTCAGTTTACTATGGCACCTAATTTTCATGAAAGTTTGAAGAAAATCATACCATAAAGTTCAATGAAAACCCGGCTATGCATTTCTATCTTCATCTGTACAGTTATGATCAATTATAGCAGGAAATGTTTCTCTTTTTACTTTGCGATTCTCGCCGGTTTTTAGTTGGAAATCACTAATTTTAGATTTCTGGGCATATGTTATAATGTAGATATAATATTAAAAGTAACGAGTCAACATTATAATTTGCAATCACTTAATCCTTATTATTTCTTCAAGGAATTTTATAATCCTATATGTACCGTTTACGTCTAAGGATGTAAGAAGGATCCTATACCAAGCTCATCGGTAAGCAAAGAATGAATGCGGAAGAGAAAAGCGTCCTGAAATGTTTCCTCTAACTATTGTATTTATGCCACACTTAGAATTAATTTAGGGGTTATTTCCGGTAGAAATGATGGACTAAAAAGTACCGTTTATGCAGGAAATTAAGGATACTGATCATTTTTATCATCCATCACCAAAGGACTCGGTATCTCCAACAAATCCTTGCAGAGTGCCAACTAATTGGCACTTTTCGTATGAAATATCATTTAAATTCAATTTCTTGACATCAATGTTTCATATTTAACTGTTAATATCTACAGAGCCCTTGGAAGGATTTCAATTCTGTTCCGAAACATTTTAGATCAATATGTTGTCTTTCATTTGAAACCTCTACAATCAAAATATTTACACGCGTCGATCAGTTATGCTGAAAAATCGGGGTGAAAGTCGGAATTTTTTTGGGTTTAACGGTAAAAGTCCTTTACCGTTACTCGAATTTCTTATCCTTTAAACGGGACCTAACTGGAAGAAGGACGTATCATTTCCCAAAAACAGGACTCTTCTATCCATCTCCGTTCAAAAGTTATGCGTGAACATACAAAAAAAAAAAGCAAAAAAAAAATATACGCAATGAATTGATAACCTTCTTTCTTTTGGAAGTCGGTTAAAAACTACCGTTTATGCAGAAAATTAAGGATACTGATCATTTTTATCATCCATCACCAAAGGACTCGGTATCTCCAACAAATCCTTGCAAAGTGCCAACTAATTGGCACTTTTCGTAGGAAATATCATTTAAATTCAATTTCTGGACATCAATGTTTCATATTTAACTGTTAATATCTACAGAGCCCTTGGAAGGATTTCAATTCTGTTCCGATACATTTTAGATCAATATGTTGTCTTTCATTTGAAACCTCTACAATCAAAATCCTTACACGCGTCGATCAGTTATGCTGAAAAATCGGGGTGAAAGTCGGAATTTTTTTGGTTTTAACGGTAAAAGTCCTTTACCGTTACTTGAATTTCTTATCCTTTAAACGGGACCTAACTGGAAGAAGGACGTATCATTTCCCAAAAACAGGACTCTTCTATCCATCTCCGTTCAAAAGTTATGCGTGAACATACAAAAAAAAAGCAAAAAAAAAATATCCGCAATGAATTGATAACCTTCTTTCTTTTGGAAGTCGGTTAAAAACTACCGTTTATGCAGAAAATTAAGGATACTGATCATTTTTATCATCCATCACCAAAGGACTCGGTATCTCCAACAAATCCTTGCAGAGTGCCAACTAATTGGCACTTTTCGTATGAAATATAATTTAAATTCAATTTCTTGACATCAATGTTTCATATTTAACTGTTAATATCTACAGAGCCCTTGGAAGGATTTCAATTCAATTCAATATGTTGTCTTTCATTTGAAAACTCTACAATCAAAATCCTTACACGCGTCGATCAGTTATGCTGAAAAATCGGGGTGAAAGTCGGAATTTTTTTGGTTTTACAGTAAAAGTCCTTTACCGTTACTTGAATTTCTTATCCTTTAAACGGGACCTAACTGGAAGAAGGACGTATCATTTCCCAAAAACAGGACTCTTCTATCCATCTCCGTTCAAAAGTTATGCGTGAACATACAATAAAAAAAAAGCAAAAAAAAAAATTTACGCAATGAATTGATAACCTTCTTTCTTTTGGAAGTCGGTTAAAAATTGCTTTAAGTACAGCTTTGAATTTTTATAGCTATAACAGGCGAAAAAATGCTGATATCAACCCACCTTTTAAATTTCATCTGACGTGCAAGTGAGCGGGGAAAATTAGTTCAGCTTAAGACAGGACACTTAAACTTAAAAAATGTTGAGTTTGATACAGGTGAATTTTAACTGTTTAGCACAACCTAACTAACTAAAAAATGATCAAATTCATCCGATTTGTATTGACCCATTAGATAGTAAATGCTCAGTTCCACATCCGATACATGAATTAATACTTTTTAATCAACCAGCTTAATTTTGAGAATACCTGTTTTCTTTCCCATCGTACGTCTCATTCGTAAATCAATTCATGCGGTTTCATCCAAAAAGTTTTCAACTGATTCACCAATCCCACCGTGAGACGGCATTTATACCTTTGCGTTTTCGCAGAAGTATCGTATATCCCACATAAGACAAAACTCTAAAATTTCTCAAAAAATATTTCAGGGTGAAACGTGATGAAGTGTCTACGAATGATATCATGACAATAATGTTTAGAAAACACAAAAATCTAATGTTCGACATCAATCTCGCGGCTAACGAGCCTCCATCAGTGAACGAGGTCTCCTCTCAGTTTTGTCATCACAGAGACGCGTCGCCGACACAGACGTAACCCAAATTCTTGGAATTTGAGGGAAACGCCACCACAATCAATTGCCGCCGACGCCGCGCCATACTGCACAAATGCAACAGCAGCCTACTAACTACATGAATTGAATTAATTACAAAGCTCCAACATACATCAACGATGCATCCAGCGTGCGGCGCATTCCCTTGTGTCTAGCGGTCAATTTGCTACCCCACAGCCGAGGACGAGTGCTGACCAATTTTCAGAGCCAAACACGACAAAGAACCAGAGCAAGCATAAAAATGCATGCGAATTTCGCAAGCCATCTGAAATTGTGTTAATTAAAATTTGTGCAATCTCGAAATCGTTATAATCCGCGTAAGTGATTTTTCCTTGTTTGAAGTTGTGATGTCGTCAGTCAGTCAGCAACTGGAAGCTTTGTAGAGGAGTTGGAGCTGGTTGGTCCCAAAAGCGCATACGGTTTTGATTTGCAAGTACTGACCGCATTTAAATGCGAAACGAAAATCTCATCCGAAATGCAAATTAAGCGCGAGAAAGATATGAACACGAAGAACGCTCCAATCATCATTCGCCAATATAAAATTTAATTTAATTATGCTTATATGGTCTGCGTCATTTACTGTAATGCGCGTAAATAAAAAATTGCGGCTCGTTTTCCCCATTCACTCTGATCTGTCGTACCCGTCAAAAGTTTGCAACTGCATCGGAGGAACTCAAAGAATGCATAATCCATAAACGCCAAGTTGCCGAAGTCGCGGTCGAAGGAGCGTAAGTGAGTCTTGTTAATGCAATCCGCAGCCAGTTAGCTGGTGGTTACTTAAGAAGCCGCGCTCGCTTGCAATTTGATACTTTTGCATTCAAGCTTGCAGCCAACGCGATGAGGACTGTTGGGACGCTATGCGAGTGCGTCTTGCCCCAATGCAGACAACTAGTCTTTGCCAGCTTGTTGGCGAGCAAATGGCTTCTAATTAAATGACATAATTGTTGCGTTTGTAACTTATCTCGGGCATTGGATTGCGCGCATGATGGCATGATCAGTGATCTCTATTGCGATTGCAATCGCGCCATCCCGCATACGCTGCATCGCGTTCCTTATGGGTACTTTGCCATCGACCAGCCCGCGATAATGAAAGATGCATTTCTTCAACATCAGCCAATTAAGTCCTTGGCCAGACTGTTCTCGGATGCACTCGCGCCTAGAACGGGCCACGACTGCATAGCGAGGAATGCAACAAATTTAATGTGCAAGAAAATAATGGAAATCATAATGAAACAAAAGGAGTTTCACTCACTTCGCAGCGATTAATACGCAAACTTCTTATTTCTGGCGTCTTCGCGGTAATCAGCCGGACAAGCTCAAGAGTTGCATCGACAATGTAAAGCACAACACACAAATATTTTTATTATTATCATATGTATGCATAGCTTATTCGTTGTCATGTCGTTTGGGTGTTTATAAATAATCCGCATCCTCACACCTTCCATACATGTCCATGTTGTTTTGGATAAGTCCGTTGTCTCGCGCTTTTGAGTCTCTTGACACCTTTCTTATAAAAATTGCGATGGCCTTCGTAAACTCAGATGGAGCGCCAATCGCCTTTATTGGTTGCACTAACAGAGGTGTCAGCTAAAAAGCGCCTTCGGACACATTTCGTGAATTCTAATTTGACAAGGAACGTCTATCCACCAATGCTTGTACCCGCATGTGAGTACGCATATGCATGTGTAACGTGCGGATATTGTGCGAAGAGTAAATTTTCGCGACTTTATATGGAGGTGGCGAAGTGCTTATGAATTTATTAAGTTTATTTCATATTATCCTTTTATTTTTAATTGGACAATTCATTTATGGGAAGAAGTTTGCAATGGACATGTGTAGTTTCTTATTGGTAACATGTGAAGAAATGTCCTTATTTTTCTTGGTTCTGGAACCAATTAAAAGGAATGGGAATTATTCACTCCTCAAGTTACCCGCCAAATATGAAAAGTTTATGGAATTTGATAATAATTTATTTAATCTCCTTATTTTTAAGTCAGCTTTAGTTTTTGATTAAATGTTCAATGATAACTCAAATCCTTTAATTTTTCTTTACAGGTAAGCATCTTTTATTTTCCCGTAAATATAAGCAATAACAATTCAGAAGAAAGTAAGTTATACAAAAAACCATATATTACTCACAGAGACTTTGTGTAGGCTTTTTAGAATATATTCAATATATTCACAATATTTCAAAATAGATATGCGCGATTGAGAAAGCCTCGCGGTATAGTGCTGATCATCATCCTCGAGTATCAAATTGATTCAAACTGTACGGGAGAGCAATTATATTTCATTTGTCTTCACTCTAAATCTCAGTGCATTTCAAATGTTTTGTATCAAGGCACTTGGGTGTGAATGAAACGTTTAGGAATACTTTCAAATTTTAAACACGTACAACTTTGTCCAAAGATTCTTTGTACATTGCACTGTTAAACGTTTACATCTTTAATTTCAGAGCACTTTCCATGACCCCCACCCCCCTCATGAGAAAACCTCACTAACATCATATTACCTCGTCCTGTATACCTCTGATCTGTAGTAACGGGGCATGTAAGATGCGCCTTATTCCACCCTCACCGCAGTATGACTTGTACCTCAGTTCGGCGTTGGCCAATTATGCCAGTGCTAGATGAGATGGTGAGTTTCGGCTAGAGATGAACTTCTCCTGTTTGTTTATGAGCTGTGGATTGGATTGACGTTTGGGATTTGAAGCTCATGAGTATGAGAGCTTCACTTGGTTGCCCGCGACCGCATCATTTTGTAATAATCGCGCCGTCGCCTAAGCAAACTGCTCAAAAATTTTCCTGACACCTATCCGGAATTTTACTTGCAGATTCGAAAAAGACATTTTTTTTTACTTTTCCAATTTATAATTACGAATCTTGAAAATTTCTTTTTGATTTCTCTTTACCTTTATTAAACATCAATTTTAGATAATTTTTAGGGTTTTGTAAAATAATTTTACAAAACCCTACCAGTTTCGCGACCAGTCTGTCCGTCCGTCCATGTGTCACAGCAGTTTTTCTCGGAAACTACTTAAGCTAGAAACATCAAATTTTGTGTGTAGGTGTAAAGTAGTGATCTCTTGAAAGTTCAATTACAAAAAAATTTTATAAGGTATTTAAGGGGGCTCCCCATATAGGAGAGTGACCCCCCGAAAAAAAAATTTCATTGAAGGTAGTCGATATGGGTATCAAATGTAAGGTCTTAATGAGAGCTTTTCAAAACAGGTCTTAATTTGGCAAAATTTGCTTCGAGGGGCGCACAGGGAGGGGAAATACACGAAAAATTTGTGTCCCCCCCCTCGCGATTGGACACCTGTGATCCGAAAAATCTGGAAAAAATCAGGAATGTAGGCCTTGGTGAGTACAATAACAACAAATACGTTAGAAGTCGCAATTCACTTAACTTTGTTAGTAATAGTATGATTTATCGATTTTATATTTTCTTGAATAAAATCTTAACGGTACACTTAAATTCAATGAAATTCAGTACGTAGATGTATATTTATAAGATTGATCTATCCTGAAAGTTTCACAAAAATCGAATGATATTTAGCGAAGATATAGCGGTATGAATTTTCCTGTATTACTATGGAACAATATGCACTGCATGTATTACTATGGAAACAGGCGGCTATAGAACAACATGCGCTTTTTACCGACTCAGACACTACAGTTTTGCTATGATTTGCATGAAAATTTCAGGGATGGTAGGTATCATGAATATCTTTGAGAATTGGTTCAGCTAGTGGTATCAGTAATCGTAAAACAAAATAGTGGCTGTTTTAAATGCGAAGATTGAACAATTTTGAGTTATTTTTTCCCAACTTCAACGTATAAGGTGCATGCTTTGAACACTTGATTCAATTTAATGAATGACTGAAGATGAGTACCTACAATTAATGCGCATATGTGAAACAAGTCAAGGAGATGGGAGAGAGCTCCTAGCAAAAGGGTTTTGTAACCATTGTAGGATTCGAAAAAATTGGCCATTAATCGATGATAACAGTACAGGAGAGTGGCCCCTGAAAAAAAAATTCACCAAACGTAGCCGATATGAGTATGAAATGATAGTTTTCATGGGAGCTTTTCAAAACAGTTGTTAAACTGTCAGTTTTTGCTTCAGTGGGGGCACAGGGGGAAATACATGAAAAATGTGTTTCCTCCGTCGCGGATGGACATCTGAAATAATTATCAAGGGAGATATTTATGAGTATAACAATAACAAAAACCTCAGAAGTCGAAATTCTTTCAACTTTGTTAATAATAGTATGATCTTCGTATTTCATATTTTCTCCAATTAAATCGTCTTTGACATGTTTCTTGATTTGATTCGATCTGGTGACTGCATTTTGTAAATTGAGTACAAAACCCTTCTGACATGAGCGTAGGTCTGTTTACCCAACTTGTTTATATATTAAATTCAGACTTTGCGTTATAGTTATTCTCATTATGAGTTTTACCTTTTCCTACTATTATTAGAATTTTTCCATAATATTAATTTTTATGTTCCAAAAAAATTCAAATGTGTAAGTAAAAGCCGGATATGGCAACTCTTTTCCTGTTGCACATGCACGTATTGCTTGGCGAAGGCAAGTGTGCAGCGGAATGGATGAAAGCTTTGCGAACTGCCGTTGTGAGGAGGTCCGCAAGGTGACGAGAGATAACAGAAGGGAGTCGGAAAGAAACCTCCGTGTGGAGACGACGAGTCGTGCGTGAAGTTCGGATTTTTTGTGTTAGGAATGCGCTTGCGAACCGAAACAATATTCAATCCCGGTGCTGTCGCGAGGTCCCTGTCGTGATAAATCACGGGAAATTCCGGTTGTACCATGACATTTTCTTATCGGGAAAGCCAAATGAAAAGAGCATTCTTTTTTGCTTGAGTGCCCAACTGTAATTTGTTTCCTGTCATTTCTCCGTGAATACAATCAGCGTTAAACGAATATTGGCCAACGGCTTAAGATGTACTGTATTTTCCGGATAAGTGAGTGAATAATAAAACAATTAACGAGGTGCAAGCGAGAGAATAATAAAAGAATTATCGAGATGCAATTAGCGGGCGTTGAGATGGTGAATTTTTAGTTTCGTTGAAAGTAGAAATTTCGTATTTATTGTTTTCTCGACGATACAATTTGAGGAGGCATGCCAAGTGCTATCATACCGGTCCAGAGCTCTACAAAAGCAATGAATGCAGCGAGTCATTTCCAAGAGCTGAGACATTGAAATATCATAAAGCTCTTCATGAAGCTTGGCATTCGAATCTCGAGGTATATAAGTGTGAAATATGTAATCGATCATACAAGCTACCATCGAAATTAAGGAAACACATATTGGAAAAGCATGCTAATCGGAACCTATATAAATGCAATGAGTACGGTAAATCATGTGCAGGGGTTAAAGTATTGAAAGATCATAAGCCGCTTCATAGCAATCCTGATTTATTGAAGTGTGATCTATGTAGAAAGACGGATCCCAATAAATATCGTTGTGACATCTGCAACAAATCATCAACTGCATCAGCGTATATTAAAGCGCATAAAGCTTTACATGCCACCCCAAACAGAAATCAATTCGAAGTATGTGGAAAATTATTTTTAAGCGCATAAAGCGCTTCATTCTAATCCCGATGTGTTTAATTGCGATTTATGTGGAAGCTCGTTTGTCACTGCAAGTAGATTGAAAAAACATAAAGCTTTGCATTCAAACCCTAACATATAAGTGTGAGATGTGCAACAAATCATATCAAAGTTCATGTTAGCTGAGAACCCATCCAGCTTTTCATAAAAATCCAGACAGGTATCAATGCAATGAGTGCGGTAAATCATTTAGAAACCTTGAAAGATTGAGTGATCATGTGGGTCTACATTCTTATCCTGAGCTATTTAAGTGGGAATTATGTGGAACGTATTTCGCATGCGCCAGTACATTCAACAACCTTATAAATTTGCACTGCAATCCCGACATGCATAAGTGTGACATATGCAAACAGGACCTTAGGAATTGATTTGAAATCAGTTTAAAATTGGTAATTAATGAACGGAGAAAAATTTAACTTCCGTGTCGGTGGATTGAAGATAACTTTTGTTAACTTGGGAATCAAAAAATAGGGGAAAACAAATTTTTGGATAAAATACGTCTTTCAACAAAACAGAAAGGAGGATAAGCAATCCTACAAGTTCCTGTCTCGTGAAAATTTGAATATTAGGAGTAGACCAATTCTGATGTAATTTGACAGAAATTAATCTTTAAAAATATAATGAATTGTTAAAATTGTACCTTCAGTCTTTCCTCTTTCTCATAACCTGACCGACTATAGGACCCGCAACGATGGCAAGCTTCTCCACCGAAAAGGGCTAGCCATCGGGCACGCTCTTCCCTTCTTTTGTTTTAAAGGGGCTCTTGCCGGGTAGAGTGGCCTAACGTTCACGTAGCCTTTTATGGCATAGATTTATGTGATTCCATCTCATAATGCTATCACATAAATTTGGCCACGTTTGTATTCCTCACTTGATGGAAAAATTCATGCCAATTAATACATGGTCACGTCTGCGTTTACATCTTGATCCGGTTGGGAGGGTGCAAAGGGGCACCGCTACTACTTGGATGCCCCACTCTTATCTGGGGACCATAAGTATCGTCTGTAACAACGAAGTCTCCTCAAGTCCGTCCGTTTTTGCAAGGCCCTATTTGTCCTCTGAACCAGCGTGTTCATAGTCCTTAGGGGTTATCTCCTTCCTCGATTCCAGTCGATAATAAAAGAACCTTTTCCGAATTCTCGGATGCAAAAAATGTTTTTGTAGTAGGTCTTGCGCTAGGGGGAAAGAACCCGCCCCACAACACGGCAACGCTAGCCTGCCAGCACATTCACCCCTCATCAGACAAGGCCGATCTCGGCGGATCTCACCATCCTTTTCCGCTGAGGCAGCAAACCATCGCTGCAGTCCTTCACGGACATTTAACTACCTACTTTCACCACAATTTGAGTTGAGTTGTAGCGCAGACGGAAAGATGTTTCCTGTGCGCAAAGAAAAACATAATAGTAAGTGAATACTGTCCTAAGTATTTCTTCTTCTTCTTCGTAGCAATATAGCCCCTTTCACTTCTTACAATAAGCGCCTTCAACTGTCTTGGTCCATTGACCGCGTTCTCCGAGCTCGAAATTCGAGTGTGAATGAACTGTCTTCGGTTACCAAGTCAGACCAGCGTTTCCTCCGTTTCCGCACTGGTCCCTTCTCATTACTTCTCCAAGCGAATATCTTTTTGGGTACCCGTTGTTCGTCCATTCGATTCACGTGGCCAGCCCATTGCAGCTTTTGCAGTCTTACAATCGTTGAGGCCTCTAGCTTGTCATTCAGTCCATGGTTGTATCGAATTTGCTATTGGTGCCGTCTAGCTTCGCTTCGATTATTCGCCTCAGGACCCGTCTCTCGCATTCATTCAATATGTTTGCGGATGCTTGTGGTAGGGTCGATATTTCACACCCATAGCATAGCACACGTTTATCACAGATTTATATACTTGGAGCTTGTTCCTCTGTGTTAGCAGTTGGTCTTCAAGATTCTCAAAACTGAATAAAATATTGGATCTTCTAAAAAATTATTGAGCCTTTTTGTCATTTTTCGATTGAATATTTCCTTAATTTAAGTATATATTGTCCATTATTATCTATAACCTTTTGTCATTTTTTGGGTAGAGCCATTATTCCATCTGTATAGAACTTCTGTGGTTTACCGGCGAAAAAGTTGGCCAAGTGATTTTCACAGCCCTCTTTTGAAGTGAATTTCTTTTATTAAGGAAGTTTTGCAGAGACGGAAACAAATGGTAGTCTGATGGTGCACGGTCTGGACTATACGGTGGATGCACCCAAACTTCCCAGCATTTTTGCCGGGTCATCAAAGATGTGTGTGGTCTGACATTGTCATGATGGAAGACAACGCCTTCTCTATTGATCAATTCTGGCGGGTTTGTTTGAATTGCTTGCTGCAATCTGGTTTATTGCTGACAGTGCAGTGCCGAATTGACTATTTTGCCGGGTTCTAGCACCTTATGATAAACAATTCCCTTCTAATCACACCATACACCTTCTAATCACACCATACACACAGCATAACTTTATGCGGTGTCAATCCTGGGTTTGAAGTCGTTTGTGATGACCATGATTTTTTTCAAACGACATTCTCGTATCTTACCGATTTTTTATCGCCCGTAATGATTTGCTTCAAAAATGGCTTGGTTTTGTTGCGTTTTATTAGCATTTCGAAAATGGAAATTCGGTCGATCAAATTTTTTTGTGTTAATTCATGCGGCACCCAAATATCGAGCTTCTTTGTGTATCCAGCCTTACGCAAATGGTTCAAATGGTCATGGTTGCTTATGTGTCGGTCTTCTTTAATTTTTTGTAAGATTTCATCGACTTTTTCAGTAATTTGTCGACTTGAGCGAGGTGCATCTTTGACAACAAAATTTGCAGAACGAAAGCGAGCAAACCATTTCTTGGCTGTGGCTTTGTATAAAGACACCACAATTTTTTTCACGGGCCTGCGATGCATTCTCAACTTGATCGTAGTGGTATTGTAAAATATAACGATTTTTTTCAAAAATTTCACTCATTTTTAAATGAATACAACTTTTGACACGAATGACATAATACAAATTGTCTGTACGAAAATTATACACTGAAATATCACCTTTGGAACGCATGTCAGTTTGACTAAATCTGATTAGTATTGCCCGATATATGACAACGAACACCATCTAGTGACTATCCAATATGTCTCTCAAAACCTTTTTTTTTTGTAATCAATTTGTTGTAAACAATGTATATTTAGAGTTTCTTCTCCAAAAAAGTCCATAAACTCTCAATTACATTTGTGTTTGGCGAGCCATCAAATGAAGACAATTCCAAATAAGCCATGATGGTTAAATCCACCACTAATTCCAAGTTCGTTGGCACTTTGGAGTCGATTTTCCTTCAGCATGTTACATATACTCGTATACATAATTTTGTCCATATTTTCTTTAATAAAAGCCAGCTTTCCTACGCCAGCTGCAGACATACAGGCCCAAACTATTAGGCTGCCACCACCCTACCTAACAGTCCCATGTAGTTATCTTTTTTGAGCTCTGTATCTGAATTTTGCCGAACGTACGATATTACCTATGTTGAATTTCGCCTCGTCAGCAAAAATGACGGTTTTCCAAAAGTTTGACCAATCCAAGTAAACACTTCAACTGCCAATTTAGGAGCCGATAGCTTAAGGTTTTCCATTATTTTCCTAAAGATCCATCTTTATTTTTGAGTGTTTTTTCATTGGAAAACCTTTCCATTACTGGTATATGCCGGGTTGTTGATGAGATAAAATTAATAATTTTGTGTGCTTTGCGTTGAGATTCATCATTTTTAAAAAGATGAATTATTAATTGTCGTCGCACAAATGTTGTCGTGCTACCCATTGTAAATATGACACAGTTTATCAAGGTTTTAGCTATCAAAATGAATTTATTTTTTATAAGAATAACATTAGAAGCACACAAAAAACATTATGGCAAAAATTATTCCGATGTTTAGCGAGAACTTTTGATGCTAGGAAATAAAGAACTAACTGCACCAAATAAGTTGTGAGTTGTTCTATGCACGCGCTCTTGCTTTGTTCCTATTAAAACATTTTTGCTTACTTTTTTATATGCTCCGAACATCAGAAATATTCATTTTAAAAACTGCTTGAAAAATTTCAGAAACAAATATACTGTTACATGCATGAATAATTCTGCGAGCTACTGTTGCAATTGTTTTCACAACCATTAAGAACCTCATGATCAACAAAGTGAATTTACTCTAAACCACGAGAACCCACCAAGCATGATCAACATCTGAAAGTGACGTCACTCCATTCATTAAGCTGCTAGATACCTCTCGGCAGAACATTCACCAATGTACGAGAAATGGGTTGAATGGATGGAGACCTTATATGAAGGCGAGCTGAATGAATGGGGGATTCATTCATTACAACTGCGATAATAAAAACTGCGATAGAGTGGACCGCGAGGTAAAGGCGATATTGATTGAGTGATTGTGAAGTGATTTTAGAAGACAATTGCAATAGAAATTTTTTGACAAGTGCAAGTTAGACTTTTAATAGTGAAATTAATAATTGTGCATTCTCTTTTAAACTTAATTGAAAAAGACATTGCATTTTCACTTTCCCGGATCATTAAAATTATTGGCCGCGAACCATAACACGCGACAATATGTTTACTCACATAAGGCCAATGATTTTTCGATTTTGATTGAAGTGCATCAAATAAGGTCTGAGTCACTTTATGTCTTGTATTAAATATAAAATTAATGACAAACAAAAGCCAACTGTATTAAGTCTTCTAAGCTCTAAAAATAGATTCAACTAGTCATATTCTTCCGATAAACCATTTTGTTCCCGTGTTTTAAGCAACGCTTATGATTAAAATCAACTCATATATCGATCAGTTGTGTCATAAAATCAGCACAAAAGAAATTTTATTTTGTGTGTTGCACCAAAAATCCTTTAAAAAATATGCGTGGGAAATTTTTAACCTACATTTCTATATGTCAGTTAGAAAGTATTCGTGAAATTTTCCCCAAACATGTTTTTCTTACTTATCATGAATTAGACAATCTTAGTTGATGTGTATATTGCAAAACATTAATTCATTTAATTTCTTCCTAAAAAGAACTAATAGAAATGTATTGCTAGTCAATATTGAAGACACTAGCTTTTTCAATCATCTATTTATTAACCTTATGCAGTAATATTCTTAAGGATAGAACAATTTTGAGTGCATTTCATATGAAAGTATACTGAAATTCTATTTCTGAGTGACAGTGAACCAAATGTTACTGTTAATACGAGGGTGACCCGATAAGTACTTAGCGTACAAAAGAAAAAGGAAAATTTTGGAAAAGTGGGGAAGTGGAACAATATAATCTCCTCTTAACTCGATACACCTGACTTAGCAATGCTCCAACTTCTTTAACCCGTCTGAAAAACACGTTTTCTCGGGGTCTGCAAAGTTGACCCACGTGGCGGCGATGAGCTCCTCATTCGACTCAAATTTCTGCCAGCGTTTGGAAACAAAAAGAAATTGCATGGGGCCAAATCTGGAGAATACGGTGGATGAGGTAGTAATTCGTAGCCCAATTCGACCGATTTGGCCGTGGGGATGGCGGAGGTGTGAGACGGTGCGTAATCATGTAGAATACCACTTTTTTCTTCGCTAAATGGGGCCTTTTTTCTGCAATTCGGCACCAGATTGGCCCTATAATTCGGGAAAGTAGAGTCCTGTGACCGTTTTTCCCTTCTCCAAGTAGCCGATGCAGATCACACTTTATGGATCCCAGAAAACGGTGGCCATTACCTTTTTGTCTGATAGGACGGTCTTTGCCTTCTTTGGAGCACGTTCGCTGGGTTAATTCCACTGTTTCAACTGCTCCTTGGTCTGTGGTGTGTACCAGCGGAGTCATGTTTTGTCGACGGCCTCGAAACTCCTTCAGATTGCGCTTGAACAGCCT
The DNA here is from genome assembly GCA_963969285.1 of Odontomyia ornata. Taxonomy (NCBI): domain Eukaryota; kingdom Metazoa; phylum Arthropoda; class Insecta; order Diptera; family Stratiomyidae; genus Odontomyia; species Odontomyia ornata. Next base: position 45,825,560 of record OZ017738.1, on the reverse strand, counting down.
CAAACATGGCTCTGCAGCGGTCTCGCGGTTGCGTTTTTTGTCCGGAGTGAGGAAATGTGGCAACCATTGCGCTAACAGCTTTCTCATGCCCCAAATTTCATGCAGGATATAACTCGCCCGGTTTTTTGAGATGCTATCTCGTGCACCGTCAATCGGTGGTCTGCCAATATGAGCTCGTGGATTTTTGTCACTTTATTCTCCGCGGTAGTCGTTCTCGATTCAACTGAGCGTGGCTCATTAAAACCGACGTGCGGCCACGTTGAAACTCGTTAAGTCAATTTTTTCCTGTCGCCATCGTATGAACAGAGTCACCGTACGCGGCAGAAAGTACATTTAAACTCATTTTCTCGACATCAATGCAACATATTCAACTATTAATATCTACAGAGTCCTTGAAAGGGTTATACTGGTGAGCAGAAGTATATTAGCCCAATATGTTGTCCTTCGTTTGAAACCCCCACAATCAAAATTCTTATGGGCGTCGATCAGTTATTCTGAAAAATCGGAAAGAACTCCGTTTTTTTTTGTTTTAAGTAAAAGTCCTTTACCGTTATTTAATTTGCATGTCCTTTGAATGCATTTAATAAGAACGAATTGGTTTTATTTGCCGAAAACCATACTCTTCTATCCATCCCTGTCCAAATGTTATGCGTGAACAAACATAAGAAATCAACAAACCAAAAAAAAAAAAACAATTAACGGGCCAAACTGACAACTTGCTTTCCTTTGGAAGTTAGTTAAAAATAAGATACGCCCGGAGTACTTAAAAGGTTTAATTTTTAGCATTTTACAATTTTCATGTTATATTGGAGTCTTCAAAGTACAGGGTTATACATTTCCTGGTACGAAAGTATAACCCTGCCATTTGAGATCTGTCTAAATTAAATGTCATCCAAAGCGTGTTTTTTTTTAGTTGAAGGTTTGCCATTTAGAAACATGGATCGTTTAACAGTCGAAGAACGCGTTAAAATTATTAGATTTTATTATAAAAATGGTGATTCTGATGTATCAACATTTACGGCTTTACGAGCCGATTACGGTCGAAATAATCGACCTACACAGCAAACGATTCCGAACACAGTGAAAAAATTGTGTGCATCATCGCAACATTCGTTCTGCTGAAAATATCGCTGTCGTTGCTCAAAGTATGGAGGAAGACCCGAATTTGTCGATTCCTCGACGTGCTCAACATTTGGGGTTGTCTACATTGTGGCGGATTTTGCATTTGGATTTGCATCTCCATCCGTACAAAATCCAACTCACTCAAGAACTTAAGCCTCAAGACCAAACACAACGCAGAATGCATGCGAATTGGGTGATTGAACAACAAGTCATTGATAACGATTTTTCGAACAAAATTTTCTTTCGTGATGAGGCTCATTTTTCGCTCAGTGGTTACGTAAATAAACAGAATTGCCGCATATGGTGCTCTCAAAATGATCAGGTGATTGCAGAAAGGCCTTTGCATCCGGAAAAAGTGACCGTTTGGTGTGCATTATGGTCTGGTGGTGTTATTGGCCCGTATTTGTTTGAAAACGATCAAGGAAGAGCCATTACAGTCAATTCTGACCGCTATGGACGGATATTAACCGATTATTTTTGGAGAGAAATTGAAGATTATGATCTGGAGAAAATGAGGTTCCAACAGGACGGAGCCACAAGCCACACAACACAGGCAAATCGAGCAGTTTAGCAAGAGAAATTTCCAGGACGCGTAATTTCGAGATTGAGTGATATCAATTGGCCCGCAAGATCCTGCGACCTAACACCTTTGGATTTCTTTTTATGGGGCTATGTGAAAGATCGTGTTTACGCGAACAATCCTCAAAATCTTGAGCAATCGAAAACCAATATTCGTGAAGTTATGGCCGAGATATTGCCGGAAAGGTGCCGAAAAGTCGTTGAAAATTACCTCAAAAGGATTGAGGCCTGTAAGAGGTCCCGTGGAGGACATCTGAATTATGTTGTGTTACGTATAATGGCAAGGTTCAATCTTTATATTGAATAAAAAATTTCGTTTCCATCTGAATATTTTATTTTTATTTAAAAGATTGCAACTAGCAAGGGAGATCAAAACTCATCGAAAAGACTCTATCCAAGATGTAGGCATATTATGAAGCAACCCTTACATTGATATATAACATTTCAAATGAGCATATGAATATTTATTATTATTGATTTGATAAAGCTAATTTCTGTGCAACCTATACTAGATAAATTAAATAGATGAAAAGCTATATTATTGCAACTTCCACAAAGTATACCTTCTTTTTACTACCATCAAGTTCAGCCCACATCACGTTCAAATCCACCAATCATCATACATTCTGCAAATATTTTGTAGCATATCTAACACCTAAGATATGTTAAAAATTTATGCTAAGTGTGACAACTAAACTGATGTGGTGCGACAATCCAATCTAATTCAAACATTATTACATATGTTGGGCACGTAGGCCGTCTATCGAACCATTTCGTACTTACACGTAAAGGAGAGAACAAAAAAAAAAACAAACATTTCATTGCAAAATAAAAACATATCACATATCTAACATGCGATACAATATACAATGCAATACGTAAATACTACACGTTTGAAGGTTTTTTATTCGCAAATCTAATGTTGTCGCGTCTTTGTCGGCAAATTGTTTGAAGTTTGAATAAATATAATAGATAGATCTAAAGAAACTGAGCGACTTGACTAAGGAGCGTTAAATAAAAAACAAAGTAACGTGCGTTTTAAAACAATGTGCCTATTAAACTTGCTGCGCTTCATTCGAATGCTAATCATATTGGAATCGTAAAAAAGAAACGTAACGTATGTGCGTCCAATAAGATGAATTTATTTAAAGAAATAAAAAAAGTTAAATAAATGTATTCTACATTTATTCAAGTTTATAAGTTTATTTAACTTTATTTGTGGGCATTTCGCACTTATTTTAACGTTTGTGACATGAATATATTTCGGTGGAGTTACATTCTGTTGTATATCGAACACGTAATGAGTTCATTAGAATGATATTCCTAAAGTTTCTGTGCCGAATGTGTGGTTCCGTTTTTACTTTTTTTAATCCATAAACGTAATTTGCATGGCAGCTTGTTTTATGAAATCATTCCTCAGAATTTTCATATAACATTAACTTAAGGACTAAATTTAATGAATTCACGCTTGAGCCAAAAAATGCCAACAAAGTTTCAAAAAGAACTCAGAATAAAACTTTCTGGTGCTAATTATTTTGAATTGATTGCTAGCCAAATTTTCTGAAATTTATTCTAAAAATATATCTAAACTATAAAACTCGGACTCTAAAAATATCTTCGAGATATTAAATTTGGTTGTCATTAGCTTGCAATTTTAATGCAAGAAATTCAAGCACTATAAAATATTTTTGATTACGTTTCAAATAAGGCAAGGATATAAAATTTTTGTGCGATATTGGTCGAGCTATAAACATTTTTATGGTTGCAATTTGAGTGTGGCCTTTACTATGAATACAGACAGGATTGCCAAATATGTTCCGCAAAACTAGATGTCAAATTTGGTTTAACTGAAAGTGAATCTTTATCGAAGAACTAGCGTAATCGAAGTATTAATGTAGTAAATCAACTTGAACTGAAGTAAATTTTTTAGAATGAAACAATAGTTGCGCACGGTTTTAGCTAATTACTGGTCTACAACGAAATTTGAGTCGAATGAGGAGCTCATCGCCGCCACGTGGGCCTACTTTGCAGACCCCGAGAAAACGTACAGGGTCTGAATAATAAGTAACCGGACTGACCTCAGGAAATTTTTTATTGGCAAAATATGTACAATTTTTCTTTAGAAATCTTCAGAGTAGTCCCTATTGGAGTCGATAACACGCTGATACCGGATTTTCCAATCCCCGAACGCTCCCTGGAAGTCGGCAACCTCGATGCTGTCTAGAGCCCTCGTCGTAGCACGTTGAACGTTTTCCAGAGTCCCGAACCGCGTCCCCTAAAGGTGTCTCTTGATCTTGGAGAACAGAAAGAAGTCCTCTGGCGCCATATCCGGGCTGTCAGAACTCTGGTTCGGTTTGCAGTCGATCAAGGATTTCCGAAGCGACAGCAACACGACGCTCCTTTTGCTCATCAGTCATGTGTTTGGGTATCAGCTTCGCGCAGATCTTCCTCATGCCCAGGTCGTTCTTAATAATGTTGTGAACGGTCATCTTATCAATTCCAACCTCATCTGCGATAGCCCAAATGCTCAGACGACGATCACTGTTCAACACATCACGCACTTTTTGCACATTTGTGTCCGTGTGACTCGTTGATGGAGGACCGACTCGCTGTTTGTCATGGACGTCATCGCGGCCCTCCCGGAAATTTCTGTGCCACTGAAACGCTTGAGTTCTGGACCGAAAATCCTCACTGTAAGCCTCTTGAATCATTTGAAGAGTTTCCGTGGCCGTTTCCTTGAGTTTGGCACAAAATTTGATGCTAACACGTTGCTCGATCGCACGCTCCATTTACACTCCGACGACGTAACTGAACATGCATTCCGCCCTCGCTCGATGCTATCTCTCCAAGCGCTTGGAGGCAACTGCTGCAGCCCGGTTCCCTTTACCTAGACCTCCACTACCACTACAGCACCAGATACCGGTTAGCAGGCCCTCTGAAGGCACGGGGCAGGCTCAGTCCGGTTACTTATTATACAGGCCCTGTATTTTTCAGACGGGTTAAAGAAGTTGGAGCATTGCTAGGTCAAGTGTATCGAGTTAAGAGGAGATGATATTGTTCCACTTCCCCACTTTTCCAAAATTTTCCTTTTTCTTTTGTACGCTAAGTACTTATCGGGCCGCCCTCGTATGAACAGTAACATTTGGTTCACAGTCACTCAGAAATAGAATTTCAGTATACTTTCATATGAAATGCACTCAAAATTGTTCTATCTTTAAGAATATTACTGCATAAGGTTAATAAATGGATGGTTGAAACAGCTAGTGTCTTCAATATTGACTAGCAATACATTTCTATTAGTTCTTTTTGGGAGGAAATTCAATGAATTAATGGTTTGCAATATACACATCAACTAAGATTGTCTAATTGATGATAAGTAAGAAAAACATGTTTGGGGAAAATTTCACGAATTCTTTTTAACTGACATATAGAAATGTAGGTTATGTCACCGCTTCCATGAAATTCATTTCACCAATTTTTGGGCACTCTAAAGTGGGGTTTTTTCTAAAAGTTTTATATTTACCTTTTCAGCAGCTACTTTGTACAGAAATCATTACTGTCTCAGTAGGGGAAAAGTGGCACAAAAGAGTCAGTTTTAAAAAAAGAGGCAAAAAAGGCGTGAGGAAATAATTCAATAATAAAACTTATATTACATTTAATCGTTTATTCCTTTTTATACATATGTTATGTTACGAAACATTTTTAAAAATCAACAATATATTTGGATATGGACTCATTTATAAAACGATTAAAATTCGGCTGTTTCATAACACGTAGGTATTGAAAAAGCCAACCGCAGTTTGGAAAGAGCCAAGTTCCTATTTTACAATTCGCACTGTAAATTATAGAAGATACGAGGGCGGTCCGATAAGTACTTAGTCTACAAAAAAACGAATATTCTAGAAAAGTGGCAATATATTTCTCAACATAATCTCTTCTTAGCTCAATACACTCGACCTAGTGATGCTCCCACTTCTTAAACCCGTCTGAAAAATACGTGCTCTCGAGGTCTGCAAAGAAGGCCTCCGGGGCGGCGACAACCTCCTCATTCAACTCAAATTTCTGGTGGCGAGTGACTTTTTCACGTTCGAAAACAAAAAGAAGTCGCACAGGCCCAAATCTGGAGAATACGGCGGATAGGGTAGCAATTCGTAGCCCAATTTGGCCGTGGCAATGGCCGAGGTGTGAGCCGGTGCATTTTCGCGGTGGAAAAGCTTTTTTATCTTTGCCAAATCTTGCCTTTTTTTGCGATTCAGTATCAAATCGGCCCATTAATTCGGCATGACCGTTTTGCCCTTCTACAGCTAGTGGATGCAGATCATACCTTGTGAATTCCAGAATGCTGTGGCCGTCACCTCACCGGTCGCTAGGACAGTCTTCACTTTGTTCGGTGCAGATTTGCCGGGTAAAGTCCACTGTTTTGACTGCTCCTTGCTTTGTGATGTGTACCAGTAGAGCCATGTTTCGTCGACTGTCACAAACCGACACAGAAACTGCTTCGTTTTGCGCTTAAACAGCGTCAAACACTGCTCTGCAGTGGTTTCATGGTTGCGTTTTATTGCCCGGAGTGAGCAAACGTGGCACTCACTGGCCAACAGCTTTCTCATGCCCGAAATTTCATGCAGGATATGACCCACGTGGTCTTTTGAGATAACTACTTTCTCAGCTATCTCGCACATCTTCAATCGGCGGTCTGCGAATATGAACTAGTGGATTTTTGCCACGTTATCTTCCGTGGTAGCCGTTTTCTGGGCACCTGGGCGTGGCTCATCAAAAACCGACGTACAACCAAGTTGAAACTCGTTAAGCCAATTTTTTAACAGTCGTCATCGCATAAGCAGAATCACCATACACAGAATCTAAGCGCTCTTTGATTTCGCTGTGCGATTTCGCTTACAAAATATGAAACATGCTTTTCCTCCACTTTTCTCAAATTTCGGGACATGCCCGCTTCCACATGCGGGCAAAATGAAACTACGAATCCAATTCGGCTGTAATTTTAACAGTAGCCATCTACGGAAATGTCCTACACGATAGTGAATCCCTCTTGCGATAATGGCACCATCGGGTGGTGAGGCTAAGTGTTTTTTTTTCCAAAAACCGGCATCCCTAGTGTGTCGCATGTCAAAATTGTAAAATCTGCCGGCATGTACATAAAGAAATAGGTTCCTTCCCTATATCAACAAAACGCTTCTATACTTTTAATCTTGATACCGCATGCAGTATTCGCAAGGTTTCAAGTATTTTTTAACAATGGTGCCAGTCTTCTAAGTGAAAGAACCGCTTGTCCAGTATAAGAAGGTTGGCGCCAGCACAATTGTTTCGTCATGGATGATGGGCACTTCTCAGGAGCTGCTGCACGCCATCATCCACAGGGAAGCTCGACCGCACTGCAGTTATCGAGTGTCCGGAAGCTGAAACTGCAGAAGCAACATCTCCAGCTTCCAACAATGTTGTTTCCACATTTCCAGATTCCGACGTTGAGAAAAAATGGTCTAGTATCGCATTCGGGTCAAATGGATAAATACTCGTAGCTCGGAATACACTCACAGCACTCCCAACGCAAGCAGCTTTAAGCCAACGACTTCACCAGCTTGATATCTAGTAAAATTTCGGCTGCTATGATTCCGCATCCACGTTTGCGCTTCTTGATTAAAGTAGGCTTTAAGTAGCCGAACAAAACTCCTGCATGTCTGCAATGGCTAGGTAGACACATATGCGTAAGAATAATGTTATTATCGTCAGCAACTTGGAGCATTTCTACGTCGGAGCAATGAGAGGTATGGCCGTCTAAGATTAGTAAACACTTTCCAATTGGTTTATGCGGTATGAGCTCTTCTTTCAGCCAACGTAGAAAAAGTTCTGAATTGTTGAATGATGATTTTTTGTTCATATATATATACGTTGGATCCTGCTGGTGGACCATCAGAAAGTTCCGGCTTTCTGTTGACAACTGAAAAATCAACACAGGTGGAATGAAGCTACCATTTGCACTACAGCACACAACTACGGTTACATTCTCCCCTCGTTCTTTCGTAGTAAGTAAATTATTTCTTTTTGACGTGATAACTTTTCCGGCAACACTCATTTTCGGATTGATAGCGCCCTAAAATAAAAGAAAAACTCAGAATTATTCCTTAAAGCACTATTTGTTTTTTATTTTTCCAAATATCGATGTTTCGGAGATAAATGATCTCCTTCCTCAGTGGCGATATTCTGAAGAAAGTTGCTGTTTACATGTCCTTTTATGACAATAGTTTTTTTCCCCGGGTAGTTTTTTTCTCTCACCTATCTTAAGCGACATCTTTATGGACTGGCTCGAGACGGAGCTCGAACACAAGGAAATAATGCCACCTGTCTGGATCAGATACGTAGATGACATCTTCACGGTGATCAAAAGTAAGGACGCCGAAAAACTTTTGGATGAGCTGAACAATATACACCCACGAATAGCGTTTACAATGGAGAAATAGAAGAACGATTGGATACCTTTCCTGGATATCAGCATAATAAAAGGCTCTGGCAAACTTGAATTTGACATATATAGGAAAGAAACAACCACACAAAGAAAATCACATATATGGGCACAAAATGGCAGCTTACAATATGATGATTGACAGGATGATCACGGTACCAATGACAAACGAGCGACTACAATTGGAAAAACACTACATAATGGAAACAGCGATGAAGAATGGGTACAGCACAAAAGTAATCGAACAACGGATAAGGAAAAAGGAGCACGAACAACGCAAAAATCTGCTGACAATATTATTTAAACAGGAGCAAAAACAACAGGTAAGCAGGATCTCACTCACCCACACAACAATTTCGAAAAAGCTTCAAAGGATAATAAAAATGACGGGAAACAACGCAGCATTCACCAGCAGAAAATACAGCCTAGAAACAGCTTTAGGATCAGCGAAGGACTCGAAGAACAAGGAAGAAAATGGCGGTATCTACAAGATCACTTGCCCGGAGTGCGGCATGGTTTATATTGGGCAAACGAAACGACTAGCGAAAATCAGGTGGCAAGAGCACATCAAAGAAGCGGAACAAATAATCAAACGAGGTACAACAGAAACAGCAAGATCGGCGGTAGCGAGGCAAATTGTCGAAGAAAAGCATAAAGTCGAATGGGAAAATCTCGAGAGTTTGCAGGATGGATGCGAAAGTTTGTGGATATCTCGAGTTCCGGAAAACATTAGAATGAACACCGATGTTGGCAATGGGTATAGTTACTTAATGAAGTTGGTGTGAGTCATCATTTAAAATATCTCCTTTCCATACAAAAAACTTATTTTGTTAAAACCCCTTTTTTGTAAGACTCTTCTGTTGTTAATTACCGTTTAATTATTCGGGGAAAAAAGCGATTGTTATAAAAGGCCATGTAAACAGCAACTAGCTTCAGAATACCGCCACTGAGGAAGGAGATCATTTGTCTCCGAAATATCGATATTTGGAAAAATAAAAAACAAATAGTGCTTTAAGGAATAATTCTGAGTTTTCCTTCTAACTTTTCCGGGTTTATTTAGAAGCTGCACACCCATTTCATCCAAATTAAATATATGGGAGGGCTTTCCTAAGATACCATTTTCCACCATCACTTTTGCCAGAAAGTCGAAAAATTCTTTGACATCATCAATATTCATTCCTTTGGTTCTGGAGAGCCTCCCGCCACAATTCCGATATTGTATCGAGCGCACTTCGTGCTGGTTTAGGAACCTATCACGCCGTTTTTTACGGTATTGACGGTGTTCGTGGATGATAGACTCTACACTACCAATACTAATGCTGAGTTCAGCCAAAATGTCTCGAATATTCATCCTACGGTCCTCCAAAAGGAGTTTTTCTACGCGGCAAATGTTGTCTGGTGTGGTGTTGGTTCGCGGTCGACGATCACACGGTTCATTCTCGACGGTTTCGCGACCATCCTTGAATGCTTTGGCCTATTTAAACACAGCAGCCCTACTCAGGCACTCACTACCGAACTAATTTCGCAAGCAAACGCAGAAAAATTTCTGTGTTTTTAACGCCTTCCCTCACTAAAAAATGAATGACAATACGTTGCGCAACGGCGGTCGTAGCACGCGCGTAAAACATGCACTCCCGACAAAAACTATGCCGAACTATTTGTAAGAGGACCTAGCTATCACATGCTCAAGCTTCGACCTTCAAAACATGCATGCGCGCCATCTACAGCGTTTGTCTCGATCATATTTGAACCGCCCTCCTATTATACTTTATCGTTAGAATTATGAAATGATTCGACAATGATTGTCATGTTGCTATCACACATATAATTATTTCGTTTGAATTGCATATGATAAAAAATGAATGATTAACAAAAAATCTTTCCTTTTCACAAGATAGCCGTTCTTTTTCAGGACGTAATGAAAACGGAAGGTGAGTATGCCATCAATGGGGTAGGGTTTTAATAATCTGCGACTGATCGGTTCGGTGCGCAATGCCGTAGTTTGGCTTTGCGTTTTTAGTTAGAGTAGGTTGATTCGGTGCTTGAATTCGAGTAGTTTATTTCTGGCACCGTGTCGGTGAATAATCGGGAACGTGTTTTTATTTTGTTTCTTGTATCTCCTTTTCTTGACGTACGATTCGAAAGAGATAAAAATGAATTGATTAAAACAGGAATAAGTGCTTTTTTGGAAGCCTTTTGAATCGGGAATGTGGACCGATGGATAAAAATTTGTATTCGGACTTAGTCTGCTCGTGGGAGATCTGCGATCGAAATTCCGCTCCGAACTAGCTACCCTACCAGCAGCCACCTTGGACTACTTGATCTGTTGGGTATAGTCCGTTGGAACATACCAAGACTTGACGTATATAACCGATGAGTGGTCGGTTTAGATTTTCCTCGGGAAATCGCGAGCGTACGGACGACGAAGAAAATTCATTGCGATATGAGTGTGGGGGAAAATATTATGTAACGAACCGATTGCCTTACTTCTTGAGTGCACAACATTCATATACAGTTTACCTAGTTTCATCCGGTTTTATTTGATGGAAAAAATTACTACTGTATTTTCTCTTATTGTGCATACATAAGTAAATTAATAATTAAATTCTCTTCTAAATTTGATTGCAAGAGTAATGATATTACAATAGACAAATCCGAAATTAAGTTTGACCTGTTTTTAACGCCAAATAATATTATTCGTTTTGCGACCAATAAAGGGTTTTCCAATAAGAGGTGTTATTTTGAATAGCCCGCTATTTCGGTAGATGTCACTTTTGAAACTGTCATTTTTTGACACTTAACAAGCAGAAGCTACGCTATCAATAAAAATGGAACGACATACCCTTCAACAACGCATTAAAATCGTTAAAATTCACTATAAAAATAGTTTAAATTTGGCAGAAACGGTTCGTAAAACCCGAACATTTTTGGGTCGTCGTGAAGCACCTTGTCGGACCGCAATACAGAAATTGATGGAAAAATTGGAGCTGTTGGGACAACTTAGTGATGTGAAGAATAAAACCCGTGCACGTCACTCAAGAACAGCCGAGAATATTGCTGCTGTAGCCGAAAGTGTTGAAGAAAACCCCGGTTTGTCCATTCCTCGTCGTTCTTTGGAATTAGGCATTCCACAAACGTCATTACACCGTATTTTGCATAAAGATTTGGGTCTTAAGACTTATAAAGTTCAGTTAACACAAGAACTCAAGCCGGTCGATCATCAACAATGTCGTGTCTTTGCTGATTGGGTCCTTGAAATGCATGAAAATGATCCGGAATTCCATAGAAAAATCATCTTGAGTGATGAGGCCCATTCCCACCTCGGTGGCTTCGTCAACAAGCAAAATTGTCGCATCTGGGGCTCGGAAAACCCAAGAGTTATTGATGAAAAGCCTCTCTATCCTCAACGTGTGAGTGTTTGTGCGGTTTATGGTCCGGCGCAGTCATTGGACCTTGCTTTTTCGTAAATGAGGCGGAAGCAACTGTTACGGTGAATGGATTGCGCTATCGGAGATGATTAATGATTTTTTATGGCCGGAATCGGATGGTATTGATCTGGAAAACGTTCACTTTCAACAAGACGGCGCTACGTGCCACACAAGCAACGAAACCATTGATCTTTTACGCGAAAAGTTTCCAGACCGTGTTATCTCTTGAAGAGGTGATCACAATTGGCCACCGAGATCTTGTGATTTAACACCTTGCGACTTCTTCCTTTGTGGCCACTTGAAAGAAAAGGTCTACGCCAAAAGCCCAGCGTCGATTCAAGACTTCAATGATGGAATTCGTGAGGCTATCGAGGACATAGGGCAGCCATTTTGCGATTTGTTTCTGGAAAATTTCATGAAAAGGATATGGTCCTGTAAGCGTGGTCATGGTGGCCATTTGTCTGATGTTATTTTTCACTATTAAAGGCATACCTATCTCATTATAATGAAATAAAGATCCGATCATTTATGTTAAAAAATGGCATTTTCTTTAACATCAAAATAACACCCCTTATTGGAAAACCCTGTATATCGTTGAATTTCTGTTGCATATCGAACTAAATATGAATTATATTTTAAGGTTTCATTGTTCTAGCCAGTACACTAAATACCTAACTACGTTCACTTCAAAACACAATTTATCATTCACTGAGCCTGGATGAAGCAATCTGAATATAAAATTCATAACCAACACTATGCCCTTAGATACATGTCACCTTTTGAAGCTAATTATATCCTTCTTTCGTGATCACCAACCAAATAAAATTCACATATACGAGTATAAAGCTGAACGACATTATCCACAATAGACAAAAGACATGTACGACCCTTTCGTGCTTCTTTTCCATACAAAATGGTAGAGTACTTCAACCATGGTCATTTCGTCATTATTCTTTGTCGTTTGGCGTTTTCTTTTTTATTTTAATACATTTTCATGTCTACCTTTACGTTTTTGTTATTCTTGTTTTCCTTTTTTCTTTTCCACCAACCCTTGATATATCATTTGGTGACCACGACCATCATTCACATTTACCATGGTGTAGCCAACAACATTCACTCACTCAACTCACCTCACCTCCAAAATGATCCGTTTGTTGTGTGTATGAAGGATATAACCTTATTCTCTTGCCCCATTTTGAATGCATTTCAATTTCGGGCGAAAAAATAAAGCGACATGTACACAATGAAAATGGAAAATGAATGACAGCTGTGTCCGCCATCTCTTTAAGTTTTCGATGGTGAATGTATGCATGCTTTCAATGTTTTTTTTTTAGTTCTGGTATCCTTGTTAGTGGTTAGATATTTTTATTTTTCTCCGCTCTTTTTCGCGTCTGTTTTCCCGCTGCTCCTTTTTCTACATACATAAATACAAACACTTTCCTGACACGATGATGTTGGAATTACATAAATTACGTAAAGAAAGTTCTTTTGAACCTGAATAATACACAGATAACAATCGATTTTCATTCAAAGAGCCATATGTTGATTGTATTTTTAGCGAAACGATAGAAGGATACGTGGATGATAATAAATTTAGAGCTTTTCTTTTGTGTTTGGACGCCTTTGTAGGAATGATGAGGATGTGAGGTTGTACGTTATGGCTGCGAGAATGGAGCATTCGATTTTCAGGAAGAAGTCCTTAAACCAGATCTATTAGAAGAACATAAGCGAACCCCTTATTCAACCATTTAGCACCACATGTGCTTGGGTACAAGATTCCCATTGAAGGTTTTCTGTATCATCACCAATTAAAGGCTGCAAACTAGTTCATACCAGATGCTTCCTAAGAGCACTATTAATCAAGTCATTCAATTTTCTTTATAACCCGTTGAGTGCTGCAAGGATGACACCTTCTTTAGAATCATCTACACAAAGAAAGATAACATCAATGCGATAAGGCATGAACACTACTCCTTTTGGTTGTCACAAATTTAATAGAGAAATGTGTCATCTTAGAATCCGAAACGGCTCCTTGAAAAAAAATGTATAGAAATGGACGGTATCTGAATCAAAGGACAGTTGGAAAGGTTTCTTTGTAGAAGGATGTATTTTAAAATATGTGAAGCGACATTGAAACTATACTGACAAATTATTGTATGAAAAGTTTCAGTTCGAAAGTAGACGATTCTGCTATAACACAATCAGACTTTATGAAAGAGAAATATTCTCAATTTAATATTTAATTAACAAAATTAAATACCAGCGAAAAACACCTTCAAATCATGCATCAAAGGACAAATTCGGTTGATATTGAAGCTAATCTAATTTAAATCCCCACGAGTAGTACTTTATCTTGATTTCGTGATAACAGGAAACATATTCTCCCTGTCAATTCTCAAATCGTATTTAGATGAATTAGAGGGAGTCCTTTCAGCCGATTCTGAAAGATTCACTGCTATTCGCCACCCTTAATGTTGTAATCGAATTTAGTAACCAACCGGGTGTTTTGAGTTCAACTACGCAAACATTCCCGCTTAGCTGGTCGATTTAAGAGCAAATAATGACGCTTTGGGGTATTAATCTCCCCATCCATTTACTGGTAGAAATGTGAAGGGTTGAAATCATAGAGAAAAGTGGGAATCTAAGGACAATAATTTCCAACTTTTATTTTTACTGGATTCTTTAAAATGTAAACATTTCTATAAGATTTCATTTTCGTTTAAGGTTGATTGATTTTTAAGTAGAAATAAATTTGGTTATGAGCATCTGAAATTAATAAACTGCAAAAGACCAAAAAAATAAGTTCTGAGATATCTAATTTCGCCTGTTTTTCCCTTTCTGTTTAATAGTGTGCAGTTGCCATTGCTTCTACCAGTTTGAACTAAAGTAAATGCCATATTTCTAAACGTATACAAGATTCAAGGGAACATTTCTCCCAACCAACGGTGATGGATTAAAAACTCCCTTTCGCATCTTTCTAGGGTCGTTAGCGGAATAGTAAATGCTTCACCGTCATGTTTCTTAGGTCTCTTTAAACCCATTCTAACAACACCCCATCGGAAAACACCTCTCCTCGTGTCAAACCTTAAGTCTAGACTCTTGAATTCAATTCGATTCGATTATATAGCATTTGATTCATGACACATTTCATATCCCGCAATCGGATTAGCTTAGGCAAGAAGCAAAAAAAAAATTTAACTTCATCCCCTAAATGGGAATTCAATTGTTCCGGGTAAGAGTAGAAATTTTTGCTTTATTATGTATCCACACTAAGTAAAGCGGGAATCGACGTTTAAAAAAGGAAGGAAAAAGAAAAACAAAACCTAGGAAAAAGGGATCATACGGAAGATCAAGATAAAAAGAGACAAGAGGAATGGGTCTTTCGCATGATTTGCAGGGGATTCCTCCATTAATCGGTGCCGGTGTTCGCTTTGCATTGCAGGGTGACTTCGTAACTAGAAGATCCTGTTTAACGGATCAGAACTATCAGTGGTTGTTAATAGGTGTGGAATTATGTATATAATGAATATATAGGAAGATGCAATTTATTTAGGCAAGCATGTATGAGTTGATGGAATCGCTGTGTCATTTGAAGGTGTGGAAATGACTGATTGCTTTTTTGATCAAGGTGATGTTGGTGTATGTGTCTAATTTTTGGAAGGTAATAGTTATGCATAAAATCAACAGCTTGAAGGAACGTTTGCATTTATTCGAGCATACTGTATTGATTTTTCCTTGCAATTGTTCTAAAACTTGCCGAGAAAGTTTCGTTACTAATTTTTCTCAAATAAAATGTCCCTGTATCCATTTTATGCGTTAAACAGTTTGTTAGTTTGAAATAAAGCTCAGGAAGTCCATAGAATCGAAATTTCGAATTGACAATGTTCAGAAAAATAAGAAACCCGCTTAAAAAATGACCTTAAAGTGATGAAGTAAATCTAATTGAATTGGTGTAGCATGTTAATAATTTGTGTCAAAGCGGAGCTCCCATAAGAATTATTAAATCTTTTGCCGAGATTTTGAAGCGCGCTTTCATTTTTCAAGCAATTTTATTTCATACTTTATAAAAGCTAATTTTATCTATAAGTGACGGACTCTTTTATTCGATGTCTAGCATTCGCTGCGTACAGACGTGTTTTTGAAAATATCTATGTCTAACATTCTTGCGTATAGGCGTGTTTTAAATCGCTCCTGTGAAGAGTTTTCAAAAATTAAATAAATTTTTGTAAACGTCAGTCCGAAGCTAATTTTTATTGAAAAAACCATATACTCGTATGAGCGAAATCTCTATCGAATATTATTTTACTTCGATTAATAAAGAAAAGCGGAGAACCCAAGAAAACTTCAGGACCGCTGGTATGGAGGAGCCCGACGGCTTCAATGAACAGACAATGAACAAATAATCAAACTGTGAAAAGAAAGTTACGAACTAAGGCGATAGGTACAGTCCCTCAAAGATCTATATTATTCAAGAAAGGGATGAAGCCCAAAAGCCACAGCCGCAAAATCACATGCCACAGGAAACAAAGGCGAAGAAAAGTGCAAAGCAAGCAATTCCAGGAGAAATCCTCAGTGCTGGTAAAATCAACGTGAGTCAAATTTTTTTTTTTTTTTTTTTTTTTTGCAAAAATGGAAGTTGAAGTAAGCATTGAACGTTACTTTGATAAAGATAATGATAGAAATTTTATTCAGTAGTTAAAAAATAAAAACCAGGAGAAAAACCAGCTCGCATATTCTGCCAGTTCGTCTGAAAAAAGCCACCAAAAAGGCAGAAAAAGTTCCGCCGATCAATCCATTCGGACAAAGCGGAAAAGCTTGGTTCGACTATTGGCATCCGAAAATAAACTAAGCAATTTCGAAAACAAAAGAGTTAATACAGGAAAATTAACTATTAAAACGTTATCACTGGTTGCTTTCATGTCAGCCAAAGATGCGCTGAATTCTGAAGAGGATCCAAACTTCATCGATACCCCAAATAGTGAAAACAAGTTGGGTAAACAGACCAACGCTCATGTCAGAAGGGTTTTGTATTCAATTTTCAAAATGCAGTCACCAGATTCAATAAAGTCAAGAAGCATGTCAATGACGATTTTATTGGAGAAACTGTGAAATTCGAAGATCATACTATCATTGACAAAGTTGAACGAATTTAGACTTCTGAGGTTTTTGTTATTGTTATACTCATAAATATCTCCCTTGATAATTATTTCAGATGACCATTCGCGAGGGAGGAAACACATTTTTCATGTATTTCCCCCCTGTGCCCCACTGAAGCAAAAACTGACAGTTTAAAAACTGTTTTGAAAAGCTCCCATGAAAACTTTCATTTCATACTCATATCAGCTACGTTTGATGAATTTTTTTTCAGGGGCCACTCTGCTGTACTGTTATCATCGATTAATAGCCAATTTTTTCGAATCCTAGAGTTGTTACAAAACCCTTTTGCTAGGAGCCCTCTCCTGCCTCCTTGATTTGTTTCACTTATGAGTATTAATTGTAGGTACTCATCTTCAGTCATTCATTAAATTGAATCAAGTGTACAAAGCATGCACCTTAAACGTTGAAATTGGGGCAAAATAACCCAAAATTATTCAATCTTCGCATTTAAAACAGCCACTATTTTGTTTTACGATTGCTGACACCACTAGCTGAACCGATTCTCAAAGATATACATGACACCTATCATTCCTGAAATTTTCATGCAAATCCTAGCAAAACTGTAGTGTCTGAGTCGGTAAAACGCGCATGTTGTTCCATAGCCATATGTTGCCACAGTAATATATGCAGCGCATATTGTTCCATAGTAATACAGTAAAATTCAAACCGCTATAACTTCGCTAAATGTGATTCAATCTTTATGAAACTTGCAGGGTTGATCAATCTTATAAATAGTCATCTGCGTACTGAATTTCATTGAATTCAAGGGTGTCGTTAAGATTTTATTCAAGAAAACATAAAATCGATAAATCATACTATTACTAACAAAGTTGAGTGAATTGCGACTTCTCACGTATTTGTTGTTGTTGTACTCATCAAGGCCTACATTCTTGATTTTTTTCAGACTTTTCGGATCACAGGTGTCGAATCGCGAGGGGGGGGGGACACAAATTTTTCGTGTATTTCTCCTCCCTGTGCGCCCCTCGAAGAAAACTTCGCCAAACTAAGACCTGTTTTGAAAAGTTCTAATCAAGACCTTTCATTTGATACCCATATCGGCTACCTTCAATGAAATTTTTTTTTCGGGGGGTCACTCCCCTACATGGGGAGACCCCCCTAAAATACCTTATAAAATTTTTTTGCAGTTGACCTTTGAAGAGAGCAACACTTTACACCTACATACAAAATTTGATGCTTCTAGCTTAAGTAGTTTCCGAGAAAAACTGCTGTGACACACGGACGGACGGACGGACGGACAGACAGACAGACGGACAGACAGGACGCGATTTTAGAAGGGTTTTGTAAAATTATTTTACAAAACCCTAAAAATCAGACCTTTTGTTGAAAAGTCTGGTCTGCGGAGCGTATGCGTTCAATCTTGTTCAGGTGCTGAACAAAGCTGCACCAGAAATTGAATTTATTTCTGTCAAAACCTTTGCAAAAAGAAGATCAACCGTAGAAAAGAAGATTTTACCACTTTATTTGGTACAAATCTCAAACAAAAGTAGTCCAAGTGCCATTCGACAAATAAGGTACGTGAATTTCAGAGTGGAGAGGTAGTAACGCCTTTAGAAAGCCATGCACTATCGGTACATAAACTGCAAAGAAAAAAATTATACTGCGTCAACTACGGTGCATTTGGTCATCCAGTACTACATCGAAGATGTCTCCGATATCAAGATGCAAAAGTTAAATTTATTCTAAAACAAAGGCAAGTACACCGCAGTGTGATACCTTCCAACTACTTCAAAGCCTAGAGTATAATTTGCACTCGTCGCTAGACGATCCGCAGATGATGCTGTATACAATGGAAACTGAAACTAGTACCAATGAGCTGTAGCTTAAAATTTAATTCTTTATCGGAGTAAGCGCCAAGCAAGACTCAAAATTTAAATTTGTTATTCACCGTTTAAATCTTTCAAATGTCTCAAAATAACTTGCCATCGAGTCACATCCCCATGAATAGGCTTCATCTCATTTCAATCAACGTGACTATCTCTTGGAATTCATCGTCAAGCAAAGCCTCACACCATGCTTCTCAGTGCAACCCACCTAAATTCATGCCACTCGATGACATTCAAGGATTTTGAACTCGTAAGAAACAATAGGGTAGACGGTAATCGGGGAGGTGGCACCGAGATATTGGTTAGAAGGCGTTATTATTTCCAAAATATTGATAACGGCAAATTCAAAAACTTTGAACTTTTTAAAGTGTTCCTTATCAAAATTTCACTGCTAGGTGGGGATATACTCTTTGTTATCTCTCCTTCTGCAACTGCTCGAAACGTTCTCAAGTTCAAGGAGGAGCTCAACAGGCTGCATAACTTCTTCTTCTTAGCACTACAGCCCCTCTTGGACCTTCGCTTCCTGCAAACAGTGCCTCCAAATGTCTCGGTCCATTGACTGCGTCCTCCAAATCCAAAATCCAAGCAGCGATGAACCGTCTTCGTCAACACAGTCAGACCAGCGTTTCTTCGGTTCCCCCACTGGCCTCCGGCCTTCAGTTCTCCCAACGAATACCTTCTTGGGTATCCGTTGTTCGTCCATACGATTCATATGTTCAGCCCATTGCAGTTTCCGCAGTCTTACAATTGTTGAGACCTCTGGTTCATAGGAAGCCAGTCGAACGTATGACTAGATTTCCGCTACATGCAAAGTCAATCAGGCGCTGGCCGTTGTCATTTGTTTCATCGTGGAGGCTATATCTTTCAGTCGTTCCCCGATGAGATAGCTCATTGCCAACCTTAGTGTTGAAATCACTTTAAATTATTTTCGTGTCGTTTGTGGGCAATGAGTCGACCAGTCTTTCCAGGTGATTTTAGAACGTTTCCTTTATTTCTTCGTCCTTTTCTTCGGTCGGAGCGTGAACATTTACCTGCCATATTTTGAAGAATTTCGCACACAACCATTCATTGACTGCTTTAAAATCAATAACGTGCAATTTGAACTCCCTATCCACAATGGAGGCGACTCCGAATTCTCTATTTCCAGGAGGCTTCCGACTTTTGAATATTGTGTGCGATCTCTTGTCTTGAATGTCGTTTCCAGTTCAATTCGTTTCCTAAACTGCCAGTATTTTTAATTAATATTAACTGGCCTGTTGTAAAAGGTCCTGAACAGCGTCAGGGTTATTGAGTGATCTGACTTTCCAGGCTACAATGCCATAGTCCTTTTTTCGTTTGTAAGATCATTGCCGCGAGTCCAATCCATCCTGAAGCCTATCTGCAGGTTTTGAAACATTTAAAGGTTTTCCAGGGACGGGGAGTTAGCCGGTCGCCCAACCTCCATTTAGCGGCATAGTTATTACGTCGATTCCGTTATCAGGCGCGGAAGATTCGCCTTCACCCTCGCACGTCCTCACAAAGGAAGTGTAAGTAGGATTTAGTAGCCAAGCTGTAGATGTATTTACAATTATTAGCATTTCTCGGCATTTAATGTTACATTATTGGCGACCCAGTAAACCCAATATGCGACCCGGAGAGCATTTACTACCATTTAATTGGGGGGTTCGGGCTTGGGACCGTCTAAAGCGGTGTTTGGCTGCATAAGTACAAGTACTATATTCTTGCTGGTGACCTGAATGCCCGCCACACATCATGACATCGAAACAATATGGAAGGATATGTAACACCAACCATCGTAAGATTAAAAAGATTCCATCCTCTTACATGCATCAACAATATTTATTGGTGATTTTCGGACTGCAACCATCCCTTGTTGACTTTATTGAAATTACACTTGAAGAATGTCCGGAACTTAATCCATTCATACTTCAAAAGTGATGTTAGCAATTAATGGGCAGAAAAACTGAGGGGTATAAGCCCACAAGACACAGATGGCGTTTTCGCGAAAGTGAATAGTTTATTCCGTAAGAAGTCTCGAGTGAAGGGTTCAAATATTGGAGTTGCTAGTGATGAGATCTATCTTCTCGATACTTTCACAGGTCGTTAAAACAAAAGTTTCCGACTTCAAATCAGACCTGAATGGCGGATTTATCTTTCATTTCAGTGAAGTATTGATATCTGATCATACTGAGCGAGAATCTTATTGATTATTTTGTCAGCTATGAAGACTTGTGTTTCATATTTCGCATGATAAGCAACAAGAAATCATTTGGTATCGACGGTATTCATAATAAAGTTCTTCGACATTTGCCTGAAGTTAATGCTAGATACTAGTGGATATTGTGCAACAACACAAGAATAAATTTCCAAATGTGTGGAAGAAGGCCAAGGTATTTCTGATAATAAAGCAAGGAAAAGGATCTTCGTGCCCTAAAAGCTATCATCCGATAAGCTTGCTGCCAAACAACAGCAAGGTATTTCGACTGATACTAAGCAAAGCATTTAATGAAAAATATGAGTTGATGCCGAATTGCTAATTTGGTTTTTATGCCAGGCGTTCGACCATACATGCGATAACGAGAGCAACGTCAGACATCTGCTGGAAACTTAACAATAGAGAATGTGTTGGATATCGTGTTATCAGATGGACTAATTTTCAAACTCTTTCAGGGCAGGCTCCCTAGACACCTTCTCGCCATCTCATTTGTTGCAATTGATGGAAATCTGACGACAATGCGCGGCTTCAATGGATAGAATGGTCTACAGCAGGGAACAGTTCTCAATATTCATTCCCAAGCTTTTGGATGGTTTCGATTTGAACGTCTCACCAACGCAATCATTGATAGCGTTTGCTAATGTTCTGATGATACAATATATATGGTAGCCCGAAAAGCAACAATAGTTCAAAGCAATCTTCAAAAATTTTTTAGTGATGTGCAGCTCTACTCCGACATTTGGCGAATGAAAATCAATGCGCAGAAGTACGAAACAATTCTGTTTCGGATAACGCTCCATAGAGCCAGTCAAAACCTGAAACGTTATTGAAAGGATTTCCTAATTATGGCTAGTAAGGTAGTTCAGAACGGACTCTGCATAAATCCCGTGTTCAATAGCTTGGTGTTCATCTCGATCAGTATCTGTACTATAGTGAACATGTCAAAATTATGCTCAGCAAAGCACAAAAAGTAGTCATGGCCCTTCGAAAACTCTCATTCCAGATACATTGATCGAAAGGTCAAAATTGTCTGTTACAAGACCATGGTTAGACCAATTTTGACATATGGATGTCAGATTTTGTACAGCCAGAGTGCTAGTACCACTAGATCAAGATTTTCCGAAAAGAATTATGCATACACAGGTTCGTACAGAAAGCCTGAGATGAATTGAAATTTATCAAACTGCTAAAATGACGAAAATCGATATCTACATTTTTGGACTTCTTCGGAATTACATCGCAAGATCTGTAGCTGTGAGTGAAAACTCCTTGGTTTTGCAGCCATTCCTCCCTACAGACGGGTGTATTGTATCTATCATTTGCGATATGCTTACGTTCAGGAAGTTTTCAGTAACAATTCAACATATTAGCTGAACACTACTGTTGATTAAAATTGAATAGATTTCCTCTCCCTTATGGACCGCAAACAACCAAGTTTAAAATAAAGTAAGCGTTCAATTACATTAATTCAATTAACACTTAAGATGTTATAAATGTGTTTTATTCTAATCGGTCGGTATTGCCGATCACCTTCAGCGTCAAACACAAATCTACTAGTGAAACAATTATAACAAACGCAAGGCCATTCGATAATAACAGTTAATTTTAGCATATATCATTCAGTCGAATTAAATTAAATATAAATTGCCGGGCTATCGTCAATATTTTATAAAAGTTATGTTATGTTATAGTGAATGAGTAAGGAATTTTAAATGTCCGTAAAGGACTGCAGCAATGGTGTGCGGCCTTGGCGAGCGAAGATGTTAGTGCTCGCCGAAATTGACCTTGTCTGAGGACTCATGAATGCGCTGATAGACTAAACACCTCCTTGGTGGCCGTGAGGCGCCTTCAAGCTGTGGGGTCCCTCTTTGACCGGGAGGGAGAGGAGAAAAGGAAGTAACAGAGTAGCGAACCCCAGCCCCAACGCCCCCAGCTGGTGTTAGCCACTTTTATCTTTTGGGATTCTCCGAACATAATGTGCCAGCTGGTTTCATTTGTCAACCGATTCAAGCAGCACTGTGACTATATTCTCCGGGGAGGGCTCTCCCGTCTCCGTCGGGTGAGCGATGTATCTCCTCGTGGACAATCATTTCCCTCGCATACTTGCTTCGACGCAGGTAACTAGTGCAGGTAAGTTGGCCACAAGTCGACTCAAAGCCGATATTCCCAAGAAGCCTTCTCAGCAGTTGCCCTGATTTGCTCAGAGGTACTCATCTTTGAGTCGATCAGTAGCCCCAGGTACTTCACCGCTAGCTTCGATTCGATTAACATGTCTCCAATACTGATCATCTATACTCTAGTGATTCTCTTTTTTGTCAAGATGACCACTTCGTTTTTCTCCAGTGCTAAACCGAACCCGCAAGCAGTCATCCAGTCTCTCACTCGGCGCATTAGCATACCTAGCCTAAGTTGCGTTTGTTCAACGGTGCGTCTAGCGACCCTATGTCGTGTCGTGGAGTAGGCTTTGGTCTTTCAAGTAGTCCCTCAACGGTCGCATCAGATATTCTGGAACTTGAAAACAACTTTGAAAAATTTTTCCAGCCCAAAACCTTCAAGAAGTAACCACTTCTGACCTTTCCACAAAGTTTCATGGCTGTAGCTTCTATAGTTTCGGAGAAAAACTGCTGTGACATACGGACGGATGTACAGATGGACACAGGTCGTGATTGCAATAGGGTTTTTTATTCTAGTAAAAAATCTTAGAAATGGTATCATTATAGGATCACTTGTGTGTCTCTGTTATAGCCGATTCGCTACGAATTTATTGCCTTTAGATGAACACATAAATTTGGCTGTGATTGTTGTGCTATGGTATGTGCAAGCGCAGCAATCGATGTCGTATCACCTCACTTTGGGGATTCCCAGAAGTTACATCGGCTACGGCTGCGAGCAAACTCACCAATAGGCTAAAGAATGAAATAACGGCAAATCGTCGAATCGACAAACTCCACAAACCGTTCTCCCGCTCATTTATTATGGATTATACGCGGTCAGTTTAGATGATGGATGTAAAAATATTTTGGGCAGGAAAAACGGGCTCGCTATCAATGGTTTTCTCGAGATTTTCGTTGGCGAAAACCACGATTGAAAATTCGCACAAAAACTTCAAATTAAATTGCACAGTTCGAATCACACCGCTTCGCGTTCGCACTCAACTCCCTTTGATTAGCGGAAAAATATGAATCAAATCAGATTGCAAGCAATGACGAGAACGTCAGCGATAAGAATTTTCTCTACTACCGAAAATACTGTTTCACAAATGCATTTTACATTTATTCGTCGGCTTTCAGAGAAAAATCACAAGATTCGTGAAGAAAAGCACAGTCGCCCCTTCGAAGCACACTCGTTGCTTACCTCGACGAGACTCCCGCATGCCGGCAATGAAGGTTTTCTCCGCGAACCCTTAGCATGACAGCAACGGTGTTTTTTTTTTTCGAGATAAAACTGCGATGCTTTACTAAATTGCGTTGCAAAGGGGTTGCCGTCATCAAATTTATTTTTGTTTTTTTCTTTTGAATTTTTATCTAATTTTTTTAAATTGTTTCGTTGGAAAGCAATTCTTCTATTAATGGTAGTCATGGTGGTGGCGGGTTGTAGTATGGGAAAGGGTGCTTTCTCCGCAAATGTTTTTCGAACAGTTTTCCTGGGCGACTCCTCGATTACTTCAATATTATTTCAATATATTATGAGTTGTGATAATTGACGCAAAAGCTAATAAAGTTAGCCGTTAATATATATTATCTCGCCAAATTAAATAAATTTGAATGCATTGGGCTATTGGCAATGTTGCTTTTTTATAATTTTTTCATTAGTAGTTACGCGTCTAGCGCTGAAGATGGCCAGCAATGCCGATCGAAATGCATGCGTGTCGTTTAGAATAAAACACATATGTAACGTCTTAAGTGTTAATTAATTTAATGCAATTTTCCACTTGCTTTACGAGTACTTTAAACATGATTATTTGCGGTCCATAGAGATGAAAAAATCTATTTAATTTTAAAATGCGTAAGTGCATCATCAAATTGACGCTCTATTACCCATGTTGCGCAATGAAACTCAATTGAATACCGATAAAATTGATCACTAGAATAAAATTTTTGAATTACAAAACATAAACAATTTCAAAACATTGAACTCTTTCAATGCAAAATACAAAACATTGAACTGAATTTCAAAATATTGAACTCTCCTTTTCATACCGGTTGTCATGTGAGAAATAGTGGAGATCTCTCGATCCTCTTCTTCCAAAGGTGTCGAATTGATAAGAAAAGCTTAGCAAAAAATATTAATTTTGTGAAAAATCTTGCGAGTCAAATAGTGAATAAGGTGAAAATAAGTTTATAAAGTCAGTGATCATTAAAACTAATATGAAATCTTATTTGAAATCTCATTTAAAGGACACTTATTGTCATAAAGAATATTTGCTCCTAGTATCAATCAGAGAAATTTTATTGTGATGAAAAATTATCTCTTGTATAAGTTTTGGCATATAAAGTAATAAAATATAGAATTAATTGGCATGCACAATTTGTTAGCAAGTCAAAATCATCTGAGATTCAGAAACAAAACTAAAATTCATCTAAAAGCCTATTGATGTAAAAATCACTTGTATTAAACCTTGAAGATGACTTAAACTAACTGAAATGTTTAAATAAATTATATCTTAAGGCTTTTTCTTTGATAAATATCAATAACGTATCGTTTTTTTAATCCTCTTCGTAAAAGTTTATGTTGTCTTTGGTAAAAGCGAGGTTAAATCAATTTACAGTCTACTTCAAACACATCGAAGCACGAATCAGTTTCCTCGATTGCTAAACAACCCATTCAGAAAAGCAACGTTCAATTTATCCACTCTTCTGCTTTTCCTCCCTTCACCAGGTAAGCTAATTCGTTCAAATTCATCGAGATGTTTATTCATTCAAATTCATACCTATCTGAGACTTAAGCTAGAATCGAACCCAGATGTAACGGAATAAGGCAGAAACACTGCCACTGAACCACAGGATAGGTATCTTATCTAATGCTAAACTAAGTTTTCTACGTAAGGCACGTAGGAAATTTTCGTTGAAACTAATCTAACTGAATTTACACATGCTTCTAGTATACTTAATTAGTGTGGCCTTATGTAATTTGCCTACATTTATGTCCGATGTTCATTATTCATATAAAAAAGTCTACCCAAGTGCACTTACGATGTTTTATCAGTTTTTTTTTTTTTTGTGTAAAAAAGAGGTGACACCCTAGTATTATCTGATCCAAAGTTATTAATCCCCAATGTTCCAAAAATATAACGTCTAGGATTATTTGAAGATTGACTGAAAAACACAATGCCTCACCTGAATGGGTAAGGAGAATAAAATCATACGTAAAGTTGGCAGCGGTCGATATGGATAAAATTATTTTGCATTCAAGAGTTGATATTTCATGATGACCGCAAGCGTAGCGACGGGGAACCAACTGTCTTTCCTGTGGAGTGACAATTACATATACGCAAGAAGAATTGAAGTCATTGATTAGTTTCATCCGAACAATTGTTTGTTCCTCTAGGATGGTTACAAAAGTCATCTTCTGGCCGACTCAGCTACGATTTATTTTGCAGCTTGACTCATTTCCCTGCCACTATTTTCACCCTGCATTCATGATAATTTTCATCACAATAATTTCCTATAACTCTACACCGCAATCACCTTTAACTTTCACAAATGCACCGGTTCCAATCCTTCTATAATTACCTGCATTGAACTGTAATAAAGTATGTTTGAATTAAGAATAAGGCAAAAAGCGAATCATCCTCTGAAAAAAAGGAAACACCAAAAACTACAAGAAGTAACAACACGGCTGGTTGTAAGATAGAAACCTCCCGGGCGATGGCAAAAGCGATCCCCATCCACCACCGAAAACGAGACGATCAATCATCTTCCGCAGACGATATGTGTCCGTTACGAGGCAAAGAAGAAGAATTTCATATGAAACCAGAACATTGATGACGTTCCAAGGCATCATCGTCGGCCGAGTCAATACAAAAATATGATAAAAACAATAACAAAGTCATTTTTTTCCAACTTGCACTAGTCGTCATCCTCGTTATTGTCGGGTGCATCATCATCATCAGCATTCCTTGGATGAAAATAAAAACGTCTTAAGGTTTGCAGGAGCGTGCGATTTCACCTGCTCAAGATAGTACGTTGGGTTGATTGTGCGGACTGCGCTAGGGGACGTGTTCGGATGATTTTGTAGTTATCCACCTCGAAATAATAATAAGCGCGCGGTGATAATTCCACCTGCCCAATTGACTGACTGAGTGACCTGGTCGTTAAGGAAGACTCCTAGTGGACAGCGGATAGTAGTTGTCTGCTGGAGCCTTGCATTGTGAAAAATAAGGATTCGACTTGGTCATATAATAGCCCCGAAAACCATCCACAGAAAAGATCACACGTTGCATTGAGTTATTAATTACCTCAAGTGCACTTGGCCAGGACGTTGGTGCTTGGTGGAAGGTGGCACAAACCGTTGTTGACCACCAGCCGCAGCGGCAAAGAAAGTCCATTCTGATATTTTATAAATGCCCATTGTATCGTGAACGCTACTCCCTTTCGAAATCGATGTGTTTGCATTTTCCCTGCGGCGTCGGTGGGCACGGAAATTTATTCAAAAACACATTCACAAAAAAAGAGCAGATTTGCATAAACGAGGGAATTCCTAATTGGAATCCGTTAGTTGTTATTTCTGACGACTACGAGGACATGCAGGAATTCCACGTTTCGCGGAATAAAGAGGGCGAAGAAAGATCTGTTTTGTATGAAATATTTTCTTCTCCATGTATTTCATATTTTCAAGTAAAAATGTGCTGTTCAGAGTTGATATGGGCTACCTTTAGTTAATTTTTTAATAAGGAAGGGCTCAGTATGTAGTACAGAGTTAAAAATTTTCCCCGAATCAAAATAATAGTTAATAAGCCCTTACTACCTTCCACTTCCGTCTAAGGCCGAGATTTCTGGGTTCACACGACGTCATACTATTCGGGAATTTCAATAAAGTTCAATTCATTGTAATTATTATTGATGTCGCACCATTACGGCCTCCTCCATAGCGGGTTTCGTATGAATATTCAAATAATCGACCAAAATTGTTGGAAAATCAGTCAAGCTATTGTATCTCGCGGCAAGAAACGACACTTTTCATTTATCGCTCGCCCAACAAATATTCCATTTCGCAATACGTTTCCCGCTCATCTATGCGCTGGCCAATTTATTTATAGCGCCTGCCACATTTAATATTGTTTGCCTAAAATCTTATAAGACCGCATGCTGTTCGTATTCAAGTGGACATTGTATCCAATTCCTTGTCACATCCACTTGTTCCATTCTCCCAGGAATCCACAAAACCAACGATCGCCAAGTGAACATTCTGAATCAGATTCTCGGATGCTTTACCTCACCAAGTCCAAGCAACTTTGGACACATCCGCATCAACGCTGGACCAGTTACATGTGCTGAGATTGAACCCGTATCGTACCTGGTCTGGCAGACGCAGAGAATGCAACAACTATGCATGCGTGTGATCTTACCTGGCGCAATCACTTTGAAAAATGTAAACGATTTCTTACCCATGTCCAAACACTCATTTCATTATGCTACCACTTAAGTGGGATCTTTCTTAAGTGGACGTGCAGTAATTGATACAAACTAGGCCATTTGCATTAAATTTCTTCTTCCTTGAATGACTTGTATGAAGTGTTATTGGATGGTCAGGATGCATTAGGATACAGCTGGAAAGTATGCGTGCTCATGCTCGATGATGGCATAATTATCGATCGTTTTGGGGTAAAGGTCTACGAATTAGGAGTTGAAAGCATTTGAGAAAATATCTGTGAAATACCAATTGGTAACATCGATGAAACAATATTTAGCGCTACCTTCTTAAATCGCAAATTATTGAAACTAATTTACATTTGACTCAATATTTTGAAGTGTTTTTCCAATTTATCAATGGGTATATTGCTTACATTGTTTCTTATGGAATAAACTGGATTGTAATTAGGAGAATGCTTCTCTCAGAAAAGCTTCGTCCTCATGTTTAAAAAAAATTATTTCAATTGCATCTGCAAATTTACTAAAATGCTGAACTACAATTTCCAATGGACCTATTTCTGGGAATTATTTTGAATGTCTTTCATTTGATACTCTACTTGGATGTATTTGGTTAGCTGTTTTTTAAAGATAATCTGGGTAACTGATAAAACTCAACATAATGAACCTTGACAATTTCAGAAATAATCTATTCACGAAGTCTCATGAACATATTATTCTGAAAAAATACAGTAGCCACAAATTGAAAGACAGATTCCCAAACTGGTCAGTCCCTTTCAAAGCCCTTGTAAAATAATTTGATTCAAATGTGAATAACCGATTCAAGGAAAAATTAGTATATTATTGGTAATTAAATTTATTAATGTGGCTTTCGCAACGAGCTTACTAATTAATAATGCTTAAAATTGGAGGCGACCGTAATTCCCCTTCCAGCTATTTGCCTAAGTTAGTTATCAGATATTAGGTTTCACGACAATGAATTCAAAGACGTTTAATGATAGTATCCTGAATAATCATTTATGCGAGTGCTTACAAGTTTTTATGTTTTGAATCAAATGTCGTCGAACGTACGTTCCAAAATACAAGAAATAAATGAAGGTTTCAGGCAATAATTAAATCAAATATAGTAAATACTCCAATAAACGTCCGAATCATTTTTTCAAAAGAAAAGACTTCATTATAGAGTCCGAGTGTTCGAAGAATGGTTGGAGAAATATAGAAACGTAAATTTCGGGAGTAGATATTGAAACGGTACCAGCCTGATATGCGTTTTTAATTAGGTTGCAGCTGCAGAAATTGTTGCGAGCTACCCTCCAAAGCTTAATAAATCTGAATAGAGATGATAATGTGTTAATCTTTTATACGTTGTTCATGCCAAGTTGGAGTTTTCAATTCATTTTATGAGAATATCATACATAAATTACATTTACCTCCTGTTAGAACTATCTCCTTACCAAAAATACTACTTTTTTGCGTTTAGTTTGTATCAAGAAAAGCTTAGATAAAACCTCTTACTCAAGAAATAGTTCTATCGAAGATAAAGAATAAATTAACATTGATATTTTTTGTTAACAATCATAGGCCTATGGGGGTTTCTTAACCGACTTCCAAAGGAAAGAAAGCTACCAACTCATCACGTATATTTTTGTTGTTGCCTTTTTATGTATGTTCACGCATATCTTTTGAACGGAGATAGATAGAAAAGTCCTTTTCTGGCAAATTACACGTCTCTCTTCGCATTAAGTCACATTTAAAGAATATACAATTCAATTAACAGTAAAGGACTTCTACCGTTAAAACTAAAAAATTTCCGACTTTCCCCCGATTTTTCAGCATAACTGATCAATGCGTGTAAGGATTTTGATTATGGAGGTTTCAAATGAAGGACAACATATCGAACTAAAATATCTGGTTACAGAATTCTAATCATTTCAAGGACTCTGGAGATATTAACAGTTCAATATGCTGCATGGGTGTCGAGAAATTAAATTTTAATGATCTTTTGTACGAAAAATTTCAATTACTTTGCTCTCTTAAAGGATTTTATGGACATACAGATTCCTTGGTGACGGAAGATAAAAATGACGAGTATCGTTGATTTTCTGCATAACTGGTACACTTTAATCAATCATTTCTACCGCAAATCATCTATAAATTATTTCTAAATGCAAGAGAATTACAATTCAACATGACTTAGAGCAATTTCATTGGGGAACATTTCAGGATGCTTTTCTCTTCCGCATTCATTCTTCGCCCACTGATAAACCAATTAAAGAGACGTAAATGTTACCCATAGGCTATATAAAAACTCCGCCGAAGACGTTCCCGAACCCGTTTGAGAAAGGAGGAGGGAACCCCTTGTTTCCCCAACCCACAGATCTCATGATTCCTCATCCTAAACCCCCCGATTAAATGGTAGTAAATATTCTCGGTGTCGCACATTGGGTTTATTGGCTTCCATTAAATGCCGATAAACGCTAATAACTGTAAGTACAGGGTTTTCTAATAAAAGCTGTTATTTTGATATTAAAAGAAAAATGTCATTTTTTAATATGAATGATCGGGTGTTTATTTCATTATGAAGAGGAAGGTATGCCGTTAACAGTGAAAAATAACATCAGGCAAATAACCACTACGACCACGCTTATAGGACCATATTCTTTTCATGAAATTTTCCATAACCAATTCGCAAAGTGGCTGCCCTATGTCCTTGATAGCCTCACGAATTTCATCTTTGAGGTCTTGAATCGACGCTGGGCTTTTTCCTTCTTTTTCACGTGGCTCTAAAAGAAGAAGTCGCAAGGTGTTAAATCACAAGATCTCGGTGGCCAATTGTGATCAACTGTTGCTCCAGCCTCATTTTCGAAAAAGTAAGGTCCAATGACTCCGCCGGACCATAAACCGCACCAAACAGTCACACGTTGAAGATATAGAGGCTTTTCAACAATAACTCTTGGGTTTTCCGAGCCCCAGATGCGACAATTTCGCTTGTTGACGAAACCACCGCGTTGGGAACGGGCCTCATCGGTCAAGACGATTTTTCGATGGAATTCCGGATCATTTTCATGCGTTTCAAGGACCCAATCAGCAAAGACACGACGTTGTTGATGATCGACCGGCTTGAGTTCTTGTGTTAACTGAACTTTATAAGCCTTAAGACCCAAATCTTTATGCAAAATACGGTGTAATGACGTTTGTGGAATGCCTAATTCCAAAGAACTAATGGACTAACCTGGGTTTTCTTCAACACTTTCGGCTACAGCAGCAATATTCTCGGCTGTTCTTGAGTGACGTGCACGGGTTTTATTCTTCACATCACTAAGTTATCGCAACAGCTCGAATTTTTCCATCAATTTCTGTATTGCGGTCCGACAAGGTGCTTCACGACGGCCCAAAAATGTTCGAGTTTTACGAACCGTCTCTGCCGAATTTTCACCATTTTTGTAATGAATTTTAATAATTTCAATACGTTGTTGAAGCGTGTATTGTTCCATTTTTATTGATAGCGTAGTTTCTACTTGTCAAATGTCAAAAAAAGACACCTTCAAAAGTGACATCTACCCAAATAGCGGGCTATTCAAAATAACACCTCTTATTGGAAAATCATTTACATCTACAGCTCTGCTACTAAATCATACAAACACTTCCTCTGTGAGGACGTAAGAGGGTGAAGGTGAGTCTTCTGCGCCTGATAACGGAATCGCTGTAATGACCATGCCACCGGAATGGAAGTTGGGCGAAGGGCCAACTCCCCGTCCCTGCAAAACCCTACAAAGTTTTATAACCTGCAGAAAGGCTTCGGAATGGCTTGGACTCACGGCAACGACCTCACAGACGGAAAAAGGACTATGGCATTGGATCCTGGAATTTTAGATCACTAAATTACCCTGGCGCAGTTAAGGACCTTTTACAAAAGGCCAGTCAAAATAAATTAAAAATACTGATTATCAAGGAAACGAGCTGGACTGGAAATGATATTCAAGACATGAGATCGCACACAATATTCAAAAGTGGGGAGCCTACTCGAAAGCGACAGTTTGAAGTGGCCTTCATTGTAAGAGAGAGTTAAGGTAGTTGATGAATGGTTGTGTGCGATCCAAATAAAAGCGAAATTCTTCAAAAT
This sequence comes from Odontomyia ornata, assembly GCA_963969285.1. NCBI lineage: Eukaryota > Metazoa > Arthropoda > Insecta > Diptera > Stratiomyidae > Odontomyia > Odontomyia ornata. Next base: position 45,793,028 of record OZ017738.1, on the reverse strand, counting down.
CTTGCTGATCAATTTTCATGCCCCGGCCGAAGAAAAGGACGAAGAAACAAAAGAGACGTTCTACAGCCACCTGCAAAGACTATTCAATTCAATTCAATAATAAAAAAAAATATATAGATAATTGGCAATAGGATATCTCACCGGGGAACAACTGAAGGATAAAGCCTCCTTGATGAAACAACTGATAACGGCCAGCGCCTGATTAATTTTGCAAGTAGCAGAAATCTAGTCATACGTTCGACTGGCTTCTTGCATCGATGCGTACAGTGACTTGGGTATCACCAGATTGCATAACACGAAACCAGTATGCTTGAGTATGCTTGACATCCGTACACACTAAGGAGCCAATTGTAACTCAGATCATTACTTGATCAAAATAACCTATCGATGTCGTATGTCAATGACGTATTCATCAAAGACCAGCCCGCTACAAAAATTCGACATCGAAAGGCTTCCAACGGCGTCAGTGGCAAAGATTTTCACGGAGACCCTCGACAAACAGCTGGCTCCCATCTTATCAGACGCATCGGTAAAGATAAGCAACGAGCTCTAAATGGAAGTGAAAGCAGCTCTTAAGACCGTGGCAGAACACACGATTGAACATCAAGCCCGCCGCAAAACAAATGATTGATTCGACGATGAGTGCCAAGATTCATTAGGCAAAAAGAATCAGGCGTACAAAGAATACTTAGGTAGGAAAACCAGGGCGAAGAAAAAACATTCTGAAAATCTCAGGAGAGTAACGAATAAAATGATGAGAATTAAGAAAAAAATACTTCGACGACCAATTGAAAAGTATAATATACATGTAAATCTAGCGAGCAACAACACAAGACAAGCATACAAAGTAGTGAAAAGCCTGAAACGTGGTTATCAGCCGAAACCATGCTCTATCTTGATAGCATCCCAATATTATCGCTGATAAAACCAAGATTAAGGAAAGATGGGCATCATGTTTCAAGAGCCTCCTTAATCCTCTGCATCGGAGCCTATAGATGTCTGCGGAGTGCTTCCATTGGCTCCACCAATTTTGAATGAAGTTTGCTCTAACATCATAATCCAAAAGAATAATAAACCGCCGGGCATCGATGAGATTCCAATGGAGCTCATCAAATATGGTGCCAGCAGTGTTTATAACGCTGCTCATAAAGTTATCCAGCACATTTCGCAACAAGAACATATTTATTTATGTATTATTTTTGTTCTTTGTAATTAAAGATAGGGTAAGAGAGTAGAATTATTATGATGGGGAAATAAAATTAAAGGGAAATGGTTAAATGTTAGTAAAATTAGATAAATATATCGAGAAAAAGGTATATGTGACCAAAAGAAGGTGGAGATGTAACAGCGGCAATTGGAAGTTGCGAATGGGAGAATGCCGGTACACTGAAACTGGCAACAATCATGGGGACGCCCCAGACCCTGAGTGTCTCATTCAACCGGGCAAACAAAGAATGTCAGCAAGGGCAATTATGGGTCAGATAGAATGTGTTAGCGTGAAAGGTACCTAGCAGCTTACCAAGTTCATCCTCAAGTTCATAAGAAACTTACCGAGTTCGGCGACGAACCTTTGCAGGAACAAACCGTGGAGCAAATTTAGCCGCAAATCGATGGGCTACACTGCTCACGGCAAAATTTTGCACGAAAACCTTCTGACCCTGGAGTAGCTCACGGGGCGAGCCCGAAGGTTGTAACGTTGAGCTCCCTTGTGATAGGCTTCTTCCAGCTTAGCTCCGACGTGGTCTTGTTCGGCTCGCAGACGATCGTTGCTTGCGCCTAACTGTATTTCTTCATCCTCAAAAGCATTCAAGCTTCTAAGGAGGGCGTACTCAGAGCCATGCTGGATAGGGTGGTACCCGAACATGAGGAAATAGGACGAAACTCCTGTGGACTCACGAATCACCTTGTGGAAGACAATAAATGATTCCGAAAGATTCTCGTCCCACTTGCTATATTCGGACCCTATGTAGGCTCTGATGGCGTTCAATGTCGACTGGTTTGACCTGTCCGAGGCATTCGCTTGCGGTGAATGATATGGAGTGAAACAGTGCTGCACCCCATTGTCGCTCATAAGCTTAGCGAGTGTCTTGGAGACGAACTGCATTTCGTTGTCCGAGTGAAGCCACTCGGGAACTCCGAAGGTCAGAAAGATTTCGTGCTCCAAATATCGCACACAGTGACTTAAGCCATGGCTTGAGCCATATGAATTTACTTTCATGGTCCAGGACCACAAAAAATTGAGTAAGGACCACAAACAATTGAGTAAGTTAGCGTTGCAGGAAAACCAGTACTGATGTGCACTCGATCATCAGCAAGGTGCAAATTCTGAAACTTATCAGGTGGCTTCAGGATTTGCTCCTTGAGATGTTCATACTTGGGCTCCTCAAACGCAGACTCAGGAATCAAACCATCAATATGTTTGTGCCCCGGGAGGCAAGCAACGAGCGAGGCCACCCGCTCATCCTGCAAACAAGATCTCGATAACGCATCCGGCACAACGTTAAGGGCAGCTTTCCGATGTTCAATTTGGAAATCGAAACCTTGCAACTTCAGACTCCAGCGAGCCAATCGACCAGAAAGTTCTAACTGCTGCATCAGCCATTGAATACTGGCATGATCGGCGCTGATGGTGAAGGGCAACCCTGCAATATAGCCCTGAATCTTGTCGCAACCACGGAAGTAACCGCAGTTGCAGACATTAAGTTTTGGCAGACGGGTGTGTAGCCTGGGGTGGCATACTGAGGCCGGCTAGCGCTCAGTCGTGTCGTGGGACTTCCGCGACACCTTCTGCTTGTGCTGAGCCACCTTACATATAAATACTAACACGACACGACTGAGCGCTAGCCGGCCTCAGTATGCCACCCTGGGCTACACGCCCCCTCTGCCAAAACTTTATGTCTGCAACTGCGGTGACTACCGTGGTTGCATCAATCTCTTTACGCTCTGCCCCGCAGCTAAGCATTCCAATTTAGTCATGCTATAGTTACGTTGCGCAGCGTTGAGCATTATTGACATATATGCGATTGGATGCACTCCACCTTCGTCGTCTTTCTGGAACAAAACACTTCCAATACCCACTGTACTTGCGGCACACTGGATATAAAAGTGCTTCGTAAAGTCGGGGTTGGCCACTACTGGAGCAGAAATCAACAATCGCTTCACTTTATTGAACGCACCATTGGCGGAAGCAGACCACTTGCCCTTTAGTAAATCCGTTAGAGGGGCCGTAACGAGTCAAAATCCTGCCATGCCCATGAACCGTCGCACGTCTTTAGCCGTTCGGGGTTCAGGATAGGAGACTATACCTGAAAACTTCTCCGGGTCGGTGTGCAGGATACCATCACTTACTACATAGCCAAGATATTTGATTTCCTTCTTGACGAACTTGCTCTTTTCAACATTGATGGTCAAGTTGGCATCCCTGAGTAGTTTTGCAACAGTACTCAGGAGCACCAAGTGCTCATTAAATGTTGAACTCGTAACACGCAGGTCATCGAGGTAAACAAGTACCTTGTCCTGCAGCTCATACGGTATTACTTTATGCATCAGCCGACACATCGTTTGGAGAGCATTACATAAACTGAACGGAATGACCTTGAAATGGTACAAGGGCCTGCCAGGGACAGTAAAGGCCGTTTTCTCCTTACTTGCCTCATCCAACGAAATTCGCCAAAAAACATCCTTCAGGTCCAAACTAGTAATGAACCTGGTGCTCTACAACCATGCCAAAAGACCTTCAATCAGCGACATCGGATACGCATCCTCAACGGTCACATTGTTGAGGCGTCTAGTGTTAAGACATAAACGCGTCTTGCCAGGTTTTCTGACAAAGGTCACAGGAGAACTCCACGAACTTTGACTTTCCTCTATTACCCCCAAAGACACCATACGATCGAGTTCGTCATACAACAGTTTCTGTATAACAGGCGAGACAGCATAATACCGCTGCTTAGTGGGTCGAGCAGAACCAATGTCAATGTGATGAGACACGAGACTGGTTCTACCCAAGCCTTTCGTATTATACGACGGAAACTGTTGTCCAGTCGTTGCTGCTTTTAAAGGAAACGGATAGAATTCTGGGCTCGGAGGCTCTGTGGCTGCTTCGATTACGTTGACCTGGATTGGTGCTATCTTGAAGAGATCCCAGAAGTCAATTCCAAGATACACTGCGTCAACTAGGAATCTCATCAATTTTGTGTTGTTATTAAATCGCACCAATGTGGTGACATATCCTAGAACTGGATCTTTGTGCCCAGATGCAGTCTGGACTTGGGCATGCATGATATGCATATGCAAACCCAAGTCTGACAGTTGGTCCAAGGTTCTAGCTCCGAGGATAGTGAAACTGGCTCCACTATCAAGCAAGCCCGTCAATTTGCAATCCTTGACAAAAATCTCTGCGTATGGCCTGTTGTCACCAAGAATTGCAACAAATGTCTCCACGCAGGCATGCTTCAAGAGATGCCTGGCAAAGAAATATCTCCAGGATCTCGGAAAGCGACTCCGAAAAGGTCGTGCTTTAAAACTGGTGGGTAGTTCACGATCATCGCCCGCCTTTCCATTACTTTCGCCGTAGTCTGGTAATCTGTACTGGGGACTCGTGGTGACGCCAGTCGGTATTATTACGGCATATATCTTTCAATCCATGAGGATGGATTGAAGTTCATCGGCAGACAAGATTCCAAACCATCCGGTAACTGATCAAACGTTCCCGTCGAATTAAACTCATATGGCGGAATGGAAGGTCAACCATACTCAACTTCCAGCTCACGCCAAGTATTCTCAATCCAACGATACATCCAGACGAGCTCATGGATGGTAAAGAACTCATGTCCAGCTAAGTGGTCCTGCAACCTGGCACTCATATTTTTGAAAACTTGGTCTTGCAGGCCCGTGTCCCTAATCGGAGTCCTAAGTTGGAGAGCCATAGCCTCAAGGGATTCATAAAATTCAATGAACAGTTCATTGGATTTCTGCTTGCGGGTGAACATTTTTTCCAGAATATGAGCGTCATCAAGCCGGGAGCCAAATCGTTTCATGAACTCCATTTTAAGCTGCGTCCAACTCAAGTCTCTTTGCAGGTCACGTTTCTGCCAGTACCAGTTTTCAGCAGACCCCTGCAGGAGAACATCAAAGTCTCGGACGAGTTTACGCTCTGAGAGACCATAGTCTCTAGCCATGATACTAGCGCAAAACGAAAATTGACGTGCGTCTAAACCATTCGATTCATGATGAAACTTGAAACCCCATTTGCTAAATGGAATAATCGTTCGATGAGTCTCAACTGTCTGAACACCATCCCGGAACGAAAGCTGCGAATGAGGATCTGGCAAATCTTGGGAGGAGCGTAGTGAAAAGCGATTGAAATGATCTTGCTCATATTGCATATGCGGAAACATGGTGACAATTAAAAACAATAAAATACCACAGACCATCTAAATAATTTAAAAAAATATTAAAATCAATGAACAGAGGGCCAGCCCCGACAATTTTAATAAAATAAATGAATTAATAAATAACAGACGGACAAACAAACGTTCCAATACAATTATACTAGATATTAAATAGCAGACAGACAGGCCGACAAGTAAATAAATATATAAAATTTAAAAATTTTAAAACTTACTAGCTAGAATAAAAATAAAAATTCCCTATAATATACAATACTTTAAAATTAACCCTAACCAAAGCCTAACCGATAAACATAAACTCAACCTAAAATTACTCAAACCCAAAAACGAACTTAACCAAACTTAATCATTAAAACTTAAACTAACTGAAATTTCTCTAAACTAACAACCGTTAAACCAATTATCTAAAACTAGTCTAAATCAAAACTCTAATTAAGCCTTAATAATCTCTAATTAAGCTTAACCTAAATTCAATGACTTTAAAATTAACTAAATAACCTAACAGTAACCATTAAACAATCAATAATAAACCCTAAATTTTCAATAAGATGGCGAAATAAAAGAAAATGTATAGTAACAAGCGAGTGGAATGAGTGCAAGTGTATTATGGTTAAATTGAATTATAACAATTGATTTATGCTTTCATTTCTCAAAATCATCTCCCTAGGAGGTAAAGGAAAAGAAAGGGTAATTAAGTGTGATAGAAGTTAAAGTTTGCACACAACAAGAGCAGACAAACCACAACTGTGCCAGGCATAGCTATGGAACTTAAAGGCGGACTCTGCTCAAATTGTCACCACAAAGGGCCGACCAAGAGACCAGTATGAAGCTCAACGGATTTCATAATGGCTCGGACAAGGGCCGCACCAATCCTAAAGCTAAAACCAGATGGATGCTAGAAGAGCCGAAAGCGTTGACTATGCCTTTACTAAATATTTGGTAGTAAAAGCTGTGAAGTCAGTTCTCAACGCGTGAACCGAATTAATAAGTTATTTTGGTCTCCCATACAAAAGCATTACCGATCGAGGAACAGCGTACACTTCACCGAAGTTCAATTCCTTTTGTGAGTTATATAACCTACAACACATTAAAGTTGCAGTGCGAACTCCACGAGCTAATGAACAGGTAGAGTGGGCCAATAAAACAATTTTGTCCTATCTATGTGCAACCGCCGAAAACCAAAACAGCTGGGACGAACTTTTGCCATCGCTTCAGTGGGCTATAAACTCTCGAAAGAGTTCGACAACTGGATTTAGTCCAAACAAAATCATTCTCGATTTTAAATTGAAAGACCTAACGGAAAATCAACTTTTTCCGGACGACGTGATCGATATTAAAACTAAACGTAAACGAGCTATGAAAAATCTGACGAAAGAATGAGAACGATGGAAAGTTCGTTTTGATAACAAGCGTGCACCACCAAAACAGTATGCCGTCGATGACTTAGTACTCATCGAAAATGATGCCGCAGCGACTGGGGAAAGCCATAAGTTAGAACCAAAGTTTTTGGGGCCTTGTAAAGATTTCGGGTCCTTGGGAAGGATCGTTATCTAATCGAAGACATTGAAGGACTCCAAATTTCGACCAAGCTGTTTTGCTCAGTGTGTACTTCCGAAAAGCTTCAACCCTGGCCTTCTCATCCTCCCGAACTTGAAGACGATCCTGAAGATGATGAAATCGAGAACGATTCCGATGCAGGATTAGCCAGGCTGTCAGGCTAGCTCGTCCCGCCTGGACGTTTTTTGTTTTTATATTGAAGCCTTCGTCGACTATGCGCCAATCAGAATGCTCATTGTGTGACTGCCACCGTTTACGAAAGATTTAAGTAATTGCCGCTTGAAAATTTAACTTTAAAAATAAAGATGACTGATATCTGTAAGTGGTACAGCACGAAAGTATGTTTTTGTTTCAACATAATATAGTCCATAGACGTCGCCCTATACAATCCGTTTTTTGTTTTCGGTATTCTGATACACAACTATTTCCTCAAGTCAGTATGCCCCCAGAAGCCAACTGATCCGCCCTGCTCTATATGTAGGGGTAGTACGGACAAAATGACAGGGTGTTTCTTTTTTTAATAATATCTATTTATTTAATGATATTATAATCAGTCTCAATCGTTTTTACTCATCTTAGGTTCATTGACTATCAGTAGCACAATCTTTGAATTAAGTAGGAACTATAATAAAATATATATTAAGAAAAAATGTAACTAATCACAAAAACCATTTTGTCCATATAGTCCGGACAAAATGACATATAAGGTAAGGACATAATGACATACTTATTTTTAAGTACACAGTTCACAAATAAATCGTTTGGTCCTCTTTGGGACATCACCACATGACGCATGAGCCGAAAGGGAACAAGTCATACATCGTAACCAACCTTCGCCGGGATTAAAACGGGAAAAGAGGTCATTGCAATAAATGCAAGCGCAGTCTCTATCGTCGTCTTCTGTCTCGCATGAGAAATCTTCACTTCCTGAGCTATCATATATCAAAGCAGTTGTACGCTGCCTCGATGCTCTCAATCTCTTCTCTGATGGAAGAGCGTTTTTGGAAGCAGGAATATTTATTTCATCCTCATCAAAAACATTTTTCTTTTGACCTGTCTTTTCTTTTTTACCTGTGGATCCTTTGGTCTGTTTTTAGCAATAATTTCTTGCATATTTGGAGTAGAAGTTAAAAGCCAATCACTTTTGACAGGTTTCAATTTTCTTTTTCCTTGGCCTCGAATGAACTGCCCCTGAGGTGCTGGCGAAATAGTAGCAACTGGATATGTCAGTAATTGCTTTGATGAACCAGGTCCCACACCGTCATCGTCCGCTGCTCCAGTTACCTCAACTGTATTAGACTCCTCTTCACATGTTTCTAAACTCAGGTTCGTCACATCAGAAACAACAACTCCAATATCATTATTGGTGGTGGCTTGCGTTGTGTTTTGTGAAGAATCTACTTCATCGTCATTTGTTGCTGATGGATTTAAAATAGATGCAACATCGTTACTCGGATCTTCTTGGATTGAAGAGGTGTTGATACATTTAGTTGATGGTAAATGTGAGCTGGGAAGTTTAGGTGTACTGTCTGCAATATCCTCCTGATTCAACGGAATATTTGTGGTCTCTGCCGGTTCAAACATGTAGTCTGGAAAAATATCAGGATAAACAGGCCAGATGCCTGTCTTTTTAAAGCCATTACTTGCATTCTGAACAGTTGCGGCTTTTCCATACGCTTCATTAAACGAATACCCGATTTGTAAATGGGTAACAACGCGCCCTGGATGATTTTTTAGCCACTTAGAAATTTCTTGATTGAAATAAGTTTTTAAGTGGTCCATTGATACAAACATCCAAGGGCTGCATTCGATGGATGCAATGTGGCGGTAAACACAACATATGAATACCATTTTCTTTGGCATAACTCAAACATTCAATGCTTTTATGACTTGAGTGACAATCACAAATAAGTACAAGTGTCTTGGCTAGATTTCGTATGTGCCTGAAAATGTTTTAACCATTTTACAAACACCTCTTTGTTCATCCATCCTGATTCTTGTGCTAGTCCAAGAGTGCCGGTGGGGGCCTCATCAAGTAGTTCATTTTTCATGTTCTTCCTGGGAAATATACATGGCGGAATAAATAAACCGATGGCATTCGTACAACACACTACTCTCACATTCGAACCTCTCTCAGCACTGGTGAGACAGCCGACTTGTTTCCTGCCTTTGGTGGCCAGAATTTTTTGTGGTTTCTGGACTGTAGTGAGTCCGGTTTCATTCATATTGAAGATTCGGTGAAGTCCCAAATTGTGAGTCTTCAAAAATTCTTCATAAATACGGCAAAATGTAGCTACCTGTGGTTTATCAACCGCTTGCGCTCTTGCAGCAGAAGTTGGTTCTGGGGTGCGCAGAGAAACGTCCTTATTTCTTCCCAGGAAACCGTCAAGACATTCTTGTCCAGCACGTTTCTTGTTCTTGTTGAAAGGGAGATCGATACCATTTTTTCGGCTAGTTCAAAGGCAAGCTCTTGAAGTGATGTACGCTTGAAGCCAAAAAATCGTGTTTCTAAAAACTTTATGTGTTCTACTAACTTCTACTCAATTTCAGTTGAAAATGTTTTCTTAAATCTTCCTAATCCTTTAGAGTTAGAATTCAAGGTTTTGTTCATATTGAGTGCATGTCTTCTAAGCGTCGCCTGAGGAACACCGAATATTTTTACGGCCAATTCCCATCCCATTTTTTTTGCTTCCATGCTTCAATAGCCTCATTCATGGATTCTTGGCCCCAAGAGTGCCGATTAGTTTTTCTTTCGTATTTTCGCGACATATCACCTAAACAAAATAATAAATGTTAATTAACATAAACTCTACGGACAAAATAACATACCATGTCGTTTTGTCCATCGTATATGTATGTCAAAAATGAATAAAAATCAAAATTCCGTCAAGCACCTGATAATTGCAATAAAATTAATCGAAATCACTGGGTACTGGCATAAGTTCATTGATTTTAATAGAAATAATTACAAATAACAACAAATAACTCACCAGAAAACAGGAGAAAACCATATATGAAATAAACTTTTTAAGGCGCGAAACACGTTCGAACTGGTTCCTGCGACGCGACTGTGACAACGACGCTCTACATCTGACAGGATTGTGAATATGGCTGCCGCCACGTGATACAGTTGCGGAGACGTTACTAAAACCCACCAATTTTTTAATAAGGTGACTATGTCATTTTGTCCACACATGTCATTTTGTCCTTACTTCCCCTAGACGTATGCCATTGGCGAGTAAAAAATGAATAAAACGATTAATTCAAATTGGTTCAACGCTGAATAATATTAACACGCCCAACTCCCATTCAAGGCTCTACTTTTTGGTGACTCGGTTATTGCAGCAACCTTAATTAACGCAACTGCCCGAATTTTTGGCGGTTGCTTTTACCGAGGACGTACTATATAATTCACCTAAATTCGCCAATCATATATATTCATAAGATCGCCCATACTTACATCTTATGTTCCTCATGAAAAAATCTCGAAACACTCTCCTCCAAACAAATAAGATCGTGATGATCCCGTGAGAGAACACCAAACTGGCGAAGTGCAGCACGTTGTAATGACAGTAATAAAGCAGTAACGACTCGATAGCAAATAATAACAATCATAATATCGCATTCTGCATGATAAATACATACACGTAGAACTTGTTACATTGACGACGAACAACGCGAATAGATACATAGATCCACTTGCATTCGACAATCGTGGCAAAACATTGTACGAGTAGAATGCAGCGCAGGGATCCCTTTTGTACTCGTACATGATTCTTGCGCGAGTTATTGCAAATATCCGCGGATTGGGACTAGCAAAGCTGTTACGGTTGCTATCAAAAACGACAGTAAGGACGGGAGCACTTTGCAACTGATGAAAAAACAAAAGTATAAATAATAACAGCAAAACAGAAAACTAAAGACGATACCGCCGTTTACTGTGTTCTGTTGCCGTCGTCTTAGCACGCCGTCAAGAAAAGTTGAAGTATTACTTAGTAGATTTGGAGCCAAGTATAGGCACGTACCTGTTCCGGTGAGCTGCAAGACCCGTACGCGATGCAAAGGTGCAAGATATCCCACAAGAATTGCAATCATATGCAATTGTACACGTATGGGTTGGCAAACAAGATGCGAAGTCGTCGAAAAATGTAATTGTGACTGTTTATTAGTTGAAAAATTCAAAGGAAATTGCATGCATCATGTTGTTGGGTATGTTGGTATGCGCCAACGAGTCTCACTTTCAAATCCTACTTAAGAATTAGTTGTACGGTGTGGGTCACGTGAATGTGACCGGCGAAGGAGTAACAACAAACGGGAAGTTGAAAATATGTGATTACGTAGTAATAGAAAAGTTTCTCAGAAATGACTATTGGTTGATTTTGCAATATGTTCATTGTTGTACACTCTACGGGATATGGCCATGAGTATAGCAAATTAATATTTCATTGGTATCAATTGGCAACTTTAAACGTTTGCATCTGAACTATGGTTTCAAATCAGAAATTCTTGATTTTTAAATTGGAGCACTTTTCTACTGTGCAATCTTTCATTTTCTGTGCTACCTAATATAGAAAATATAACATTCAAAAAATTTGTATTTGCTTAAATGAAACAAATAACCCCTTCACTCTAATCCGACAATTGTCTCCCACTGTCGTTTCTTCTCCACATCCTATGCACTATCCAAATATCCTAAAGTATTTTTGAAATTCTTCGTAACATTTCCACCTTTACCATACACCTGTCTGATTATAGCAGCCATTATACTCGTAGTTCTGTGAACTCTCGCCTGGCTATGGACGGAAACCTAACTTGACTCACTTGGTTGTGCTACTAAAGCACCCTACAATCATTTCATAGAGGTAACATCCAATGACAATGAACGCTGTGGCCGTGCAATGGGAAATAAATAAAATAAAAAGATTTAATTTTGCACTGATATTCTCTGCTGTACTTGTGCAACCAACGATGCATACGAGTATGCTGCACAAACCGACAGCGTGCATGCAGCCCTCAAACCAGCGCCAATTGAGAGCAATTTCGAAGACAACTTCCTACACCTATAATCAGGTGCACGTTCATTGGCGGGTAATCAAATCAAAATCCGCTCACTGAATGTATGAAAATTGTGGATTTGTCTTGAATGAGTTTCCATTTCTGTAAGGGTTCGGGGTGAGGATTACTTCCAATTTCTCAAACGATGGTTAATTTAAACATTTCCGATTGAGTATTTTAGATAACAATAAAATAACAAAATGCTAACCTCTTACTCCGTTCTTAAACCCACCAGTACCTTACATTTAGCAATGATGGATTGGTAAGAAACAAAAATTACAACTGGCAACACTGCCTTCCTACCAAATCTTGAAGATGAATGGAGTTAGTGACCCCCAACTACGCGACCTAATTGATTCTTTCCGTCAATCTGCCATGATCTTCACTTCTTGCAAACAATTGACCCGATAGTTCCTATAAATCTTCTTCAAGACATTTTTCGCTGCCAAGTGGCACATTAAAGTGTGCAGATCCAGGAGTTTGCTAGTCGACGTGGATTGCAAGAAGGAATCTTGGATTATGTTGATCGACTCAAAGAAGAGATAATTTTGGCTCGAGGATAATACAACACGATTGTTTATGGGGTAGATTAAATAATTTACGATCGGCGGCAGCAGCCCTGATTTCAGAATATGAACAGGATCAAAACTCGCTTCGCCATGCGTAATATAAAGATTAGGCAAAAGCTGGAGGCACAGCGATGTCCATATACTCAACACTTACTGCACACATGTCCTGTTGGTTGTTGTACGTTCATTTAAGGGGCTCCTCTATATAAACTAGATTCCTTGCATCCTTAGAGATGAAATATTTAAATTTTTTCTTTTGTGAAGAAACTAGAACTTTCCGACGTTGATCTTCTACGTATCACCTTAACCTACCTAAATTCGTGGATAATCTTCGTCAACCCTCAATTGTTGATATTGCTATAGCGACCATATCATCAAGATGTTGGACAAGATGGTGTCCGAAGATGTTGCAACTGCATATTGCCTTCCGGTCTTTTTGTGATGTATGATCGCTTCAACTCATTCTTTTCATAATTCCACCTATTAAGGGAAATGTTATTGCAAAAAATTACACACCCTGTAGTACTGTTCTTCCTGCTCACAGAATCGGATCCCGGCCCAGTGCACTCTTGTATGGATTTTGCCGAGCAACTTTTACATACCAACGTACGCATTTTCGCCGTTGCAACTGGGCACACACGGCATCCGAACCGGTGTACAACAATACATCGGTGAACAACGGTCGCCCCAGCATCGATCGACTTATTTTTGCGATTATAACTATTATTACGTGCCGGCCAGTAGCTGCAGGCACCCTGCATAACTACTACATAGCGTACAGCGCGCACTCGTATAATGTAGCTTTTAGCTGAATGTAACATAATTTTTAACATAGTCATGCGGTGGTTGATCTCTTTGAATACTTAATTCCATACTCGTTCTTTTATAGTCACTTGTACCACTATGTTGCCGCTGATTTTTTCACGGATGTTTTTCTATTAACATTTTTTAATGTATGTTTTTTATTTGCTTTGCAGCTTCCCGGATGCCATCGTCACACACATCACCACAAGTATGTCGGCCTCATTTTCATGCGCCACTAGCACCTTGGCTTACGAGCGAGCACAAAAGCTTTCCGCCGGGCAGCCCGTGGGGTAGTCCGTTTGCATGTCCACAAGACCCGCAGGATAAAGTAGGACAAGTGCAAAGCCATCAAAGTGGTCAGCATTCATTTCCCTTCCCTCCGACACCGCCAAAGGATTCAACGCCCGATTCAGTACAAACTGGTCCAACCGATTATCAGGTAAGGAGTATGTTACTTCATTAAGGATTGGATATTATTTCATTAAAATTGAATAAAATTAGTTTTAAGTCAAGAAGTAACATTGGCGTTACATAGTAGAAAATTTTCTTTCATCTGAGGTTAGTTCTTCATATGATTTACCATTCCTAGCTGCTGGCAGATTTAAACTCTTTCCTTAATTGATAGAGAATATAGTCGCACTTGACAGATCATTAATTTTAATGTTGAGGTATTTTAAGGAATCATTTCTTAAGAACTGTGGATATGAGATTAAGGGGCATAGACAAATGAATTTGTGTAGCTTCCACAATCATGAAATCGCATCTTCATATTTACTATTGGCCAAACGGAAGTAGCCAGTAGGTAACATACATATTTGTGAATAGGAGTTACACAAACCATCATACTACTTAGACACCCGAGAGTTGGCTTACAAGTGGTGTTACTTTTAAATCGAGCAACCCATGAAAATTCTTTTCAAGTTCCAGAGTATCTGATGGGGATTCTAAGATAGGATCGGAGCCAGCTCTATGACACGAGAGAGGTTCACCGAAGGATGGAAGTTACATTGGATGTTCTCTACTCCCTCTTGAAGAGAGATTTCAGCAACCCAATAGTGCTTTAGGCATAAAAAACGAGCCCTAGCCCGAAATAATGTGTCAAATGGTTCTAAACTAGGTTAGAAAGTATTTTTATCCTTTTATTGTGGTTAGGAGGTGAATATCATTCACGCACTGCGCCTGGGGCTCCCATCCTCACGGGCGGCTGGACTTCCCACTAAACACCTCCCCTGTCAATCTGAAAACCTAGCTTTGAACTGAAAACATCCATGCGCCCTCAAAATCTAGGTCACGTAGGAGTCAGTCTCACCATGCGTTCAATTTAGCCACGGTCTCAGATCCGGGATGAGCTTCAGTGCACCTTCCCTTTGTGCAATTTACCCAAATCGTGTGCCAATCATTGTGTGAGTGTGGTCTCTCCTCGCTGGCAACCGTATCCCACGCATCCTCGCATTGGACGCAAGTAAATAGCACGGCGCTCTCTAGCAAGGAAAGCAACAGATATTATGACTAAAATAACTCTCGCTGTCAATTCAGAGACTGTCAGATATGAAGATGCAATCCTCAGTGCTCCTCTTCTCTGTACCCGTGGCAAGCGTTTTCGGTATACCTCTTTACTTAGAGCGTCGCCCCATATTTCTGCTCCGTACAGAAGCACTGGCGTCTTATTGATGGGCTGGATCCTCCTACGTTGGCCGTTAGTCGGCTTAGAGCCGATACTCCCAAAGCAGCCTTCTCGGGCATTGCCCTGATTTGTCCAGAGAAATTCATCTTCAAGTCAATTAGTAGCTCCAGGTACTTCATCGCTGGATTTTCTGGATCTTTAAAAGGATTTTCCTGCGTATCCAGAATATCCACCCATCTCGCGGGGTTGAAGACGTTCCTAACGTAGAATGTCACCAGCAGGACGATCCGTGGCTTGGTGCGGCTATGTGCCTCGGCCTTTGAGACCGCGCTCACCACGTCTGCAATCGCATCAATGGTGGAACTTCCTGCTCTAAGGCCGAACTGCAGAGGAGATAGGTCCCCAGCAGCACGAAGCGCGTCAGTGAGTCTTCCTTTGATGAGTTTCTATAGCACTTTCACAGCCATGTCTAGCATGCATTACGGGCGGTATGCAGATGGTGATCCGGGATTTCCTTCTCCTTTGCTGATCAACACGAGCTTCGCCCCTTTCCATGTTATCGGGAAAATCTGTCCTGTGGACAAGCGTTGAATGTGCTGATCATGAAGTCAGGACAATGGTGAGAGACAAGTTACAACATCTCAGTTGGAACACCATCTGGCTTTGGAGCCTTCCTCGCTTTCAATGATAGGTTTGCCTCTTCCAGTTCCGGCTGTGGAGGCACTTGATTGCTATTTCACCGTGGACAACGTCAACCCAGATGGGATGGGCGGGGAAAAGTGCCCGCACTACCTCGTCCATCTTTTCTGCATTATGTCTGCAAGGTGTCCGTGGTAGCCACGGATCCTTGGTTAGGGCTTCTTAAGAAATTCGACATTTTGCTGATCCCAAGACGTGCCCAAGATTCGGTTTTGGATTAGCATCCTTGCAAAGAATATTGTGTGCCTTCTTTTTACACTCTTTTCTTTTAAGACCCATTTCACCGTATTTGCAACGTAAGGAATCCTTATCGGGTCCTTTGCATACTTGTGCGATGTGACCATAGCCAAGGCACTCGAAACATTGAAGCGGCGCTACATTTTGCCATATCCTGCACACAACCCATCCTAGTCTTACTTAGACCGTATTCAGAAATTGTTCGGCGTTCAATTGGTTCAAGTCAATGATGGCCATTATTTGTCCTCTATCGTTTTCGGGTGTCGATCTCGCTTTGATCCTGGCCACGCTAAGAAGCTGCGTGACACAGTAAATATTTCTTATTTCGATAGTTGCTATCAGCTCAAATGAGGCTATAGTTGCGCTTTTGCCGAGGATTTATTTAGTGCATCGTAGAACGCTGCTTTGTTTCGACCCGTATGTGGCCCGACCGCCTTCGCCGTACTGCTTTAATAGCAGTGTTGGTACCTTCTAGCCTTACATTCTCCCTGATATCTCGCAGCACTCCTGCGAGACATGTTGTCGGGGCCTTCGCCGGGGCTTTTTCTCTTCTGTTTCGCATTGTTTTTAATTTCTTGTTGAGCGTCCATGCGGACTTTATTTTCTGGAATTTTTTGAAGAAGTTTTTTTCATGGCTTTCCTCGGTCTGCACTATCTGGGACCCCTGATATAACGTTCCACGCCCATCAAGTGCCTCTTCCTTCCTTCTTTAATCCCAGGTCCCCTTCGATTGGGCTACACGCCATTCTTTTATTGATATTTGATAGTGGAGCTATCTGGGCATACCCGTTAGGCTTAGTCCCCAGCGCTTCTTTGGTCCTCTGATCCTCGTTGGCCTGTAACCAGCTCCTTCGGTATTGTCCTATTCAGTCGAGGAGCTCCTCTAGTAAAGGAGCTCATTCTTTACACCTTTGCTGATTTTTCACGGGTCGCATGCGGATTTTATTGTTTTTAGAACGCCTCCTGCTATTGGGATGACCCTTTCTTCTTGATATCGCACCTTTCTGGGGAGAGGTTATCGGCCACATTTTCGGCGGTGGCGGTGAAATTACACAGCGACGCTTCATTTGTCTGGTTGCGTCGTCGTTATTGATATTTTTAACCCTCTGTTTGGATTTTTGAGATTTTTTTTTAGGTTTTTTAGTTGAACTTCCTCTAGTTTGATTGGGCCCCCCTCTGAGCCGCTATCTCTAGGTTTAGTCGCCTTTTGGGCCTCATCGTTATCTTCGCAAAGCAGGGAGGGCATGCGAAGGTTGGCCCCAGCCCTTATGGGGACAAGTGCTCACAGCCAGACCAGCGCTAATTGGGAGTCCATCTCAACCGAACATACACCCCAACCCAATGGGGCGAACTTCGAACGTACTCCGAGGGTGGATAATGCAGAACGAACAGACCTGGTATTCCTCAGGACCCATTAATGTCAAAAGTGAGCAGTATACATTCAATCTCCGATAGAGAGGTTACTATAGAGTGGACAATAGGAGAAGAAGAGAGACATGATGAGTATTTACTACGGTTTGAAATCTTAAATGTAGAGGAAAAAATTTTATCAAAAAGGCCACATAAAGCTTGCCCATCAGAAGCTTGGGTTTTGGGACGTTATTCAGATCGCATTGTCCTTTAATCCGCTTTTTTGACTTCTTGGCGAAGTAGTTAATAATTTGCCAGGTCATTCTCAGAGTGTCTGAGACTTCAGTTGAAAACCAGCTGGGGCTGTTTTCTAGAGGGAAATGGCAGAAAGGTATATGATTTATAATTATGCTACTGAGATTACGGTAGAAGGTAGACAACGCTGTATCGACATCTAGCTGCTGTAGCAATGAATTCCAGTCAATATTGTCCAGCTTTAGCTGGATGGTGCATAGTTGGCTTTGCGAAAATTAAATCTTGAGGAGAAAGAAGTGGGTTTGGGTTAAATTGCGAGAGATATAAATTAGTCTCAAGAGGAGGATTATGAGGATCAGTTCTTACATATTTGGAGCGTGATTTCAAAATCGAGGGGATCGGGGCAGGATTGGCAGCAAAGATAAAATTGAGAAGTATGATGTTTGTTTCCAAGATAGTATTTAATTCCGGTAGAAAGCAAAGCGAAAAAAGAAGAAAACAAGATAGAGAGATTGTAGTAGGCTGTGAGAACTTGTGCCCCAACATAGGCAAGACATGTTGCAGCCGTCACGGATTAAAATAGCCTAGATAGGATTGATGCCGTTAAAGTAAGAAGAGAATTCGAAAAAAAACGATTATGGATTCGGAAAGGAGCATTACAAGGGATGTAGGTACATGCATTGCAATATAATATATTAATGACGAAATATATTAATGCATTTTACTGGAGGTGAAGGGGAAAGGTCAGAGCAGAGATTACTGCTTGAATATTTATGAATAGCGATGCGCGCACCACCACAGTCTGAATTATTTGAAACCAAACGATCCCTATCAGTGTGGTAGACATAATAGAATGGGGAAATTTCATTGCTGACGATATCAAGAAACAGCCAGCTTTCTGTTAAACTAATGAAATGATCGCCGGTGGTAGAAGAGGCAATTTAATAGCCTCCAGCTTGGTTCGTATGTCACATATATTGTTACAACAAAGATTGAAGCTACGAAAAGTGTTTCGAATATCAATCTGTAAATTACTATTTAAAAAAGATTTAGATTGATTAGTTGTTAAAGTTTCGGAAGTGAGCTCATCGCACGATAAAAAATTTCTTTTTCTGGTCACTTGGAAAGGATTAGTTAAAGTTTCAGGGAGCCAGTACTCTGGATGAAAAAGTATGCTGCGATAACTCTACCCTCAATGTTATCCTTTTGTCAGTTTGTGGCGGCCGATGATCTTTACCGAAGTTCGAAATTTAGTTGGGATGTAATCACGAATGTCATCTGCGAATATCTCATAAGAAAGACGAGAGATAAATATTTACTTCGGAGGGGTTGCGACATGAAAAAATGGAACTGTCTGTGGTGCTGGTAGGGTTTCAGCGGAATAAGGAGCATCCGCTACTGATGCTGGTTGAATTTCCGCAAAGTTGGCGACCTCCGATACCAGTGTGTTGGAATACTGGGGCCCATTTTTCGATATTGCACATCTAGAAAAAGATGTAGACCCAAGTGATGTTAGAATTACAACCTCAGGATCGTTGCTGGCCGTCAGTTTAGCGCTGTTTTTTGTCGCGTTTGGCCTGCGACTTACTTCTATGATGATTCTATGATTCAGTATGATTTTAGGATTCTCTCCTGATAGAGGATGAACCGGTGTCGATGGCTGCCATACATCACGAGTTATCAGGCTCATCTCAGTTAAAAAGTGCATAGATAAAACAGCAGAGCAATCTCATTACACATAGCCGAACATTTTTTATGTAAAATATTCAGTTCATCAGATGAAGATTTGATCGTTAAGCTAGCCATACGGAGCCGAGAAATGTAAGCTGAATTTGTGCAACGCCTGCAGGTTTTGCAGTACCAGTGGAGTCCATTCTGTGCATCCAACCATATTTATGTTGAATAGACACATTATAGTGGGAGCAATCAGATTACGAGGCGGAATATCCCTACCAACAATTTTTCCGACCAGTAAAGATGTGACGCTTCCTTAACTGCGGACAGGAGCTTTCTCTTCAGATCTCACCCTCCTGATAATGCAGCTGATGATTGAAAAGCCTCAAAAGTTTCTTCTTCAACTGTGCCAAGTTGCTATTTGCAACACATGGCGATATAAGAGTATACTCTGCTATTCGACAACCTGTTTGCAATTGCAAGAGCTTTCAAGGTTTGCATGCAACTCACTCGAATAACATAAGTGTCCTGAAAATATAGAATAGAATAAGTGTCCTGAAGATAAACATATAATGAACCAGCTAATAAAATGCTTACAGAGTATCTTTCCTGCATCGCCACCACAAAAATCGCATAGAATGGCACTTGTTTCCCAAACAGAAATGTACTGATAATAAGAGATGTTCTTTCTGCGACAATATTGCACTACCGCCTGTTATCTGCTATAGCGGCTAATACTTAAGGTTTCCCAAGGCTTACACAAAATGACATGGAATGCGTTGCTTTGGCTAAATGGTCGATATGTAACTTAAAGGGGGATGCCAGCATTCCTTCCACTTGCATAAGCGTCCTGAAAGGCATCAATTTGAATTTTTTTCAAAAACATCGTTGTAGCCTTTTTGGCCGCTTCTAAAGTCCTGGAGGTGCCTCTTGATACTAAGGAATAAAAAGAAGTCCGGAGGGTCAACTCAGATTACTTCCATACTGCTCCAAGAGAAGCCTTCTCGTCATCGAAGAGAACTTTCTGCACCATCTTCACCCAGATCTTGAGTAACAATGCATTGCACGGCACTTATGGGAACATCACACTCCTCTGCCAAAATGTTAACGTTCATGTAACGATCTAACTTGAGCTTGTCCCTCACTTTCTTCGGCAGATTGCCCGCATCCAGGGTAATCTTCGTCTTTGGCGTCCTCTCTACCCTCCCTAAAAATTTTGTGCTAGCGATAAATTATGTTTTGAAGCATGATATTATTGCCAAAAGCCTCCCGTAGTATAACAACAGTCTCGAAACCCGTTTACTTGAATAAAACACAAAATTTTATTGCGTAACGTGACTCTAAGGAACGAAGCATCTTCAAAATTGTTCGCATCACTTCAACAAAAGTCCAAACAAGCGATCACATGCCCACAGGCAACTGGCACAAGTATCGTTCGCTAGATCCCCGCCAACGGTTCCCTCAACTTGACAAGCTTCGGTAGCGCCTTGAATAGGGGGAGAAGTCATTCGAAATTGTTTTTGGACAGGCTTTTTACAAGATTATGACACTGCCGAAGATACAGACTTAAATTAAGGAATTTCAATCGGAGTAGCTATTAGGTTTTGCCAAAACCATAAGTCACATAGAGCTGCAGTTACGTAAGGATTAGGTGCAACAGTGTCATAATGCTAATGGAGGAGGAGGATTTACTATTTTAATCAATGGAAGCAGACTAAGCTCTGACAAAAAAGCTATTAATCCTAGTAAATGGCAAGTAAAAACCACTGGGAGCATATTCTTGAGCATACCAAGTATACGAAGTATGACCAGTTTACTATTTACAAGTACGGTCTGAAATTTCGGGGATAAAAGGGTGCTAAATATTCACGCAATTGTAACAAAAACAGGACTTAAAATTAGTATCTGAAATTTAAGAGCCTTCTCGAAGGCGAAAAATCACATTAAACTCTAGAAGAGATGATGAGGTCAATATTTTGAAAAAAAACTAAACCAAACTATGACGTCAAGTTTGGCGGACTTAAGTATGAATAAAATGCTCACACGTGGTTCCTCACGGGTTAAATAGTTGAGCTCTCTTCTTTTCACTTCACCGTTTTAAAATAAAACGCATTTCTACCTTGAAACTAGAATTTTTTAAACGTAATGCTCCTCCTATTTCATTTTTGTAACAATTATCTATCTTTTGATTTATTTAGTCTAGAAAAAAAAAAAAAATTTTGAGAAATCCAAATTAAATTCTTTCTTTTTCATTTACTTCCAGGCCGCGGTCAATGCATTTATGCATCAAGCTCAAAATTCAACTACCTCAGTATCTGTATCGGATACAAGTTGTACATTAGATATTAAGCCATCAATACAAAACGGTACGGGGAGTCAATCGGCGCCTAAACAACGGGAAGGTACAACCAATTCCAATATCAATAATACACCTAGTAGTAATCATAATAGCCACAATACAACAACAAATAATAATAATAACAACAATAATAACAATAATAGCCATTCAAATTCCCATACGGCTGTGTTAAATGGTAATGCCGGAAGTGGTGGTGCGGCGACGGCAAGTGGGGGTGCAACAAATGGAATTGGTACAAGTATATTTGATACAACACAAAGTGCATATAATAGTGGTTATGAAAGTAGTTATGCAGCAGCCGCAGCATATCATCATCAAACGGGTGGAATGTTTCAAACGAATACCCGACCAACAATGGGTAGTCCGAATGTGAAGCCGCAAAGGACGAAACCACGTACAAGTGCTGGTAAGACAAATGACACATATGGTGTGGGTTTTATTGTTAATAATTTTTTAATTAATTTTAGTTAGTTAATTATGTTGCTTTCATATTCAAATTATAGCCTCTTTTAACATTATATTTGAAGCTTCGTTGTTTTTCGGATTTGTTAATGTCCTTTTAATTTTAAATGGGTTGCATCTACAATAGTTTGTATGAATGTATATTAAGTTCGTGCAGAGCGTCTAAAGACCACCTTTAAATTAAAATGACTTCAGACCAATATAGGGATGAGTTCTTTGCTCATATAGTATTGAATGCATACAAAACCAGCCAAAAGAATGGAAGCCTAATAAAAACACCGAATATCGAAATAAGTAGGAGACTCCAACAATTTCTTCTTAAAAAAGCAGGCGAAAATATTCAGCAATTATATCAGGCTAGGATTAAAATCATTCAGACTCATCAGAGAAGATGGCACTACAATCTAAAATAGTCCTAGACTTCATGGGTATATTGCATCTACTTTTGGACCGAATTCCTGTATCTTCTTCCAGTCCGTTCAATTATGATACGTACTCTAAAGTCAGAACGTATCGCAGCTGGATATACAGACATACGGCCAAAGTGTGGTACTGACCATATCACCTTCCCGAGTGCCGACATATTTGATTAAGATAATGATATACTCTAACTATCTCTAAGCAAAGGCCCGAAAGAGGCTATAGTGCTAAAGCAAGCAAGAAGCATTTTGCTGTCTGCATCAATCCAGTATTGCTACCGCATCATTAATTTTACTCTGGGTCATTTGTCTGTAATTTTTTATTAAGGCACGTACCCAGGGCTCAGGTATTCACTCAAGTCGTCATCCCATTCTAGTTTTTGAAGCTTGATGAAGACGAAAGCACGCTCAACGCCAAACAAGCTGTTAACGTCATCTTTAAATTGAATATATCACCAGTCTGATTGTTTAATTTCATCAAATACCTTGACGAGCACATACTCGTATGTATAGTATATTGTGTCTAAACGCGATCAACTTTTTCTGCGTCCATTTACATCCATGAATAAGTACAGGATGTTATCGTAATTATGTGAGTCAGTTAATATTTTTTTTAAGCACCTCACGTCTTTTCGCTATCAATCTTTCTATACAGATTGAGTTGCAGATGAAATGAGGAGTGCATCATAGAATTTGACAAGCTTCTGGTGGAAAAAACAATCAAAATAATGATTACAAATGATCACTCTGACAGGACTTTCCTAGAAAACCTTACTGCTTCCAACTTTTATTTGATTTCAAGTATATCTATCTGAAATGTACTCGAAATTCAAAAACCGATGCAACCATTCTCAAATTGAGGGACTTCTCATAGTGCCAATGCTGACTCAGTAATATACGCAAGAGTGTGTGCTCCCATACGAAATGTGTTTTAGATGACGGTAAAACAAAAAAGTATGTGAATTGATAGTACCAGAAGCCACGTCCGCATTTACAAATCACTGGACAAACCTGTGCTGTTATATTGAAGTGAAACATGGGCCCTGATGAGCGAATCCGAAATGGCAGTGGACGTATTTAAACGCAAAGTCCTTTAGAAAATCTACGGCCTAGTGAAGCAAGGAACAGAGTGGAGACTACATTACATCGATGAATTGTATGAACTGTTTGACGATCCACGATCGATTCCTCTTGCGTAAAGTTACGCTAATTGCAATGGGCGGGCAATGTAGAAAGAATGAAGAAAACCGGCTACCCGCAAGAACATTATAGGGTAGAATACAAGGTAGACGTCCAGCGGGAAGACTGAGGACTGGATGGGAAGACACGATAGAAGGTGACAGCAGAACCTTGTTGTGCGTAAACAACTGGCGGACAAGTTCGCGGAACCGTGATAATTGAAGGACATTTATCCTGGCGGCCAATTCCCGGCTTGGGTTGTCGCGCCATAGATGATGATGATGAAACCTCGTCGTTAAATTCGAGTGTGATGCTGATTGGCTAAGAGCTTCACAATACAATACTTTTGTCCTTCATGGCCATAAATATCATTGCGTTAGTCGGTATTTCTTGGGGTGACCGGCTCATTAAATATGGCTTTAATTTTAGGTGAAAAAGCCCTCTTTGCTTTACCTACTCCATTAGCTGCATTTAATGGGAAATCGCCTGCAGCAATGTATTTAATGCCCATACTGCCTGTCAAATATGAAAAAAAATCAGCTTAGCTAGCGACTGAATGTGAAATAAACACAACTAGCTTAAATCAATTGACTATAACCTTTATTGTATCTAATAAATCAAATATATCCTCGTTACATAATTTGATGTGAACATTTTTTACTTTATGATGAGGGATCATTTAAATTGGGGGTAGAGGAAACAAGGGTATCACTCCTCCTTTCTCAACTGGGGTTGGGGCCGTCTGCGGTAGAGTTTGTCTTACATTTGTAACCACAAATTTTCAAGCAAACGGTCTACGAAGCCCAAGGTAGGTCAAGCGTCATCATTTTCTGGTCGTGAGTTTGAACTCGAGAACCATTCGCGGCGTATTACTTCAATTTATCTGGAGTCTTGTGAATTTTGTCCCACGGTAGGACTGAAATGTTGGCTCCAGTATCGATGAAGAAACGAGATCTATTGTCCCGACCATGAATTATTATTTGGCGACTGTTAAGATGACGTTGGTCGTCCTCGGCCACCGTAATTCGGGACAACGATTTTAGTTTCCTGAATCCGCTTTAACATTAATTTTCCACTGGCATGGAGAATGGTAATGCGGAGTGCTTTCCAAAATGCCTATGGAAAAACAAGAGGCGATTGACTTGTTGCGTAAGAGTATCATTCTTTAACTTTCTGTGGATTGCTGTAACACCGGAAGGTTGCTAAAGCTTGATCATCAAATCCGTCATATTCGCCAATCATTCAATGTCGGGTTCGCCCAATATTGCAAATACGACAAGAATATTTACCGGGAGTTCCTCCAGTAGCAGCAATTGCAGCATTGTATGTATTACCTGCTCCCCTTATGCATTCCAAAAATCCTGTAGATGATGCGATGGCTTCCTTCCATCTAAATTCAGTTCTTGTAGTAAGTGGCCCAGCTTAGACTCAGTAGATCCCGCGAATGTCGTAAATATTCGTTGATTCACGAATTTCTAGTTGGTTGATTTCGCACGATGCAGGTGACGCGCGGTAGAATATCTGTCTCCGCATATTGAATCACATATTTGAACTTTGCTTCATCCTATCTTTTGTGATGTTTGTGAAATGTGGCTCACCCTTGGTGGAACTAAAACGCTGGATGCAGCTTATAAAATGTCGGAAACCATGTTATCCTCGATGCTTCGACAAATTAGTTGCTTGATGTTGAAGGTCTAGGCACGATTGGTGGTGGTAGGTTCGAGTTCTTTGGAGTTTTTGGTGTCTCTATGTTAGATTTGTAAGCCATTTTCGTTAACGTCACTATAACCAAAAATATTCAAGTCTAAACTCACCACCTCAGCGGTTGTTCTTCACCCGACCACTTCGGGGTCACCAACTATAGGCACTTAGTCTCTCACGCGAACACAAAATTTGCAATATTTTAATTTATCGATTATTTATTATGAACAGTTGAGAAAATTAGGTCGTAGTATGACGATGACGACTGTAAGAAGAAGAAAAAAATCGTGTCCACTTTCAGCGCTTTGGTCGCAAGGAGGTTGTAAATTTATTTTGAACTAGGCATGTCATCACCACAAACTATGTAGTCACTTCAATTATAATCAAAAGTGATTTGTATCTTTTTACGATGGCGATGGCGAGTAGGAGTCAAAAAGTCAAGTTATCGAAATCCAAGTCTGTTAGGTTTCCACATACAGATGGCGAAGTCAAACGTTCAGGGCTTGCTCAGTACGTGATTTTGCGTTGAATCTGACAGCTTTAGTTTTCGGTCCAAAATATGTTTTTACGACTTCTAGAAGCACTGATGTTGTTTTTGTTTCTTCTGATATTAGATCTAAATTTTGATTTAGAACTAAAGCTGCGTTGATAGGTTTATTTCCTTCAGGTCCTATTGAATTTGGTACACTCTTTCCAAGATTCGGTTGATTACTTTGTGTGAAGCGGTATAAGGCTGTTGAACAGGTTTTCGGCATTCATCGACTCGAAAAATACGTGACTACATGTTGCTAGATCTTTTTGTACGAAAATACTATCAATATATATATTGCTGGTGTTCGTTAAAGTCTTCCTAAATCGCGCCTAAATTTTTCCAAGAGGGTTGAAGGATCGTTAGGTACTTCGTTCTCCATGAAGAAGTCCCCAGGCAGTTGCAGCGTTACACCGTAAAACATTTCGGCTGGCGAGCCCTTCATTTCCTCCTTGTAGACGGTGGTAATCCTAACATGCTTGTTGTTTCATGGCACATGAGAGCGGCATTTAATGTTCTGTACCATCGTTCTATCATGCCATTTGAAGCTGGGTGATATGCTGTTGTTTTGATGTTTCTTGATCCTATTAGTTTTGGAAGCACTTGGAATAGAGATGACTCGAATTGACTACCTCTGTCTGTGGTGATTATGCATGATTTTCAGAATTGCGCTATTAAGCCAGCATAAAATGCTGTCGCAACCGTGTCAGCCAAAATATCCAGCCGGTTGTCTTCTCCATATATCTATACCCACGGGCTATAGGTAACGGTCTCACGATATTAATATATACGTGATCGAATCGATGGTCTTTTGATGCAAATGACATTGGAAATCGTACAGTATGTCGGTTGATTTTGGATCGTTGACAGCTGATACACCTTTTTACCCAAGTCGCAATGTTTTGATTCATCTTTGGCCGCACGTAACGCTGTTTCCCTGTAGTTTCTATTAGTGGAAGCGCCAAACGAGTCAAATGCTTGTCGTCGAGGCAGCTTGGGTGTTATTGGTCGCACGATTTTGATTGATACGTCACAAAAGATAAAGTAATCAATATCAACAAGAAATTTTTTGATTTGTAGAGACCATTCTGTTTTTATAATGGTTTTAAATTCTTTGTCGCATTGTTGTTCCTTTGCGATATCGATTGAGTGCAAAGCGTTGTTCCTAATCTTCTCGAGGTGAAATAGAGCATCAAGTACAATGTTGTCACCTCCTTTGACATGTATTGTTTCAGTTGAAAATTGAGATATTCAAGCCAATTGTCGTGGGGATACTTTTGATAACTTTTGTGGAAATGCAAAGGTTAGGGGCTTATGATCGGATTTTATAACGAATGTTTTCCCTTCTAGCTTTTCTCGAAAATGCCAACAAATAGATGGCCTTTACATGCCATAAAAATTTCAAGTGATTTCATTCAGTACAAAACACATGGTACCCTTCCAAAGTTGACAGGTGACGTTTGTTAAGAACAATGGATAAAATCGTGTATCACGCGTTGATAAAGTACCTCTATTTGAAGGGAAAAAACTTGGGAAGTAAAAGAAGAGTTAGACCTAGTGTATGATGGATTTTCACCCTCATATACAACCGCGAAATATTGAGTGACCGAGTGGTCGCACAAACACAAGCATTTTTGACGATGAATACTCTGGACGCTTAAAAACTATTTCAACGGAAGATTAAAACAGTTTTTGAACGTCCAACGTCATATTTAGTGCACACAACCGTGCTGGAAGATCACCGATTAACTATTAAGGAAATTGCTGAGGCTTGTGGGATATCAACTGAGTGGGGGCATAAGATTTTACATGAAGATTTATGCATGAGAAAATTATCCGCGCGATGGGTGCCACGTTTGTTGACGATCAACCAAAAGCGCGTACGGATAGACATGTCACGCGAGACTCTCCGGCTATTCCAATAAAATCCTACCGAGTTTTTGTGCCGATTAATTACTGTTGACGAGACCTGGATCCATCACCTTACTCTGAAGAGTAAACAACAGTCAATGCAGTGGATTGTGGTGGAGGAACCAGATCCGAAGAAGGCAGAGGTCGTGATGGTGACAGTTTTTTGGTACAGCCGTGGAGTAATTATAGTTAACTATCTTCAAAAAGGTAAAGCAATTAACGGATCCTATTACGCTGCGTTGCTGGACCAATTGAAGACAGAACTCAAGAAGAAGTGACCACACTTGGCGGGGAAGAAGGTGCTGTTTCATCAACATAACGCGTGAGTCTACACATGCATGGTCGCAATGGCGAAATTGCTTAAACATTCATCCTACTCACCCAACCTAGCTGCGAGTGACTTTTTTTTTATTCCCCGACTTGTAAAAATTTCTGAGTGGGAAAATTATGGGTCAAATACCCAGATTTAAAAGGCATTTGTATTTTTCAGGTTTACCTAAAGATCTTTTTCTGAGGGCCTGAAGGGTTGGGAAAAGCGTTTGACCAAATGCATTGACTTGCGTGGAGGCTACGTTGAGAAATTTTTTTTTGTTTGGCTTGAATATCTGTTATTCTTGTATTCGAACAAACCAAATGGAGTGATCACTGCGGTCTTTGGGATGTCGTTGTCTTCCACGAGAGCCTGATGATAAGGACGAATCAAATTGACAGTCGAAAATATGCATTTTCCATGCAGGTTGTTTGCGAACTCTTCGGCGTTAGCTATCGGATAGCGATCTGGAATTGTGATGGCGTTCAAACGGTGGTAATCGCCACAAAGTCTCCATGATTGATTTTTCTTTTGCACCCAATGTAAGCCCCAGGGCGGAACTGATCTGGTAATTCAAAGGGATGCAACTGCTACTGTTGGGTTGTCGTCTCCGATTCCAGTGAAGCCGACGGGGACTGGCGTTCCCGGGGTACCCGAATCGCTTAGTAAAAATACTAGGATTGGAACTGGATCCGAAACATAGTGGCTTTGTGATTGTTCGATAACAAAATCAACTCATTGCTGCGAACCTCAACCTTGGAGACATATTCAGGCACCACGCGCAGCTGACGAGCCTCCATCTTAAAGATGGTCAGCTGATTGATTGCGGCCCTTCGGGGAATATCGTGGTGGCTAGTGGAATAACCAAAGGTTGGCGTTGACCTTATAGCGTCAGATATAGCTAGGTCTCGGATCTACCAGTATGAAAGTTGAGAGTTCCCTCAATGTAAACTGGTACCGAACTTGGGGGCGAATGAAACCAATCGCCTTCTTATTGTGACCATGAGATTAGGCCTATACAAGGCAGGTGCTCACGTTATCAAAACGACACATGTACCCAATGTAATGGACGGTCAACAGATTCCGACTTCTACCATGTGCTCAAATTGTTTCTTGGCTGCAGTATATTTTTCCGGCGTTAAGCGTCTAGGGCGATTGGCAAGTGGCGTTCCGTATGTAACTATCTGATATTTTACAGGATGTTCTTTCACGAGTGTCGTGGCATCCGGATTTGTGATGGATGAAAATTTACTGAATATTTTGTGGATTCGTTATTTTTTAATATGGTTGAAATTGTAGATGTAATCGTCGGAACAACTCGGGCGCCGGTTTCTATTGTTGTTTCACCGTCTACAAAACTATTCTTCATCGAAGATCAACTAACAAGTTGAAATATTGCAAAAAATCTGCACCGATGATTGATCGTGATACCTCTGTAACGCAAAATGTCCACTTGAATCGTCTGCGGACTCCCAAATCCAGTACTAATAATTTTTCACCAGACGTTTCGATGGTCGATCCATTCGCAGCGTAAAGAAGATAATCCATCGCAGCATCGGTAAAACGTGTTGAGTGTGGTAGCACTGATATTTCTACATCCGTTTTTACTGAGAAAGTCATTTCGGTTTTTTATCGGTAATTAACAAGCGGCTCTTCATTTTTCCACCATTGCTGACCGCACAATTTGACGATGGTGTCTTTAGTTTTCCGACGCTCTTGGATGTATAAAAAAACACGGCTCACGACACTTCCTTGCTTTCCTACCGAATTTCGACCTGGTCGAGATATCGAACGAGATTGACTTCTACTTCTACGTACATTTACTTCCAGTTTGTTGATTTTTTCCATCAACCTTTATAATGTGTTTTGTCCTATAACAGTATTGTCGTCTTTTTTATCGCCCACACTGTTGGTTGCGGCGCGGCACTAAATTCCTCCATAATTTGATCGACTATTTAAATCAAAACCTTCATTTCGGAATCACTAGCCACTGTCAAGATTGCACTAACTCGTGGCGGCAATCTCCATGCCCACAATGCACGTACTGTCGCCGCTGCCAACTGTTCTCCAGCCAATGACAGAATATCGCGGTAAAACTGTGATGGACGCTTGTCTCCTAGTTCCACATCTGTTAAAACCTTCGTGGGCTGCCACAATTACAGGAACTTGTTTTCGCGTGTTTCCTATATTAACGAAACATCTAAATTTTGGATAATCGAAAATAGTATTTATTGAGCGCACAGAAATTGATCTTTATCGTTCGGAGTATAATGCCAGGAGAAATTATATACATAATAATTTAAGCCATACATATAAAAAGTTGTTAGGCAACTTTTACCTAACTCACGGAAAGATGGTGCTTTGCTGCTTTCAGGTCCGCTACAATACTTCCTCCTCTAGATGTGTCATACATCGAATGTGACTCTCCGTTGCTGGTTTTTGTTCGGTCCCGCGTAAGTTTTCGTAATTGGAGGTCTTCGGCTTTCATAGTTGGAAAGCGGTGATGGCGTCGGCTCTTCAATATCTGGGTTTAAGATGTAGGCCGGTTTCAACATGTCGATTGATATTTGTGATGTTCTGCAAGTACGCAAAATGGACCAACATACGGCTGCTGCAAAGATTTTTATGCCACGTCGACTTGTACAAAGACGCGACTGCATGTTGCTAAGCCTTTGAAAATAAATATGCTGCTATGTCGATGGTGTTCGGCCGGTGTTGGCCGCAGTCGTCGCATGTGTTTCCAAAATGTAGACACAAATGCTGTCTGATCGCTCCTACTATCCGTTTCTTCGACAAAATCTCCTGGAATCCGGAGTGTGGCACCGTATACCATTTCCACTGCAGTACATTTAATGTCCTCTTTGTAGGCAGACCGAAAGCTGAGGAGAACTGTAGGCAGAGCTTGAAGCCAGTTTTCGTCTTCATGACACTTGAGTGGTGCCTTTAAAGATCGATGCCAGCGTTCCACCATTCCATTTGTTGAAGGATGATAAGCCGTCATTCTGATGTGTTTACAACCAATTATTTCGGTTAGCGAACGAAAAAACATTGATTCGAATTGGCTACCGCAGTCTGTTGTAACAATCCTTGGTGTACCGAAACGTGAAACCTAATAATGGTAGGAGTTCGTAGCGACTGTGTTGGCGGTGATTTCGATAATTGGTACGGCTTCCGTCCATCGCGAGGAACAATCCCTCATCGTAAGGACAAATTTAAAATTATTTACGACTGGCAGTGGACCAAGTGAAGCGAGATGTATGTGGTCGAATCTTTTATCTGACGGTGCAAACTTTAACGGGGAAGTCGTGACGTGTCGGCTAGTTTTAGAGCATTGGCTTTGAATGTATGATTTTGCTCAATTCGCAATATCTTTGTGCATTTTTGGCCAGACGAATTTTTCTCGTATTAAATTGCGGAATCAAATGCTTTACGTCGAAGTGCTTGTGGTGTATAGGGTCGTGTGATACCTGTTGATAAGTCGGAGTAAAAATTCTTTCCACTCTTCTGTACTCTATGCAAATCCAATGATGTTTCCGAGTGTAACAGACTTTGTAAGCTATCGATTGCTTTATGTGCGGTAACTGCATCAATCTGAGATAGAGTGTCTGCCACAATATTTGTTTCACCTTTAACATGTCCGTCGTGAACTGGGAAATATACTCCAGTTGTCAAATTTGGCGTGGTGATGCTTTTGATGACTTCTGTGTAAAAGCGTAGCACAGTGGCTTGTGGTTGGTTCGTATCACGAATTGGTGTCCTTCTACTCTGTCGCGAAAATATTTGATAGCTGAACAGATCGCCAACAATTCTTTATCGTAGACGCTGTAGATTTGTTGAGCGTCGCTAAATTTTTTGGAATAAAAACCTTGTGGTAGCCAAATTCCGTCGACAAAAGGTTCCAATACTGCTCCCATTGCGAGATGCGAAGCGTCCATTTTTATAGCCAGCTGAGCGTTTTTACAAGATGTTTGATACAAGCTGCTGCTGCTGCTGCTTACAACTTTACAATGTCTTCAAAGGCATTAATTGTTGTTAACGTCCAGTTTACAAGCCTTTTATCATTTTTCCGGGAATCACGCAGGAATTCAATTAGCGGAGCAAATACTTCTGCGGCATTTTTTAGGAATTTCCGATAAAAATTGATCATGCCTAAATATCTTCGTAGACTTTGAATACTTTTTGCCTTTACGCATTCCAGTATCGCATTAACTTTTTCTGGTAGCGGCTTGATTCCTTCGCTACTTACCAGAAATCCCAAATAACGTACCTCAGTTTTTCCGAAATTGCATTTGGTGACGTTAATTTTGATGCTGTGTTCCTTTCATCGAGTGAACACTTCCTGTAAATGTATCCGATCCTCTTGCGAGCTGAACGCGATAAGGATGTTATCCAGGTAACCAAAACAGTAGCTTCATCCAGAGAGAACAATATCGATGTACCTTTGAAAGGTTTGAGCTGCATTCCGGAGTCCAAAATGCATCGTCAAGAATTCAAAGAGTCCAAAGGGTGTTAATGACCGCTGTCTTTTCGATGTTCTCATCTGCGATTGGCCCTTGATGATAGGTGCGGATTAGATCTATGGTCGAAAAGCTTGTCTTTCCGTGCAGATTATGGTTGAAATCTTCCATTCCTGCCACTGGATATCGATCTGGTATCGTAACTGCATTGAGTTTCCTGTAGTCGCTACAGGGTCTCCATTCTCCTGACTTTTTCGGGACTAAATGAATTGGACTAGCCCATGGGCCACTTGAAGGACGGCATATTCCATTTTCCACCATGTATTCAAACTCAGCCTGTGCGGATTGAGATTTGTCCTGCGGCAATCGGCGGACTCATTCCGTAATTGGCAGGCCTTTCGTCAGTATGTGGTGTTGGAGTATTGCCTTTTTAGTTTGTGGCATTGTCACAGAACTCGTTAGCTCGGGAAATTTGGCGAGGATGTTGTGAAATGGGATCTGTCGATTCACAGAGGTAATTGCCTCGGCTGGGTGATCTGATAGTTTTGCGATCGCTTCTAGATTTGTTTTACTATCCACCAACTGCTTCCGCTTGACGTCAACGAGCAAATTAAAATGTTGTAGAAAATCTGCTCCGAGTATCGGATGATCTACTGCAGCAATGCAAAAACGCCATTTGAAAATCCTCCGCAGTCCAAAGTCGAGCGAAAGGATCTATTCTCTGAACGTGTTGATGGTCGTTCCATTTGCAGCGTACAATAACCGCTCTTCCTGACGTGTTTTGCCTTGGCTGGGGATTACTGATACCTCTGCACATGTATCCACGAGAAATGTTAGCCCTGTCTGCTTGTTGGTTACCAATAGGTGGCTCTTATTTAAGTGGACGTCATCGCTGACTGCATTTGATGATGGTGGTTTTAGTTTTCCTGTTCGGAAAATTGGCAAGTCGGACGGCATTTATTCGCCTTTTTCCCAAATTTCCGGTGGTTAAAAACAATTTTTCTCATCTTTACCTTTATTTCGTGTGCGTGTTTGAGACCTTGGGCGCCAGCGAGCACGTGAACGGGATCGGTTTTTAGAATTTCTTGTGTTCAATTCTAATCTGTCAAGTCGATTTAGTATTTCAACGAGAACTGGATCTGACCTCGGAGCATGAGTTTTTGATGTCGATGCTATTACAACTGGGGCACCGTTGAATTCTTCGACAATTTTGTCTGCCATTTCGAGTAGTTTTGTAATGTCCCTTTCAGTTGACACGGACATAATAGCGCGTACATGGACTGATAATCGTCCAAACCATAAGGCACGTAGAGCATCTTCTGGCAGCTGCGGGCCTGCTATGTTTTGCATCTGACGAAATAGATGCGATAGTTTTTGGTCGCGGGATTCAAACTCCATTAGCTGCTGCTCAGGAGATGCAGTAAATCGAGCAATCAACTGCGTTTTTAGCTCCTCATATTTCTTTCCAACCGGTGGATGCTTTACCACCTCCGCAACATGCTTGAGGATGGGAATATCCAGGAATGTCATTACCGCGTTCAATTTTGTCGTATCTGAATATATTTTGTAATGTCCGAAGGTAGATTCAATCTGGGAAAACCAAAGTTCGACTTGCGACTCCCAAAATGGCGGTAACTTAACACCACGCACGGTTCTAGTTGAGGGGGTTCACTACCGGGCCACAATTCACGTGCGAGATTCAGCGAAGTTTTCGGAGTTTCCGTAGTAGTGTTTCTTTCTCCGGGCATTGACGATTCGCCATCGGTCGCCATTGCTTTTATTTTTTGTTTTTTTCACTCGGTTATTGATAATAACAATACGTAAGGGTCACCAATTATAGGAACTTGTCTTCGCGTCGTTTCTTATATTAGCGAAACATCTTAATTTTGGATAATCGAAAATAGTATTTATTGAGCGCACAGAAATTGATCTTTATCGTTCGGAATATAACGCCAGAAGAAATTATATACATATTAAAAAGTTGTTCGGCATCTTTGACCTAATTCCCGGAGAGATGGCGCTTTGCTGCCTTCAGGTCCGCTACAATTAGACTCACCAGCACCATTTCGAAATCAGGTGGGAAATTTTTCACCCTTGCCTCGTAGAAATCTAGTATACGAACTTAGTATACCTAACTATCACGCTCTGAAGCCTAGTATAAAACTAGTATCGATAACAGGATAAATTCCCAGTACAAATATATCAAACAAATTAAATTGATTTTTTGACAGTATTTATTCATTTTGATGCCAACTCATCAATTATTGATGCCGATCGAACCATTTTGCAGGCAAAGTTTGAAAATAATATCTGGGACGTTTGTATGTGTGGTATGGTTACCTGGTTTCGTTCTATACTACATGTCTGTCTTGGCTTTAGGATAACTACCTGAACTATTCTCATTCCTAATGGTTTAAATCTATACCATACTCATTTTTGATTGCTAGTCTGTCTTTCATGAATTGTATTAATTTAGTTATTGTAAAAATTCTCATTATATTATTGGTTTTCTGCACATTGCCACTGCACTATAATTCGCTTCAAGTTTGCACTACAAAGCTACGTTTGCCACGATTGATTGTGCACATTCTGAATGTGGTATGCACAATTAACAGTCAGTATTTCCACTACATGCACTGCCCACGTCGACATCATGTGACACACTCAATATTATCTTGCTCATATGCATTGCGCCTTTCTTCTTTGATGACACTTAATTATAATTACCTGCAATTTTTATTTCCCTGCGTGCACAGTGGACAATTGCACTCACTTTATCTACTATTTCGCCACCTATCCTTGCACCTTGTGTTAATGTGAATAAACTGTTTGTGTGTGTGAAATATCTCGCACTCCGCATTCAAAGTTGGATACTTTTAATCACGCTCTTTGTAAAATTGCGCGTGCAAATAATTATCGGTTAGGTATGTTGTTTTGCAATGTCATAATGCCATCATCAGCATCATCAAATTATTGCAGGCACATACATACTTGTACATTTCACGGAACATTCTTTGGTGACTGAAGGGAGTGTTCATGGATACTTAAACACGCATCCGCCATTGACACAAAGCCTTTGATGCCAATAGACGAAGGCTACTCTGCTGAGATTGCGGTTGAACGCTCGGCCCTGCCTTTCCCGACAGTTCAACACTCGATGATGAGATGCTTGTAATTTTCCCAAGGATGCGTTCGGGAAATTTGTGTGAAAATATTTTTGTGAACGTTGAGAGAAGTCAGGAATCAATGATAGGTAGCACTACGTGTCATTAGGAAAAGGAGAAGAAAATGCTTAGCAAAATTTAAAGTGGGTATTGTATTGCGCGTTGAAATACAAAAGATTCTCATCAGGGCTCGCATCCATGTGTTTGACGCAATTAGTCTGAAAAGTTTAAAGAAAGGCAGATACAAGGTCACTTGAACAGGTCTCTACCAAAGTGGTATTTTCGTGCGAATTTTATTTGAGCTATAAATTCACCAGACAAGCGAGAAATTGTAAATATCCGCTTCGGTTACACTCCCGATAAATTCGACACCTGATACCTTGATTGTTATCACAGCCAGCAATTTGTTCTCGGTTGCATCAGCGAGACAATGTTTTTCCACGTTTCGCCGAGGGGGTTAGGCTAAAAATAAACTACATTTTTTTGCTGTAGGATTTTATAAATTCTAATAAAACCATCTCCTTCTGGCAATTAAACGCCGTATGAATAAAATCAGTGATATAATAGCCGCCCAATCTGACGCTGATGACATCGCCAGCGAAATGAAGAATAGAAAGCGCCAGCAGTCACATCCTCCCCCAGATCATTTCCAGTTGAGCTTCATTATAAAGATTCTCATTTAATTAAATCGACGCACGCCAGCATCCATAAATTTGATGATTTTATGATTCTTCCAAGCGTCCCAATGAAATCTTCCAAAAACTCACTCACCAACTTAATTAATTACCAACTTACGTGTCATCGTAAAAAAATCAAAATGTAACCAATATTCCATATAGATCACAACGACTGGACATATATTATAACGCAGACGCCAGCCTTGTCTTCTTCCACGCTCAATGACAGTTAGTTACCTTTTCAAACGCAGAGGTATCGAATTTTCCTTGGGCCTAGGCATTTTCGTGGAATTGTGATGATGGGCACAACAGTCAGAAAGAAAATGTCCAAGAGGCAAAAACCTTGCATTGAAATTTTACTGTCGCCGTCTGGACAGTAATTATGAAATTTCTTCTTTCTTTCTCTTATTTTCCTTTATTTTTTATTTGTTTTGTTGTTGCTAGGGTTTTACGACTCTCCCTGGCGATGATGTCCGTATTGGAAGAAATTCTTTCTAATAGTTGAAACATTCCATGATGTTCGGAGGGCAATAATTTTCACAAAATCGAAAACAAAACATATTTGACATATGTATTATCTATTTGATTGGTTAGTTCGGTTGGTGGTTTCGTCAACCAACTATGAGATTAGGCTGTAGCTTGTTAGTTGATCAAAGGAATTTCAGGAAGACGAGAGAAAAAATTTAAACATGAAATTATATCGTTCTACGGATGCCCATGAATCGGGGAGAATGGGAACGACTTGTGCAAAGACCATTCTGTTGATAGAGTGGACCTTAAGGGATGCAGAGGACTCTTATATTTATTACAGGAGTGACAGATTTTTTTCGTGACCTGGTTAGTAATAAAACCCACACGGAAAACAATTTATAGTTTTTTGTGTGTTTGCCCTCTGGTTTTGTTGTACATATGTCACCAGATAAAATGTTTGGATACTGTTTAAACGGTTGGGCAGGGACTGACGATGAAGAAATGCATCCATTCATCTTCCAGGTGCGGACAGTAAGACAATCAAGGAATAATATTCGTTCTTGCTTATTGGACAGGGGTTTTAAACATGTTTCCATACAATGGTCCAAGCAAACTTTGCTCTTAATTCCGTCGTAGGTTCTAAGGTCCTTGGGTTCCAGAACTTTATGTTGGGCGCTACTAATAATCATAAGATCTTTATGCCTGTATTAATAAAGAATCATCATGGTACGCATTATGAAATGGTTTGATTTCAAAGAAGATCACAAAATGCTTCGTAGGTCTAACAACAAATCACTTCTTTAGGAAATGTGTATACACGTAAGAATTTGAAGTTTCTCACTGCTTGACCAAATCTGATCATTGCACCATAAAATGCAGAAAACATTCACACTTACCCTCTGCTTTATTCTAATCTCCCTTCTGTGATTTATGACCATTGTTTTCCGCTTTTTTTTGAGTGCTTACCCATTATTCTTTTTCTTGTATGTTTGATATTATTTTAAATTTGATTTCAAGAGTCTTATTTCATATATTTTCATGTAGATAAAACTCACATGATGTGTCTTTGTCTTGACACTTGTATATTGTTCAAATTTAATAATTTAAATTTTTTTAGAACATTGGATATGCATCGCTAACGCTTCACCAACTTAATTGCATCAACTGAATTTCATTTTATATTTGGTGTGAAGGCACTGCACTTTATATCACTCAATTAGGCATGCAACACTATGCCAAAATTTCGATTAATTAGG
Source organism: Odontomyia ornata (assembly GCA_963969285.1). NCBI lineage: Eukaryota > Metazoa > Arthropoda > Insecta > Diptera > Stratiomyidae > Odontomyia > Odontomyia ornata. The sequence continues at coordinate 45,754,898 of OZ017738.1, read as the reverse complement.
TACTTTAGATTTGTATAATAGGTTCAAACAACGATGAAAGCCTTTCACCAGGGAAATGCTTTTATCAAATTGTTAAAATTGCTTTGAATTAAAAGAAGCGATGAAATCTTTTTTTATTTGACTAATTTCAAATATGGACATCTACAATCTTTCTTTGGATCAACATTTGCATCCAGTTCATTTTTATTGCTACCCCAGCATTTCGTTTCCAGTGGCCGACTTTGCAAATGTATTTATGAAATATGATTAAATTGAATCCAACTGATCTGAAATTTGTCGCAATGAATTTTTTGTTTGGTTTCGATTCAGTTTGATTTTTTTAGCCGACCTCCTTAGGAAAAAATGTTGTGAGTTTTACACGCATATTTCTTTATTTCCGTTTTTCCCCGTGTATGCTTACGCATGAACCAGGATATATAAATGGAGTTTGTTTCCGCCAAATTGCTGCATTTACTTTTCGTTGAGCCCCATTTGAAGGATATGTAAGTCGAACAACGATGGAGGACGAAACCCATTTGTTAATGATTAATTTTCTGACTTTTGATCGGAGGCTGCTGCTTTGATAGCGTTGACCTGGATTGGTGGAGTCTTGAAGAGTTCCCAGAAATCAATTTCCAGACACACTGCGTGCGCCAAGAAAGGGGCCACCAGAAACCTCATAAATTTGGTAATGTTTTAAAATGCATCAAGGCGGTGATGTATCCCAGAATCATGTATCTTGAGGCAGTCTGGAGATGGGCATGCACGATATGCATATGCAAACCCAAATCCCGCAGTAGGTAAAAGGCTCCGGCTTCAAGGATACTGAGACTGGCACCACTATCAAGCAAGTCCACCAATTTATGATCCTTGATGAAAATATTTGCGTAGGGTCTATCATCACCAGGATTTGCAACAATTCACTCCGCGCAAGGACTTTTCTAGAGACGCCTGGTGAAGAAATACTTACAGGATCTCTGAAAGCGATCTCGGAATGAACGCAGCTTAAGACAAGCGGATGATTCTCGACCACAACCCACCATTCTATTACTTTCGACGTAGCCCCGTACATAACTCGGGATAATCACATCGCAAGACAAAGGTGATGAATCAGACATACAAGGCAAACCGAAGAAACTTGTGGATGAGCACTGGTCTGATATCTGGTTACTCATCAGGTGATGGTATTCCTGGAAGTAAGGAAGGATCTCACTTAGATGCAGACTTTGATAGCGTGTATGGTATCTTGCTGCAGATCTCCCTTGAGGATCACAGCAGGCATTCTTCAACTTATCAACGGCGGCAATAGGAGGATACCTACTGCAATTGATAACCACGGGTCTACCTGAAGGATACCACACAGCTCAACCCGTGATCAGTGAAGAAGTAATTCTGATATGAAGGCGAATTCTCAGCCTGTCAAATGATTCCTCATTTGTTTGTCCATGTTCCGCGAAAGTATGATTTGCAAGTCAATTTTTAAAATGCAAACCCATCTCTAATATAAAGACGTGAAACCCACGGAAAGATTCGTCTGACCTCTGGAAACGCGCATCAGTTGCTCACCGCACATCTACATCGGTCCAATGAGAGCAATAGCGTTCACTCAGCGCGGCTTCCAAATCAGGCCCCATCAACTGAGGGTTGAGCTGCCTGCATAACCAATACCATTCTCCTGCTGGTCGCTTCAGAAGAAGACTAGATGTCAGTTCCTGTAAGTGAATGTTGTACTTTCTTACCAAGGTAGCAGCTCTGAAGAGGAATCGCTCAACATTATGGAACCGATATTTACCATATGTGGAGCATTTGAATGAGAAATCATAGCGATACGCGATATCAGCCCCGGTGCTAAAATTTACGTGAGTTAACTGTTAATCTATATCAAATTTTATGGGCTGATATTCTAAAAAGAGGGTCACATCAATCTCATCAAACAACTTATCGAAATAATATCAATACCCAATCGGGAGCCTGGTTAGTTAAAAAAATTGGTGTGCTATTCTACCACAACTGTTGGAAGAACCATATCATTTGCCATTCAACTATTTAATTTTTTTACGAGCTCTTTATCATATATTTGGACAGGACATCCTCGAAAAAACATTTCTATCAATCTTTCGAATCTCTGCAGTCCATCTTATCAGTTTAGTTCAATGATACAATTATGCTCAAAGCCTTTCCCTCGTTTGTACAATTAAGAAATATTAAATGCAGTTCTTGCTCAATTCTTTGTCTTCTTCGTAGCACTACAGCCCCTCTCAGAACTTCCTTTCCTACAAAACAGGCCTGCAAGTATCTCGGTTCATTGACTGAGTCTTCCAATTTCAAAATCCGAACAACGATGAACTGTCTTCATCGACCCAGTCAGACTAGCATTTCCTCTGTTTCCCGGCTGTTCTTCGCCCTTCAATTCTCCCAAAAAATACCTTTTTGAGTATCCATTATTCGCCCATGCAATTCACGTGGCCAGCCAATCGTTGACACGTCCGGCTCCTGAAAAATTTCATACAGCTCAAAGTTGTATCATATTTGCCAATGGACCCTATCTAGCTTTGCTCCAATTATTCGGCTCAGTACCCGTCTCTCGAAAGCATTCAATATGTTTTCGGATGCATGAGTAAGGGCCATAGCATAGCACCGATCTAATTACAGATTCGTACATTTACAGCTTTGTTCTTCTTTGTATGCAGCTGGTCTTCAAGATCGTCAAAACTGACTAAAATATTTTCTTTGCGATCTGTATTTTCAGCGTATTCCGGCACTTTCAATACCGGCTCTCGGTCTGTTGATGGTCTGTATATGGGAGTTTCCCTAGCTGCGTTATTCGTTCTTTTTTTTAATTCTTATTGCTTTGTAGCCCTACTAGTTTTGCTATGCTGTGAACCTCCAGGAAAAGTTCCTTAGCAGTTGCTTACGACAGTGACGTCTGCTTAGACTACCATTTGGCTCGCCTTGTATGGTGGCGTTGCTCTTGTATCGACAGGTAGCCTTCTGATGACATATTCCAGAACTAAATTGAATTGCAATAGAGCTAGCCCATCTCCCTACTTTAGTCCGATATTTGTGTCTAAGGCGTCGCTGAGTTAGTAATTGATGCAGGTTTGGGAAGTTGTGAACGTCATTGTCATTTTGTTTAGACGGACTACTTTGGCTAGGATACCAAAGCACAGCACTACTTAGTATAGTACGTTACGATATATACTGTTGTATGATTACTTAAAGTCAACGAAAATTTGGTGTACATCTCTATTGAACTTCCAGCATTTCTCAATCACCTGTTTGATTGTAAACAGTTCGCCTATCATAGATCTACCTGCCCTAAGGCTTTATGGTGGCTACCTTGATACTCCCCAATAATACTGTTCGCGTATGACCTACAAATCAGTAATATGTCTCTCTGGTTTGTCACACTGTACCTTGCCACCTTTTCTGTGGGCCGGGAATATATTGTAATTGATTGACTCCACTCGCTGGCACATATTCTTGTTTCTGTATGTGCTGCATGACTTTATGGATGGCTTTCTGACAACCACTGCCACCATATTTTAAAAGCTCCACAGATATCTGAACGATGCTCAATGCTTTACTATTCTTTTTGGCTTTGGTGGTGGAACAAACTTCATCCAAAGCTGGTGGGGCCAATGAAAGCTCACCGAGAATATATAGCCTCCGATGTGCAAAAGCTGTGTGGAGGATTAAGGAGGTTCTTGAAATATGATGCTCATCTTTTCCTAATCCTGTTTTCATCAGCGATGATGTTGTCGATGGCATCACGCAGACCGTGGCCTTGAACTGATAACCTCGTTTCAGGCTTTTCACTACTTACATCGATGCTTCTCAACTGGTCGGCATAGTATTTTTTTTAAGATTCTCATTACCTTACTCCTATTGTTCTGGGATTCTCATAATATTCTCTCTTCGTCCTGGTTTTCCTACCTAAATACTGTTTTTACAATTAGTTCTTTTTGTTTGATGTATTCTGGCATTCATTATCGAACGAATAATTTCTTGATGTCCGGTCGTTTGTTCTGCCATGACCTTACTTGCGGCTTTTACTACCGCCCGTAGCTCGTTGCTTGTTATCAGCAAAGTGTCTGATTGGTTGTTGAGAGTCTCCATGAAATTTTCAACCAAAGATGCCGTTTGGAGTCTTTCGATGTCGAATTTGTGTAGTCTTTGTCAAATACGCCTTTGACATAGGACATTAATAGGTTAGTTTGATTAAGTAATCATCCAATTTGCAGTTGGCTCCTCGATATGTACTGACGTTAAGTATGCTCTAGGCACAACGTTGTTGGATCAGAACATGGTCGATGTGGGGTTATGTGTTTCCATCTGGTGATACTCTGGTCATTTTGTGTATACTCTGATGTGGGAAGCACATCCCTATATTTCTGCTATATGCAATCTGCGATCAGACACTGGCCGTTAACATTTGTTTCATCGTGGAGGCTTTATCCTCCAGTTGTTTACCCATGAAATAGCTCATTCCCAACCTTAGCGTTGAAATTCCCCTGAATTATTTTTGTGTTGTTTATAGGCAATCAGTCGACTAATCTTGTCAGGTAATTGTAGAAGATTTTGCTTTTATTCAGATCGCACATATTCGTACATTGACTTTCTTAAAATTATTGACGTGCGACTTGCACACCATATCCACAATAAAGAGCACTCCATATTCTCGCTTTTTAGCAAGCTTCCCACTTTTGAATACTGTGTGCGATCTCATATCTTGAATACCACTCCCAGTCCAGTTCGTTTCCTGGATTGCCAGTGTGTTTCATTTATATTGACTGGTCTGTTTAGAAAAGGTCCTTAACAGCGCTAGGGTTTCTCAGAGATCTGACATTCCAGGATTCAATGTCATAGTCCTTTTTCCGGTTGCAATATCGTCGCCATGGGTCCAATCCATTTTAAAGCTCTGTTGTAAGTTTCGAAACAATGTAAGGTTTTCTACTCTCCCTCACTCTCTTACGCCAGCCTTTTACAAAGATCACATGCTACCGGCTATCACCAGATATTTGCTGTTGGTGTTAACGCAGTTACTTGCATTTCCCGGCATTGAATATTCCAATATTGGGGAACCAGTAAACACAATGTGCAACCCCGAGACCATTTACTACCAGGTAGTCACTGAAAAAGTTCTTTCTTATTTTTGTATTTTTCTTACTTATTTTGGTATTTTTCAGACATTCCAATTTTCGCTAAATCTCTTTCCTTTCCAAAAGGGATCTATAAAAGTCGGAGCAACTCAGGTCCTTGAAATTGTATTTTATTTTGAGCAGAGAAGAAACTGAATGTGTGTTTAGTGAGTTTCTCTCCTTCGTCCACTGCTGCGAGACTAGCGAAAAAACTCTTTCCACGTTCGCATTATAAGCTAGTATACAAAAATAATGCTGGCCAGTTTTGAACAGCTCAGAAATGCTTTTAAATTTGCCCATTCGTCAATCAACTTCGTGTCATCGATTTCTATATTAATATTTTTAAGAAAAACAACTGTTTTTAGGGTTTTGTAAAATAATTTTACAAAACCCTTCTAAAATCGCGTCCTGTCTGTCCGTCTGTCTGTCTGTCCGTCCGTCCGTCCGTCCGTGTGTCACAGCAGTTTTTCTCGGAAACTACTTAAGCTAGAAGCATCAAATTTTGTATATAGGTGTAAAGTGGTGATCTCTTCAAAGTTCAACTACTAAAAAATTTTATAAGGTATTTAAGGGGGGTCTCTCCATGTAGGGGAGTGACCCCCCGAAAAAAAAATTTCATTGAAGGTAGCCGATATGGGTATCAAATGAAAGGTCTTGATGAGAACTTTTCAAAACAGGTCTTAGTTTGGCAAAGTTTGCTTCGGGGGCGCACAGGGAGAGGAAATACACGAAAAATTTGTGTCCCCCCCCCCCCCCCTCGCGATTGGACACTTTCCATCCGAAAAATTTGAAAAAAATCACGAATGTAGGCCTTGATGAGTACAACAACAACAAATACGTGAGAAGTCGCAATTCACTCAACTTTGTTAGTAATAGTATGATTTATCGATTTTATGTTTTCTTGAATAAAATCTTAATGGTACCCTTAGTACACAGATGTCTATTTATAAGATTGATCAACCCTGCAAGTTTCATAAAGATTGCATCATATTTAGCGAAGTTATAGCGGTTTGAATTTTCCTGTATTACTATGGAACAATATGCGCTGCATGTATTACTATGGCAACATATGGCTATGGAACAACATGCGCTTTTTACCGACTCAGACACTACAGTTTTGCTAGGATTTGCATGAAAATTTCAGGAATGATAGGTGTCATGAATAACTTTGAGAATCAGTTCAGCTAGTGGTATCAGTAATCGTAAAACAAAATAGTGGCTGTTTTAAATGCGAAGATTGAATAACTTTGAGTTATTTTTTCCCAACTTCAACGTTTAATAATTGAAACAAGTCAAGGAGGCGGGAGGGAGCTTCTAACAAAAGGGCTTTGTAACAACTTTAGGATTCGAAAAAATTGGCTATTAATGATGATAACAGTACAGGAGAGTGGCCCCTGAAAAAAAATTCATCAAACAAAGCCGATATGAGTATGAAATGATAGCTTTCATGGGAGCTTTTCAAAACAGTTCTTAAACAGTCAGTTTTTGCTTCAGGGGGGGCACAGGGGGGAAATACATGAAAAATGTGTTTCCTCCCTCGCGAATGGACATCTGAAATAATTATATATCCCGGACGCCCTCTAAACAAGGATAAATCCGGGGAGTTCCAAACGAATGGCACCCCTAGAATTAATTGTCTTTGAACTGGGCTTGTTGATAGAGTTCTTGCGTTCCTTGGAATTCTGGGACATCCTCCTTAGCTTGCGGAGTGTTCATCGCCATAGTTGACTCATTTCGGCTTTTCTTGCATTGTCTTCGGCCAGGGTGGAAAACTGTGGAGTGAATCATATTTAACGCATCGTGGCTAAGTATGGCGATTCCTGGAAGAGTGACCAAGTTGTTGACAATTTTGGCACATACCCTGCCCTTCACGATGATGCTCTGCTAACCCGGTGCATATAATGGATTTGATACTATAAGTTTTATAAGAGTTTTTGATATTACTGAGCGGATGTTGACCATCTTAGAAAGAACTTCTTTCATTTTAATAAAGTACACTTCTAAAGAATTAAGGCCCTGAGATTTATTTATTTATTTAAAATTCCATTTAACAGATAAAACATAATCCAATTACAAAATGGAACAAAACAAACAGAAAAGAAAATTAGTGAAAATTAGAATTAAGTGTTAAAGTTAATATAAAAAAAGAAATTCAGTGGTACTAACAACAATAAATATGCGTGTAAAATTAAATTAAAGCACACAAAAAAAGAATGTAAAGTCTAATATTTACTCCAGTTGAGTTTTAAGAATCAGGCTTCTTAACCTCAATTTAAAAACAAGGTATGAGTCGGAAAAAGGACCAAGCTCAAGCTTATCATGATTCCTTACCATTCGTATAATGGGAGAATGAAAATATAAATTTGTACGGGCATACGGTGGCACGAAAAAATTGTTTGCCCGAGAAGAACGCGATGATTGACGAAGACGTAAGTCTGCAAACAATGTTAATGAAATTTGATTGTGGCAGAGTTGATACAGAAAACACTGATCTAGATACATGCGACGGGATGACAGAGTAGGCAAACGTAGGAAGGATAAACGGCAGTCATAGGGTTGATATGGGATTTTGAATATGTAAAACAAGACACGAGTAAGTTTACGCTGGACATTCTCTAACGAGTCAATGAGGTAGGAGTGTCGGGGAGACCAAACTACAGAGCAATATTCGAGGATAGGACGGGCAAGACAGATAAACAAGCGGACAGGGGTAGATATATTGTTAAATTTATGAGCATGCCTGAAAATAAGTCCCAATATTTTCGAGGCCCTAGTAGTGGCAATTAGAACGTGTGCATCAAAATTGAGCTTAGGATCAAAAGTAACGCCAAGGTCCTTAGCAGAGCTCACAGCAGCGAGTGGGACTTCATTCAACATATAGGTGAAAGTCAGTGGAGAACGATTTAGATTAAAAGTCATTTTATAGCATTTGGCAACATTAAGACAGAGGTAATCAGACGAACACCAGTTACTTAGTGCAATCAGGTCCATCTGAAGATATTGACAATCATGTACAGACCTGATAGCTCGAAAGACTTTAAATTCATCGGCATACAGTAGGCAATTGGAAGCAATAACCGAAGGAAGATCATTTATAAACAATAGGAATAGGAGGGGACCGAAAATGGAACCTTGAGGAACACCAGAGGACGGATAGAATGGAATAGAGGTAGTTCCACAGTAACTTACACAACATATACGAGAAGACAAGTAGGAGTCCATCCATGATAAGAGAGGGCCGACAACCCCAAGAGTTTTCAGTTTATAACAGAGAAGTTGATGGTTGACCGTGTCAAATGTCTTCGAGAAGCCAGTGAAGATTACATCAACCTGCAATCGATTGTCTAGGGCCTTAGCAATGAAATCGGTGAATTCAATTAAATTTGAGGGCGTAGAGCGACCTTTGAGAAACCCATGTTGTTCTTTCGACAAGATAGGGGTCAATGAAACTGAAAGCCGGTTGTGTACCAGACGCTCGAGCAGTTTTGGGAAACAGGAAATTAAGGGAATAGGACGATAATTGGACACAGAAGAAGGATCACCACTTTTAAGAATAGGAACAACGTTTGCTCTTTTCCAATAAGTAGAGAAAATACCAGTCTTTAGACTGAGGTTGGAGAGAAGTGCCAGAGGGATACAAAGTGAAGACGCTAATGACTTGACAAAAATATTCGGCAAGCCGTCAGGACCAGGTGATATATTAGGATTAAGTGAATTAATGAGGGATTCAACATCGATATGGTCAGTGAAAAGTGAAGAAATGTCAATGGAGTGAAGTACGGGTGTATTAGCTGGATCGGAGACATGAGAAGAAGGAATAAAAGTTGACGAGAAGAACTGAGAGAACAAGTTGGAAATATCCTGTGGAGAAGAGCTAACTATATTATTCCAGCGGACTGAAGGAGGGACAGAAGAGGAGGACTGAAAGGATCTAATGTATGCCCAGAATGGTTTCGCATTATTCGCCATGAGGAAACTCTCCAAGCTAGATTGAAGGTCTTCCTTAATTTCTTCAACTGAAAAGCCATACAGGCCCCTTATTGGATTTGAGTATTCCAATTCAAATTTCTGGACCTTGGAAAATTCATTTTCCCCCACTTCTGCCCCCATAGATATGGATTAGGTAATTTTAAGACCTGTCCTGAAAAGATCTTATTGAGACCTTTCATCCCACTCGACTATCAAATTATTTAACGATCAACTCCCCCTTTAAAATTCTCTGAAAAGCTTTTTCACCGTAAAATTTTCAAGAAGTATTACTTCTGACCTTTCCACAAAATTTGATGGATATAACTTTTATCATTTTGGGGGGAAAAGACGGACGGACAGACGGACCCAGGTCCTAATCTCAATAGGATTCCTAAGAATAAATACCTGGCCCTTATTCATGAAATCACTTGATTGAATGTAACATCTCTAAAAAGCAGTCGCAGAATTGCATAAAAATCAATACTATCCTTATGAACATGAGACAAGAGCAACCATTCACATTTGAAAATGCATTCGGATACAATTTCAACACTTGATCACACAAAATTGAATTCATTGCGTGCAGATTAATTAACGCACGCAACTATAAACTAACAGATATGCAACATTTTATTCAACAAATTTACAGTGGCTCCTATTTCTCCAGCTGCCACCAGTTGGGCATGTGTTCTGCAGATTTTGTCTCGTCCATTTAGCATTATGAATGTTTTTATTGGTAGTACAAAACTAAAGGAACCAAAACAAAATCATGCTTGTTGCATAGTTGTCACCGCTTATCGACGTTATCGTGTTTTCCGTTGAAATGATGATGTTCTGATGGTCATCAACACAAACGGTTGATCCTACTGCTTGTTGTCTCATGGTTACACGGTCCTCCTTTATCTTGAATTTTTGACCGTCAGATAGATCAGATCAGGTTTAATTTTGGGATGAAGAGAGAATAAATACGGTATGCTGGTGGTTTTTATTTGAATGCAATTTTTTTAATACACATTGATTCACGGTGGACAAAATTTAAACTGTTGCAAGAAGGATTTAACCTTAAACCATGTAAACTTTCCATTTGGAATTAAAAATATTTGAAGCACTTAAAATAGAACTTAGATAAAATGATGAATTAAATCGATTCAAAAAAACCGTGCGTGTAATACTCTTTTCAAAGATTTAATATGAATATTCCTTCCGAAATCCCTTCGTTTGGAATTCAAAAATCACAAAAGTAATTCCAGCATTTGATAAGTGATTATAAATTTAGAATTCCCCGTTCATAAAAAAGATAAAAAACCTCGGAAACAAGATAACCCTAATATAAAAACAATAAATTTATAGTATAACTCGGAATGGCTTGTAGCAAGTGAGATACAGCATGGGTTTTCTCATGCTTTTCATGTGCAGCCATTAATATTATATATATTTTTTCACCATCTCAAAAGAATGGACTGTCACAATGTCAAAAGACAAACATGACTCCTTTGTATCCGATCTGAAAGGATGAATTGTTTGCGTTTGGGAATTCTTTCGAGTGTGGTATTCATGTAGGTCTAAAACATGTGTTACCAATTCAGAATACATTTCTATCAGTGACAGTAGGAGCAATCAGGTGAATCCAAAAAATCAATGAAGTGTGTATTTACTTTATGATACATTCTGTAAAAAGGACTAAATAGAAATTACTTTTCATTTAGCATCAATATGTATTTACTAAAATTGAACGACGAGTTTCGCTGAACTTGTCAAAAAGAGCACTTATCAATGTTGATTAGTTCAGCGAAATGCATCGTGCTATTTAAAAAACATATAAATATTGATACTATATGAAAAGTATTTCTACTTTGTCCTTTTTTCAGGTGAGTCAATATAAAATTTTAATACACATTCACGTTTCATGTTATTTTCAGAAACTAGAGCAATATTTCGTTGCATTCAAAAGTTCAACGAGTTTCAAAAATTCTGATTGAAATTCCGTAGTTTGTGCATCCTTCAAGCTTAAGAACGTAACCGCCAACACTTGTCATCTGAAATATGTACGTAATTGTTTCTTATCTGTTGCGAGAGTACCTGTGACTGTGACCAGGCAACTTAAACGGTGCACCATCAAAAACCGTCCCAAATCAATTTTCAGGTGCCTTGTGCCACAGCAGTTCCTTGTGTGTACGTTGGACAGTTTTTCAGTTGTTTTATTTGGGACTTACGTGCAAGGAGACAGAGTCACAAACCCAAGTGAAAAATACAAAAAGGTCAAAGATAATAATATTTAACTTGGGAGCATCATTAAGTATCTGATTTATTGGCGGTCGCACGAGACCCGGGTTTCGCCGAGCAACCTTTTTTCTACCTTCTTCTCTCACCTCGTGGTAGCGCACGTACGAGTATCTGAATCTTGTACGTAACTAACATACGAATGTTGGTCAGATTCCAATGCCAGGGTATATGGCAGTGCGTGTTTTTGTTTTTCTACCGAAATGATCACTTTTTCGATGTTGCCTCAACATGCGTTGTTCTCGTTGTCTTTCTATTTATCTTATAAATTAATAAAAGAATCAAGATTTTTTATTTATTTAGCTGCTACCGAACCAAAGTCCATAAAACATATCAGAAAATGAGCTGAAAATTATGTTTGAGCGAGTCTGTCGTCGGTCGGTTGGTTGGCGCGGGGTCCCATATAGCCAGTATAGGTGGTAATGATTCATGCTAATTGGGATTATGGCTTTTTGAACGATTAACAGAATTAAATTAGCGAGCTGAGGAGAAAAGATAAATAGTTGGAATCCATTGACACAGCAAAAATAGTCACATACGTGATTAAACCACCATCGGCATCCTCTGATTTGTTGAGGAATTAATAATCGGCGATAGAGTGAGGCGGAGATTTTCCAAGCTCCGCGATATGGGAGCCAATTATGCCAATAATTGGTATGACAAAAGTTTGTAGCCCCCTGAATTCGAAGAATTCTTCAGATTTCTTTTCATTCTCACCTTTGCGTTCTAGCATCATTCGTTGGTCTTTCAAAACATAATTTGCTTTTTGATGTTAATGTCAGACACTCATATACCTCTCATTTTGTTTAATATCAAATTTCAACGGGTTCTATCAAAAAGATTTTTTTTTTATTTTTGAGAATGTAAAAATATTAATGTATTCACGAGCTAGGATTGGTTAATTTTCGAACGGGCGTAATTTTGACTAAAGTATCAGTAAATAAAAAGGTGAAACCAATGTTGAAAAAATGTCGTAAAGTGTGCATAATAAGCGTGAGAACTTGTTGATGTTTGAATAACAATAAAATAATTGGATATATACATGGGAAGAACTGGATTAATTGGAAAGTGATTTATTATCCAGTCTTTTTTTATGTATGCGCAGTGTGCGATGAGTTTTATGACTTGGTGCTCTATAAAACTGTGGGGGTCCAAAGGCAATACTAAGTATGGTTGATTACAAAATAAATTGTCAATAAAAGCTTAAATTTGCTGCTTTAAATGAGATTTTATTTTAACATGAAGTGAAATGTAAGCCGATGGACTAGTACATACTCCTAGCACTGGTAGAGCAATTGATGCTGGTACCTTAGTTGGTTAAGGTTATTAATATAGGAAATTTCTTGAAGTTCGTTGGTCGATTTCAAGCGAATTATAAAAAGAGGAGTACTTTAAGAAAACTTTTTCCATATTTACAGTTATTTGTTCAGATTCAATCAACTGGGTTTGAAAATAATTTCCTCATAATGTCGACCGTTTGCAAGAACACACTTTTGGAGGCAATCTCTGATATTTTGAACATGTCGCATGGTATTTGCTTGATCACTAATCTACTCCTTTAGCTCTGGCAGGGTGTAACGGTGTCGTTTAAAAGCAATACTCTCCGCTTATACTCGTAAGCAGCTCGCTTATAAACACAGCCCATTTTAAAGAAATTTCATGTACAAGAAAAGTTGGTTTCATATGAATATGAACGTAGATTGTGTGAAATGGATGTCCTGCACTTCAACCTTTGGCAGAAGTATTGAACCCACATTCTCATTGGAGTACATAGAGTTCTATGAACAGACCAACCTCCCTCAGAAAGTGGATGATCTTCATTGGCTCCAGGTGTCCAAGTTACTCCTCAGCTAAGCAGTAAGTTTCCAGCATGTCTCTCCTTCTCTGGAACAGTGCTCCACTTCAAGTCAGAAGTTGTTCTGGTGTTTTTTAAGCTGCAAATCTGCAGGATCTGCACTTGCCGTCCTCCCCAAAAACCCATTTTATTAATGTGTCCTCCGAGTTTACAGTGCCCCGTGAGGAAGCCTGTAAAGATCCTTAATTGATTCTTGCCTAATTTGATGCACGATTTGTATCGTTTCCCATCATAGGCGCTAAGGAACGCTTTCAATGTCTTTAGTCTTGGATAATTACTCCAGTGTTTCTGGCGCTCTCTAGTTTCTGCTTTCTGCAGGTGTTTCTGCACAAAGTGCATCTCGACCGCACTGAAGGGTAACGCTCTTTAAGACCTGTTTTGGAAAGCTCTTATCAAGACCTTTCATATGACACCCCACATGCCTACCTTCGGTAAAAAAATTTTTAAGGGTCTTCTTCCGATATGGGGAAACCCTTCCATAAGAACGCTCCTAAATTTATTTAATACCTGGATTTTTGAGAAACCGTGACTCCTGATATGCCTGCCAAGTTTGAAGTCTGTAGCTGCCACAGTTTTGGAGAAAAACTGCTATGACACACTGACAGACAAACGGACAGTACCAATTTTAATAGGGTATTGTGTAAAAATTTTACAAAACCCTCAAAAGAACTATGACAGCATATTATACGAGACTCTGTTTCTAATACTCAATAGTGTTCTCGGATTTGATTGTTAAAAATTCGATAGAAATGTCCTGAAGTGAAATTTAAAAACACGAAACATTATCGATGTCCAGCATACGAATGAATGCAACAAAGAATTCTACTTTGACGACTGGCAATGCCAATGGGGATATTTTAGAAAATTTAAAGGAACTAGACTTCTCAGGAATTTGTTGCCCATGTACTCATTAAGGTCTAGTTTCATGACCTTTTTTTAGATATTTCGGCTCAAATATGTCCGAATGCGAGGGAGGACACAAATTTTTCACCTATCTTGACCTCTCCCAAACTCTCCTATAGTGTTATCTTACTTTCTTTACCTGATTCAAAAAAGCTCTCACAAAGCCCTTTCTTTTGATACCAATATCGGAGATATTTTACGAAAAAATGGATGGAAGACCTCCCCGTGAAAACCTTATAAAATGTTTTTTTATACCTGAACTTTGGCGAGGTTATCACTTCTGAACTGTTCAAAAAATTACAAGATTATGGCTTATGTATCTGAGAAAACTTGCTGTGACGCACGGATAGACACACGGACGGACAAACAGGTCGCGAAACTAGTAGGTTTTTATAAAAACTATTAAACAAAAACCTGAAAAGGGATTTAACTGTTTTGTTGGCCATTTCATATATAGATTCTTTAGCTTATGAAATATCGACATTTTATCGGTTATCGTATCGATATCGACTCAAAATCTATACCGATACGATAAATTTACAAAAAACATATGGCCGTTTCGGTACGATATTAAAAAATCTAACTCTATACGATACCGATAATAGCCTTAATAACGGTATCGTTTCGTGAAGGCCTATACCTTTCCTCGCTAAGAGGCCTGCTTTTTCGTTACCTGCATTCTCTGCGTACCCTGGCACCCAGTACAGAGTAACCTTGTTGTTCTCACCCAGTTTATTGAGTTTTGTACAACATTCTTAAACCATCTTCAATTTTATCGTTGATGATTTAAGAGTTTTAATAGCTTCTTGGCTATCAGACAAGATGGCTATCGTTTTGCCCTTGTATCTTTTGTCTATGCAACATTGTGTATTTACTGCAATTGCATATACCTCCGCCAGGAATATGCTTGACATCGTTCCCAGTGGTTCATAATGTTCGGTGCCCGGCCCAAACACTCCGATTCCTGTTCCCTCTGCGGTCTTTGATCCGTCTGTGTACTGGCTTGATAGCATGTGACTCTATGAGGTGTATATCGGATTCAAAGCTCCGTTCCCTCTTGTTAACTGTAAATCACCTGCTTAAAAGCAAATCATTTATAATCATCATCATATATCGCAAATGCTGTCGAAATTTACCCGGCTATAAACACAATCATATTCTAACCGAAAATGCGTAAGAAGTCTTGCATTTTGTTTTTTAATAAAAACTTTGACATGCATACGAGGACGGTCCGATAAGTATCAAGCCTACAAAGAAAAAAACCAAAATTTTGGGAAAGTGGCAATTTATTTTTTAACATAATCTCTTCTTAGCTCGATACACTTGACCCAGTGATCCACTAGTATTTTTCTTCTTCTTTTTAGCACTACAGCCCCTCTCGAGCCTTCGCTAGAGTAATTCATTTTCATCACCGTATTGATTTTTTCGGAAGTTAGTTTGGTCAGTACCATGCTCCTGTGTGTCTGCTCAGCTATGATATGATCTGAGTAAATCAGTACATCGTCACCAACGAGATTTGAACCTGGGACCTTCGGCTTATGCGTCTCATGCCAACATTTTAACCCGTCTGAAAAATACGTTTTCTTCAGGTCTACAAAGTAAGTCTCCGTGCCAGCGGTGACCTCTTCATTCAACTCAAATTTCTGCCCGGCGAGTGACTTTTTCAAGTTTGGAAACAAAAAGAAGTCGCACGGGACCAAATCTCAAATCCCAAAATTTCATGCAGGATTTAACCCACGCGATCTTTTGAGATGCTTACTGTCTCAGCTGTCTCGCGCACCTTCAATCGGTGGTCTGTCAATACGAGCTCGTAGATTTTTGTCACGTTATACTCTGTAGTACCCGTTTTCGGAGCACCCGAATTTGCCATTGGTCCCCGTTTAGCTTCGCTCCTATTATTTGCCTCAGGACCCGTCGGTCAAAGGCGTTCAATATATTTGCGGAGGTTTGGGTTAGAGTAGATGTTTAATACACATAGCATAAGTTTTTTCACAACTTTGGATACTAAGAGCTTTGTTTTCTTGTGTATGCTAGTCTTCAAGATCGTCAAAATTGAATAAAATACTTTATTTGCGAGCTGTATTTCTTCTCTTTCTTTTACTGCTTATCGTTATCATGGCGACTGAATACACATTTGCCCATACTTTTGATATTTTGGATATTTGAGGTACTTTCTTTCAACTGCGTCATGACCTTTGTTTTGGTTTCATTGATTTGTAGCCCTGCTGTGGAGTTTCAAGAAGAGTTCTCTGGTGGTTGTTAATGGGCGAGGTCAGATGCTTCAGCTTAATGCTGGCTTCAAACAGGTAAAACAGGTAGGCGAGAAGGAGGCGACGTCAAATGAAAAAAAAAAAAAACAAGACGCAAGAGTCCTGTAAATTTTCTAACAACCTGGCCGCTCGTACTGCAACTAATGCGTACCTATCTGTTGCGACTCACAGAATTTTCTAAGTCTCAGGTCATTCATCTATCGATAGCTCAAGGGGAAAGATCTCGTATGAGAGATTGGAAATGCGTTCTTGATCTCAGGATGAATATGGTCAGGACGCACATCTCATGTATGTCACTCGTGTTCACTTGTCGACGGCTAACAATGAAACGGACCAGTGATACACATACATTGAAAAAATGTCTATCGTATACAAAGTGAGGATGGGGGCAATGTTGTACCATGTCGACCTCAGACAAGGTTCAGCTAACTTGAATGTTGAAATAGGCCGCGATTCTGTTTACGACTACGATCCTACTGTCGTACGCTTGCTTAAAGTCAACAAATATTTAGTGCACGTCTATGTTGAACTCCCAGCATTTTACAGGTACCTGCTTGACTGTAAACAATTGGTTTGTCGTCAACTTACCTGCTCTAAACCGACCTTAATACTACCCAATAATACTATTGGCATATGATCTGATTTTATTTTCTAAGATCTTTGAAAATATTTTGTACCACGTACAAATTAGTGATATGCCTTCATAGTTTTCGCACGGCAGCTTGTCACCTTTTTTGTGGAAAGGGAATATATGTGATTGATTGGCTCCACTCGTTCGGCATATGTTCTTGCTGACAAACTGTGCTAGATGACTTTATGGATGGCTTTTTGAACACTGCTGCCGCCACACTTAATAAGCTCCACTGAAATTTCATCGACGCCTGGAGCCTTATTATGCTTTTGGGCTTTGATGGTAGAACAAACTTCATCCAAAGTTGGTGGGGCCAAAGGAAGCCCTCCGCGAATATCTATAGGCTCCGATGCTCTGGAGCTGTGTGGAGTACCAAAAAGATTATTTAAATATGATGCCCATCTTTCCTTAATCCTGTTTTCACCAGCGGTGATGTTGCCGATGTCATAGCGGCAGAGCGTGGTCTTGGGCTGATAACTTGGCTTCAAGCTTTTCAGTACTTTGTATGCTTGCCTTATGTTGTTGCTGGCTAAAGTTACATCTATGCTTCTCAATTGGTCGTCATTTTTTCTTAATTCTAACATTTCTTCCTCCTGATATCCCTACCTGAATATTGTTGTACGCCTGACTTTTTCATGTAACGCGTCCTGAAATTCGTCATTGAACCAATAATTTCTTTCGCGCCAAGCTTGATGTCCGATTATCTGCTCTACCATTGCCTTCCCTCCATAGCTCGCTGCTTGTCTCTTGCGATATGTCTGATAAGATGGAAGCTACCTTGTTGTCGAGGGGCCCCGTGAGCAAGTTTTGGTCATAGACGCCGTTTGGAGCCTTTTGATGTCGAATTTCTGTAGAGCACTGGTCTTCGCCAAATTCACCTTGTACATACGACATCGATAGGTTATTTTGATCAAGTAATGATCTGAGCTACAATTCACTCCTCAGTATCTACGGACGTCAAGTATGCTCGGGCCCAACGTTGATGGAGAAGAGCATAGTCTAACTGGTTTCGTGTGTTGCTATCCGTCGATACCCAGGTCATTTTATGCATGCATCGATATGTGAAACAAATCAAACGTATGATTAGATTTCTGCTACATGCAAAGTCAATCAGGCTTTGGCCGTTGTCATTTGTTTCATCGTCGAGGCTATATCCTCCAGTCATTCCCCGATGAAATAGCTTATTGCCAACGTTGGCTTTGAAATTACCCAGAACTATTTTTGTGTCGTTTGTAGGCAATGTGTCGACTAGTCTTTCCAGGTGATTGTAGAACGTTTCCTTCCTTTCTTCGTCCTTCTCTTTGGCTGGGGCGTGAAGTTTTTATTCGGATCGCACACGTGTGATTTGAACTCCATATCCACAATGAAGGCCACTCCGGATCCTTATTTTCCAGTAGGCTTCCCACATTTGAATATTGTGTGCCATCTCATATCTTGAATATCATTTCCAGTCCAGTTCATTTCCTGGATTGCCAGTATTTTCAATCAATATTGGCTGGCCTATGGTAAAAAGTCCTTAACAGCGCGAGGGTAATTAAGTGATCTGGCATTTTAAGATCAAATGCCATAGTCATTTTTCCGATTGCGAAGTCATTGCCGTTAGTCCAAACTTTTTCGAGGCCCGTCTGCAGGTTTGGAAACATTGTAGAGTTTCCCAGAGATGGGGAGTTAGCCCGTCGCACAACGTGCATTCCGGCGGCATGGTTATTACTTCGATTCCGCTATCAGGCGCAGAAAACTCGCCTTCACGCTCTTACGTTCCCACAATGGAGGTGCTAGTAAGATTTAGTAGCAGAACTGTAAATGTATTTATAGTTAAAAGCATTTCACGGCATTTAATGCCCCATCATTGGGGAACCAGTAAACCCAATGTTCGACCCCGGGAACATTTGCTACCATTTAATTGGGAGGTTTGAGATGAAGAATCATTGATGCAGTGGGTTGGAAAAATAGGGGGGTTCCCTCCTCCTTTCTCAAACGGACTTGGGACCGTCTACAGTGGAGTATAACGTAATTCTAATAAAATTCAATCAAAAAACTTTATATTCTAACAACACAAAGCTAACCGAACCTAAGCGTTTAACATTTTCTCTAAACCTTAATATAATGAACATACCTTATACTTATCTTGAACATTGAAACCTATCACTTATTTTTAACACAAACAAACGTCAACACTGAATGTAGCAATAATGAGCTGAATCCCAAAAACTGAGTAACGAAAAACCCAGAAACAGGAACAAAAACGAATAATTTAGACATTGTCATTCAGCCACCAATACCTAGATTGCTCCGTCTCAGCTCGACCAGCCTCAACGAATCTAGCAAATAAGTATCTCCATTGGAATTGTTGGTCTCGTGAACTCAAATTTGGGGGATATTTTATCTTCTTATCGGTGCCCTGTCTATATAAGTGATATATAAGTGGAACGCCGTCAAAATCAAAAACATATCGATTCATGTCTAAATGCACGAATGCTTCTGAAAGAACGAAGCCAGTAGTGAAGCAAGTCGCAATATATCCATCTGTAGGGTAGAACGGCTGTGAAATCCAAGGGTTTTCACTCACAGTTACAGATGTTGCAATATGATTTTGAAGAAGTTTCAATGTGAAGATGTCGTCTCCTGTCAATTTGCAGTTTGATAAATTTTTCTATTCGATATATAGTGCTTCCAATCGGTCACAAAGTTTTCTATATAAGTCAGTACATGTACGAAGACATTTCTTTTCGAAAAATTTAAATCTTGCGATAGTGCTAGCACTCCTGTTGTTGTCGAAATTGGTCTAATCAGAGTCTTGTAGCAGATAACTTTGACCTTTATCAATGTGTCTGGAATGAAAGAATCGTCGAAGGGCCATGACTACTTTTAGTACCTTACTGAGCATGATCTTGACATGTTCAGTATAGTACTGATACTGATCGAGTTGAACACCGAGGTATCGAACACAGAATTTATAGGTAACCCGTTCTGAACTACCCTCACCAGCTGTAATGGGGAAATCCTTCCAATTACGTTTCAGATCTTGACTGGCCTCCTGCAGCGTTGCCCGAAACAACATTGTTACGCACTTCTGCGCATTGATTTTCATTCACCACTCGTCTGTGTATAGGTGCAAATCATTAAACATTTTTTGAAGATTGCTCTGAACTATTGTCGCTTGTGATCAGATTATCAGCAAACGCTGCCACTGATCTCGTTGGCGAGACGTTAAAATCAAAGCTGTTCAGTAGCTTGCGAATGAATATCTAGAAAAGTAGAGGCGCAGTAACTGTTCCTTGCCGTAGACCGTTCAAGACCTTGAATTTACGCATTGTTGTCAGACTTCCATCAGTTACAGCAAATAAATTCCCATATAACATTTTTCACACCATAGTGACAAGCTGTCTGGAGAACCTGTCCTGAAGGAGTTTAATAATTAGTCTGTCTGACCACACCGTATCGAAGGCTTTCTCCATATCAATGAGACACGCTCCAACATATTCGCTGTTGTTTAGTTTCCAACAGATGGCTGAGGTTACTTTCGTTATCGCATGTATGGTCGAATGCCTGGCACAAACAACAAAATGGCAAGTCGGTATCAGCTCATATTGCTCCATGTGGGCGTTTGATGCTGTATTTAGTATTACTTCAAACACCTTGCTGATGCTATGCAGTAAGCTGATTGGGCGATAGCTTTTGGGCCACGAATATTCTTTTCCTTACTTCAAAATCGGAAATACCTTAGCCTTTTTCCATTCATTTGAGAAATATGAATTGCTCAACATGTTGTTGAACAATATGCAAAAATTCCTAATAGCAACCTCAAGCAAATGTCGGAGAATTATATTTGGAATGCCGTCTGTACTAAGTAATCAATAAGATTCAAGCTCGGTACGCGGTCAGATGTTAGTGTTTCATTGAGATGAAGAATTGATTGGCCGTTCAGGCTTGATTTGAAGTCAGAAACTTTCGCTTCAAGGACCTCTGAAAGTATTTGGTTCCCTCTTTCAGGTTTTGTTAGATGAACCAATTCAAAATGAGTTCTAATCAGGGTGAGTCTCTGCAATTCATCACATATAATCCTGTTTCCCTTTCTATCTGTCGTCGTACTATCAATTTCGATCGAGAAGATTTATCTCATCACTAGCGAGAAGATTTATCTCATCACTAGCGACTCCAAGATTCGGTACCTACACTCAAGACTTCTTACGGAATAAGCTGTTCACTTTCGTGAAAACGCCATCTAGATCTTGTGGACTAGTACATCGCAGTTTTTCCGTCCATTGATTACTGACCTCACTCCTGAAGTATGAACGAATTATGTTCCGGACGTTCTTCAGGTGTAATTTCAACAAAGCCAACGAGGGATGGTTGTAGTCCAAAAATCACCGATTAATATTGTTGACGCGTGTGAGAAGGCTTTTAAATCTTTTTAACCTTTAATATTGGGAACTACTTTCTCAATCATTTCCAACGTCAGCTTCTCTAGCTTTGACGGATAGACGAAGTTTACCTTCCGGACCTAGCGAGAATCATTGGAGAATAAAATGTGCTTAGACAACTAGTAGGTTAGCTTTCTGC
The DNA here is from genome assembly GCA_963969285.1 of Odontomyia ornata. Taxonomy (NCBI): domain Eukaryota; kingdom Metazoa; phylum Arthropoda; class Insecta; order Diptera; family Stratiomyidae; genus Odontomyia; species Odontomyia ornata. Next base: position 45,733,307 of record OZ017738.1, on the reverse strand, counting down.
CGGCAATGTGGTACAATGATGCCAACATTCAATTTACGTGGAATCGCGTACGCCAATCGGAAATTTATGGGGGGCAAAACAAATTTCGAACTTAAATGATTTAAGTGTTGCACTCCGCTAAAACATAAATTTTCGCTTACTACAGAACTGTCTTTACGAAACTGCATGCCGCTTTGACATACTGAAGGACTTCTGAATAGGACTCTTGTAATGTGTTAGTAGTGGACAATAGACACCTACAGACGAATTAAAAGACCTAAAGTCTGATCGTACAGATGTACAGACTTTGACATCATAAAAGAACCAGGAAAGCCTCAAGCGCTATCTACTTACTCGTACAATAATCTTGCTCTTCTTAATCTAAATTTTGAATTAACTACCATCATACGTACCAGGTGGGCCATTTAGTAGTTTCTTTTTAAATCACATGTTATTTTGACACTGACAGCTGTTTCCCGCTCAAAATTATGCTAGGGAATCTGTATTTACCTTCCGCGAAACAAAATGAATCGATTTACGTTTGAACAACGTTCGGAAATATTGAAATCTTATTTCCAAAGTGAGTGCTGTGTTGCTCAAACAGTTCGTTTTTTGAAAAGAATGTTTGGCCGAAAGGAGGCACCCGTTGCGCCTACTGTACGCAAGTTTGTAAAGAAAGTTCATGAGACTGGGACGCTAGTGGACTATGCTCACGGTCCCCGTATTCGTACGATGCGCATCCCGGAGAATGTGGCCGAGAGTGTGCGACTCAATCCGAAAACATTAACTCGTCATCGATCACAGCAACTCAACATTAGTCGCCCAAGCCTGAAAAAAAATTTTCACAGTTGCCTCGGATTATTTGCTTACAAGATCCAAATGACTCAGGAATTGAAGCCGAATGGCCGTCCGCTTTGTTATCGCTTCGCAGTTTAGTCATTAGAGCAACTCGAACTGCATACCGATTTCTGTCAAAAATCATCTTTTCTGATGAGGTACATTTTCATCTCGGCGACTATGTGAACAAACAAAACTGCCGCATCTGGGGCTCGGAAAACCCACACGTGATTGTCGAGAAGCCAATGCATCCTCAGCTTGTGACAGTGTGGTGTGGATTCTGGAGTGATAGCATAATAGGACCGTTTTTCTTTGAAAATGAGGCTGGAAATGCTGTTTCGGTCAACGAGAAGCGCTAAAGAGGCATGATAACCGACTTTTTGTGGCCGGAGATTGAGGATTTGGGCTTAACTGACCTTCGAATTCACCAGGATTGTAGTGAAAGCAGTTAGTTAAAATGTCCGTGAAGAACTGCAGCCATAGTCTGCTGCCTCAGCGGAAGAGGATGGTGAGATCCACCGAAATTGGCTTTGTCTAGGGACGCGTGAATGCGTTGGCAGGTTAGCGTTGCGGTGTCTTGAGGCGGGTCCTTTCGCCCTCGCACAAAGATCCAACACAAATGAATTTCGCATTCACGAATCAAACATGTTAACGTGCCGATCGACTGGTGTCGAGGCCGAGGTAACCTACTAAGGACTAGGAAATTGCTGGTTCGGAGAAGAAATTGGGCCCGGAGAAAACAGACGGACTTACAGAGACTTCGTCATTACTGTTGTTCATGTGCTTCGAAACTTTATATAAAAATATTATTTATCATCTACTATATTTTGGTTTTTAATTCGCCAATCAAATTAACTATGACATGCCTGGAACAAAGTTTCAAACCAAAAATTTTCAATTTTATTTATCTAGGAAATAGTTTTCTTTCTTCCATATAAATACATTTCTATTCATAATGGAATGCTAGACTACTTTCGATAAGATTGCCATCTTAAGTGAATAAACTTTGCAAGCCTCATCGTTACTAATACTAAATCCTCTGCTCATCAACTTTACCCATTTATTTTGGGGACTTAATTTTTTGTATTCAAACTTATTCCTGCCCGATATAGTTCCATAAATTTACTAAGATTTGGCTACATAAATTGAAACTTTAATTTTTGTCAATAAGTTAGGTAGCTAAATATCTTTTGTAAGATGAAATGGCATACTCGTATTTCACATTCTAAATTATATTAATTCTGGTCTCCATCTATAAATTAAAGTAGAGATTGAAATAAATATATTACTCTTGCTAGATTATTAGTTCCATTTCTAATTATTTTAATATGTAATATGATCAAATACAAAATATTGGAAAATCTACCGCTATTATATGGATGATTAACAAATATATCTATTTTTAATTGATTTTTCATTATTCGTTTAAATCGATAGAAGCTTTCGTTAATCATTGCTTTAATATATTTAAAATGGTAGTCAAATAGTTATATTTCTTGTAGATTGCGACACGCTACTAAATACTCCAACGTTTGATATGTAATTAATGGGTAATTGTCCATTTCAAGGATGGAAAGGCTTTCGGCGTAACAACTTCGAGCGGCTAGCTGACGTATGCCGTCGTCAGTTATTAATACACAATAAGATAGTGTTCGTTTTTCTAAAACTCGGACACCCTGTCGCTAAGTGAGCTAGTGCCCAATTTGATAAATTCAATTGTTATGTGTTGTGGCAGTGCATGGCTAATGTCCTGCTAGACATATCGCCGACTGATTGACATCCTTTCATTGAATGCGATTTTAAAATTAATGAAACAAAGTTACAATTCCTTTATGGACCACAAATATTGATTTAGAATAAAAATCAAGAGTTTGATGCTAAAAACGATTTTTTATTCTACAACACACACGGATGCATTTCGGTCGGTGTTGCCAACCATCTTCAGCGCTATGCGCGAAACTACTAATGAAACTACTGAATAAAATTGAAGTACATTAACAATTAACTTCAATTTTATTCAGTAGTATCGCGCATAGCGCTAAAGATGCTCGGCAATACCGACCAAAATGCATCCGTGTGTTTTGTAGAATAAAAAATCGTTTTTAGCATCAAACTTTTGATTTTTATTCTAAATCAATATTTGTGGTCCATAAGGGAATTGTAACTTTATTTCATGAATCTAAAACGACCTCAAAGTATTCATGTCTAACAGATTAAAGTGTTTGGAAAAGTTTCTGAACTTATAGCGATTTTAAAAGTCCGTCGAATTGATGGGATATATTTTCTATTACAATATGTTGTTTTTTTTTTTTTGTGTTAAGGTAACGATTTCTCTTTGATTTAAAGAAGTCACTCAGTTTTAAGTTTTTCTTACTTTTATATTCTTTCGATCCCGACACATCCTTTAATCGACAGCATATTACTTCAATTGCGATAACTAGATTTTTTCCCTCAAAGTTACTATATGGTGGCGGCAATACCTCTTAGTAAGATTCCGCTATCAACACTCCACAGACCGCAATTATTTTAAGCCAATTGTCAAACATTGCGACTTTCGGGACATCAGCATGATGTTTCCAGTTTCTAGAGAGTCAAGTCGCACGGCAACAAGAGCGAAACATTAAATGATAAACATCTACTGGCAGGAACACTGAAAGTGCGAATGCTCCCAAAAAACTAAATCCAACGATAAATCACCGCACGAAACTTTTCCATTCACGCAAATCAAAGTCCTCCTACCAATTCACAGGTTCGGAATGCCGAAAGCCTCAACAGCCTCCCTATTTGGCGTCGAATCGATTGCATTCAATAAAATGATGCGTATTTTTAGCCCCTTCCTAAGCTCCGGCGATTTTTCGTCTTAATACAAAGTTCTTCAGCATAATTCAGCACAAGATTCATATCCTCGTCAAATCCAACAATTTTTACTACGAAATGTTTGCAAACAGCCAGACTTGTACGCGCGAACGATTATGTCACTATCGAAAGTATCAAAAAATTCCGCAATCGCCGTTTAGTGGCAACCTCCCGCAATATTTGGATTCAATTCTGAACATGCAGGCTAAAGGCAATTCGCCAACTCGAAGCTGCGATTTGACACCTTTGTACTTCTTTTTATGGGGTGCTGAGAAAGATCGATATTATGCGAAAAATCCACAAACGATTCAAGCGCTGAAATTGAATATTCAATAAACCATTGCCCAGATAGGGCCCGAAACCATCAATAATGCCTTGGAAATTTGGGCTGAGAGAAAGGCCTACTGTCACGCCAGCCGTGGCAGCCATATGAAAATAATTGTATTTCACAACTAAAGGAGCGGTTTGTTCTTGCGAATAAAATCAAAATATAAGAAAAAATTTGATTTTTAGTTATTTTATTGCATTTTTAAAAAGAAACTTATATTTGGCCTACCCTATATAATCACCTCAATATATAGGGTTATCCATTTTGTGGTAGGAAAGTATAACGTTGCCATTTGACATCTGTCAGAATTAAATGTCATCCAAAGCTTGTTTTTTTAGTTGATGGTTTGCCATTTAGAAATATGGATCGTTTAACAGACGAAGAACGCGTTCAAATTATTAAATTTTATTATAAAAATGGTGATTCTGCTGTATCAACATTTAGGGCTTTATGAGTCGATTACGGTCGACATAATCGACCTACACAGCAAACAATTTCGAACACAGTGAGAAAATTTGAAGAGACTGGATCGGTGATTGATATTGCAAGGCCTGTGCATCATCGCAACATCGCAACGTACAAAATCCAACTCACTCAAGAACTTAAGCCTCAAGACCATACACAACGCAGAATGTATGTGAATTGGGTGATTGAACAAAAAGCCATTGATAACGATTTTTCGAACAAAATTTTCTTTCGTGATGAGGCTCATTTTTCACTCTGTGGTTACGTAAATAAACAGAATTGCCTCATATGGGGCTCTCAAAATCCTCAGGTCATCGCAGAAAGGCCTTTGCATCCGTAAAAAGTGACCGTTTGGTGTGCATTATGGTCTGGTGGTGTTATTGGTCCGTATTTTTTTGAAAACGATCAAGGAAGAGCCATTAAAGTCAATTCTGACCGCTATGGACGAATGTTAACCAATTATTTTTGGAGAGAAATTGAAGATTATGATCAGGAGAACATGTGGTTCCAACAGGACGGAGCCACAAGCCACACAACACAGGCTAATCGAGCAGTTTTGCAAGAGAAATTTCCAGGACGAGTAATCTCGAGATTGAGTGATGTCAATTGGCCCGCAAGATCCTGCGGCCTAACACCTTTGGATTTCTTTTTATGGGGCTATGCGAAAGATCGTGTTTACGCGAAGAATCCTCAAAATCTCGAGCAATTGAAAACCAATATTCATGAAGTTATGGCCGAGATATTGCCCGAAATGTGCCGAAAAGTCATTGAAAATTACCTCAAAAGGATTGAGGCCTGTAAGAGGTCCCGTGGAGAACATTTGAATTATGTTGTGTTTGACGTATAATGGCAAGGTTCAATCTTTATATTGAATAAAAAATTTCGTTTCCATCTGAATACTTTATGTGTTTTCTTTAGCTTTACTTTCCCAAGCGTAAAATGAATAACCCTCTACATACAATACATGTCCTCATAATTGGCCATTGCTTCAAGCTCTGAAAGCATTTCGCTGCAACATTAACTTCAGCTTATGTCCTTCTTGTTACTCACAAGAAGCAACGGCCTTGAGTGATAATTCTGTTAAAACTATTGTTATAATAACCAGTTGAAAATACTCGTATGGCGGAGTGCACTACCAGGGTTCAAATTTCTGTCTTCATGGTCCAATCAATAAGGCATAGTCGAATTCCATGGCCGTATCCGTATAAATCCTACAAATGTTTGTCGAGCAAATTGTAAGATAAATAAGTTATATATGAAAATATTCTTGAAATAGAAAGAAGTTACATTTTATTTTCAATGCAAAGGAAGAAGAATGGGAACTTATTCTATGGAACTCTATATATTAGCGGCAAATGCAAGTATCGTGCATGAAAAATATACAAAAGGTTGAAAATTAGTGCAAAAGATGTACATTAATTTCATTTCATGAGAAGAATAGTTGAGTTTGGTTGAAGAAAAGAATAATTAAATTTTTTAAAGATAAAAAGATGAAAAATTGATAAAATCAAAGGAAATTACATATGAGTAATTCATTATGAAGAAATAAATAAGAATTATAGAAACAAGAAGGTAAAAAAGAATTATTCCGTTGTTTGCATGGATGGGTGGAAAGGAATCAGGCTAAGGTAGAGCTTAGTATATCGATCCTGATAACCACTTGTGTATCTCGCGTATGTTTTGTGCTGATCTCACTTAGAGTTGTTGCCAATAGCCATAGCGTAAAAATGCTTCCAATTACATGTTGAACATAATTTTCTTGCTTTTCAATATTGAATTAATTTGTATTAAACCAACCCAATTATCATGAAATTAATTTTACATTAACCTTATCAACAAAAAGAATGCTTTAACATAACTTTAACGCATTCCTTCATCTTATTTCTTTATGTTATTTACCCATTTCATAAGTACCGTGCAAACATTCGTCCACTTCATATCCTTTCAAGCCTCCCGGTTAAAACTCACGCCATCATTTCTTACATAACTAACCAACCATTACCGTCCAAACCGCATTTCAGCCAGGAATACCATCAACCAAATTAAAGCAGGACATCAACGTGAATGTTTTTTCCGTGGCAAGGGTTTCTGCGAGTAGTAACCAAGAATTGTGTCAATGAACACTATTAAATGTGCGTGTTTGTCCAATTCCAATCTTAATCTAATAGCTTTTAGTCAGGAATAGTCTTAACAAGAGAATTATATTCTTTCTCTAAATATCATATTTATTTCGCAATTGGAGAAAGAAGTAGCAAAAAAATTAATACGCAATCCAAAATGCAACGATAAAATTTCACTACCTTGACGAGTAATAATAATAAAATAATAATTAATAATGTATAACATTTGCTAATGGATGATGTTTGTGGTGTGAAAATAATTTAATGACGCAACAAAGAGACATGGATTCGTCCAAATGAAACCAAAAATTTTAATTTCTTCGTCGCTCACGGTTTTATTCTTGTCCATGCACCGGTGAAATGGTCTAGGCAGAAAGCTAAAGTGAATGAAAAAAAAAAATGGAAAAATTGTTTTGAATTTTCATTTTCTCCAAGAATAGAATTCAAGGGTCATCCACATGGTTGTAACAATGGAACTATTTGATTGTGTGTACTTTTATGTGTGAGGTGTTTGCCAGTCTTTGCATAAGAAATGAAAATTCATTTAAGCAAAACACTCTGCGGTATGAGAATCCATCATTCACGCTTCTATGCTTTCGGAAATTCGACGTGAAAACTTTAACCCAGTTTGTGGTTTAAGTGTGGAAAATCCAAATTACTCGAAGGGTATGGGAAGGAAACGAGGCAAAGCACGATTGTTCCAATTATTACAATAATTAAGAACCTGATTGGGCTGATGCAATTGATTTTACAGAAAAGAGATTGATGTTAGAATTTATTTGATGCGAAATCAAAAAATGGATTGATTTTAAATGAAAATCGTTAAAAGATAAAAGTATGATAGAAATTTTTCGACTATAGAACATCAGGGTTAAAGCATCAAATTCTTTCACCCAGCTTAACCTAGTGCCGTCTACCGAACTCAAATCTTAAAACTACTTTGAAATTAAACGAAAAAAAACCCAAGCAAATAAAAACCAAGACACGTCAGTTCAAATAAAGATACATTAACAATCTTCTACGCGATCTTATTTTTTCTTGCTTTTTGTTAACAGCCAATGTAATGCCATACTAGCTTCAAGTATACGTACACATAAAAGAGAAAAAATTGCATATCAACTATCTGCTTCTAATTACCTAATAATAAAAAACTAATTTCTTAATCGTTTAAAGTTAGTTTTTTTTTCCTGAGATTGTTAGTCCGTAAAGTAATAAATCTTTATTTTTTTTTCTTTCTCTCTCTCCTTCCATTTCTCGCTCATTAAAAGCGATTATTATTTTTTAATAAAAGTTTTAATGCCCTGACGTTTTTGCTAATGAATTATCTTTCATATTTGCAGAAGGACGAGAGTGTGTTAATTGCGGTGCTACATCAACGCCGTTGTGGCGAAGAGATGGAACCGGACATTATCTGTGCAATGCATGTGGACTGTATTATAAAATGAATGGACAAAATAGACCACTAATTAAACCAAAGCGAAGACTGGTAAGTTTGCATAAGACAGAATAGATATGATTTCGTCCATTAGTAAATTTTTATTGATATTCATTTTTAAATTGGGTTTCACGATAAATGTGGAAAAATTTGGTTCGTAAAATCGCAAATCGGGGAAAGGCTCAATCTAAAATATATATCATGTCAAGAGTCGCTTCAGAGAGAATATTATACTGCTGAATTTTAATCACAGGCCTACAATGGCTTTCCTCTCTGAAGCTCGAATGCTTTTTTCGGTAGTTTTTTTGGTACTCATTACGGAAAAGAATCCAACTCGTCCTATTTTTTTATATTCATTGCAATATGGATTTTGCCCGAAATTACCCTCTACGTTCGGTTTCAAGCTCGGTAATACATAATGAAAAGTGATATAACGGCTTAAGTGTTAGGTAACTGATTTTTTTAGTATGAAAAACATATAACTTCATAATTTGCTAAGTGCTACCTTATTAACTGTTTGGCACATGACTAATGCGTAATTTACGCGCCAAAAAGGTCAATTTGAAGTAATACCACAAATTCGGGAAGAAATTTTTATTACCGACAATAAGGAATTCGTAATCAAAAACCAAATATTCCTTAAAATTCCCACCGACAGTACCTCAATCTACCCGCGCTGGCGTTATCGAAACAATTCCTTCGGTGTTGCCCAGCGCACAGCTAACCGTTGTCGACGAGATCTTTCCAATTTCTCTCGCGCCGAAACGGGACTTTACCAACCCGTAAATAGCAAAATAGTATAATAAATATCTTCTAGTGGGAGACGGATTAAATGATTTTAAAAATTATGGGGGTATACTCAATCAAAAAAAAAATTGAATCTTTTTATTACTGATTTCGATACTATATAGTTTCAAAAATGTCATGTTAAAATTTCAAATCCATCCGAATATTCTGATTATAGGTATACTTGATTGAAGCAAGCGCGCACCGCATAGTAAAATTTACGTACTGTATTTCTTACACAGTCGCGCAGCTGCTCCGCCTTTCTTTGAGCTGTATATATATATATATATATATATATATATATATATATATATATATATATATATATATATATATATAAGCAGCTGCCTTTAGGATACAATACAATCAGTATAATAGTACCGTTAAATTGAATTTAAGAGCGTAGACTTGCCTAACCTGTATTTCCAAAGCTAGTCTCGCTGTGATTGTCAAATCGAAAGCATATATTTCTTCGTGCGACTGATGAGAATGACACGCCGACAGGATCGCAAAGGCTCCAGATCAAAGCAAGGGCGTACAAATCTATCGCCCAAAAGACGAAAGTTTGCAGGGAATCAACATTCGTTCGATCAAAATACAGGAGCTACTAGCAAATCGGCCGCAAAACTCGTGTGACGTGAATCGTGAAATAACATCAAGTTATTGCATTTTGAATTTTTTTCTAGTTTTTTTCTGCATTACAACAATATGTGAAATGTGAAAATTGTGACTGTAATTTATCATTTAGCCAATATGGGCAACGAGGAGATTGTTTCAAATTGTGTATCAGCTGTGATAATTGTGGCTGTAAATACATAGATTCAAGTCCTGCAATGACCAACGGTTACGAAATTAAGCGTAGGTTGGTTTTCGTAATGAGGCTGCTTGGTATTGGATTACGTGGTATACATTTGTTTTGTGGGTAAAATGGCTTTAGGAAATTCATTTAGTATCAACTGTTATTATAATATCGTGGAACTTATTAGCATTGTAGCAAAAAGTGTTTTTCGTGTAGCTGCAAACCGAACTTGCAGCGAAGAGAAACGCTTGAATGTCGAAAAATGAAAGCCGGAAAATGTCTTATCCGTTAGTGGTGATGGTTCTTGGGCAAAACGAGGATTTACTTCTCTCGTTGGCATCGTCTCTTTGATTTTACTAGATAGTGGAAAAATTTTAGATGTGAATGTGCGCACGAGTTACTGCAAAACTTGCGGTCTTTGGAAAGGAAAAGAAAATACAGTCGAGTATCAATCTTGGTATGATAACCACAAAGATAATTGTTGTGCAAATCATGAAGGAAGTGCCGGAAAAATGGAGCTTGATGGTGTTGTGGAAATGTTTCTTCGGTCTGAAGAATTATTCAAAGTGCGATATGGCTTTGGCATTGGAGACGGTGACAGCAAAACATTCAAAATGTTGTGCGATGTTCATCCATACGGTGAAGACTTCCTTGTTAAAACAAAAATAGAGTGCATTTTACATGGCAAAAAAAGAGTATATAAACGAGCAGCGGAAAGCAAAAAAGTATTGACTCAAAAAAAGCGTTGAAAGAGGCAGAAAAAAAGCTACAGAAACCGCAAGTCAGGGAAACAAAAAAAGTGCCACCCAAAAAGAAACAAGATCCTGCTCTGAAGACTGAATTAACGAAATAATTATCAACCTTTCATGGCTTAGCCATTTTACGCCATAAAGATTCAGTCGAAGGTATGCGCAAAGCTATCTGGGCAATAAACAAGGTATTTATAATAAGTAACCGGACTGAGCCTGCCCCGCGCCGTCAAAGCGTCTGCTAACCGGTATCTGCTGCTGTAGTGGTGGTGGGGGTCTAGGTAAAGGGAACCGGGCTGCAGCAGTTGCCTCCAAGCGCTTGGAGAGATAGCATCGAGCGAGAGCGGAGTGCGTGTTCAGTTACGTCGTCGGAGTGAAAATTGAGGGTACGATCGAGTAACCGAACCAGAGTTTTTTAACCACGTTATTGCAGGAGACGAGACGTGGGTTTTCGAATACGATCCTGAGACGAAGCGGCAGAGTTTGGAGTGGCACATTGCTCATTGCTTTCTTTCTCGTGAAAGGCATTGTTCACAAAGAGTTTGTGCCACCCGGCCAAACTGCAAACGGCCAGTACTACAGAGAGGTGCTCCGTCGACTAACCGCCCGGGTTCGCCGAGTCCGAAGATTGCCGATTCGTGGATCCTCCATCACGACAATGCTCCGTCGCACACCTGCCTGCTCGTCGACGAGCAGTTGGCCAAACAGTCGAGGGCAACGTTGCCACAGCCTCCTTACAGCCCGGATATGGCACCAGTGGACTTCTTTCTGTTCCCCAAGATCAAGAGACACCTTAAGGGACGCGGTTCGGGACTCTGGAAAACGTTCAACGTCCTCCGACGAGGGCTCTAGACAGCATCGAGGTTGCCGACTTCCAGGGAGCGTCCGGGGATAGGAAAATCCGATATCAGCGTGTTCTCGACTCCAATGGGGACTACTTTGAAGATTTCTAAAGAAAAATTGTACATATTTTGCCAATAAAAAATTTCCTGAGGTCAGTCCGGTTACTTATTATTCAGACCCTGTATTACCACAAAATTTCAACTGACTCTAAACCGCAACATAATGACTGCCGTTCAAATAAAGACTCTTGGTGCAAGTATAATAAATCTGCTGACAAACCGAAATATAAACATCAACCTCCACTTTCTGAAGAAGCTCAAGAAATTTTGGAGTCGACATTTCAAGATTTAACCCAAGATGAACTACTAAAACGATGCTTAGGAGGGCTCACCCAAAATAATAATGAAAGCTTCAATAGTTACGTGTGGTCGATTACTCAAAAGTATATTTTCTCTGGTGGAAACATTGTTGAAATTGCAACCCACATTGCAGCTTGTGTTTTCAATAAAGGATTCGATCCAATGTTGAAAATAATGGAGGTCATGAATATCCAAATTGGCCGCATTGCCTTGGAATACGCTTGATGTCGCGATAATCTTCGCATTCGCAAAGTGAATCGCAAAAGCTCGGTATCTTCAAAGGAAACCAGGACAAAGAGGAGAGACGCCAAATCACTTGAGATTTTGTACGGAGCTGGTATTGCTGATTAGCTGTAAGTGCCTTATATTCATACTTTTTTCTAAAAAAAAACTTTAAACGCGTTTTTCGCAAAATCACTTTTTTCAACACGGACACAAAGTTTTCTCCAAATCTACTGGGCAGATTGTTTTCAAATTTTAAATTATCAATTTTTAATATTTTTTATAACCTAAAAATCAATAAGAGTTATTTTTTGGACGTTTATGTTTCAACGTTCGCCATTTTTTTTATTTTCGCATATATCATCTTCTCTGAGATTGGGACCATAGCCACAGTCATAATAAATAACTACGTTTTTGATTTTTTTTGTTTCAGAGCATTTCTCTCTACAGAAAGTTTGTGACCGTTTGCCGTTGCGAATCCTCCATATACAATTTTATAATCATAATACTTTAATAATTTTTTTTTTTTGCGGGCAAGTGGTATATATTTTATACCACAATTTCTAAAAATTTTCATTGGCAGTATGGACAGTGGTTTACTTTTTATTCCATTGTATTTCATTTCTATCAAATAAATTTTTGTTTTTTTACTCAGAACTCAACTTCTGAGTTTTGTAGCACCGTTATTCCGGTGACTTGATCACTAGTTGAGAACGCACATTTGGTTCGTATGTTTTCATGAGTATACAATACGCAAAATTTTTCAAAGTGAAAACGTAGTTATTCATCGCTGCGATAAATTGTTGAGTGTAGTTGCTTTGAGTGAAAAGTGCTATATAAGGTTGGTATTACAGTTACAAGGAAGTGGTATGAAATGCATACCACTACCCATTGTAGTACATATTTCCTAAAAACTTATATTTCATCAAAGAAAGGGAAAATGAATAGAGAAAACCTCACGGAAGAAGAAATTCTATATTTCTTGCTAGAAGATGAGGAGGAGTATCTCGATACACCCTCTGATGGAGAATTCGTAGAACTCGAAAATTATGCAAGTGATTTGGAAGAATGTTTCTGGCCTCATTCTACCTAAGTTGAAGATGGGAGGTCGTTGTATGAGAGTTATTTTCTGTAATAGGTTACAAAAATAGATAAATTTTTTTCACATTTGCGTGTGAACAGGCTTCCAAATATAATTTTGATGAAAGCGATGACATTCCTTTATCCAATATGCGAGTGGAGTGTGGTCCGATATCATTTTAGGCCATTTCAACCTGGAGCAAAGATTGTAATGTCGATCTTCCAAATAAGTTCACTGGCACCCATCATGGACCATCATATCTCAATTGGGAGACCAAGGACGCAAGTTTCAACAAACTTCTGACCTACTTATTTTATTGCCCACATCGTTTTTCAAACGAATTTGTATGCCCGACAATCTGGAAAACCATACACTCCAATAAATTCCCAAGAAATATGGGTATTCAGTGGTATTCACTTTTTGATGGGAGTAAAACGTCAGGCAAGTTATTGGGATTATTGGTCAACTCGTCCAGAACTACACAATGCGTTTATTGCGAATTTTATGCCAATGTAGAGATTTTGCTGGCTACTAAATAATATTCACTTAAATGATGCGTTTGTTATGCCTTAGAGAGGAGCACCCAATTATTATACACTTTACGTAAACATGCCATAGACGAATCTATAGTAAAATTCAAAGGAAGAAGTACCTTGAAACAATATATGCCAAAGAAGCCAATAAAAAGAGGCTCCAAAGTTTGGACGCTACATGATAAAAGCGGCTATACTTATAATTTTGAGGTATACACCGGCAAAAAAAATAACGCAACAATGAAAAATTTTGGTTCGACGGGATTGTTTTGGATTTGTCTTTAATTATAAACAATCGAAATCATAAATTATGTTTCGATAAGCCGAAAGTGGTGGCCAAGAATTTTCTACCACTTCCTTGATGTGACTTTGGTAAACGCATACATCATTGCTAAATTTGAAAGCTATGAAGATAAGCTTAAAGACTTCAAGCTGGAAATAATATTCTACTTGACAAGCATTTCTTTGCCAACACGAAAAAGAAACGTAAAAATAAGCCGATTCCGAAACGTAAAAATAAGCCATTTCTCGACCTATCGTATCGAATAATAGGACAGTATTTGCCAGAAAGGACATCGTCGCGCCGCTGCGATCATTGCAGTGTCACAAAGCATCAGCGAAGAAGTGGATGTGTTCAAATGTAGTATAGGCAGTGGTATAAAAAATATACCAGGGCCTTGTGAAGCACCCTTGAATGAAACAAATTTTTTGCTTGAATTTTATAATATAATTTGAAATAATAATAATATAAACAAACAAACTTTTTAAATTATCGAGCCTTTCATATATTGCCCCGCAAAGGGTTAAAGCTGCTTGAATTTCCTTCGATTACAGCAATCATATACGATTTTCCTACTACATGGGCTTCTCCATATTTTCAGATAAGATGAATAACAAAAATACATTTAAAAATTCAGTGTCAAGAACGTTGGCTGGATAAAATGGAGTTCTTTTAAGGCATTGCCCCCTGTGGATCTGCCAATTTGGGTAAACTTTATAGCCGTTTATCTCAGAAACCTTACAAATATTTGCGAAATTTTTTTAAGTAGAAATTAGAATAAACCTTTGGCTGTTGAATCAGTTCATTACATTTTGCAAAAAGTTTGTTGCGAAAATTACAACATTCAAACAAAATAGCATGTTTTCGTTAAAAAATGTAGTAAATTTCGGAAACTGCTTAGCGTACCAAGTTGATTTAAGCTATGTTTGTTAGATTTAAATTATTTACATTGAATAAACTCATCAAAAATTTAAAAAAGATTTTTGCAAAAAATTCCCAGAACGACATGTGTAATTTGCAAACACCGAACAAACGTCATGCATGCACATTGATTTGTATCAAATTTCCACATTTTGTTCTACGGAATTTTTTGCAAAAAAACTTTTTAAAATTTTTGATGAGTTAATTCAGTGTAAATAATTTAGATCTAACAAACATAGCTTAAATCAACTCGGTACGTTAAGTATTGGGTGTACAACTTAATAACCGGAATTTGATACTAGATGTCCATACTAACAAATATCGTGAGAGCTCGAACTTTATATATAAATATGTCATTTCGAAGGTACATTTGACAGCTATCAAAATCAGTCAACAAAACAATTTTATCTTGTGTGCATCATTATTATTTTTCACGATGAATAACTTCGAAAATTGGAGAAAAAGACAGCATTTGCGGGAGGTTCTGTTGGGTTGTTTTTTTTTGCACAGAAAACTGCTGCGGAAAGTCATCGTTTGCTTAAAGAAGTTTATGGCGACGATGCTTTAGCGAAAATACAGTGCTTTGAATGGTTTTGACATCAAAGGCAAAGAACGCCCAGGACAGCCAAAAAAGTTTGAAGACGAAGAATTGGAGGCGCTACTCGATGAGGATTCGTGTCAAACGCAAGACGAACTTGCCAAATCGTTGGAAGTGACTCAGCAAGCCATTTTGAAACGTTTGAATGCCGCTGGATACATTCAGTAGCAAGGTAATTGGGTCCCCTATGAGTTGATGCCGAGAGACGTTGCACAGCGCTTCTGTACGTCTGAAATGCTGCTTGAGCGCCATAAAAAGTAATCATTTTTGCATCGGATCGTGACTGGGGATGAAAAATGAATCCATTGTGAAAATCCCAAGCGCAAAAAGTCATACGTGAAGCCCGACCAACCAGCCAAATCAACGGCGAAGTCAAATATCCATGTCGCCAAGGTTATGCTGTGTATTTGGTGGGATCATAAGGGGCCGTTATATTATGAGTTGTTGGAATCGAGCCAGACAATCACAGGTGACCTGTACCGAACGCAATTGATACGTTTGAAGCGTGTCATCATCGAAAAACGCCCGGAATATGTGACCAGACACGAGGCTTTAATTTTTCATCATGACAACATTCGGCCGCATGTTGCAAGACCCGTGAAAAACTATTTGGAAAATAGTGGATGGGAAGTTTTGGCCCACCCGCCTTATAGTCCGGACCTTGCTCCGTCTGATTTTCATTTATTTTGCTGGATGCAAAACGCCCTCACCGGAATACGCTTCACTTCAGAGCAAGGCATCCGAAATTGGATAGATTCGTTTTTGGCCGCCAAGCCGGTGCAGTTTTTTTGGGATGGAATTCATAAATTGCCTGAAAGATGGGGAAATGTTGTAGCTTCCGATGAACAATACTTTGAATAAAATATATTGTAAGAAAATATGCTATTTTGTTTGAATTTAATAACTTAGGGTAAGTCCGGGATAGTTGGACCATGTTTTTCTGAAGCTATTTTTTCAGAAATTTTGCAATGTCTAGGATAAGTTTTACATTTTTTTTAATAAGTATATATGTCTTTAAACAATTGTAAGGAAATTTGCAGTTGTTAAGCTTATCACACCGGGAGTTATGATGTTTTTTTGGTTTTGCTCGATGGTCCGTCTATCCCAAGCATACTCGGGTTAGATGGACCACCTAATAGGGATTGATGGACCTCTATTTTACGTGACTGATTCAGGATATAATACAAGAAATACATGTTATCAAAGGTATAAAGACTATTCATTCCAAGCTATAAAGTTAGGGTATAGAGTTATAAACTATTTGATATGATTAATAGATTTGACAATCAAAATAATTGAAAAATAGAGCTAGTATAACTCAGTTTCTAGAAATTTGAATCATTCAGCAGTCATCTTAATTTGAGGTTCTTGCTTTCCGCAGTAATCGCATTTATCCTCGAATCTTGTACAGTCTTCATGTGTCCAGCGGGAGCATGACACACACTTAATACAATCTTCATCTCGTTTTGTTTCGTTGCAGTTCTCTTAACACCATACACAGAAATCTTCATCCCAGTCACTTTCATAAAGATTGTCGATGCAAATTGTGTCGATATCAATATCTTTGGAATCTGAGGATGACGTTTCTTCGCGTTCTCTTACTTTTATTGATGGTTGCTTGCATATTGTTCTCATTTCTTTTCTCTAGCTTCTTTTTCTCCTTTTCTTTTTTCTTTTCCTCTCGGTCTTTCTTTTTTTCCTCCCTGTCTTTCTTCTTTTCTTCTTCTATTTTAATTTTTGACTCTTTCTCATTTTTTTTCTTTTTCAGAGCAGTTATGTTTTCTGGAGAGCTTAACACTGTTGATATAATGTGAACTTATCTTTTCACAGCCTGAACTTTCTTGACACAAGTTACTGGATGTAGTTTGTCCAATAACTTTGAAGGGGTCACAATTTCAGATTTATTCTGGTGCTTTTCAGAAGGTCCAGGTAAAGGAACATTTTTAAAGCTTCTTGAACTACCAGCACTACAACCACTTCTTGAGGAATTAGAACCTGCCACAACAACATCATCACTTGGGCTATTAGGACCAGCAACAGTGGCATCATTTTTTGAACTACCGGAGCCAGCAACATCAACACCAGTCATAACGTTTTCGAAAACAAGAGACGTATCTGGAGGCCTGGAGTCCATTAATTCTGACAAAAAAGCGTAGTCTGGTATCGCATCAGGTTCAAATGAAATGATTCTACACGTTCTAAATCCACTTATTCCATTTTCTGCGTTTGCTGACATACCCCAAGCTATGCTAAAAAGCGCACCAAACTGCAGTCGAGTTATCTTCCTTGAAAGGTTATTGGTCACGTACTTTGAGCAAGCAGAATAATAGTTCATTTTTAATAACTTGAAGAAAGCGCGGTCTAACGGTTGAAGCCGATGCCTGGTGTGGGGAGGAGTACTCATCAAAATTATTTGATTATTTTCTGCGAACTCTAGCATTCCAACGCAGCTAGTGTGTGATGTATGTCCATCTAAAAGAAGAAGCACCTTTCCTGCTGGTTTTCTTGGGGTGAAATGGTTTTTCAGCCAATCAAAAAACAAATCGCTATTTACACCGCACCAAACAGTCACACGTTGAGGATAGAGAGGCTTTTCAACAATAACTCTTGGGTTTTCCAAGCTCCAGATGCGACAATTTTTTTGTTTGCTTGGCACCGAGGTAGAAATGGGCCTCATCAATCAAGATGATTTTTCGATGCAATTCCGGATCATTTTCATGCATTTCAAGAACCCAATTCTTAATAACAAAGAACGACGAGGAATGGACAAACCTGGGCTTTCTTCAACACTTTCGCTATTTACATAGCCAGACTTTGGTGACATTTTTACTTCAGCGCCAGGTGGTAAACCGTCACAAAACTCCTGCTTTAGGTTCTTTCCTTTTGTTATGCAAAAAGGTTGTAAGAATGTACCCTTTCCATTCACACTTGCCAATACTGATATGGTTTCACCCTTTTCTCCTAAAGTAACTGAAGTTACATTCTTGGAACCTTTCAAAGCAACCACCTTCCCTGGTTTGTTATTTAGCTGTAAACCTGTTTCGTCCATGTTGAAATTGTTGCCAGGTTTATCTATAAGACCATTTTCTTCCAAAACATTCTTTAAGAGGTCAAAATACGCTTTGACATCTATTTTATTTAGACCTTTTGCTCTCGCAATAGACACACCTTCAGATTGCCGAATGGACAGTTCAGGATTGCGAACAAGAAAAGAAGAAAGCCAGTCGTAGCCTGTTTGCTTTGTTTCATGATTGAAACTATGCTTCAATTGCAGGTTTTCAACTAAATAGAAAACCATGGAACGACTTGAGTCTCTGGTTGGAATAAACCCCCTCCATTTGTAATTTTTTTATGTGTACTACAACTTTTTTTTCTTTTTCAACTCATAGCAATGAGTTTTTTCCTATGGAACCTTTACTAAAACTTTGTAGATTGATGCGTCTTTTCAAAGTTGTTTTCGGTATTCCAAACACCTTCGCTGCAGCATTAACTCCCATTTCCCTACTTTGAACAGCTCTGGCTGCATTTTCCAACCTACGTTCAGACCATTCTCCCTTCCCAGACATGCGTTTTCTGGTATAGAACGTAGGTATTTTCCTATAACATAAAAAAACCAACGTATCAGGACACACCTTTGTGTTTAAAGTAATTTTGATAAGCATCATTTAATTTATATTAGAAGTAAAGTCCTAATAGGAAATATGGTCCTACTATTCCAGATTCTTTTCAGGTGGGCCAATTATCCCAAATGTCACTGATCCATCTATCCCAATTGTCAGGGATAGATGGACCAGCTACTCATTCAGACAAACAACGCAACTGGAGCACCATTTTAGGTTAAGACCTTACTAGCTATACAATCGAGCTATAGCAGTGATCTTACGTCAAAATCAATTAAACTAACTTAACCACATAACAATAAAATCCAGTGAAAAATATTTTTCAACTCACCAAAAGAAATAAACAAAGTTTTTTTCCTAAAAAACATGTGACACTCACGAGCAAAACTAAACGTGTTAACGTCTGCACGAGTAGAAAAATACTAGCCAATGAATGCGGCGCTGCTGTGACAGACGAGCGAAATATTCGAATGGTCCGTCTATACCGGTGGTCCATCTATCCCGGACTTACTGCAACAAACTTTTTGCAAACTGTAGTGAGTTGATTCAATAGCCAAAGGTTCACTCTGACTTGTAGCTAAAAAATGTTTGCTGCAAATTTTACCCAAATTTGCAGTTTTACTGGGGGCTGCGCCTCAAAGCAAGAATACTTTTTTTGTGATGTCATGAAAGTTTTTCTTGAATTAAATCATTCTACTGGGTTTTCCAATAAGAGGTGTTATTTTGATATTAAAAGAAAAATGCTATTTTTGAACATAAATGATCGGATGTTTATTTGATTATAAAGAGGAAGGTATGCCGTTAATAGCGAAAAATAACATCAGGCAAATGACCACCACGACTACGCTTAGTGGCTGCCCTATGTCCTCGATAGCCTCACGAATTCCATCTTTGAGGTATTGAATCGACGCTGGGCTGTTGGTGTAGACCTTCTCTTTCACGCGGCCCCAAAGGGAGAAGTCGCAAGGTGTTAAATCATAAGGCCTCGGTGGCCAATGTGATAACCTCTTCGAGAGATAACACGGTCCGGAAACTTTTCCCGTAAAAGATCAATGGTTTCGTTGCTTGTGTGGCACGTAGCGTCGTTTTGTTGAAAGTAAACGTTGTCCAGATCAAAACCATCCAATTCCGGCCATAAAAAATCATTAATCACCTCTCGATAGCGCAATCCATTCACCGTAACTGTTGCTCAAGCCTAATTCTCGAAAAAGTAAGGTCCAATGACTCCACCGGACCATAAACCGCACCAAACAGTCACACATTGAGGATAGAGAGGCTTTTCAACAATAACTCTTGGGTTTTCCGAGCTCCAGATGTGACAATTTTGCTTGTTGACGAAGCCACTAAGGTGGGAATGGGCCTCATCACTCAAGATGATTTTTCGATGGAATTCCGGATCATTTTCATGCATTTCAAGGACCCAATCAGCAAAGACACGACGTTGTTGATGATCGACCGGCTTGAGCTCTTGTGTTAACTGAACTTTATAAGCTTTAAGACGCAAATCTTTATGCAAAATACAGTGTAATCACGTTTGTGGAATGCCTTATTCCAAAGAACGACGAGCAATGGACAAACCTGGGTTTTCTTAACACTTTCGGCTACAGCAGCAATATTCTCGGCTGTTCCTTCACATCACTAAGTTGTTCCAACAGCTCGAATTTTTCCACCAATTTCTGTATTGCGGTCCGACAAGGTGCTTCACGACGACCCAAAAATGTTCGAGTTTTACGAACCGTCTCTGCCGAATTTCCACCATTTTTATAGTGAATTTTAATAATTTAAATGGGTTTTCGAAGCGTGCATCGTTCCATTTTTATTAATGGCGCAGTTTCTAATTGTGAAATGTCAAAAAATGACAGCTTCAAAAGTGACATCTACCGAAATAGCGGGCTATTCAAAATAACACCTCTTATATCTGCATATTATAGGTTATGTGCAAAACCCTTCTGACATGAGCGCAGTTCTGTCTTCCCAACTTATTTATCTTTAAAAATACTTTACAAGAATTTAAATTATGTAACATCAACTGTGGGTTTATGACAAAAACCATCATCTCGGTATGAGTCCAGAAGCTTTTCTATAACTATGTCCTTGAAACATGCAATGACGATTGAATGTTTGAAAGTGCACTGGCTTTACAATTTTTACCTGTATACGAACAGTTTTCGGGAGAACTAATATTAATCATTTCGTCCTGAGTCCTTGGCATACTTCCCAAATTCTATCGCACACCACACCCGCGAAACCCATTCTTTCCCTTCAGCTTCCCAGTGTCAACAATAACATTAATCTTTTGGCAAAAAATGGTCACCTCGAATAAAGTATAAATAATGAATTGCTTCTGCATAGCGGAATGGCGATGGTAGTTACCTATACTTGTAGTTTTTTTACGTACGAGTATTTGCGCTATACCGTGCTGAAGCTCACCTGGACATATAAGTCACGATTTTCACGTTGACTGGCCGTTTTTCTACATTTTCTGGTTTTGTTTTTATATTTTTCCCGATTTTTTGCTTTCATTACTTTCATGAGCTCACCTACTCAACAAACTGGCAACTTACGAGTATACTATCCATATCCGCGGATGGCATACAGTTAATAACATAGATTGCGACGGCGGCACCAGCAGAGAACGCGAACCAATTGTAAGATTTCATAGTAGAGTGCGGGCCAAGAAGGAATACCAAGCTCCTCTGGCCAGATGGTGGTGAGTGAAGCTGCGCAGTGCCCAACGTGATTCGAAAAAGGGGGACCGGCCGGTGGCGGCATGCTCATATATAGAAAACTTGCTTAAAGCTCGCGTCGTTCAACGGTGATTACTATTAAAACATTTTCTGCATAATCATTATGAAGTCGCAGCTTGTTTTCTGCTCCATGTTGTTGTCGTTATTATTATTAGTGTACGCGCAAATGGTATCTTAGATACCGCAGCCCCAAAGAGCGCACCACGTACCCGCACACGGCGCACTCCATTTGCTACGGTTGTTTTCCGTCATTTGTGCCTAGATATGGCTTCGAGCTAATCATGTTTCCTCAGAATGTTTATATCTTTGACCATAGCCAAATTTTTGACCTTTTCACGTTTGACAAACAGACCAGGCGGTGGTGAATAAGTGGATGATGGTTTAATGGAAGCAAACGATTGCAGGTCAATATGAATGGACGTTTTGAATATGAAGGGTTGAGATTCAATGTGAATACGATTTGGATCAGCCCAGGTTTCTAATAAGGAACTGCAAGGACTAGTTGACCTTAAATCAACTGGAAATAGAAATTATTGGTGCACCTGCTAGAGATCAATTGACATGCACCAACCCACCCCTATCACTCTGGAGCATGACTCGACCCAAGTATGTTTTGTGTCGTGGCTGTTAATTAAACGATTGTTCGCGTGCTCACCGATAGTAGGTCATGGGTGCGAGCAATTCTCTCCCGCTAAATGTCAGACATCACTTTTCCCTACAAACTTAAATGCTGTCGACTTTACAAAATATTACGAGTATTATGAGCGCCTATCGACGACGCAAAGAACGCAAAGTAGTAAAAGAATAAGCTGGCAATATATTGCCCCCTTTGGCAGCCCCACGAGCACAACCTCCATTGTTTTCGTATTGTTTCAGCAAACATTCATTCCGCGGCTCAAGGTGACGCTACGGCTACGATGACGCCAGGTATGTATGTTGTGATTCTACGGCAAGTACATAAAATTTGCAAATAAAACGCTTAAATCCCACTTTTCATTCTTTCCGCCGATTTATTGCTATGGAAAAGGTTTAATTACTACAACGTTCGCTACACACAACAAACTGCTGTAGGTTATGATTTTCCATGGATTTTCTTCTGTTTTCCTGGGTGGATTTCGCGGGAGGATGCCAGTGGAAGTTTGTATTAGTGGGCAATAATTGCGTATTGTAACAATAGCTCATAAATTGATGATGAGCTAAATGAAATGCATGGGCAAGAATTACTTTCAAGAAATTTTGAATTAAATATTTGGTCCGGACAGGCGTGAGTATCAAGAGCCGGAAAAATCGTCGATGCATCATTAGAATGACACTATTCCGAATAAATTTAATAGTTGCTGGAAAATTGTGGTTGAGGTGAAATTTCTCCTTGCTATGATCTGCGACAAGATTTTCGGTTTTTTTGAATATGGGTGCATCTTCTTCAAGTCCTATACTCGTACATCATTCAAAGGAGTTGCTTCTGTCCTTCAGACAATCCCGTTTAGCAGCTCCACTATATTTAACAGCAATACCGCAGCAGCCAGAAGAAGGACATGTTACCCAACACATTTTATCAGCGTTCCTTTAACTCGAAACGGGACGATATACTTTCGCACGTTCAGCTTTAACGAGGTTATAGCCCATTTAGCGATTCTCATAAAGAATAGGGCGGATTGACTAGAAATTCGATTTAATACAATATATGTATCGAGAGAGTCGCAATATTGCCGCAGCGAAATTAATGTGCAACGCCCACCACATTCGATTCAAGAAAGCTGTTTCATATCAACTCTGTTTCTGGTGCACATCGAACGGGTGAACCTCTTTCGCCTGTTGTTGCGATCAGAAGACGGTTAAGTTTTGCAGAATGCGCAACAAGGTATGTATACAAAATGTGCCTTGTGAGAAATTTCAGTCAGCCTTTCTTGTGATTATCCTCCTGACCGATTTAGGTACCTCGACTACCACGACCGCGACGGTCTCGTGTGAGTCTTTTTGTTGCGCCTGTTTGGCGATCGAAGAGGAAAATATGCCTTTGGAACTGTACGCACACTCTAAGACATAATTAGTTCTCAAGTTGTACGCATGTTGCATTTATACACTTTTGTCCAACAACAACAGCAACAACACCGACGACGACGATCGATGATCTCGATCCAATTAATTACACCTTGGAAAAATTGAGATAAGGTGGGAGTTGACTGGAAAGGAAGTGAAGTGATCGGTAAATGACTTCGGGCTCCGCTTCATACGCACATACGTTACCAATTGGGTGGAGGAGGTTGTAATATTTCTTATCGGAATTTTAGGGTAGAAGTAATAGCAGTTCTTCACACATTTTCAAAATTAAAGTGATATAATATTGTCTGGTTAGTGTTTAATGTAATTATTTCGTATGGGGAACGATATTGATATTTATTGCGGTGAACACAAATAAGTGCCTCGCAATTTTGGAAATATGGTTTTTTCCTGGAATTTTACAAACGAAAAAAAAATATGTTTATATGAAAACCAACAAGTCTCGATTCAGATGCTGATTTTGTCAACTTTAGTACTATAAGGTTGCTTGCACATTAGAGGAACAAGATCAGTCTGAAAAAATAAGAGATTCGTGTTTAAATTATCCTGAATTTCATGAAACCGACACAACAAAAAATATTTCCCCATTTGATTCTTGACGCTAAATATGATACAAATTTTCATGTCCAAATGAAAAAATTGACTTACCACCCACTACTTGGTTTTTTTCATCCTCTTTAGAGGATTTTGGCGTCGATGTTTTTCGGAAAGCTTTTATTTCCCGCTTTTTAAAATTGACGTCTTTGGTGCTCTCTTTTATCAACGACATCATATTAACAAAAATCAAAACAAGCATTTCAAAAATATGCTCTTACTCATTTTCCACCTAACCACCCTCCCTAAGTAGCTCATTTTGCACCTTATTGATTTAATCTTTATAAATTTTTTAAAAACATAAAGAAAACTTTACAAAATTAAAGAACTCAAAAAACTCAATAGCCCACTTGGCACTCTAAGTTTAAACATTATTCCAGCAAAAAATTAGTTATAAAACAAATCGATTTTTTGAGTTCTTAATTGTTTTTTTATTGTTTTCAACAGTATTATATGATTAAATCTTGTATATAAACAGGGAAATAGACTTCGCTATGATTTATGTTTATCGCATTTAAATTTTTTATAAAAATATTTAAAAATACCGAAAATATCATGACAAGTCAGATCAGTTTTTTTCATCAATGTGTCCACGTTGTGCTTTGATGATTGCAGCGCAAATTCTTGAAAGTCTTTTAACCAATTCGTAAAGTATTTTTATTGCTAGTGTCAGATTAAAACAGGAATACTTTGTACTGGTACAAAGACGCGTGAAGCGCACTCGTATTTATATGGGTTCTGGTACACTATGACTAGTATCGGTTGATGGTGTTGGTGCGTGTGCTGCCTGTACATGTTACAGCTCGGCTGTCCTCGAGTTCTTCGTCGGTAGCACTGGAGAATGGATCGATCTCTGGTCCTAATTCGCACCATGGCTTCCTATTTTCCGTTGAAAACGCTCCAGCGTAGTGTCTTCCGGCACTTTGAGATTCCAAGTCCTCGACCAAGTATCTATCATTTCGAAGCACTCGTGCGATCACATAGGGACCCTTGTACTTTGGCTCCAGCTTTCGGGGTTCGCCTGTGATTGATGGGGCGTTTCGTATGACGACTTGTGTCGCTTGTCGAATCGCTCCTTCCATTTTGCGCGTTCCGTTTCGATGTTCTTGATGGCAATCTTCCGCTTTTCGGACAGGCTACCCTCAGTCGCCTCAACGTCGTCTGCTACTGCTTGGATGAGTCGATTACTGACTAAGTCCCTCATCTTGAAATCGTACATAAGATCGTTGAGCGTGAACTTCATGATTGCGTTTCGTTGGTTGTACATTGTGAACTGCATTTTTGGATGTTTCCATCCCAATCTCGTGGCGCACTCGTATGAACTGCAAGATGGTTTGATTAGCACGTTCAACCTGACCGTTTGCCCGTCATGTCCTCACAGCTACTTGAACGTATTGTATCTCGTTATTCTCGCAGTGCCGTTGAAGTACGTTCGATGCATATGACGATCCTCTGTCGGTGATATTTCGTTCCGGAATTCTGAAGATTTCAGACAGGTCGCTCAAAATTTTTACGACTAGTTTTGTTTTCGTGTTGCATACTGCTCTCAGGATTGTGTATTTTGTGCACATTTCCATTTCGACTGCGTGGAAATAGTCCTAGCTGATCTATGTGCAATACACGAAATGGTATCGGGTTAACGTCTCCCACTGGCTTTCCTCGAATTTGTTTGTTATAGCAGCACTCGACACATGTCTTAATGTACTGCTTGACCAGTTTACGTTGTTTTGGGAACTAAAATAGTTCCCGGAGCTTCTCCAGCGTCTTCGCTTCGCCGAAATATCCCATTTTGTCATAACACGTTCGTATTACTCGTCATCTTATTGCTTTTGGGATAACGAAGCGCCTACGCGTCGATAAAGCCGACCTCCTTTTATGTGAGTAATCCCTTTTAAGCTACGTTATTTGATCGGACTCCTGGTCTCCCTGCAGTATCTCCACAATATCATGCAGAGATGGATTCAGTCGCTGCACTGCGATTAGCCAATCGTCACGGTCGATTTGGAATCAGAAAACGTTTTCGGCAACGGTCTGTATGCCATCGCTTCCGTTAGCTGATGCTCGGCTGAAAGCATCTACGTGTTGAATTTTGTCGCTGGATCGATGTTTTATAGTGTACTCGTACTCTTTTAGTCGCAGGAATCATCTAGCGATTCGGGAAATGAGTGACTTTTGCGTCTTCGTGACAGCAATGGCTGTGTGGTCGGTGATGATATGAAACGGCTTCCCCAGGAGATACAGCTTGAACCTTTTGACTGCTTCCATAATTGCTAACACCTCCAGCTTATGGCTCGTATAATTCTGCTCCGATGTGTTGCATTTCTGGCTATAATACGCTACCAAATTCCAGGTACCATTTGATTGCTGCATCAGTGCTCCACCTATGCGCATGCTACTGGCATTGGTATGGAATTTTCACGATGCATGTTAAATTCGTAGTGCCCGTTGTTCGTCACAAATGCGGTGTATTTCCGTAAGCTCTCGTTAATCGAGATTTGTTAATACCCAGCCATTAAATCTAGCGTAGTAAAGAGCTTTCGTCCGGACAACCGCGATAGCTGCTCTTCCACGGTCAGCATCGGATATCGTTCTTTCATTGTGACTGCGTTTAAAGCACGATAGTCAACGCACAATCGGTCGCTCCCATCTGCTTTCTTTACCATCACTATGAGTGCTGCGTATTCCGATTTACTTTCTCGAATGATGTGGTAGCTGAGAAGTTTTTCAATTTTCGCGTCAACCGTTGCTCGTTTGGCGAAAGGAATTCGATGTGGTTGTAATGTCATCGGGTCGTAACTTTTAACTTCAATGTTCATTTCGGCTGTTACACACTTGCCCAGTTGAGAGAGATCGACCCCAAATCGAAATTCATATCGTTCTATTACTGCACGCATTTTATTTACATCGGCTTCGTTCAAATTTCCGCACTTGAAATTTTTATCGTTCCTCTTAATTTTGCACGTATCGTTCTCAATAACAATTTTTAATTTGCTTCTACCAAAGACGTCCATGCCCAATAATATATGCGTATCGAGTTCGTGATCACTGACCATGTATAGTTCAAACGGTATATGTACATCACAGACGATTAAGTCAAGGGTTTCTTCAAATTCGAACCGTACAACACCGCCTGCGAATCCCTTGAACGTTTTCGTCACTGGCAACATGTCTACGTTTAGTCTACTCGACACTGTTTTCCGAATCAGAGACTTCTTGCTAGCAGAGTCTATGATCGCATCGTATTCGAAGCCGAGCACTACAACAGGACACGTCATCACATTTACACCACTGTCATTTAATTGCTGGACTCGGTTCGAATGGCACTCTTCCGTGCGATGTAGGTTTTGAGGGACTTTGGCACCGAGGCCTCCCCGCTGGCTTTGGGTAGTTAAGTGATACGTGCCCCATTCCGGAGCAACTGTAACGTGTGATTGAGTACCGTAGTCGTCTTGAAGGTATTGATGCGCTAGCTTCTCATTCGTCATCGTTTGTTGCAGTCGTTGGTATCGTGCTGCTACCCCTAGAAATTATCGTACCGTGAATAATAGGTTCGCCGTTGTTCCGACCAGCATGCCTGCGATTCCATTCTATAGGACTGGATGCCTTACGCCGTCCCTGAAGTATGTAATGATGTCAGCGTCTGACATATTACCGCGTCACCCCGTTGCATTTATTCTGTGGAAGTAGTCTTCCACAGACTCACCGTTTCGTCGGATAGATTTACTCATCAGCAGGTGTACAGATGTACTGCTGTCGTCAATCGGGAAATCCTGGATAAGTCGTTTCGCAAAATCTGTGACACGTGTGTACGTCACATTGATGCCGTCGGCCCAGATCTTTGCGTTTCCTTTCATGTTCACCCAGATGGAAGACATCAGCAGTTGCTCGCTCCAAAAATATGTCGTTTGGCCACACTGCGAAGATGGATCGAAGGCTGGTAATATAGTGGATCTGCATAAAATTCGTCGTCGTCCTGCACTCGTTTCGATGGGTCGTTGTCGTGTGCTTACAATGTCGAGCCGTTGTTGCATGGGATCACATCGCCGTATCCAGTTTGCCACCTCCCATCGTTGTCGTGCCTGTCTGCTCGCAATATCGCGCCGTTGTCGCCTGCAGTGAAGTGAAGCTTCCTTTTTTTCAGCTGACGGCGCAACTTGTTTACTGAGAGCTTGCTAATGGTTGGCATTTTACTCTTTTGGATTGGGAGTCCGTATCCCACATCTGAATTTGTCAGATTAAAACAGGAATACTGTATAGTGGTATAAGGACTTTATTAGATTCATCGTAAAACAAGACTCTTTCGAGTGCGTGAAGCGCATTCGTATTTATATGGGATCTGGTAAACTAATACTAGTATTGGTGCATGTTCTGCCTGTACGTGTGACACAAGATTGTCTCAAGCCATTTTTAGACTGTCGAACAACTATTTTTCATTGGTCACGTGCATGTTGTCACTTGCTGGTTCAGCTCAGCCCATAATAATTCGATTGGGTTGACGTTAGGGGATTGCGGCGGCTAATCCATGATTTTGAGCACACCTTTCTCTTCCTTGGACTTTAGATAGGTCATGCACAAATGGGAGGTGTGATTGAGATCATTATCTTGTTCAAAGATAAATCTTTTCCCGACCAAACCAATGCCAGATGGAATGGCACTTAGTTGAAAAATATTGTGATAGTATTCCTCCCGCATTATTCCGTCGACTTTGACCAGTTTTCTAACACCATTCTGGCTGAAATACCCCCAAACCATCATGGAACCTCCGCCATGTTTAATTATTGGCGCACTACATTGAGGATTATACCGCTCATCTTTATTTCCACAAACACACCACGCTGCCTGGATCCGAA
The DNA here is from genome assembly GCA_963969285.1 of Odontomyia ornata. Classification (NCBI taxonomy): domain Eukaryota; kingdom Metazoa; phylum Arthropoda; class Insecta; order Diptera; family Stratiomyidae; genus Odontomyia; species Odontomyia ornata. Next base: position 45,704,244 of record OZ017738.1, on the reverse strand, counting down.
AATCTCGCACTTTGATTCATCGGTCCATAACACAGATTTTCACTGATAGTTCATATACAAGAACAAATTATAAAATGCTGTTAAACACAACAAATAAACCATCAAAAACTCAAAAAATTGTCTCTATACTTTTGCATGGAAGTGTATTATCAGATGAAAATTACTAAATATACGGTATTTTTTAGAGCTATAGAGCTTTGAAATGAAATAGAATACGGATATATTGTTTTGATTGTCATTAAATTAAAAAACAAATTCTCTGCCATTTTTATTTAAATATGATTTTGGGTATGTGAACGCAACGACTAGTGCGGAGGAAGTCCAAATGAAAGGTCTAATTTTTGACCACTCCAACAAATAATTGGGGCCGTATCTCACCAACAACGAAGCGAATGTGGTCTACATGTCGCACCATACTTAGAATTAAAAAGTGTTACCAACTTAAAGTTCTATACCCCTAAAAGAACACCCTTTATTATCAATTTATTGGAAAAATAGAGAAAAATCCAACCAACTCTACGAAAAATTACATACCTCTAATTAATACGGCAAAAGAGGGTAGTTTAAGCTCACCTACAATCAATGTGTATGAACTTAGTGTAGTGTTTGAAGTGATGTTATATTGTCTGTTTAGGATTGCAGAGGTAGACTGCTGTCTCAGCGAGCCAAAAAAATGGCGCCCAACTGGAATGGCCGTACCTGGCCATGCGTGAGCGTGTTGGTAGCTAGCACTGCGGTGTCGTAGGGCAGGTTTTTTCCACCAGCGTAGGGACCCGGTACGAAAAAATTCACGCTTGCGATTTTTTTGTGACGTGGCTATGTACACATTCAACAGGTGTCGCCGAGGCAACCGACCGAAGGATGTAACAATAAAGAGTCGCGACGATTTTCCCGAGCTACCCACGTGCGACGCTCGACATGAATTTGTCGTTGACGCGTATATGCTTTTTTTTGCTTCAGCACTACAGCCCCTCTTGGGCCTTTGCTTTGAGGTAGTTAGAGTATCTCATTATCTTGATAGAATGTATCGGCGCTCCATAGGGTGATATGGTCAGTACAACGCTTTGGCCATATGTCCGTCCACCCAGCTGCGATACTTTCTGATTTTAAACCAGCACTCGAACTGTATCTTGCTGGCGCCAACGAGACTCGAACTAGAGACCTTCGGTTTACGGGTTGAGTGCTCTAACCCCTGCACCACGGGGACTATGACTATGATGAGTGGGGCATCCGGGTGGTTGCAGTGCCCCTTCACACTTTTTTAGCTGCAATCTGTTCTTATGTTCATCCAACCCAGAAGAATTGGGATCGCAGGTTACCCGCAATCACTTGCTATCTGCGGTCTTCCTATCATTTTATCACGGGCGTCTCTCCTTACGTTGCCCCATTCAGGCTGTATATGATTTGCCACGGCAAATCGTACAAGCTACTGAGGCAACTTAAATTTTTCGAAGATCCCGTCGTTGCCCTGGAGCCCCACGAAAGGTTAGACATCTGGCAGCAGATAAGAAACGTAGGACGCGAAAATGAAGCGCAGTACAATCTGAGTTCTCAACTTCCGCCAAAGTAACGCGGCTGGTCACTACAATGCAAAAAAAAAAATTCTTTATGTGCCTGGTTCCTTTTTGTAGTCGCTTTCTTGCTTTCTTCGTCACACAAGTTTCCTACCGTTCTGCTGCTTCTATTACAGCATCTCTTACTGTCGCCCATACGGTTTTAATATCATCATTACTTTCTCCCGCCTGCGGAGATATGTTAATGTGATTTCCCAGCACTGATATGTATGTGGACGCTACTGAGCTATCATTTAACTTGTGTATCTGGTACTTTAAAGTAACTAATGCTCCTTGTTTACAGCTCTTGGAGATGCGGCATCGGAACTTGGCCCTTATAAGGTAGTGGTCTAAATCACAGACCGTACCGCAGAACAAGCACGTGTCGAGAATGCTAGTGGCCGCTCGTTTTAGTATGAGAACATGGTCGATCTGGTTGAATGTGCGACTGTCTGGGGATGCCCATGTTCTCGTGTGGATGTGGAAAGTACGTAGAGCTCACTGTGAAGCCTCTACAAGTGGCGAAGTCCGTTGTCGCTGCTCTCTGCATGAAGACTGTATCCTCCAGTTGTTCCTCTATGTGCTGTTTCTCGGCCGGCTTTTGCATTGAAGTCACCGCGAACAATTTTATTGTCGGTTGACAGCAACGTATCAACAGGGCGTTTCAGAGTGCTGTAAAATTTTTCCTTGATTTCCTCTTCCTTGTCTTCTGTGAATGCGTGACAGAAGACCAACCAGACGTAGAAGAATTTGATACGACTCGCACAGAGCCTTTCGTTAACGGGCTTGAAATCGATGAAAATTTGTTTAAACATGCTGTCAACAATGAAAGCCACTCCAAACCCCCTGCGATTTTAAACTTTTAAACGCGGTGGACATTCGCATGTCAAATTTGCTTTCACTGGGCCATCTTGTTTCTTGCACTGTAGGGATATTGATTCTGTATTTCTTCATTTTATCCAAAGTTGTCGCAGTGCACCTCGTCTTTTCAATGATGTAACATTCTAAGTTTCAAAAGAATAGTCCTTAATACATTGCGATAATCGTTGCCAATTATCCAATCCGATCCGAGGCTGTTGTCTTCGTTCCATAACAAGAAAATACTAAGTAGACGTGCAGTATAATCTTTCCAAAATGTATACCAAATGCTTCATTCATCATATTCGAAAACAAAATTTAATGAGTGAATAGTGGTTCAGACCTCATGCAAAACACTTTCGTTGGAGGCATCGTTGCGATGTATTCGGACGAGAGGTTTTCTTTAAAATTGTTGTATGGTAGTTTCAATAGGTTCTGCAAGAAATATATAAATTTTGAGGTGACTAAATTTTTCAGAGCAGAGATATCGCCAAATTTTCCCGCAGTGCCGGCTTCCCCGGTAAGGACTTGGTCCACCACGATTATATCTATGGGGAGCAAGGATCGATATGTGGGAAACATAAGGTTTTATTCAAAGGTACTGCATGATTTTCCCAGAGTATATTGTACGCCAAATGCTTATATATCATAAAAGCGAGTAATTCATCCATCATATTCGAAAACAAATCTTAATTCGTGAATAGTGGTCCAGACCATATGCAAATTCTCACAAAACAGTTTCGTTCTTTAAAATCATTGTGTGGTAGCTTCAAAAGGTTCTGCATGAAATACATAAATTTCCAAGTGGCTAAATTTATCAGAGCTATATGATCTAGGCATTTACTTGAAGCCGGGCGAGTTATTTTGTTATTCTTGATATTGACCGCTCTGTTTGTTTTCAGGGTATCCTTGTACATCATCGATTCTGCAGATTGTGCAATCACGTCGATGTTTGTGTTAGCAATTGTGATTAATTTTTTTTTCAGTAGAGTATATTGTATTTTTCACTGTGTAGAAGTCATGCGCATTCAGATGATAGTGATTGCAGTAAGCACCGATGTTCAGTTTTTTACCTGCACAAGTTATTTCAGTTATTATTATATTATATTTGTTAGATGTTACTCTCTTGGTCACGAAATTAATTTAATTTTATAGGTACATAAATTGCACTGCCTTCACCGCTTCCGGGCCTGCATAAAAAAACTGAGCTATATCTCTGAATATTGTAATACATTGCTTCTACAGGGTAGATCCATACTTCGTTTAGTATAATCAAATCCGTTTGAGGATTTTGCTGCAGATAATTTTGAATATCACTTAACTTGCGTTAAAGGCTTCTTATATTGGCATAAAAGATAATTGATTTGTCGCATGATTGGGAGTCCTCCTAGCAATGAAAGTCCTACGTTGATTCTCTGGACACGAGTCTGCTATGTGTAAGTGGTCAGCATTCTTATTATTGCCCATACTATTGTGACATTTCTTTTGTGTACTTTTGCATTCCTTGAGCTCATGTTTCCTTTGCATTTCCAACAAATTCGTTCTCCTTCGCATTTGACGTTTCATGGTTGCATTTTTGGCACTTAAACCATTTCACAATTTTAAAATCTTCCTTCACAATATGAATCATAACCAATGTTGAGGTATCAGTTAGCTAATCTTTTATACATGCTTCCATTTAACGCAATAATGCGTAAAAGATTCCGAGTTTTGTCCAGCTGGCTTGAATAAGCTCCAGTTTTTCTCTTTCCCCAACATCGAGGCTGATCGCATGTAAAGGATAGTCCAACCATAATGCACGATGTTGATTGTGAGTCACACCTTAACGTCAAGTTTTTCGCCCATCTTAATTCGTCAATTCTTTGTTTTAATGTTTGACAAATCGAACCATGGAAAGGTACACAATTGAACAGCGCGTTAAGGTTGTTGTAGCCTTTTACCAAAATGGGCCTCAGCATAATCGACCAAATGTGTCCACAATTGGGAGAATTGTGCGCAAATTTCAGCAAACCGCGTCTGTAGGAAATGTGAAATCAACTGTGCATGCTCGCCCAGTTCGTTCCGCGGAAAACATTGCTGTTGCTCGCGAAAGTGTGGCAGAAGAGCCGTCAACCTCGACTCGTCGTCGTGCCCAACATTAAATATCTCACGGACATCACTGATGCGAATTTTGAATAAAGCTTTGAATTTACACGCTGACAAGGTTTAATTAAAGCTTTAAATTTACACGCTTACAAGGTTTGATTGACTCAAGAGCTGAAGCCTGCTGACCATTTCAAGCGTCGGCAATACGCCGAATGGTCGGTTGAACAGACAGAAGAGAAAGGTGACTTTACAAAGAAAATCATCTTCAGCGACGAGACACACTTTCACCTGATTGGATTCGTTAACAAGCAGAATTACCGCATTTGGGCAAATTAGAATCCGCGAGTGATTGTTGAAATGCCAATGCATCCACAAAGAGTGAGTGTTTGGTGCAGTTTATCGGCTGGCGGCGTCATCGGGCCGTACTTCTTTGAAAATGAAGACGGCCAAGCAGTTACCGTGAACGTTGTTCACTTTTGCGAGATGATAACGGACTTCTTGTGGCCAAAAATTGAGGTTATGGACCTGGACGATATGTGGTTCCAACGGGATGGTGCCACTTGCCACACAGCCAACGAAACAGTGGCTCTTTTACGCGAGAAATTCAATGGCCGTGTTATCTTACGTTGTGGCGATGTTAATTGGCGGCCACAATCATGTGATTTGACAACGCTGGACTGCTTTCTCTGTGGATATTTAAAAGAAAAAGTGTACGTCAATAAGCCAAGAACAATTCAAGAGCTAAAGGATGAGATAATTCAGCACATTAACGACATTGAACCTCAATTATGTCCTAGATTCATTGAAAATATGGACTATCGGATAGAAGTATGCCACCGTAGCCGTGGCGAGCTTTTGGACGATATTTTGTTTCACACATAACTGTCATAGATCCTTTTAGTATAATAAAAAATATGAACATAATTCTCTGAAAACTTTTTGTTTTATTTACAATTAACATAGTGCGTTTTGGTTGGACCACACTTTATTTCATTTCGTAGCTCCTCATTTATAAATGGGTTGTCTAGGCCATTGGCAATCTGCTTGACGGATGTTTGTCTCGGTAATGCCATACTCGTCCTCCATGGTATCCTTGGTTAATCTGTAGTATAGCTCAGTTGTGTTAGCAATGGTCGTTATTTTAATTATCGCATCACGATTGCGAATAGTAGCAGTTGAAGAAGAATCATGCAATTCGACTTAAAAATATATAATTGATATATATATATATATATATATATATATATATATATATATATATATATATATATATATATATATGATTGATTTGCAATAATTGTTTTAATTTCAATTTATTATTCTTGATATGTTTCGAAAACAAAATGTTATTCCATATTTGGTTTCTTGCCTCTACTTCATTGACACTAGCGTCGTATCCGTGGTTAAGTTGCGTAGCTCTCGCAGAAGAGTTAGTTCTTCTTTCTTCTACTTAACCCGTTGTCTGCTTCGTTACTCAAACTTATCCGATTGTATCTAGTAGTAGGATATGTTTGAGGCTTGTTACTCCCAAAAGTAATTAGAGTGCTCCGGCGGGGCTTACGAACCCGGTCAGCTCGTCCGGAGACGGGCGTGGGGCGCCACTCGCTTGTCCACCAAGGCCCCAATAAGCCGCCAAGCGAGAATACGGCTTGCCGGTTTCTCTTTCTCGCAGCGCGAAACGGCAACTTCACTACTACACTTCTTATGTCGCTGAGAACACTCATGCAACTTAGCGCAACCCTTTTTTCGGCCATAAATTTAGAATGGCTACGAATAAATACACTTTCCTTGGAGCTCCCTAACGATGGGACAAAAGCTAGTTTCCACACTGAACGACTCGTACACACTTTCCTAAAACATCCTAAAGACGGAACAAAAGCTAGTTTTCACACTATCAGACTCTTGTATGTTTCCCTGGATTTATAAGGAAAACCCCTTCACTCTCCCTGTTTTTTTTCTTTGTTACGATTACGGAGCGTGCAAAGGCAAATCACTGTCTCGAGAATTTGCCACCCTCTACACACCACCCCCGAACACTGACACTAAACTTCCGATTTTCTTCGCGCGATTTACCACACAAGTCCCATTCGTTGCAACCTGAAACTCAACTTTAATTAGGTTCTCTAAAGAAAATTTACCTTTTTATCTTGAATTCAACTTTAATTACGACATGGATTAAATTTCAAATACACAAATTCATCTTTTGTTCAAGTTTTGCAATGTGAAAAACTAATTTAAACTCTCAATTTTTAATCGAATGCAAAAGAAGAAGTCTTTAAAAAGGAAAACTTACTGTCTACGCGTTATAAAGGGGCCCCTTCTCCACTGCTTCCGTTGACGTTATTCCATTTGCTTCGTCACTTGCTGCTCACAATGTTTCCTCGTCGTTTTATTTCGTTCTACTTGCTTCACAACTTGCTGTCAGTGCTTTTAAAAACCCACCGACGCACGTCGCTACACTTTTCCATCACTTCGCCAAACCCAAGAAGAAAGAGGAGGCGCGTCATTCGTCGCGCACTTTAATTATTTTCCTCTAATGGCCAATGTACCACTCTCCGACCGAGTTCTTTGTCTCGGATTCAGCCACCTTTTTGGAGTGGTTCTTCCTATTCCCAAGGAGTGGTTTCACTCAAACTCAGCGTGATTTCCACTCCACCTTCAATCAATCTGGTGGCGATCACTTCAGTTACGGCTGAATCGGCTGAATATCTTCTCTGGCAGTTTTTACTGTCAGATTATATTGTAAATAGAAACAAATAAGCGGAATTTTATATTTTGTCGTCGTTAATTTAATGTCTTTAGTAAATGTTTCGTTGCAATAAGGAGTTATTTGAGTCATTCTTGGTTCAGCATTACCAAAAACCATTTTTCTCTCCAAAAGCTTTGCAAGTGAGTTTTCTCGGTAAGTGTAATGAAAGACCGCAACAGTTCAAGAAATTTAGCTCCCGCGCGTAATTTTTCATGAAATGCATTCAATGTAGAATGTAATTAATGGAAATACATGGCGGAAGGCGGTATCAGAGCGCGGAGAATCTTAAGGTTGTATGCGTAATTGATTCTGATGTTTATTTTTATTATTGATTCTGATGTTTGTTTTTATATATTTTTATTTCTTATGTTTGTTTTATTTACTCATGGTACACTTTTGACCAATGCAAATTCAACGTCGTTCGCAGCACGGCCTGAAAAATTTCGGTCCCACAATTTTTTTAAGATCTTCTATTACTTCACAAATTTCCTAGGAATTCCGTGACCAGTGAATAATCTCGTGCGCGGTCATGGGAGCTTGTTATTCTTTAAGTAAATGAAAGTAATTAATGTTTCTACAATAAAGCAGAAAACAAAGTACTTTGGCCGAGCGTGCTAAATCTCTCGTCGACTTCTCATAATGCCACATAATGTTTACAACTAACATATGCTACACGCTTGTTGAAAACGGGCTAGGACACCGTTTGTGTAGTAGGCACGTAGAAGCTTTTTCGCTTTCCGTGTTCTCCTTTGACGGAGTTGTTCAATATTGTGCAAATTTACTTTTAATCAGCTTCGGATGTTGACTTTCCTCCTTAATCTTTGGCAATCCTTCGTCATGATACACAATATGGAAGTCGGTCGGTACATTTCCACAACTCGTCGCGTTAGAGCACTTTCGGTCTTTAAACGGTGTTGAACCTGCTTGTTCAGGATGTGAATGTTGTTGGCCAGTGGTTCTAGACATTCCTTCCAAATTAAGTTCTTGTCCGCTTAACGCCGGACCTGAAGTGGTATATTCTTTCGCAGAAACCAGCCTATCTCCCAGTATGGGTTATATTTCTTTTTTTTCCACTTTTTAAAAATCAATACTACAAGTACTCGTACTTAAATTACTGCTGCGGGTACAGTTAGGAGTGTTAAGCAAAACCCTAATCGAGCGCGGCTTAGGCTTGCTTAGTTTAACGAGTCACGCGGCTGATATGGTAGTGTTCGGGGTGAGGTAATGTTGATGCCTCTCTACTCCATCCGTAACAGGCTGCACCTGGACATCTGCATAATAAAAGACACCGTTGCTAAATTAGGTGCCATTTTGATTGACTGTATGGATAGTATGAAATTCTTACAACATTCAATCCAAATCAAATTTATATGAAATTCTCCAAAAATAAATATTAACATAAGAGTCTCAGTTACTTAAAATAAATCCATCGAATTTCAAATGATAACTTTCTTCAATAATCTTCATTCCATTCATGATCTTCCAAATCATTCTAATTTTTTTATCTTTATATTTTCAAGCTGCACATTACACAACCTCTGATGTTACTTTTATTTGAAATGCTCAAATTCAGCAGTATCACTCGCAGTAGCCTCGCGACTTCACAAAAACCGTCTAATAACGACAAAAACTGACAGCGCAATAAGATGATCGGGGGCTTAGCGTTCTTTAACCTGTCCATTCCGAGTTCAAATCAAAGGCCGGAGCATTTAATTCAAAGTGTTGTTAATGTCTTATTATGCGAGTAAGTGGATGGACTATAAAGACACCGAGATATTAATACACATCATAGTATGCATGCATGTAAAAACGCGGGCATCATGCTCTAATGTATTACAAAAGTTCACGAGATAAATGGAATGTCCATCAAGGTTATGGTCTGCTAAGACAAAGAATTCACCCCATTTCCTCCTCAGCTGAAACGTGAAATGCTACTGTTATTCTATGACATAGAAATGAGAAAGATTAGACAAAAAGCGGTATGAATTAATATAAGACCGCGATGAATGTACTTTGGTATGCTTTTGGTACAATGAAAAAGCGCAGAGACTTGAGTTGTCTGTTGAGATGGTTAAACATTATATCGTTTAATTATGTCCACTTCTTGCGGTTGATGCAGGTTCATTGCTAAGTTCTTGTGTTTCTTTTTGCCAGATGATTTTAATTGTGCGGATGCAATGACTAATTAAATTGTTTTTACAGTTTAATACTGGAAACTTCTGATTCAATTTCTCGCAATTGCAAGTCTTATTTGGTTTATTCGTTAACCGGCTTCTTATACTCCCCCTAAAGAGTCTTTTAACCTGCAAATCATCTCTGCAAATTTTTGGTCATTGTTTCTAACTAATTCTTCCAAATGCCATTCTTTGTTGCTACACCATGTAATCTCCAACTGCCTATGCACTAAACGATGTCCGATTATTCGTCATACAATCTTTAAGATATCAAATGTAGGTATCTGCCGCATCAAGACGAAAGATTGCAGATAGCCTTTATAAGATTACCTTACGTAGCACATTCGGACATTGAAAATACACACAGCCTTCATCATCAGCATCATATCGATTAGAATTTAGTTGTTACCTCTATTGACAGACAAATCATTACATTACAGACGAAAAAGGTACTCGCATTTTTGGAGATACATGAAAAATCTCTTTTAATTAAATTCCCTACATGGAGAGCGCGTGCTCACCTCCAACTGGCAATTTGAGGCGGTCATTTCAACTTGTAGTGGAGTCGATGTTAAGCCCAAAGGAGCAGCCTCTGCAACAAACATCGTGTACGACTGACTACTAAGTGCACTGTCATTGAGGAATTTTGATTTATAATCGAATGGAACAGTTGAACATGTTTCTTAATTTAGACAGTTCAATAAATTCAGTTCGTTGCCTGCCAATAAAGTTGGTATACAAACTGAAATTTCAAATTGAGGTCTTATTAAAGAGTGTGTATCATTGTTCTGAAAAAGAACCAACTGTAGAACGCGCGCGCCCCGACTGGTGATTGTACTGAGAAAATAGCAAGTGGTCTAGAAAAGAACCTTGTGGGTAGCCAAGTCATTCAATGAAGTTATTCAGCTTTACTGTCAGTTTTAGTGTCAGAACCGCCATGAATTGTATTCAAATCAAAATTCATAATTTTCTAAGCTAATGCACTTCTTGCAGAATTATTTTCTAGTTGTAAAGAGAAGTAGAGATTTTTTTGTTCTTCTAAAGTTATACATAAAGTAGCATAACCAGATAAATGTTTCTTGCTATGAAATAGATGTGTAACCGTTTCTGATTCGAATAATATTATTCCAAAAAAAAATTATCAATCAATTTGAAACGTTCCTCCAACTCGTCATTATTCCGAGAATTTATTTACAAGCCATTTAAAATTACTTCGAATGTATAAATAATTAAGTTTCAAAAACATATCTTCCCTGTGAATTAATTTTTTGAAAACCCAAATCCTTGCTTTCCTCAGAATGCAAGCAAAAGAACCAACTCTATAAAAGGCTACTTATTTTTCATTTCATTTACACCTGGTGTAGATGATAATCGTAAAGTTTTATTCATCGTAGGGTAAAATTTTCATGAATTCATACATATATGTATGAACACACAACCACCAGATCCTTTTGTGAAGTTACAAGCTCTTATAATCATGTGGAAAAAGTACCATCTGTAATTTAAATTTATGGGTTTCTAAAAGGAGAAGTGTAATAGTAGTCCTTAAATTCACGCACATTTCCCATTATTCTACATACATCATCACACTCTACGCGTTCGTTCGGCCGATATATTAGTGTTGGTGTTAGGTACGAGTATGTTCATATAGTCAATCTAATATGATAACGTTCATTAGATTGTGGTATAAAATGTAGTAGTCGTGTAAAATAAAACTCTTTTGGTAGCAGTAAAGATACCTACAGAAAGATGATAGATTTTCCCTTAACTCTCACTCAATGTTTCTCCTTCGATCGTTGTTGATTGTCTGGGGGTGATTTTACGAGGGTAATAGAAGAAGAAAATTTTGATATTTTCTATATACTATGTAATATAATCGACCAATCACGTGACTCGCAAAACTACACCCCTGGCAATTTTATGGAATGCTCAATATGACAACGACATTATTTACCACGCCCTAAGGACTAAAAACAGTGGTATGATTCGAATGGTAGTAAATCAGTGAATGAGCTTTAGGGTAAAAGCAATTTGTGGTTTTAAGTCCTTTGGTTTCTCCTTTGTTTTTATTAACCTATTAAAACTGGTTGATTGTTTGAAGTAGAGTGTTGTTTGATGCAAGGATCATTTTAAATACCGAAGTAAGAAATTACAATTTGATATAATTAGAGTCTAGTACTTGATTGTCATTTTAAATAGGAACTAGAAAAATTAATACCGACCCGAAACAATCCCTTAACGTTCAATTTAGTGCTTGCTCTACTCAGCCTATCAAAAATTATTAGAAAAACATACTTTAGATTGATTTAATTCGTGTTAGAAATTAGGGGTAAATATTTAGAAGAATGAAATGAAGCGAACCGTTTCGGTGAAAAGTAACAAATGAACTTTTATTTGAATATTTGCTACACAAACTCAATTGAGTCACGTGTTAATACTGCTAAATGGCAAAGTATGTAAAAAATATTTTTGGTACATCAATAACACTCCTACAAAAATAAAAAAATATACTGCTATAGGGTTATCCATTTTACGCTTGGGAAAGTAAAGCTAAAGAAAACACATAAAATATTCAGATGGAAACGAAATTTTTTTTTCAATATAAAGAATGAACCTTGCAATTATACGTGAAACACATTATCATTCAAATGACCTCCACGGGACCTCTTACAGGCCTCAATTCTTTTGAGGTCATTTTCAATGACTTTTCGGCACGTTTCCGGCAATATCTCGGCCATAACTTCACGAATATTGGTTTTCAATTGCTCAAGATTTTGAGGATTGCTCGCGGAAACACGATCTTTTGCATTGCCCGAGAAAAAGAAATCCAAAAGTGTTAGGTCGCATGATCTTGCGGGCCAATTGACATCACTCAATCTCGAAATTACGTGTCCTGCAAATTTCTCTTGCAAAAGTGCTCGAGTAACCTGTGTTGCATGGCTTGTGGCTCCATCCTGTTGGAACCACATGTTCTCCAGATCATAATCTTCAATTTCTCTCCAAAAATAATCGGTTAACATCCGTCCATAGCGGTCAGAATTGACTGTAATGGCTCTTCCTTGATCGTTTTCAAAAAATACGCCCCAATAACACCACCAGACCATAATGCACACCAAACGGTCACTTTTCCCGGATTTAAAGGCCTTTCTGCGATCACCTGAGGATTTTGAGAGCCCCATATGCGGCAATTCTGTTTATTTACGTAACCACTGAGCGAAAAATGAGCCTCATCACTAAAGAAAATTTGGTTCGAATAATCGTTATCAATGGCTTGTAGTTCAATCACCCAGTTCGCATGCATTCTGCGTTGTGTATGGTCTTGAGGCTTAAGTTCTAGAGTGAGTTGGATTTTGTACGAATGGAGATGCAAATCCAAATGCGAAATCCGCCATAATGAGCCGTAAGACAAGCCCAAATGTTGAGCATGTCGAGGAATCGACAAATTCACACTTTGAGCAACGACAGCGATATTTTGAGCAGAACGAATGTTGCGATGATTCACAGGCCTTGCAATATCAATAACCGATCCAGTCTCTTCAAATTTTCTCACTGTGTTCGAAATTGTTTGCTGTGTAGGTCGATTATGTCGACCGTAATCGGCTCGTAAAGCCCTAAATGTTGATACAGCAGAATCACCATTTTTATAATAAAATTTAATAATTTTAACGCGTTCTTCGACTGTTTAACGATTCATATTTCTAAATGGCAAACCTTCAACTTAAAAAAACATGCCTTGGATGACATTTAATTCTGACAGATGTCAAATGGCAGGGTTATACTTTCCTACCACGAAATGGATAACTCTGTATCATCATTACAGGTGTAACATGACATTTTCGTATACTCGTATAATCATTTAGTGCTTTTGATATCAAAAACTACCAAGAATTAATAATGCTTCTCATTTTGTAGGCTTTTGATAAATACAGGGTTATCAATTAAGAGGTGTTATTTTGATATTAAAAGAAAAATGCCATTTTTTAATATAAATGATCAGATGTTTATTTCATTATAAAGAGGACGGTATGCCGTTAATAGTGAAAAAACAACATTAGGCAAATGACTACCACGACCACGCTTACAGGACCATATCCTTTTCATGAAATTTTCCATAACCAAATCACAAAGCGGCTGCCCCATGCCCTCGATTGCCTCACAAATTCCATCTTTGAGGTCTTGAATCGACGCTGGGCTGTTGTTAGACCTTCTCTTTCACGTGGACCCAAAGGAAGAAGTCGCAAGATGTTAAATCACAAGATCTCGGTGGCCAATTGTGGTCACCTCTTCGAGAGATAGCACAGTCCGGAAACTTTTCCCGTAAAAGATCAATGGTTTCGTTGCTTGTATGGCACGTAGCGGCGTCTCGTTGTAAGTAAACGTTGTCTAGATCAATACCATCCAATTCTGGCCATAAAAAATCATTAATCATCTCTCGACAGCGCAATTCATTCACCATAACTATTGCTGCAGCCTCATTTTCGAAAAAGTAAGGTCCAATGACTCCGCCGGACCATAAACCGCACCAAGCAGTCACACGCTGATGGTCGACAGGCTTGAGTTCTTGTGTTAACTGAACTTTATAACCCTTAAAACCCAAATCTTTATGCAAAATATGGTGTAATGACGCTTGTGGAATGCATTATTCCAAAAAACGACGAGGAATGGACAAACCTGGGCTTTCTTCAACACTTTCGGCTACAGCAGCAATATTCTCGGCTGTTTTGAGTGACGTGCACGGGTTTTATTCTTGACGTCACTCAGTTGCCCCTACAGCTCGAATTTTTCCACCAATTTCTGTACAGGGTGTATACGGTATTTGAGGACAACTGGAGAGTAAAATTAATTAGTTTGTATTTTTTACAAAATTTAATGAAATTTCAGGAATTTTTTATACAACGTTAAATTAAAATATGGCTATAAAATTATTCAATAAAATCACCATTAGCAACAAAAACCTCTTCGATCCGGGTCCGGACACGATTTCATGCCCGAATCAAATGCTCCTTGTTCATATTGACCATAGCGGCATTAATAGCAGTCTTCAGCGAAGACGTGGTATTATGCGGACGCTTATTGGTCTCACGATCAACTACGCCCCATACGTAATAATACAAAGGATTAAGGTCTGGGGAGCTAGGTGTTATATGGTCATGAAAATTTCCGGCCATCCAATCTTGTGTCGCCATCGCTTTATGTGAAGGAGCAGAGTCTAGTTGAAAAATGTATGGTCTGCCTCCGCTTACATTGTCTATACAGGGTTTCACTGCCGTCTCCAAAACCTCGATGTATGCAGCAGAGTTCACTCGAAGTCCTTGAGTAAAAAAGTGTGGTAGCATAACATGTCCTTCGTTGCTGACAACACCTAAAATCATATCAGTTGCTGGAAATTTTGTGTGCATAACAACAGGAACTTCCGTAGGATTTGAACATAGCCATCTGTCATTTCTGCGATTGGTTTTTTGATCTTGGTCAAAATTTTTTTCGTCGGAAAAAAACCATAACATTTTGGGCGCCTCAGGGCGTTTCATTTTGTTTAAAAGACGTTTTGATCGGAGAACTCTCTGTTCCCGTGTTCGTTCCGACATGAACTGTCCTCTGCACATCACGTAAGACTTATAACGAAGGTCTTCGCGGACAACTCTACGAATAAGGCGCTCAGAGACATGAAGCTCACTCGCAAGGTCTATGATCGCTTGCGCTTGATCTTAAAAATTCTGCAGATCGGACAGTGTCAGAACGTTGTTCGTGCTTTTTGCGTTTTGCAACCGATCCTGTATCGCCTCTTGATGCTTGGGTTCATTAAAAAATAATTGATCCGCAAAGGGAGCAGTCGAGTAAATAAGTTTAAGAACCTTTGGTGTACTAACTGATCGAATCAACAGTTAGAAACAAAGTTACATAATTTTTGAGTGCTGACAGCTTTCCAAAAATTAATTAGGCCCTGCATTTTTTCTCATATTTATATGCAAATTGTTTCTATTTTAGACCAGTTTTGCACCTTATTTAGGCCATGCTCTTTTTGCTCATGTTTTGTTCTCGAAAAAAGAAAATAATATATTTTTATGCCAATTTCGGGCTAAGATTAAGCCAATATCGCTCACACATACTCATTTATCCAATTTTCGGGCCCTTTTTTACGCTAGTTTGATTTTTAATCGAGTTTGTCGGCCGGAAAAGGCAATTAGACAATGTCTACGTCCTGATTAGACTTCTTTAATCGTGAAATCTTACCAATATTTTTACAAGCGGGGAAAACAACTTTGTTTCTGCACACATATAACCCCTATATGGTCCCTATTCAGAAAAGTTGTAGATATATCCAGGTGTGTAATTTCTAGATTTAACTGAGCAGTCAATGCAAATATGAGTCTCAAGTGTTGGATGACTCACCACGAGTGAAAATATGACTATATAGTCCATACCTTTTTTAGTACCCATTTTCACTTCACTATATTACTATTTACTTGAGTATCGACTAGTTCTCTCACACTATTTACTTCAAAACCATATATCTCTTCACTTATAGCATCAACTCATTGTTTTCTTTCCGACCCTTCTACTACTTCTTCTAGGGTTAACCCATTGGCATTGTTAAGCTCAAAAAATTCTTTTGAATAAAATCAATTCGTTCTTGAAGGATTTTTTAAAAGGTCACTTCAACGTAAAGGGGGACGGCTCTTCAAAACATTCTACATTTTCGATACGGTAATTAGTCTTAACTCTATCCAAGCGAAAGCTGGAAAGGGACTGACTGTAGTGTCAAAATAAAATGTTTTCTCTTAAAACTTATCAAAAAAACTTTGAATCTATATTTGAAAATCCTTACATCTGATAATGGTAAAAGGTTTTAATGATAAACACAATGAAATTTAAGCAAGTGAAAATAACTCGCTTGGCAGAGTGAAAACTCATTTATTTATAAACAATCTTGCAAACGACTAAAATGTTAGCAAGTTATAAATCACCATCAATAAAAATTATTTCAAGAAGGTACGCAAAAACTACCGGATCACACTTCCTAATAAATTGCCAATCAATAAGTCACAACACAATCAAACTAGCGTCCCATCTTGACATAGAAATTCCCTTAAGGCTGCAAAAAATAATGTCACAAATCAGCTTCTGTAACAAATATCAGTCCAGACTTTATGTGCATTAATGTCCCAAAAATAAATCTCATCGCCAACGAGATATACAAACTATATAGATGACTAGCAGAATATCATTTAAACGTGATTATTTCGTGCGAAGCCATAAAACCCGTCAGAGGAAACTGCAACATAACAGATGATTCAAGCAACAATCCTTGTAAAAACTTCATCATCATGGTTTATGTCATAGCCCCAATTCGAGCCTTCCTCTCCTGTAAGAGCCGCCTTCAATAGTCGCAGCTCTGCAACTTCGTTCACCAATTGGAAATCCCAAACAGAGATTTGCTATCAGCATCGATTGAATCTTTCCATCATTTCCTCGGTTTCCCAGACATACGAGTACACCTTAAACGTTTGTCTGCGGAAACTGTAATCTTCCATTATCTCCATCTGTCCTGCTCATTGCAATTTGCGTAGCTTTATGCATGCGGATATAGGAGAGTCGTTACAAAGATTATACAACTCGTCGCTTTAACGAAGTTCCAACTTTGCTCCATGTTTTACTCTGATTTTCCCTATGAACATCTCTGGATCCTAGCATAGGAGGTACTGAGAAGTGGGCTATATTTGCTGCGTTTATCGTTATTTTTTCTTTTTTGAGCCCTCTTCATCAAGAGCACTTGTAAGTAAGGGAGGGTCGTGCAGGCATGTCTTCCCTTGTTTGGTCATGAATTTAGTTTCAGTGTCATTGTTTGCTTCTGACTCCAGCCGTATGAACGCTTCATTTGCATCTGGAATTGATCTGGGCATAATATCGACGTCGTCGGTATACCGTTCTAGTTGCGTGGACATGTAGAGTAGCTTTACCATCGTATCTGCTGGCGTTTTCCTGACCACATATTACAGAGCAATATTGAAAAGCATCAAAGTAAGGTGATCCTCCTGTTTTAGGGCTGATTTTGTCGGGAAGCTTTCAGTTAAGTCTCCGTTGACCTGAGACTCATTGTTTAGCAATGTAACCTTGGTCAGCATTAATTTATGCAGTACATTTCTGTCAAATGTCGTATGCTTGCTTGAAGTCTACAAAGAGCTGTTGTAGATCGATATTATATTCCCAGCACTTTTCGAGCACTAGTTTCACTGAAATATCTAGTCAATCGTAGATCATCCACTTCAAAAACCATCTCAGTACTCTCTAATGATGTTTTCAAAATAGTGTTTCATTCTTCGTACAATTATCTTAGACAGCACTTTAGATTATGTGCTCAATAGAGCAATCCCTCTGTGAATTTCACAGTGTAGCCTGTCTCGCTTTTTATGTAAGGGATATAAGATGCCTCTGCGCCAGTCATCTGGTAGCTGCTCCTCTGTCCATATCCTACATACAAGTCGATGAAAGAAGTTATGCATGTGTGTTTTTTTACTTGGAGCAGTTCAGTTCGTATTCCGTCAATTTCAGGAGCTTTTTTTGTTTTTAAGATCACAAATAGCTGCTTGTACCTCTTCTGCTACTGATTTGCGTTACCAGGATATCTTCTTCAGACTCTGAGATGCTCACGTTTTCGATAGATATTGCGGGTCCTATAGGACTTTTTTGGAAAAGTATACAATTATGGTTCATGATAAGGAGTTAAGAATAAAAATCATCAAGTTATTACTGCTTTTTACTGAGAGGGAAATCAGTCACGCTAGAATACCATCATCACGTTCCTGCTAGTTTCATCATCTATTGAGCGACAGTCCGAGCCCGGTAGTGGTCTCAAAGACTCATCTCCTCCAATCGTTACGGTTCTGCGAGCAAGTTGGTAAGTTGTTCACTCCCAGTAGGGACCTGCTGTAAGCTTCTATCATGTAATTTGCTATGAAAAATGATCTTCTTATCTATAAATCGAAGAATACTCACTGCATTTGAATATACGCCGAAAATTTTGAAAAGCCAAAGTCCGTAATATTCCAACATTGCTAGTAATAAAAATAACAATTTAACTTACCGCTGGGATGTATCATTATCGGATTTTAAAGAAACTATTCGGAAAAATTAGATTATTAAACAGACTAGGTGCACTGCGACAACTTCTTGATAAAATACAGAACCAACATCCTCTTAGTGTAAGAAGCCAGACGGCACGGTGAAAACATATTTGACATGCGAACGCACACCGTGTTTAAAAGTGGAAAACTACATGTAAGCCATGCGTTTGGAGTGCCTTTCATTATTGACAGCATATTTAAATAAATTATCACCGAGTTCAAGCCCGATAACGAAAGGCTCTGTACGATTCGTATCAAGACTAAAGACAAGGAAAAGGCAAATTTTACAGCACCCTAGAACGCACTGTCGATGCGTTGCCGTCAAACGACATTAAAATTGCTTTGAGTGACAATAGGGCAACAACCGCCTCCATGCTGAGACCAGCGACAACGGACAGTGGCTTCACAGTAAGCTCTACAAGCTTTTCACATTGCAACATCTATAAGGGAACGTGGGCATACCCAGACAGTCTCACATTCAACCAGATCAACCATCTTATCATACAAAAACGAGTCGCCACCAGCATTCTCGACATCCATTTGTTCGCAGCTCTGTCTGTGATTCGAACCACTACCTTATAAGGGTCAAGCTCCGATGCCGCGTCTCCAAGAGCTGTAAACAAGGAGCATTAGTTACTCCAAGGTACCAGATACACAAGCCAAATAATAGCTCAGTAACTTTCACATACATGGAAGTGCTGGAAAATTGCATCAATACAGAGATGCAGTTACAGAAGCAGCCGAAGAGGTCGATGGACACCAGGCAAAGAAAAGTAGGAGCAACTAGTACGAGAAGAATGCAAGGAAGCGATTAAAACAAACAACCAGGCCCATAAAGAGTACATCCAAGGACCAACTCGGGCCAAACAAGAACAATGTAAGACCCACCCTTCGACAACAAGCTAAAAAAATGTGCCGAAGAAAGAAACAACTGACCATTACCACCAAGATCCAACAGATAAACGCTAACATGAAGTCAAAACGGCGTATACCTCTATTAAAAAACTAAGAGACGGCTTTAATCCATAAACAAGTCTTTGCAAAAGTATACAAGGAGTAATCATAGGCAAACTAGTAGAAATTAAAAACAAATGCCTGCAATATTTCCAGGAGCTATACATAATGTATGGAACAACGGCTGCAGCTGTGGACATTCCAGAAACAAAGCTTAGAGGTCCTGGTCAAAATCCATGCAGCAGTTTGGGATCTCAGAAAAAATAAGGCTCCTGGAATAGGTGAAATACCGGTAGAACTGTTCCAGAGCTGGGGTCCCTACCTCAATCACCTTTTGCATCGATTAATATGCAGAATATGGTCAGAATGGCAGTTGCCAGAGGACTGGCAAAAAATAATTACATGTCCTGTACACAAAAGGGGGAAAAATTAAGGTGTGAAAATTATAGAGTCATCGAGCTACTGTGCACGTCTTACAAGGTGCGCTTCAAAACTATAGAAAGAAAGTTAAAGCCGCACTTTAAAAGTATTATAGGGAGGCTTTTGAAGTGAACAGTCTACAATAGACCAAATATTCTCAGGGAAGCGGGTACTTGATAAGTGCTGGGAATATAGCATCAATGTGCACTAACTCTTTGCAGACTTCAAGCAGGCATACGACAGTGTCGACACAAATGTGCTGTACAAAATAATGCTTGACTTTGGCGCCCCCAACAAAACTAGTCCGTATGGCCAAGGTCGCGATGCTACACATAGAGTCCCATATCAAGGTAAACGGCGCACTTACGGACAGCTTCATAATTGAATCAGGCTTAGAACAAAGGCGCGGACTTGTCCCAATGCTCTTTAGCAATGCTGGAAGACGTTATCAGAAAGACATCAGCAGAAACCTTGGGTATACTAATGTTCAAGTCCATTTGCTGATGACGTCAGTATTATGGCCCATTTAAGCTTAGATGCCAAAGGAGCATTCCTGAGTCTAGAATCTGAAGCAAACTGAATTTGTCAACGAGTTGATAAAACGTTAAAACAAAATTCATGACTTAAATTAGCAGAAAACTCCAGTTCGACAAAATCTAACCCTAGGCGACTACAACGTTGAAATTGTGCCAATTTTCATTATAATGGAGAAAGCTAAGTTCATCTACAAACAAAGCTCATAACGCAGTCGAGACAAAATACCTCAAATACACAAAATATCACACTTGGCGAATACATTATCGAAAATGTTGGCAATTTTGAGTATTTGGGCGCCAAATTAACGGAAACGGGTAATGCCGAAGAATTCAGCTCGCAAATAAAATATTTTATTCAGTTTTGACGATCTTGAAGACCAGCTGCATACACAGGAAATCAAAACTCCAAGTACTCGTTTATAAGCTGCAATGGCCTGGCCACATGAATCGAATGGATGAACAATGGATACCCAAAAAGGTATTCGTTGGGAGAACTGAAGGCCGGACACCAGTGGGGAAACCGAGGAAACGCTGGTCTGACTCGGTCGACGAAGACAGTTCATCGCTGCTCGGATTTCGAAATTGGAGGATGCGGTCAATGGACCGAGACAGTGGGAGGCGCTATTTGCAGGAAGCGAAGCCCCGAGAGGGGCTGTAGTGCTAAGAAGAAGAAGAAGAAGTTCATCTACAAAAATTTAAAAACCAATCGATCGGAACGAACACCATTTATTAAGGTATCACAGATCAACCCATATAATGCGAGAAATGCAGATCAATTCGTAATACCTTTTGCCAGAACGGATTGTCTCAAGAACGATGCAACAACGAATGATGCTCTGCGTGTATATAGCAATTTACTAGAAATGGTTAAGAAAGCAAACTCATTTTCTTTAAGAAAAGACTAAAGCAGCCTTAAATGAGCGCCGCTGATTGAAGCGTGGACCTGTAGTTCTGCTTTTATGAGCTCCGTATCTTAGGACATTTTTGACCCTATAGGCGAGATACTGAAGAGACAGTTACTCAGGGTGTTTTTTTTTGAATGCGTCGTATTATATTGAATTTGTTTTTGTCTCTGAGACTAGATGTTCATGAAAAGGATTAGTTCACATTATTTTGTGTGCACCTAATACCGATGTATTAACCCTTTGCGGCGCTGAGTAGCAGATCTGCATCATACTATTCGAACTAGCAAAATCGTTCAAAGCAACGAATAAAATACCTTCCAACGCAGCACTGCATATCCACAGCAAAGCATTCTATTGAATTAGCTACCCCACGTTTGTGCTAGACAACGTTTTTTGTAATTTTTAGCCACTACAAGTGACGGATCCCTTAGAACCGGTTTGTGTTGTTCGCGCGTAATTTTGGTTGTTTTTTTTTGAGTGACTATATTGAAAATTTTGATGTCAGGTTGCTGCGGAGTAACAATTAGTTATTGGTTTTTCCTAAGAACATGCAATTCAAATGTTTTATTTCTTTTTTCGTGTCCAATATGAGTTTGAGGTTTCCACGTTTAGGCTGAGGCCTTTGTCAACTGTAGAATTGGAAAACATTCTAAATCAACGGCAAGATATTGAAGATGTCTTAGACTTTTCAGACAACGACGAAAAAAATGGGAAATCAAAATTTACGCTAAGACTCGGATAAGGAACCCGAAATACCCTTCCTAGAAGATCAGGAAGATGACATCTTGCTACGGAGCTCTGAGACCAATACAAGCATTACAGTTCAACCATGTGAGATACCGCCTACTGTTTCAGTACCCAGTACCAGCTCCAAAGTCAACACAACTTCACGAAGCATATGTGATCCCAAAACAACTATCATATGGAAAACTAAAAATTTAGAGCTGAATGAATCTTTCAAGTTATCAAATGAAATACTAGAACTGCAGACGCCTTATCAGGTACCTGTATTTTCTTACTTATTTACGAGTACTGACGACATTGTGGATCTCATAAGAGACGAAACAAACCTGTACAGCGTGCAAAAAGATGCCAGTAAACCTATAAATGTCACAAGCCAGGAAATAAGACGGTATTGAAATTATTTATTTCATTTCCATTATCGCCCTGCCCAATGTTCGAATGTACTGGTCACAGAAATATGTATTACCAACATACGCGAGATAATGACGCTACAATGGTTCAAGTTTCTGAGGTAAGTACTACACTTGAATGGTAACTCTAAAATGTTACCGTATAATCAGCCAAATTCTGATCGACTTTATAAAATCAGACCAATAACTGAAAAGTTGAATCATAACTTTAGAAAAGTGCCTCTAGAACATCATTTGTCTGTTGATGAACAAATGTGTTCAACCAAAGCACGAAGTGCTCCAAAGCAATATTTGCCAGACAAACGCCACAAGTGGGGCTTCAAACTGTTCGTTATTTGTGGTGCAAGTGGATATGGCTACAAATTTGAAGTTTACAGTGGCTAAGAGAATATATGCGCAGATGATGAGCCTCAATTAGATGCTTCATCTAATGTAATGGTCCGACTTGCCAGAGAGATTCCTTCCAACCATAACTATAGACTGTTTACTGACAATTACTATACATCGCTACCCTTGGTTGAATTCTTGTCACACCGTGGTATATTAGTTTTGGGCACCGTTCGGAGAAACTGTATCTCGAACTGTAAATTCCCAGAAGAAAAACAGCCGAAAAAACAGCCAAGAGGCACATCAGTTAAACAGGTTGCAAGTTATAACGGTATTGACATATCGGTGGTGGCCTGGAGAAATAATAAAATTGTGAATCTAGCATCCAACTTTGCTGGTGTAAGTAGATTCGACAGTTCGCAAAAGAAATAAATCAATCTTGAACGGTCCTATATTGTGGCAGAATATAATCGGCACATGGGTGGTGTAGACCTCATGGACTCCGTAATAGATCATTATAAAATTAGACTTCAGGGCGAACGTTGGTTTAAAAGGCTCTTTTACCGTTTTCTGGACATGGCCATGACTCATTCTTGGCTATTTTATAGAAGAATTCATGCTGGCACGAAAAATAATGTCAAGGTGCTAAATCCTGCTGATTTCCGACTAGAAGCTGCTGAAACTTTAGCCAAATATAAAAGTACGAACCGGCTGAAGCGTACTAGCGATGTAAAAGAACTCATCCAGGACAAAAAGAAAAAAAGGGCCTTGTCAGCACATCTCGCCAAAAGATATCAGATTGGATCAGTTAGGGCACTGGCCTGCTTGTCCCGACAAAAGGCTTCGGTGCAAATATTCAGGATGTACTGGAGCAGCCCAAACGGAATGTGAAAAGTGTGGCGTAGCCTTATATTTTAGTAAAAATAATAACTTTTTCCATCCTTTCCACAGTTCGTGAATATTAAGATGTTTTCACACAATGATGCAAATCTGCATTTCAATGTTTTTTTCAAAAGCAAATACCTTTTCTTACATATAATTTTTTTTAACTATTTTTACCATTATTATATAGCTCATTTTAACATATTTTTAATTACAAAAAACAAAAACACGTTCTTGCGCCGTAAAGGGCTAAACATTTTCTGGATGGCACAAAGGACGAAGCGACGTAATGTGAAAGCAGATCGCACGAGCGTTGTGCGACGAAGAAAGAGTGATGGAGAGAGTTGTAGGAAATGGAGGTATATAAAAAAATAAAAAATAAGGACGAGATTGGACGCCGCATATACGCCGCAAATACGCCGCAAATAAAGCATATTGCTCCGTAGTTCCCATTTTAAGGTCACCTAGTGGTGTACAGGCTAAATAAACTCTGCATTTACAAAACATTAGTCAAACCTGCGCTGTTATATCGAAGTGAAACATGAAGCCTGACAAGCGAAACTGAAAAGACAGTGGACGCATTTAAACGCAGAGTGTCTCGCAAAATTTACGGCCCAGTGAAACAAATAGACCACGTTACAATGATGAGTTCTATGAACTGTTTATCGATCCACAGAATTCCTCTTGCGCAAAGTTACGTAAATTGCAATGGGCGGGTCATGTAGAAAGAATGAAAGAAAACCTGCTGCCCAAAAGAACACTGACGGGTAGAGCGCAAGGTAGACATCCAGCGAGAAGGCCAGGGGCTCGATGGGAAGATACGATAGAAAGTGAGAAGACACGGTCAAAACTGGGAGTAAACAACTGCCGGACAAAGTCGTAGAACCCGTGACGATTGAAGGAGATTAATACTGGAGGTCAAGGCCAGGCTTCGACTGATGCGTCATAGATGATGATGATGGCTTAGAAAAATTTAACCAGCATGTAACTATAATGATTCGTGGAACAACACGTCTTAATCACTTTAATCAGCAGACTGAATGTGACATGAATCGCTGATTGCTAGGAGAACTAGAATACTATGTACATTAAACATTGAAGAAATTTCTTAAAATCGCGGATGAAGTTATGATATCGCAGTGCATGCAAACTGTATTCTACCCACTGCTTTTTATGCGCTTCTTTACTCACTGCCACTGGAAGTGCTACCAAATTTTCCTATTTGGATGAGCATTTTTTTCTCTGATTGGGTGAACTACTTATCACTACGAGTATGTACAAATAGTACAAGGTTCGTTCCAAAATACTGTCTTACAGTGAAAGTTCGGTGACATTCCGTTCTGTGAAAGCAAAGTTTTTGCTTCTAAAGTGACAGTATGTTTGTATCATCGGTACAAAAATGAGTTTCGAACAAAGAGTTAATATCCAATTTTGTTTCGAAATCGGTAAAACGTTTACCGAATCATTTAAATTGGTTAAAAAAAGTTTATAGAGATGATTGTCTATCCTGTGCCAGAGTTCGTGAGTCTTTTACATGTTTCAGAGATGGTCGTGAGGACATAAATGACAATGAAAATACGGGCCGCCCAAAATCAGTGCTTACCGAAAACTCCATCAAAGTTGTGCATGAATTTATCAAAAATGAGCCGAAATCATCGTTAAAATTCATGGAATCGGAGTTGAACATCTTCAAAACATCAATTTATCGCATTTTAACCGATCATTTTGGGTTACGAAAGGTCTGTGCACGTTTTGTTCCGCACAAGTCAAGGTGTGTTCCAAAATAAACGAGACTTTTGTCATAAAAATCCACTCTTGTGACTGATTTTTTGACTAGAAATCGCATTTTAACCATCAATCACTCACCGTATGCGCCTGATATGGTTCCCTGCGACTTCTACCTATTCGAAAAATTGCATCTGACCATGAAAGGAAAACGCTTTGCGTCCGTAGAGGGCATCCAAAAGGCTTGTACCGACATCCTGAAGGACATTCCGTTCAATGACCAGAAACACGATTTCGAAAAGCTTTTGGATCGCGCAAAACAGTGTATAGAAGCCGGAGGACCCTTTTTTTCAAAAAATGAACTCGAATTTATCAGAACAAAGCTCTAGTCGTTTCTATTTAGCTCAGTCTTGTTTAGTTTGGAAAGCACCCAGTGTACTATCCTTCGTAGATGGCGGCTCTGGATTTGACAGGGCACAAGTAAAACTTCTGTTATATCAATGCTTAATATTTTCGTAAGGTTCTCAAAAAATTGGTCATATTAAAATATGTATCTCAGCACTGTTGTTGTTACTTGTAATGTCTGAAATGCTAAATTGATACAGCATCTTGCATTATTATGAAATTCGAACCCGAAAACAGATAATACTTTATCATTCTATCTTATTTTTTCATAACTTTTTCTAACGTTACCTTCAGAACAAAAGCCATTATACATCTATAAAACTTTAATTTGACATTGGTATCATGAGTTGCCGCTGACAGACCATAATCCCCCTTTGACGTATGTAGACATAGTTTCAGAGAAAAACTGCTGTGACAAACGAACAGACAGACGGACTGACAGGTCATCATTTCAATAGGATTGTGAAATTTGGTTCAAAACCCTAAGAATTATGTAAAAAACTAAATTATATCTTAAATAGAAGTATATTTTATTCTCAAAATTTAGAGCCTTGGAAATTAAAAAAAAAGAATACCCAATTTAAACATATTTCTGTTTATTATTTTTTTTAGACTTCCCAATTTCATGCTAAATGACTTATGATGTCTTAATTAGTAAAAAGCTCCGTTCATACAAAAAGTAAACCTTTACAACTTATGTTCACATTTTTCAGACTGCTTGACAGGATAAACAGCAACCAGAAGTTGTTAATATGTTACCTTTATTTTTCCGTACTTTTGTATCTTTTTCTCGTGTTCTTTGAAGAAAACAGAAAAAATCAAAAACCAAACGCTTTAAAAATGTTTCATATGATCGAAAAACTGTCGCAATCGGTGCAAAACTAAATTAACTTAATCCACCTACGCCCTGACGCGATAATAATGTTCACGATTAAGTCTTAAATGTTTTTTGTCGTTTTCTTTCAAGTTTTTATTTTTTCTTCGGGGGATTTAGACATTGGCACATGTGAATTAAGAAAATTGATCGTTCCGGTCGATATATTGTACGCTGCCATGTGAAAAGGCAAATTAAAATGTTAGGTGAGTGGGAAAAGAAAAGAACAAAAAAATAACTTTGCAGAGAAAAATTCAAGCATGAAAAAATCAATCCAAGTTTTAATTAAGGCTTAACAAATTTGATCAGTGGTATTTTAAATTGGTAGAATGTATTTTGTGGATTTATGCAATTTTGCACATGACTCAAAGGCGGATTGTTAATTGATTGAAAAATAATAGACACATTTAGTGCATAATCTTGAACATTTTGGGATCGAACGTTTTTCAAATACTTCAAAATACTCTAGGAACATTTAAAGTGCTCTCCAAATCTTTATTGTTTTCCAAAAGATTCGAAATTCTTCAGATAACTTGCTCTCATGTGCAAATATTACTATCCCCATATGTTAACTTACTGTTTTGTGCGCATATTACTATCCCCATATGTTGACATTCCATTCTTCCAGACGTTGTTCAGTTGACTTTAGTTCAATGTCCTATTCATCCGCCCCCTGCGACTGATAGGAAATTAAAAATTTCACCTTAAGTAGTTTTGCTCAAGGAAGAGGTAAAAAGAAAATTAGACGATGATCAGATTTGATCATCACATCAACAGGTTGCACGCCAGTCATAGCGTTTGGGATCTCATGATAATATTAAATGAATTCTGGTGGAAGGTTCCCACGATACTATCCTTTATTTTATCTTATGAAATGTTTGAGGTTTTGGTTTTTCACAAAGTGATCGGTGAAAGGTTGAATCACACTTTTGCATATGGTGCAATTAATTAACCTAAGATTGGATTGAATATAGTAGGTATATGTAAGGATCGCAGATGCTGAAAAAAAATATAATTGGGATAAATATATTTTAAAAGCAATCACAATAATCCGATTTTTTGCTGTTTACTCTGAATGATAATGAGTAGGAATATCTGGTTAGTCAAATATTGAACAAAGTATATTTGATTGTATCAAATCCACTTTCAAATTAATATTGATAGATTGTCTTTTCCGTCATTTTATTCTATCTCATGCAGACAACCTATCTAAACAAGCATTTCCTTTTGCTTATCAAGAACAATCGATACTGGTATTAAATATGAATTTTCGTTTTATCAATAAAATTCTCAACTACCTTCCGCATAATGAAAGTGAATTATATTATACCCTATTACCTTTTGAATATATGTACTCGTATATATTTATAAATTTTAAATATATCGTCAATATAATCGCTTAGAGACAAAACTTAAAATTCAAGCAATGACATCGATGATGGTGGCCATTATTTGGAAATCAGCGTCACATTTCATTGAGACGACAAAAATCAAAAAAAGATACGATCAACATTGGTTGACAACAATCGTCAATAATGATAAGTATGTGTACTGAACGTTTTTCATTCATGCATACAAACATACATAAATTCATACGTAGACAACTGTTGATCACCGGGAACACTGACTCCCATCGCAACTCACCTGAGAAACACTTTACACGCGCGAAAAACAGAAGACTACCGAGATTCTAGACAATTATATTTTATTTAACCCTAGAACGCATCTGTTGGAGGCTAATTGTTCGACTGTGTAATAGACTTCAGTATATCTGGGAAATATGTTCACTGAAAAAATGTTTTACTAAAAATTCCATACAGCAGATGTTAAGCAACTTTAATTTGACTCAATCGTAAATATGTATTACAATCATACTCGTAACTCAATTTTATCTCAGTACGAAAATATCTGAATGATCGTTGCGGCTTATAAGATTAACGCAACCACACATTACAGTTGGCAGTTGTGACCAACCGGACACACACATGCTCGTCCTTTTTGCTCCTCTATTAAACGTCTTTTGCCAACAGTCTCCCAGGCGATTTTTGCTGTTTCTTTGCACGAAAACAAAAATACGAATTATATATTTAAAGTGGGCAATAAATTATTATACCGGCAAAAGAGGGCCTCCAAGACGAATACTTACATACATTATTATATCCTCGCCGAATGGCGTAGAAATAAGGCCGATCAAATGCCCAAGTCGCGCGAAAACAATGGCCAACCATATCAGCATATAAAACATAAATCAATTCACCTGCCAAATGCTGCAGGGATCTCGTCTTCTTCAAGTCCAAGAATAAATAAGTTGGCACTAAATGGTAATTAGGTTTATAAACGTCGCCTTGACCATTCTGTGAAAGTACTACCCAAGTTGGATGCAATTTGAATTGGTCACTGGCGTTGGGGGTTGATTGCAATTGTTTTTTTTTTGCAATGCAATTGTAGTGCAATCATGAATGGTCGACAGGAGTTCCTCTTCGTCCGAGAAAAAATTAAACAAAGACGTTTGAATCCAAAAGTATATTGATAGATTTGCAAAATTCTGTGGTCTTTTTTGGACAAATCGCAACCACGTCTTGCTTGAAGTCAGTAGGAAAATTACTTAATGGGCATGTAAAACTGTTTTGAACAGTCCTAGATACTCATATTGACCAATTTTGGTTAATTCTTTTTTGTCTTACCACTGTGCATAAAGAGACCCTACTTAAAACCCTTATTATGATTTTTAGAAAAATTAATTATAAGGTAACTCAGTGCCGAACTCCGCCGTAGACGGTCCCAAGCCCGTTTGAGAAAGGAGGAGGGAACCCCTAGTTTCCCCAACCATAGCTACCATGATTCCTCATCCCAAACCCCCCAATTAAATGGTAGTAAATGCTTTTGGGGTCGCACATTGGGTTTACTGGTTCCCCAACAATGTGACATTAAATGCCGAGAAATGCTAATAACTGTAAATACATCTACAGCTCTGCTACTAAATCCTACTTACACCCGGCTATTAGGACCGTAGCAGACCAGAAAATCGGACATCAAGCCCGGCACAATGGGAATGATTGGTTCGATGATGAGTGCCAGAATGCGTTATATAAAAAGAATCAGGCGTACAAAGAATACCTAGTTAGGAAAACCAGGACGTAGAGAGAACACTTTGAAAATCTCAGAAGAGTAGCGAATAAGATAATTAGGATTAGGAAAAGTAAATACTATGACGACCAATTGAGAAGTATAGATGCAAGTTTAGCGAGCAACAACACAAGACAAGCATATAAAGTAGTAAAAAATCTGAAACGTGGTTACCAGCCCAAAACTGTCGTGATGAAATCGGCAATATCATCGCTGATGAAATCAAGATTAAGGAAAGATGGGCATCATTGTTCAAGAACCTCCTTAATCCTCCGCACAGCTCCAGATTATCGGGGCCTTTAGATGTCTGCCGAGAGCGTCCATTGGCCCGCCAACTCTGGATGAAGTTTGTTCCGCCATCAAAGCCCAAAAGAATAATAAAGCGCCGGGCATCGCTGAGATTCCAGTGGAGCTCATCAAATGTGGTGGCAGTAGTGTTCATCAAGCTATTTACAAAGTCATCCAGCACATTTGGCAACAAGAACATATGCCGAAAGAGTGAAGCCAATCAATTATATTCCCTATCCACACAAAAGGTGACAAGCTACAGTGCGAAAATTATAGAGGCATATCACTACTTTTTACGGCGTATCAAATATTTTCAAACATCCTAGAAACTAAAATCGGATCATACACCAACAGTATTATTAGGAAATACCAAGGTAGTTTTAGAGCAGGTAGATCGGCAATAGACTAATTGTTCACAGTCAAGTAGGTACTTGAAAAATGCTGGGAGTTCAACATAGACATACACCAAATTCTCGTTGACTTCAAGCAAGCATACAACAGTATTGATCGTACCGTACTGTACCAAATAATACTTTGCTTTGGCATCCCAGCCAAATTGGTCCGTCTTACCAAAATGACAATGACGTCGACGACCTCCCAAGTCCGCATTAATAACCAACTCACCGATGCCTTTGACACAAATATCGGACTAAAGCAAGGGAGACGGGCTGGCCCCATCGCTATTCAATTTGACTCTGAAATACGTCATACGGAAGATGACTGTCGATATGCGAGGGACATTAGTATGTAAGTCGGGCCAAATTATGGCCTATGCGGACGACATTAACATTTTGTCACGGTCATTAACAACTGCCAAAGAGCTTTTCCTGAAACTCGATAGCGAAGCAAAACAAGTAGGGCTACAAATCAATGAAAATAAAACAAATTTCAAATACACACAATATCAGACTTAGCGAATACAGTATCGAAAGTGTCAACGAATGTGTGTATTTAGGCACCAAAATAACGAGAACGGGTAATGAAAGAGACGAGATACGCCGAAGAATACAGCTTGCAAATAAAATATTTTATTCAATATTGACGATCTTGAAGATCAGCTGCATATACAGGAAAATAAAGCTCCAAGTATACAAATCTGTGTTATACTATGGGTGTGAAACATGGACCCTAACTCAAGCATCCGCAAATATATTGAACTCCTTTGAGCGACGGGTCCTGAGACGAATAATCGAAACGAAGCTAGAAGAGAACCAATGGCGAATTCGATACAACCATGAGCTGTATGCAATTTTTGAAGAACCGGAGGTTTCAACGATTGTAAGGCTGCGGAAGCTACAATGGGCTGGCCCCATGAATCGTATGCACGAACAACGGATACCCAAAAAGGTATTCTTTGGGAGAACTGAAGGCCGGAGACCAGTGGGGAAACCGAGGAAACGCTGGTCTGACTCGGTTGACGAAGACAGTTCATCGCTGCTTGGCCTTAGGGATTGGAGGACGCGGTCAATTGACCGAGACAGTTGGAGGCGCTGTTTGTAGGAAGTGAAGGCCCGAGAGGGACTGAAGTGCTAAGAAGAAGAAGCAGGAGAAGAGGTAGAAAAGTAACTGTAGATTTGTTGCGTTACCTAAGCATGATCTATAAAATTGTTTGTGGTCTCGGTGTTTTTGCGCTTATTTAAAAATATGTTTAGAAAATGTTTTTCTCCTTAGACGCAAATAAAATATTTTGTTTTTTATACATATATATATTTCGAGGGTAAGTTTTCCCTCTTCTTCAGTGTACTGATGGTCTAGTTACAATTTTCTTTGCTTAAATACCTAACATGTCTAGCTATACAGGAGTGAGTTTAATTGCTATTTAATTATACCTTTTTATTTTTCTTACTCTACTTTTTAAAACGTTTTGGTTTTATTGGTTTAGTCCTTTAATTACAAGCTTAACAAATGTTATTTAACGACAGTCAATGGAAAAGGTTATTACAAAAATTTTTTAATTACTTTATTACCTCTAGTAGTTTTGAATATCCGTGCCCGACGTCATCATTCAGCCTCGATTGTTCCGGTTGTCTCAAAATCCACAGGCTTTCATACGCATCTAATTTCTTGCGGCTTTTGACCTGCTGTACTACCTCGACGTCTTCCCAATTGATCTTATGGTTGCTTGAAACGATGTGCTTTGCTACCGATGATTTTATCGCTTCAATGGGTCGTTGTTTCTCGATGCGCTTTTCAGCTTCATTGATGTGCTCCGTAAACCTTGTTTTAAGCGGGCGTTTCGTTTGTCCTATGTAGCTTTTGTGGCATGTCTGGCACGTGATTTTGTAAACTCCACATTTTTCGTGTTTATGTTTCTTATCTTTGGGTGTTCCCAATATTGTGCTCAATTTCGATTTTTGGCTTGTTGGTACTGCTATTATGTTTACTTTTTTTAATCTCTTTTTGATTTTGTCGAAAGCTTTCGAATATGTTAATGCTGCTCGTTGGGTCTCTTTTGATCTTTCTTGTGAGTAGAGTGTAGTGAGTGAGTCCAATTTTAGTTTTTTCTCCATTCTTCTTATGATCGCCTGTATTGATCTTTCGTCAAAACCATTCAAAACTGCTGTGCCAAGGATAAACTGCTTCTCTTGATTGTAGCGTTCGGCGTTCATAGGCGTTGTCAACATCCTGTAAATCCAACTATTGTAGCTGGCCATTTTCGTTGCGTGGGAGTGATTGGACGTCACTGGTATCGTTCGTTGAGTGCTCGTTGTCTTCCTGTGGATTCCAAACTCGATTTCGTTTTCACCTCTGATGATCTTCACGTCTAGAAAGGCTATTTCATTTTTGTTCTCCACCTCCATTGTGAACTTTATATTCTTGTGGATACTGTTGATTTTCGTCATCGTGCTTTCCAGATTTGCTTTCTTGACTATCGCGAATACGTCGTCTACATATCGTAACCAAACTCTCGGCAATGCACCTTCATCCGCAATTCGTTGTTCTATCCATGTCATGAATATCTCGCTTATAAGTGGAGATAATGGGTTCCCCATTGCTACGCCAAACTTCTGTTTGAAGTATCTGCCTCGAAACGTGAAGTATGTTTCTGACATGCAGAGTGTTGCGAGTTTGTATAGCTGTCTTGCCTTCTTCATCTGTGATCTATTCTTAGCCTGGGTCAGCAGCCAGTCTTCAAATAAAGCCAAAGCTTGTTTTACTGGAACGCTGGGAAAAAGTGCTTTCACGTCAAATGAGACGAGTATTTCATCTGGTTCAATGTGTTGGACCAGTTTTAATTTTTCAATGAGTTCACTTCTATTTTTAACTGAATGGACACTAGAGGGATCACCCCATTTTTTGCATTCATCCACCAGGCACTTCGCGATATTGCTCGAAGGGGCTTCCGTTGCTGTAATAATCTCCCGCATTTCGTCGCCGGGCTTGTGGATTTTCGGTAAACATTTGATACGGGGAAGAACTGGGTTTGAAACTCGGAGCGCTGTTTTGCTTGGGATGACGTCTTTGCATTCTGTAAGTGCTTTTTCTACCCTTTTAATTGAATCGGGAAGGGGATCATGTCTCAGCTCAAAGTAATCACCGTTGTTGAGCTTTTCAAATACTCGTTCGTCGTAGCTCTCCTTGTTCATTATTACAACTTTGTTTCCCTTGTCAGCCTTGAGGTAGTATACCGGTTTTGCTTTTAGCTCCTTAATTGTGTTACCATCCTTGTTGCATACTTTTGAATTCTCCGTTTTTATTATTCGCATGGTTTCTTCCCTAATCGCTTGTTTTTCTTCCGTTCGTAGAAATTTGATGGCTGCTTCTATGTCCATAACTATGTCTCCCGTTGGTAGAACTTCGTTTTTTATCGCAAAATTTAGCCCATTATTTAATACCTGTAACTGTTCGTCTGTGAATTGTTCGGATGATAAATTCACTACAAAGTCCTTTATGTTTTCCATTCTTCTTTCTGGTCTGGGTACCTGCATATTCAAAAGATTATTTAATTTTTTGTTCAAAATGTTCCTTTTCCGGTCTTTCTCGCACTCAAACGCCCTCTGCACTTTATCTATCATATCCTCCGTGGAACCTTTTCTTCCTGTGATGTGGTTCGTCAGCTTTAAATGTAGGTGATACGCCTTGAGAGATAATTCCGATGACTTGCTATAAAGTCTATTCAAGCTGTCCGTGATCAACTTCATTTCTAGCTCTAGTCAAGAAAGCAAATCTGGAAAGCACGATGACGAAAATCAACAGTATCCACAAGAATATAAAGTTCACAATGGAGGTGGAGAACAAAAATGAAATAGCCTTTCTAGACGTGAAGATCATCAGAGGTGAAAACGAAATCGAGTTTGGAATCCACAGGAAGACAACGAGCACTCAACGAACGATACCAGTGACGTCCAATCACTCCCACGCAACGAAAATGGCCAGCTACAATAGTTGGATTTACAGGATGTTGACAACGCCTATGAACGCCGAACGCTACAATCAAGAGAAGCAGTTTATCCTTGGCACAGCAGTTTTGAATGGTTTTGACGAAAGATCAATACAGGCGATCATAAGAAGAATGGAGAAAAAACTAAAATTGGAGTCACTCACTACACTCTACTCACAAGAAAGATCAAAAGAGACCCAACGAGCAGCATTAACATATTCGAAAGCTTTCGACAAAATCAAAAAGAGATTAAAAAAAGTAAACATAATAGCAGTACCAACAAGCCAAAAATCGAAATTGAACACAATATTGGGAACACCCAAAGATAAGAAACATAAACACGAAAAATGTGGAGTTTACAAAATCACGTGCCAGACATGCCACAAAAGCTACATAGGACAAACGAAACGCCCGCTTAAAACAAGGTTTACGGAGCACATCAATGAAGCTGAAAAGCGCATCGAGAAACAACGACCCATTGAAGCGATAAAATCATCGGTAGCAAAGCACATCGTTTCAAGCAACCATAAGATCAATTGGGAAGACGTCGAGGTAGTACAGCAGGTCAAAAGCCGCAAGAAATTAGATGCGTATGAAAGCCTGTGGATTTTGAGACAACCGGAAATATCGAGGCTGAATGATGACGTCGGGCACGGATATTCAAAACTACTAGAGGTAATAAAGTAATTTAAAAATTTTTGTAATAACCTTTTCCATTGACTGTAATTAAATAACATTTGTTAAGCTTGTAATTAAAGGACTAAACCAATAAAACCAAAACGTTTTAAAAAGTAGAGTAAGAAAAATAAAAAGGTATAATTAAATAGCAATTAAACTCACTCCTGTATAGCTAGACATGTTAGGTATTTAAGCAAAGAAAATTGTAACTAGACCATCAGTACACTGAAGAAGAGGGAAAACTTACCCTCGAAATATATATATGTATAAAAAACAAAATATTTTATTTGTGTCTAAGGAGAAAAACATTTTCTAAACATATGATCTATAATTTCTTCTATTCCAAGTATCAAGAATGCTTACATTATAAGGATGAATTTGGTTTCCACAAGACGGAGCCATATTCTATACAACTACCATGTAGTGATTGCATACATTTTAAATGTCCGTCAAGGATTACAGCGATGCTCTGTTGCCTCGGCGAGCGAAGATATTAGTGCTCGCCGGAGTTGGCCCTATCTGAAGACGCGTGAATATGCTTGCAGGCTAGCGTTCCGGTATCGTGAGGCGGGTTCTTTTCCCCAGTGCAAGGGCCCACTACAAAAAAATTTCGCATTCACGAATTTGATGTTACAAGTATCTCGGTTCGACGGTGTCAAGGTCGAGGTAACCTACCAAAGATCGACTAAAGAAACGCCACTGGCCGAGCCTGGTTAACGCGCGCGGGATGTGTGAGTCTTGCGTCTTTACAATTAATATTTACGACCCCCGAATAAGAGTGGGGCATCAGGTGGTAGCCGTGCCTCCTCGGCTGTTCGGCTCGAATAAAACAATACATCAGTTAACATCAAATATAGTCCCTCCTAATTTCTAATAGAATTCAATATTGATATCTACTTTATCTCTTACACGACCTATCTATAGACAACACGGTCTTGATACGCATGAATACATTTTTCAAAAGTCTTGCTTTCCACTTAAAAGAAAAATGTTGTTTATATAATCGCCCCTTATTTAAAAACTTTACTAACTCGCGGACAAATAAAAAAAAACCCTTCTAGCTAGCTCAGCAGTCGTATTTCGAATCCTCCTGTCAGTTTTTCTCTGTCTCTTCTTCTTTCTATTGCCTATTCCTGTACAACTCAATTCGGATTACAGCAGTAGAATGGCTCATGCACTGACTAATAATTCTTATACAAGCATTAACTAGTGGTTTTTATAAAAACTAAATTTTCATTACAGCTCGGCTAACTTGACTAGTCAGTCGACCTTGACTAATTATCAAGATACGAAAAGCAAATCTGAAGTGACAATTCGGGTTCTCTCTCTTTTTTCTGAGGTTACAATATGGAAAGCAAATTTAAAGTGACAATTCGGTTTCAAAAGGGTTTGTGTTGCTTTGTACTCCTCTGGTTTGTGGTCCAGATCCCTGCGAAAGCCAGCTAGGTGTTCACGAGGATTCTACAATACCGTCATAAGGTAACTGAGCCAGTTGACGGTTTTCGATGTCTTTAATAACGTATCGGTCATTTGGCAATATTTTGTGTATAAGGTACGGTCCGCGATACTTAGGGATTAGTTTCTTATTCGTGCCAACGGTGGTGTCCGCATTACGAATGACGACATATTCTCCTACATTATAAGTTTGGGGTAGACTGCTGTGTTTCTGGAAGTAATGGAGGCTGTAGTCATGTGACTTCTGCATGGCGGAGACAGCGCGTGCCCTGATTCATCTAGGTTGTGATCTGAGTCCTCGTCTGTCTTCACGCTTAAGTATTAATTTAATACGTCCACAATTTTTGTTTAGTGGTACTGTGGATGGTATTGTTAATACCATACACAATCTGGGCCTCACTTGGACGCACGCCAGAGGCACTGACAGAGTACCCTAAATACTCGATCTCTTCAAATGCAAATCTACATTTTCCCAATTCGAACTCAAGGTTCTTTTCGGTAATATGTTTCAAGACTCGATCTAGCAACTCAATATGATCTTCAAGAGATGCGGTTGCAATCACAATACTCTCCATATAGACGACAATGGATCCAGACTCGAGCATATCTCTTAATATCTCGCATACAAAGCGCTGGATCGCAGCAGCAGTATTTTTCAGTCTGAAGGCAATCCACAATGCTGTTTTTTTTTTCAGATTCAGGTGCCATTCTAACTTGATGGAATCTATTACGCAGACCTTAAAATTGAAAAGAACTTCTTTCCTGCCAAATAATCGATGCAGTCTTCTATAAGTGGTATGGTCTGTTTGTTTAGGGCTCTATAGTCCATACACATTCTCAATTCACCTCTTTTCTTCCTAACTATGACTATGGCAGAAGCGTTTAAGCGATTACTGGGTCTAATTATACCGTTCTTTCGTTCTTTAGCAGCTCTACTGTGATCTTATGAACTTCTGTTCGCTCGTGGTAAGATAATCTTCGTGGCGTGCAGTGAAACGGAGTGTTATTATTTAGGTGAACTTACATCTGATGGTAATGGGGCGCTACAATGAGATTCATCGGGCTCAAATAGTTCTCGTTAATTGTCTTTGTAAGCGCTTCAGTGTGGTTTTTGCTCAGGGACATATTTATTTCTAAGGTTTCTGTGTCATCTGGGGTTAATGTAGTAAGGTCGTACAAGGTTCTAAAGTTAACGCGTGCAACAGCGTTGGCCAAATTTTTATCAGTGGATCTAATTTTGTTAAGTTCATAGGTGGCTTCCTCAGAAGGTTCATATTTAATACATGGGCCGGTCAATCCTTTATTATTTGTCGGTTTGAAGGCACAGAAATAGCTTTTGTCTTTTTCTGGGCATTAATATCTTTGAATTCATGAAGATAAATATTAAATTCCACCGAATTTCGGCTTAAGATTATGAGTAGTGATACTGTTTCATCTGGAATCACTAAAAGAGGAATCTTTCTACATTGTCTACGAAATTTAATAAAGGCATCGACCTTACCGTACGCTTTTATCGTTGCATTTCCTAGGCCGCGGAGTCTCTTATCAAAGGTTCTATTGCTAATGAGAAGAGGGACTGCAGATAATTTCACAAAACTAACTGGATTGTAGATTTCGAAAAGAGACAAAAGTTTTACTATTTCTGTGTATCCTCCCCGACTACTCGTATAAGTAAAAGCAACACTTACCAGATTAATTGCGATGGTGGCGCTGTTACTTTCATCATATTCACTATCGTTCTTCGGTTCGTTAACGTAGGCAGCGGTGTTGGTGTTGTGAATAACTCTCATGATTTTCTTTGGATTCGGGCAATCTCGGTGTTGATGTCCAATCTCCCAACATTTGAAGCACGAACCTGGTGCACGCTTCTCGTAAGGGCAGGAACTTTGATAGTGGCCTCATCTGGTGCAGTTAAAACAGCGTGGCGTTTCATCCAGGACAGTGGAAACCGCAAATTTTGCAGCAGTTGATCTGGGTACTGTTGCAGCAAGTTCACGGTAAGTGGCAGCAAATTGACGGAAAGTTATGGCGACTTCACATGTGTTAACAACACATTTTAGAGCAGATGTAATGCGCCTTTCGTGACGCTCAAGTAACTCCTTCAGCTGTCGGACAGTACGTGCTCCCAGAAGTAAGTATGTTTCAGTATTGGGGACCTTTAGACCGTCCACGATGAGGCTAACTAGTTTGATTTCGGTGAGTCCAGCGGGTTTTGCGATTGCTTGCATTTCGAGAACATATCTCTGCCACATCTCGTTCTCCTGATCCCAACTATGTGCATCCAGTTGGCGGTAGACGTCTTGTAGAGTGAACGTGCGACCAAATCCCACCATCAGTTCGGTTCGGAGGCTTGCAAAGTCTGCGGCGCGAGTGTTTCTGAGAAAAGTTTTCGCAGTTCCCGTGAGAAGACGTCGAAGGCATAACTGCTTAAACTGATCATCTGTTTTGGCGGTTGCCAAAAAGTCATCTAGATCGGCTACGAAGCTCCGGACATCATAGTGGTCATTGCCGCTAAATTCGTTGACCTCATATCCAACATCACTAAAGTCAAGTGCTCGCAGTCTGGGCCGGTTGACTACCTGCTTTGAGTAAACTATTCGCATGTTGTAATTCGAGAAGTTCCTTCCTTTTTTTCAAAATTGCAATCCCTTGTTCAATGGCCTCTTCTTCGGTGAGTTTGTTAGCCGAGGGGGGTCGTTGAGACAAAACAGCAGCCTTAGAGACGCGGGTGACGGTTATAACATCATGAACAGCAGTTGTTTTCGTAGGTGCAGCGGTTTCATCGGTAATAAGAGCAACTGCGGTGAAGGGCGCTATAGAGACTCGGCTGATTAATAATTGCACTTCGCGATTGTCATTGCAGCCCGATGAACATCTAATGCGCACGAACTTCATAATAAACTCTTGACTTCAGCGATCGAATGCTACATACTCGCTTCCCTTAAGCTGCGCGTCTCAAGGGCTATCTACATAGCTTTCTTTAAAGTAAATGCAGCAAGTTTTCCATTTAAACTGCCAATGGTCAACTAGCCTTCACAATTAAGTCAATATCGCTGCCATTCAAATAAATTCCACAGCACTAACTAACATGATGGCTATACCGCTCGTCGTTCAAAATGCGAGTCCCGCTTTCCTCCTATTCCATTAGCCGCCTCTTGACGAGCCTCTTGATGGCGGTAACATAAGATTCTCGTTCCAATGAACCTCGAAATTGCTTCGCTAAATCAAGTAGCAATTGTGTTGCCATTATCGATTTTATTTATTAGTTAATTGAAATTTTCTTGTAGGCTCATTGAGTTGGTATCGAAAAAACGTTTTATCGATAATGGTTGCGGTGATAGTGGTGGGGCCTATTTCAGTTTAGTAATAATATGTAATATTGAAAAGTTGAGTATCAAATTGTTCCGCATTTATTGCATTATTATCATTATGTAATTGCTCTTTTCGTGAAGGCCGCTCGAGCAGTTTGCCTAGGCGGGCAGCTTGATTACTACAACAAACTCGATTAAAGTACTATATGAGTTATTTCCTGCGGAGGCAACCTCAAGAAAAAGTGTTATTGCATAGCCTTCAGTAGTATAGATCTTGCTCCATGGATTTCAGGGGCTTGTACTGCTGACAAAATCCTATTGAAGTCGGTTTTGTTCCTCTGACCGTCAGTCTGTGTGTCGCAGCAGTTTTTCTCTGATACGACAGCAGCTGCAGACACATAACATTGTACGTAGATCACAAATGATGACCCCTTGAAAGCTAAGATATCAACAAATTTTTGAAAATTTTTATTTCCCGAAGCTAGCCATGTGCGCTGTCAAATGAAGGGTCTTGGCGAGAACTTTCCAAAACAGGTCTTCAGACTGTGCTACCACCTACTTTGGATGCAGGGGGAGCGGAAAGAAAAATTGGTGTTCCCCCTTCGCGATTGGAAACTTGTGATCCGGGAAAAACTGAAAAGAATTGTAGATCTTTATGAGTACAAAAACAAAAAAACACCCTAGAAGTCGCAATTCGCTCGGTCTTGACAATAATAGCATGATATTCAAACTTCACATTTTACCCAGTAAAATCATATGCATACGCTCAAATTAAACAAAATTCGATGTTTAGTAGTCGTACGACAGGTCCTACTACTCTGTAAATTTGAAGAAAATTGAATCATATTTACGGAAATTGTAGTCATTTGAAATTCATCTAATAAGAATAACAACAATACCATTTGGATATTATCTGAACTTTCCATCAAATCAGATACTGCAGTTTTGATTTGATTTTCTTAAAAATTTCAGATAAGTTGAGAAACATAAATATTTTTGGGAATTCGTGATTTCTGTCAGATTCCAATAAAATGGTGACCGTTGAAAATGAAGCAACCGCTCGTTGACGTATTTCTTGATATTACTCGTTGTTGTTGACTGCATATCGGAAGTTGAGTGCAAAAGCCTTCCTCTGTCTACATACCTAGTAACTCTCCTTTGTATGTGTATGAGACATTCTTTGACGAGTTTTCCTCTTATGTCTTATTGCAACATCCGCAATCTTTAATTCTAATATGCGGTGATTTTAATTTGGGAACAGTGCAGTGGACGAAGAACCTTCCTTTCTCTGTTTTATCAACCGATGCATCTTCTTTATCCCTCTCCTCGTTTCTATCGCTCTGTTCACTATCGCAATTCAATAATATCCCTAATGCTAATGGTCGGGTACTTGACCTTGTTCTTTCTAACTTTCCACTAAACTGTCTATCTGTTTCCACTGCATTAAATCCTCTAGTGAGTATCGATAGTCATCATCCGTCATTATCGCTCGATCTCTCCATTACACCTTTGTCAAGTCGTACGTTTGCTTCTTCGCCAAAATTCATCTTCTTCAAAGCAAACTACGAAGCTTTAGCCTCCGAGCTGAGCTTGATTGACTGGCAGGAGTTTTTTGATAATTCGGAGTGTGAGGAAGCTCTGAATAAGTTTTATAATTACCTCTATGAGTTGATTAAACACTTCACACCTTTACAAGCTCTTCGCAAAGTAAAGCAGAAACCATGGCTAACCAAGCAAGTACTAAGTGCCTTGAATGCTAAAAGTAAGGCACACCGCCGTTTCAAGCGTTGTGGTACTGAAGATTCCAGAGCCCGCTTTTGTGATCTACGTCTTGCAGCAAAAAAAGAATTAAAGACTGCAATGAAAAACTACTTCAGTAGCTTGGAGAGTTCCCTCATGGCGAATAATGCGAAACCATTCTGGTCATACATTAGATTCTTTAAGTCCTCCTCTTCTGTCCCTCCTTCAGTCCGCTGGAATAATATAGTTAGCTCTTCTCCACAGTATATTTCCAACTTGTTCTTTCAGTTCTTCTCGTCAACTTTTATTCCTTCTTCTCATGTCTCTGATCCAGTTAATACACCCGTACTTCACTCCATTGACATTTCTTCACTTTTCACTGACCATATCGAAGTTGAATCCCTCATTAATTCACTTAATCCTAATATATCACCTGGTCCTGACGGCTTGCCGAATATTTTTGTCAAGTCATTAGCGTCTTCACTTTGTATCCCTCTGGCATTTCTCTTCAACCTCAGTCTAAAGACTGGCATTTTCCCTACTTATTGGAAAAGAGCAAACGTTGTTCCTATTCTTAAAAGTGGTGATCCTTCTTCTGTGTCCAATTATCGTCCTATTTCCTTAATTTCCTGTTTCCCAAAATTACTTGAGCGTCTGGTACACAACCGGCTTTCAGTTTCATTGACCCCTATCTTGTCGAAAGAACAACATGGGTTTCTCAAAGGTCGCTCTACGACCTCAAATTTAATTGAATTCACCGATTTCATTGCTAAGGCCCTAGACAACCGATTGCAGGTTGATGTAATCTTCACTGACTTCTCGAAGTCATTTGACGCGGTCAACCATCAACTTCTCTGTTGTAAACTGAAAACTTTTGGGGTTGTCGGCCCTCTCTTATCATGGATAGACTCCTACTTGTCTTCTCGTATATGTTGTGTTAGTTACTATGGAGCTACCTCTATTCCATTCTATTCGTCCTCTGGTGTTCCTCAAAGTTCCATTTTAGGTCCCCTCCTATTCCTATTGTTTATAAATGATCTTCCTTCGGTTATCGCTTCCAATTACCTACTGTATGCCGATGATTTTAAAGTCTTTCGAGCTATCAGGTCCGTACAAGATTGTCAATATCTTCAGATGGACCTGATTGCACTAAGTAGCTGGTGTTCGTCTAATCACCTCTGTCTTAATGTTGCCAAATGCTATAAGATGACTTTTAATCTAAATCGTTCTCCGCTGACTTTCACCTATATGTTGAATGAAGTCCCACTCGCTGCTGTGAGCTCTGCTAAGGACCTTGGCGTTACTTTTGATCCTAAGCTCAATTTTGATGCACACGTTCTAATCGCGACTACTAGGGTCTTGAAAATATTGGGACTTATTTTCAGGCACGCTCATAAATTTAACAATACGAGGTGTGTTCAAAAGGTATCACGAATTTTGAATTTTCGCGGGTTACGTATATTCGAATTTCGATTTTTTTGTGGCGTTATGTTGGTACTCATGTCTGTCACTTATGCCGACAAGCTCGGCCATTTTGAATGTTCACTTAATTGGTGATAGCTGCTTTACTTGCACGTGTTTTCAATCGTCTTCGATTGTTACTTATTCAAAAAAATGGACCAAAGAACGTGGATCAAATTTTGTGTGAAAAACGAAATTAAGTGCGCGGATGCATTCCGAATGTTGACTGTGGCATACGGAGAAGCTACCTTGGACCGAAGCAACGTTTATCGGTGGTACAAAATGTTTTTAGAAGGCCGAGAAGATGTGAACGACGAAGAGCGTGCCGGACGCCCGAGCACTTCAACAACAGATGAAAAAATTAATGAAGTGGAGAAAATGGTATTGGCCAATCGTCGAATCACCGTTAGAGAAGTTGCTGAGACCTAAACATATCGATTGGCTCGTGCCATTCGATTTTAATCGTCGCGAAATTCGTACCAAAATTGCTCAATTGCGACCAAAAACAGCAACGCATGAACATTGCTAATGAGATGTTAAACTCTGTCCGCGGCGAACCAAATTTGCTCCAGAGGGTCATAACTGGTGACGAATCGTGGGTTTATGGTTATGACGTGGAAACCAAATCTCAATCATCTCAATGGAAGCTGCCACATGAACCAAGACCGAAAAAAGCGCGCCAAGTTCGGTCGAATGTGAAAGTTTTGCTGACAGTTTTCTTCGATTGCAGGGGCGTGGTGCATCATGAGTTCTTGCCACAGGGAAGAACGGTCAATAAGGAA
Source organism: Odontomyia ornata (assembly GCA_963969285.1). Lineage (NCBI taxonomy): Eukaryota > Metazoa > Arthropoda > Insecta > Diptera > Stratiomyidae > Odontomyia > Odontomyia ornata. The sequence goes on along the minus strand of OZ017738.1, from coordinate 45,660,299 downwards.
TATTACCTGCAAGTTATGCGCGATTTGCGCGAAGCAATCCGCCAGAAACGCCCGGATTTGTGGGAGAACAAAATTTGGCTTTTGCACCACGATAACGCCCCTGCTCACACATCGGTGCTTGTGCGCGACTTTTTGGCCAAAAACAACACACTAATGATGCCGCAGCCACCGTATTCCCCAGATCTGGCCCCCTGTGACTTTTTCTTGTTTCCTAAACTGAAGAGGCCCATGAAAGGACGACGTTACGCTACGCTTGACGAGATAAAGACGACATCGAAGGAGGAGCTGAACAAGATTAAAAAAAATGATTTTTTGAAGTGCTTCGAAGATTGGAAAAACCGTTGGCACAAGCGTATAATATCTCATGGGGATTACTTTGAAGGGGACAAAATAGATATTCATGAATAAATAAATAATTCTTGAAAAAAACTAAATTCGCGATATTTTTTGAACACACCTTGTATATCTACCCCTGTCTGCTTGTTTATCTGTCTTGCCCGTCCTATCTTCGAATATTGCTCTGGAGTTTGGTCTCCTCGACACTCCTACCTCATTGACTCGTTAGAGAATGTCCAGCGTAAATTTACTCGTGTCTTGTTTTACAAATTCAAAATCCTATATCAACCCTATGACTGCCGTTTATCCTTCCTAAGTTTGCCTACTCTGTCATCCCGTCGCATGTATCTAGATCAGTGTTTTCTGTATCAACTCTGCCACAATCAAATTTCATTAACATTGTTTGCAGACCTACGTCTTCGTCAATCATCGCGTTCTTCTCGGGCAAACAATTTTTTCGTGCCACCGTATGCCCGTACAAATTTATATTTTCACTCTCCTAATATACGAATGGTAAGGAATCATGATAAGCTTGAGCTTGGTTCTTTTTCCGACTCATACCTAGTTTTTAAATTGGGGTTAAGAAGCCTGGTTCTTAAAACTCAACTGGAGTAAATATTAGACTTTATTTTCTTTTTTTGTGTGCTTTAATTTAATTTTAAACGCATATTTATTGTTGTTAATACCATTGAATTTCTTTTTTATATTAACTTTAACACTTAATTCTAATTTTCATTAATTTTCTTTTCTGTTTGTTTTGTTCCATTTTGTAATTGGATTATGTTTTATCTGTTAAATGGAATTTAAATAAATAAATAAATAAATAGGTCCGCCTACTCAACTTGTACGATAATTCCTCCTTGGATGTTTATGAGACACTTTTATAGTAAACGGTGTTAGAAGTATCATTTTTGAATCCAAACGTAGGCACTGATGTACGAGTGCAAAATACCCCCAAAAGGACTTATCAAAAAATCAACAGACTCAAAACAAGGCCTCTTGTATATGTGATAGGATATTGAAATATTTATGTTATTTTCTTCTCAATACAATGCACCTCTTATGCGTTTTAGCTACAAAGGAGTCCATGTTTTCAGGTATTCAGACTCATATCGCATACATCTGCCATTTCCATGAAAATATAATAATCTCCATATTTACGTCCTCACCTAAATATCATCTGGGCTCAAATAATTCATTTAAACTTCATTCAAAACAATTAACGCTGAAGAATGAATGAATCAACGTCTGAAGCAACTCACCGGTGAAAAAACGTAAAAACGAAGAGTAACATTACATCCACATGATATGAAAATTTGTTCAAACTGAAATTGTAAGACATTACAAATGTATCCCGAAAAAGCGTTCGCTGTCATTTTGACCTGATATCACCAAACAAACATGTGTACTTTGGAATGTTTGTATGGAGCACCTGGTCAAAAGTATAAACGCGAATGTCCTCCTTGGACTCTGTAGGCCAAATCATAGCCATCTATCTTTGTCATATCGAGTGACACACGAAATTTGAAATTAATTGATTGAATCGAACAGCGCAACGTCCAACACGATGCGTCAACCCAATGTTGATGATGACGACCACGGTGGCGTTGTTATTTAAAAAATGACTAAAAAACGGAAAACATTGCTCCAAGTATCTACATATGAGATACTCGTATGTGCATTGCTATCTGGTTTACTTTTCACGGGGTAGATGATGCATTACCAGCAATCTAGATGAGTGGGATGATTTGAATTTTCGATTGTTTGTAAAGGTCAGAAAAGAAATTCTCCTTGAATATTTAGAGGGTGGATGGTTTAATTGATTAATTTTATACGATGATAATTACAGTTTTTACATTATTTCTTAGTCAATAAATAATATGTGTTGAACAAATGAATAAAATTACCTAACGCGAAATCTAGAAAATGGATTCGTACAGCAATATATCAATTAAAAACATAAAAATCAATTTATGTTAGATTTATTTAGATTATTTACTATATTATTAAAATAACATCTGAATTTAATTAATGTTGTCTTGAAAAATTTTCCTAAAATTAATCTAATAATGTTGCTCAATTTAACATAATTCAGATACTAATTTAACAATTTCCAACTTTTGACTTTGCAGTCACTCCAAACTGCTGCCAAACGAGCAGGAACATCGTGTGCAAATTGCAAAACCACAACAACAACCCTTTGGCGGCGGAACGCGAGTGGTGAGCCAGTGTGTAATGCCTGCGGATTATATTTTAAGTTGCACAATGTAAGTATATCTATTAATCTTGATTGCACTATCTTTCCATGCATAAAATGTTGCTTCAGCGATTTATTACCGATTACCCATCCAAAGGATGATGATACATTTCCGTCAAAACCCCTTTATCTAATATTGGAAAGAATCAACTGGAAAATCATTTTTTCCGTAGTGCGTGTACAAGGATATATTTTTTCAAGGGGTTAACGAGTCTGTTTAGAATATAATTTTCTTTCAAGGCGAATTTTATTGCAAATTTAAGAACTTTTTACTGATTTTTGTGTGTTAGAATATAACATAGTTTGGTCCTGCTTTTCTGAAACAAAAATCTATGATTAAAAATTATTCTATATTAGATTTAATATGTCTACAATTCAATCACACAAACTATACTTTTTGATCCAACCCCATTTGCATCTCGATAGCATAAATCCTATACCCAGTCTTGCCTGATTTCAAAGAAGCAGTCTGCACATGTTACCGGACATCCGAAACACTTTATTATTTCGCATAACCATTTATTCTGTATTTATTATCCGATGAGCTAATGTGCCTTATTCGCGTTAAATCCTACTTAATGCCAAGCAGCGTTCAATATTTCACCCTCCCACTACTCGCAGGGTGAATAGCGGAAACTAGCTGAACAACAAGTACGAAAATCGTCCTCCAGCAAAAATTTATTTTCTCCTTCGAAACAATAAAACTGCGGAACTATCAGTATGTTAATCCCATGAATACGTTTATCTAAAAATTTATGCACTACCAAAAGGTTGCAAGAACTTGACCATATACTCGTGTTTCAGGAGTAACTTTGAAGTACGAATATTTGAAAGTATAGTAGATGTGCGAAAAACAATCTGGCTATAACGGACCTTGCAAGGATGCAATCGGAAGAAATATAATATACTCTACGTACCACTTCGACCCGTGAGTATACGTATATAGTTTATTTAACGCTTAAGCGATTTCACACATCATTTACTCGCATGTGCGTATTGAATCGTTCAAACGTAAACGATTACACTTTATCGGTTCCGACGACCAAGCGGTCTTTGATGGGAATCTGATGAGGAAAAATGAGATGAGGGTAAATTCTAAGGATGCTGCACAATGACTGTCAATTGATGATAAGCTGAAAATTAAATATTGTCGTTAGAGTTTAGATTTTTAATACGAGATGTATAGTCATATCAGTTTTAAGGAGTATTTATATTAATGGAAGACAGTATAGGTTTCATTTTTTGCAACATGTTTGGAAGGAGCAATGATTCTATCTGAAGGACTTTATATGAAATGCATAGGTTATATCCTCTAATCAAAACGAGCTGGATTACCATTTAAAGTTCATCCGTCACGTTCCCTTAATTTCTCAGTTGTTAATATGAGAAACCGTCATTTAGCTTCTAATTATAAATTTAATTTCCTTAAAGCGAACTCTGAAGCTCTTGATTCTGAAATCTTCTTGTTTGATTGGCAGGCATTTTTTGCTAACCTGGAGTTTGAGGAAGCTATGAGTAAAATTTACACACACCATTACAATTTGATTAAATGCCTTACACCAATGCATCTTTCTCGGAAAGTAAAGCAGAAACCTTGGCTAACAAAGGAAGTACTTTCTGCTTTGAAAGCAAATTGCAGCGTCATCATAAGCTCCATGGTACTGAAGAATATGGGGCTAGCTCGCTTTTGTGCCGTGTGTTCTGTAGTAAATAAAAGAAATGAAATCAGCAATAAAAACTTCTTCAGCTGCACAAAGGGTTTGCTCATGGTGAAAAACGCTAAACCTTTCTGGCCTTACATTAGATCCTTTAAGTCCTCATCTACCATTCCGTCTTCCGTATACTAAAATAATACTGTAAGCTCTATTCACCTAGAAATCTCTAACCTGCTCTCCGAGTTCTTTTCTTTCGCTTTTTCACCTGCTCTATCGTCTTGCGTTCCCTTTTCAGTTAATATACTGGAAATCCACTCTATTGCCATTTCTTTATTTAATGCAGACTTCATTGAAGTTGAAACCTTCATCGATTCTCTTAATACCAATCTTTCCCTCGGTCCTGATGGCTTACTAAATATTTTTGTGAAACCATTAGCGTCATCATTATGTATCCCTCTGACTTTCGTGTTCAACATCAGTTGAAAAACAGGTATTTTCCTTGCTTATTACAAATAAGCCAACATTGTGCTTATCCTCAAGAGTGGTGGTCCTTCTTCTGTATCCAATTATCGTCCTACATCTTTAATTTCCTGTTTGCCAAAATTATTTGGCCGTCAGCGACATAACCGGCTATAAGCGCTACTAAACCATATCTTGGCAAAAGATCAATACAGATTCCTCAAAGTTCGTTCCTCAACTTCTAACTTGATCGGGATCACTGATTACACTGCAAAAGCGTTGGATAGTCGCCTGCAAGTTGATGTGATCTTTATTGATTTTTCTAAGGCATTTGATATCGTCAACCATCAGCTTCGTTGTTGCAAACTTAGTGCCTATGGCATTTTTGGTTCACTTTTATTTTGGATAATGCCATTCTGTCTTCATGTACTATATGTGTTGTGTTTGTTACTCTCGAATATCTTCCACCCGTCTTTAACCTTCTTCTGGTGTTCTTTAAGGTTTCATTTTAGGCCTGCTTTTGTTTAAAAATGATCTTTCGTTGGTGATTACCTCCCCTTGCCTATTATATGCCGTTGCAAGATTGTCTGTATCTTCAGGAAGACTTGAATGAACTCAGTAACTTAACATAGAAATAAACAGCTTCCTTCTAGTTTTGTGTATTTTTTAATAAAATTTTTTTCTTCTCGAAATCGATTTTTGACCGTAATCGTTCGGTCTTCTTCAGCGATTGATTTATTTTCACTTACATTCCTGCTTATACACTAGCTATGTTTAAGGAAATTTACTCTAGATAATTAAAAGGTAATTAGGGAAATTAGCTTAGGCTAATAAAAGGTAGGAAAGGTATTTACAAAAGGGGTAGATATAAAAATGTTTTTACAAAATTCAGAAAAGATATTATTATTTAATTAATTTAAATAGCCATAATCTGCAGTTTGCGTCATCCTGATTCATCAACTTTTTCCTTTCTCAGGTAATTGCCAGGGTTTCCATCACATCCAATTCACGTTTGTCTGTAGCTTCCTTGATGACTACTGCGTCCTCCATTGTTATCTCGTGTCCCTTCTTGATAATATGTTCCGCTACTGCCGACTTGAAATTCGAAGTTCTTTCTTTCTTTCTTGCTGCTGCTGCTTCGCCTAGACACTCCTTGATTCGCGTGCCGATGAGTCTCCTAGTTTGACCTATGTACACTTTTTCACAAGTGGGACATTCGATGCGATAAATACCAGATTTTTCGTGTGGTCCACGTTTGTCCTTCGTTGATCCGAGAACGTTTTTGAGCTGGTTCTTGCTGCTTGATTCGATTAACCGGACAGAATTGAGCTGATTTATTTGCCTCTTGATCCGATTGCTGATGCCTTCGTGATAAGTTAAAGACTTCCAGTCAGTTCTTTCGGTATTCGCATTTGATAATGTTGATCGCCCCTGTCGCTGTCTATTTACCTGGATCTTCTGTGCCATTCTCCTAATTGTCGAGCCCTTGAAGCCGTTTAGTCTAGCTGTCCCAACAATGTACCCCATCTCCTTTTCCTTAACTTCTTTGCTTAGCGGCAAATCGAGCATCCTGTACGGAGAAACCTTGATTTGATGTGCTTGAAATCGTTCTCTGTGTGTGAGTTGCTTTCTGGTATTGAAAGTTATATTTGTTTGGGTTCTCCTTACTACTGTATCTAGGAACGATAGTTTACCGTCTTTCCCTTCCTCCATCGTGAATACTATATTCTTGTGGGCTACATTTAGGTCGGCAAGCACCTTCTCCACGTCACTCCTTTTCACATACGCAAACACATCGTCCACATATCGGACCCAATGTTTTGGGAACTGGCCTTTCTCCTGCAGTCCCTCTTCTAGTTTCGTCATAAATATCTCGCCGAAGAATGGTGAACGTGGATTACCCATCGCTGCTCCGCCTTTATTATAAAATTTCCCCCGAAAGTTGAAATAATTTCCGGTCGTGCAAAGTCTCGCACGTTGGATATACTGTCTAGTTTTTATTTTCCAAGATAATGAATTTTCTTGGCGAGGAAGCCATTCTTCTATGTATCCCAGTGTCTCCATCACCGGAATACTCGGGAATAGAGCGTTCACGTCGAAAGACACCATAATTTTGTCTTGCGCTGGTGGGTCAAACTTTAGGATTTTCTCAGAGAATTCTTTGCTATTTTTTACCTATCTACTATTTATTTGAGTCATACCCTTAATTTCATCCACCAACCATCTTGCCAGTTTTTGGGTCGGTGCACTCGTGCAACGTACTGGAAGGCTTTAACTTATCATGAAGACATCAGCAATCGGATCAAGAGGCGAATAAATCAGCTCAATTTTGTATGGTTAATCGCAATCAAGCAGCAAGAACCAGCTCAAAAACCAACTACACGAAAAATCTGGTATCTATCGCGTCGAATGTCTATCGCGTCGAATGTGAAGAAGTGTACATAGGTCAAACTAGGAGACTCATCGGCACGCGAATCAAGGAGCATCTAGGCGAAGCAGCAGCAGCAAGAAAGAAAGAAAGAACTTCGAATTTCAAGTCGGCGGTAGCGGAACATATTATCAAGAAGGGACAGGAGATAACAATGGAGGACGCAGTAGTCATCAAGGAAGCTAGAGACATACGTAAATTGGATGTGATGGAAAGCCTGGCAATTACCCGGGAAAGGAAAAAGTTGATGAATCAGGATGACGGAAACTGCAGATCATGACTTTTTAAATCAATTAAATGATGATATCTTTTCTGAATTTTTAAAAACAATATTTTTATAACCACCCCTTATGTAAATTACCTTTCCTACCTTTTATTCTTCTTCTTCTTCTTAGCACTACAGCCCCTTTTGGGCCTTCGCTTCCTTGCTTTTATTAGCTTAAGCCAATTTCCCTAATTACCTTTTAATGATCTAGAGTAAATTTCCTTAAACATAGCTAGTATATAAGCAGGAATGTAAGTGAAAATAAATTAATCGCTGAAGAAGACCGAATTATGATAAAGATTACGGTCAAAAATCGATTTCGAGAAGGAAAAAAATAAAATTATTTCTATTTTCAGGTGGAGTATTTTGTGAGGCGAAAATGAATTCGATTACAAATACTCAGTATTTTGTTTCCCCCAATTATATTTTTCTTAATGCTTTCAAATCTCTTGTTGCATCCATCTCACTCTCACTCTTCATTAATCCAGATCCTCATCATCCACCTCTCTTCATGGACCTTTCTATCTCCTCTCCACCTTCCCCTAGAAATACATCACCTTGCCACCATAACTTTCTAAAAGCGTATCTATGCAGCAAAGATTCTATTATTAACGCAGTAAACTGGTATTGTTTCTTCAGTAACCTTAACCTTGAAGTATTAGCTAAACTTTTAATTGGATCATTTCACCCTTTTCACATCAATTTAATGTAAATCTATACGACAAATTTGCTCTACATTTGAAGCTTTTCTAACGTCGCGCGGATATCGATCACTCTTTCGGATGGCTCCGATAGCTTTTTAAATTACTTTTTATGGGATTGTTTGCAGCTACATAAATGAGTTGCATATTTTGAATCATAATTTTTCTGAAAAATTATTAGAGAAGAAAAATGTTAGAAGAAGGTGGTTTCGACGTGTGCACTAATTCTCCTCAGGCCATCACTCTTAGATACACACCGGTGATGGCGACCACCATGCTCAGAGGTGAGGGAGTTGATTTTAATTTTTCTACTTATGCAAACTCAATATGTTTTTTGTATCTGCAAGTTATATTCAAGGTGAATTTCTCTTGTAAGTACTTGTATTAGCTAAACTTGAAGAATGCGTTGATAAGTTCTATCTGTTTCTCTCGTCCTTCATTACTCAATTCCCCCCTTTGTTTCCCCTAAGGAGGCCTAAGATGCTCCTTGGTTCAACTCAGATTAAGGATTAAGGTAAAGGATACATTCCGGGGAAACTCCTCTCCAGTGGCCTCCTTAACAACCTTGCTGTTTACAGGCAGAGACGTGCTGAGGCTAAAAAATTGCAAAGCTTGCTCTTCGTGCTTACGTCAACTATACCGATGATACACTTGAATCCAATCAAAATCGCGCTTTCTGGTCTTATGTTAAATCTTGAAAGAGTTCTCATCATACATCAGCTAGTATCAGCTACGATAGCATTACGTCATCTATCCCTCAGGAGTCCTGTGAAATCTTTTTCGCATTTCGAATGTTTCTCCTTCTTTCTATCCTTCTTCTTCTTCTTCTTTATCCTCTCCTGCGACTCGTACCAATCCCTCGCAGGTTTAACTGCTCTTAAGGAATCTTGATACCAGCAGCAGTGGTGGCTTCCTTGCAAAATCACTATCCTCGTCTTAGCATAGTTACTGGGATTTTCCCTTTCCATCAGGAAATTGCCCATATTCTTCCTATCTTCAAATCTGGGGATCGCAATTCTGTTTGCAACTATCATCCTATACCTCTCTTTCCTTGTTTTGGGAAAATCCTTGGAAAGGTCATTCTCGATACTCTGTTTCTCCTTATAATTCGATCTTTAGCAGAACAGCAACATGGTTTTGTCAGAGGTAGATCTACTCTCACTAACTTGCTTTCTTTTACCCGCCTCATTGCTGCTGCCCTTGACAGTCAGCAACAAATAAACGTTATTTTCACGGATTTCTCTAAAGCATTTGACTCTGTAGACCACTCACTTTTATTTCAGAAACTTAAAGAGTTCAAAATTCCTGATTTCCTATACTCCTGGCCTCTATCCTATGTTTGGGATCGCAGTTGTCTTGTCACTGTTAACACCTGCTTCTCCTCTACGTCTTGCCCCAGTTCAGCTGTACCGCAAGGTTCCATAATTGGCCCCATTTTATTCCTACTATTTGTCAATGATTTACCCTCTGTTATCACTTTTCGCTGTCTGCTTTATGCTGACGACTTTAAGATCTTTCGGGTAATTGACTCACAATGTGATGTTGATACCTGCTTCCAAATGCCACAAGATGACATTCCTCTGTAAAAAATATCCTTTACCTCCACCTACAGTCTTGTTGGAACCCTATGTGCAGCGTAACTTCCTTTAAGGGTCTTGGTGTGATTTTTGGTTGAAAATTAGAGTTTGACCTCCACATAGCCCAATTCATTAACAAAGCCTCTTGCCTTTCAGGGCTCATTTTAAGATCCGCTTCCTCGTTCCAGCATGTCACCTCCTGCGTGTGCCTTTACCTTTCATTTGTTCGCAGTGACCAGGATACTGCTCCCCAATATGGAGCCCTCACCACAGGAATCATATTGATGCTATTGAGTCGGTTCAACGCAGATCCAACCGGTCTCTTTTCGTCAAATTCAACCTCCCTTACGTTCCCTATAGCGACCGTCTTCAAACTTTGAAACTGCTTTCCCTTGAATCTAGACGATACTTTCTTGATGAATGCATCTTGCACAAGCTTTATCACGGTCACTTACCCCAAACTTTATGCAGTTACATTCGAACATTAGACACTATTTGCCCTAATAGATCATCTGATCAATACTTTGTTCCCTATGCACGCACTAACACCGTCTTCCACATTCCCTTACTACGCTTACCCCGTTTGCATAGCCAGCTATGTCTTGGTCCTCTATCACAGTCGCTTGCTTTTCTAAAACTTGCATTAAAAATACAACATCAAAGCTTGGTTACATGCCTAGAATTTTCAGGTGCGTAAAACTAACAATCGATAACCTTCCTGACCAGGTTATAAGTTCATTCTTACTGACTGCTCCGGCTGAACTTTCAGTCCTACTTCGTCCCGATTTTTGGCCAAAGGGGACACTCGTTAAAGCATTCGATACAAGGCAACGTAAGCGGTGATTTCGCTCCGATATGGATTCCCAACAGCCTGAACAACCTTCAAAGATCATCTAACACTGAAAAAAATTCTTCCCTTCCAAATCATTCAACTACTTCTTTTTATTATCAGAATGTTGGTGGCTTAAGAACCAAACTTGAGGACTTATTACTCGTTTCTCAATTAACTAACGATTCTGTTATCTGTTTCACTGAAACGTGTTGAACGAAACGTGTCCTTAACATAACTAACAAATCTGATGTTGGGGTTGTCTTAGTTGCTGTCTACAAAACCCTTGATAGCTTACTTTGCGCTGACTTCAAATTTGCTCATGCTGTTGAGTGTGCAATTGCTAAAATCCCTCTTCCTCATAACTCTTCTTGTATATTACCTGTGATTCTCCTTTAACTGTATACGAAGCCTTCTTCGATGAACTTTCCGCCTATCTGCTTGCTCGTCATCCACATTCTAAAATTATAATTTGTGGGGACTTCAACCTACCGTTAGTGGAATGGGATCCCTTAACAACACCTAGTATTTCCTCAACAAATATTCCTTCTTTGTTACTTTCTTCCTTTCTTTCCCTTTCTTCTTTTAATTATATCTGTAACACTAATGTTCGCCCCTGGATCTTGTCTTGTCAAATGTTCAAACTGATTGTCTATCAATAACTCCTGTTTTACATCCTTATATTCAACCTGATCTCCATCATACATCTTTGTATTTAGCACTAACCGTTGATACCCTAAAAGCTCAAAGAATTGCCTCAGTTTATCGTTACAACTTCAAATTATGAGGCCATTAAAACCAATCTGGACTCGGTCAACTGGTGCACTTTATTCTCTCGTCTTAACTGTGAAAGTGCTTTGAACAAATTTTACGGCTGCCTTAACAATTTGATTGCTAATTATACTCCACTGCAAGCTCCTCGCAAAGCTAAAATGAAGCCTTGGCTTACTCGAAAAGTGCTCTGTGCCAAAAAAAGCCTAAGACAAGGCGCATAACTGAAAACGATGATGCAAAACGGCCATGAAAAATTACTTCAGCAGTTTAGAAAGTTCCCTCCTGACAAATAACGCTAAACCCTTTTATCAATGCACTGAGCTTCTTAAGGCCTGCATGTTTGTATGCTCGCAGTCTACTCTGCGGTGGGTGCTGGTCTGCCAGCTAATTTGGAGAGGAATTATGGTTATGGGTTTTGACGGTTTAGACTACAAATTTAGAGCCATTTGGGCCATTAAATTTCTGTACTATTCTTGCTTGCAATTTGCTTTATACTAGTATTCTTTGAAAATTTATAGCGATTAGTATTGAATAAAGCGCCATTGACTTTAACTAGCTACCAATCTCGCATTCCCGGAGTCATAGAAGTTTTTGACATATGTCGACTGTAAGTTTTCGGCAGCTATTAATGTACTATATATTCCAACTGGCGCTGTCATGTCGATATTGAGTGGCTTCGCCTCGAAACTATGCGGCGCGATTGTAAAAAGATTACAAGTGCGCAGGACACGCTACTATCGCGAGTTGATGGCGACAAATTAAGCTGGAGGTGCTATTTAATGTTTTGCTGGGGAATTTCATGCAGAAGGTTTTGTTTTTGCAATTTAGTCACCAGTTCTAGGAGACTGACCTCAACTAACTGCAGCAATGGGTTTCATGCTTCACTTGAGAATATTCAAAATGAGCCAGTCCAGTTGCTCGAGTGAATGAAGGCTTCGCTGGTGCACAGAAACTGGTTGCTACACTAAACCACTTGATACGGTTTGTGTGAATGCTTGATTAATTATTCAAAGAACGTTCACTCTTATTTCAATTGTTTATACATTAGTTGCACTTCTATATTTCGGATACCTTCACCTTTAACTTGATAGCAATCTTTCCCCAATTAGAATGACCGAACCTGTTTTTTTCAAAATTTTACTGAGAAAACTTTTAGTCTCTAACGATAATGGCCTTTCCGTTCAGATTACAGCAATATTAGGCTCAAATAAAATAAAATTTTGCACTTAATGTTCGTTTTTCACACGCTTTTGCTTGGTTTTTAGTTTGATTCTCCCCCCACGCGTCAACGCCAGTGGCGTTCGGTCGCAGAGACCTGTTAACCAATCTTATCAGCTAGTTGGGACATTTATATATAGGGGTGACAGATCTCTGCGGAATATCGGTCCGCAGGATCGAGGTTATCACAGAACGATCAATTGTGTGAACTTTAGTACCTGCCGCTTATCAGAGGCGTCTAACTACAGATCCCATACTAGAGCTTAAAAACCGTCGAACACACCATTCAAATCAATCAGAGTACACTAGGAAATCCGGCTTCCAGTGGCGTAACTTTATCATCTGGGGCCCGTGGCAAATTCTTTTGATGGGGCCCTATCAATGAAATTCGTCACGTTGTACTTAGCTTAATTTTAATAAACCACTTAAGTAGTTATCCAACACTAACAACAATTTTATTGTCAAGAACATCGGATTAAACATTTACATTCATTCATATTCACCAGCCTATGTACGTCCCACTGCTGGGCATAGGCCTCCTCTCTTCGGCGCGAGGGAATGGGCTATAGTCTCCACGCTAGCCCAATGCGGATTGGAGACTTCACATTTAGCCCAGTCATATTAGGTAAAAAAAGGGGTCGGAATGAAAGATAATAAGCTGCAAATTGGTATGAACCTTTGTTTTGTCATTCTAAATGTTGTCTCAAAAGTCACAATCGTTATCGTGTTCGCGTCTCAAGATATTCAAGGTCAAAGGTCACAAAAATCGGTTTTTCGCGAATATCTGGCTTCCTATCGGTTAAATGAGATTTGCATTTATTATAAAAGTTGTAGGCTATAAAATTCCCTACAACTTTTGTTGAAACTTTTTTTTCATACGACCAACCGTTTTGAAGGTAGAGCGCGAAGAGTGCACATCGTACAGTCATATACGGCCTAATGCAAGGTCAAGCGTGAGTTATGATTATCAGTACGTTATAAAGTCAATTATTTACTTGGAAATTATAATTATTAAACAATGCCTATTATTTATGTACTAACTATTAATTATTTACATTTAATTAAAGTAAGTAACTTGATTATTTATATATAATTATTCATATTTAACTCATCATTGACACAGCTATTGCCTTATCAGAACATCAAAAGACTGCTGTCATCATAGGAGAAGATATCGATTTGCTCGTTATTTTAATTGGACGTACTCAGTCACATCATCAGGAAATTTTTTTGAAAAAAGTTGGCAAAGGCAATGTCAAAACACAAATATATTCTACTAAAAGTTTTGACCAATATCCTCGTACTAAAAAGCACATTTTATTTTTACACGCATTCAGTGGCTGTGACACGACTTCTGCGCTATTTAAAAAAGGAAAAAAAACTGTTACTAGAGCATTGGAAAAAATTCCTGATTTAGATAAACTGGTGGAAGTATTTCAACAAGAAAACTGCCCAAAACAAACATTATTAGAAAATGGAGTGCGCATCTTGTTGGCATTATATAATGCTCCAAAATCTGAGGACAACATTGATCATTTCCGCTACACGCAATTCATCAAATTTACAAAACTAAATAAACCTGTACAACTGTCAACACTTCCACCAACAAGTGTAGCAGCTCATCAACACATAAAACGTGTCTACTACCAGATTCAAACGTGGTTAGGGAAGGACTTAGAACCTAAAGAATGGGGCTGGATGCTTGAAAATGAAATCCTGGAGCCCATACGAACGTTATTACCTCCAGCACCAGCCGAACTACTAAACGTAATATTTTGCAATTGCAAAAATGGTTGTGGTTCCCGCTGTGGATGCAGAAAATCAGGGCTACAATGTTCTTTAGCTTGCGGCCAGTGCAACGGACAAGCTTGCCTCAACGCTTCACTGTATCCAAGTAATCCCGATGAAGAAAATACATATGATCCCGATATTCTGGAAGGTTTGGAGATGAACATGACAGATAATGAGGATGATGACAATGAATCGAACATTTTTGAGCGACAAGAAGAAGAAGACGACGAACAAGAAGAAGATAATTAGCTTCCATTTCCAATTTCATTACAATTAAAATCAACAAAGATACTTTTGATATTTGAACTCACATTTTGATAAATGTATATTATGCCGTATTTAATAATAAATAAAAATATGTGTAAAATATATACTCTTACTATCATTTTAACTTAAAATAAAACTAAAATATATAATCCAGAATTAATAATATTTTATACTTAAATAGTTAAATATGAATAATTATATATAAATAATCAAGTTACTTACTTTAATTAAATATAAATAATTAATAGTTAGTACATAAATAATAGGCATTGTTTAATAATTATAATTTCCAAGTAAATAATTGACTTTATAACGTACTGATAACCATAACTCACGCTTGACCTTGCATTAGGCCGTATATGACTGTACGATGTGCACTCTTCGCGCTCTACCTTCAAAACGGTTGGTCGTATGAAAAAAAAGTTTAAACAAAAGTTGTAGGGAATTTTATAGCCTACAACTTTTATAATAAATGCAAATCTCATTTAACCGATAGGAAGCCAGATATTCGCGAAAAACCGATTTTTGTGACCTTTGACCTTGAATATCTTGAGACGCGAACACGATAATGATTTTGACTTTTGAGACAACATTTAGAATGACAAAACAAAGGTTCATACCAATTTGCAGCTTATTATCTTTCATTCCGAGGTGAAAGCCCTAATATGACTGGGCTAATTCATCTTCCATTCGCTAGCTTTTCGGTGAAGGAACAACATCGTGAGAAAACCTGCAAACATTTACAATGAAATAAAAATAACAATTTAATTTCAATAAGATATTTATTAAGAAAAATCTTTTCTTCGAGCTTTCTGTTACACAAAAGTGTCTATAACATCATCAAAGTTTAAGGATCGGGCGATAGAATTTTCAATAGCCAGAATAGCCAAGTTACATAACCTGTCTTGTCCCATAGAGTTTCTTATATAAGTTTTTATTAATTTTAGTTTTGAAAATGATCGTTCAGCACTAGCTGTAGTCACAGGAATTGTATCAAATAACATTAATGCAGTGCATACTTCAGGAAAGCTGCAGGACAATATAATGATTCTTTATTATTAATAAATCAGTAAGGTCTCTAATACACGAAGACTTTTCTATTTCGCCTCTGAAAGTGGACCGAAAACTGAGAATTTCCCTGGCAAATGATTCAGATATGTCTTTTTTATATATATCAACAAATTTTAGAGCTTTTTTGACAGATCAGTGTCATTTAAAACTTGTAAAGTTGAAGGCTGCAAAATACTGAAATTTGAAACAATTTCATTCATCGGAAAGAAACGCGATTTTAGTTAATTTAAAAACATGTCCAATACTCGATAAAATATGTTCACTCTGAACGAATTTTCCGGATCTTGGAGACGCTCATCTTCGCAATGCTCGTCAAAATTGCGTTTAACCTTCCTCTGACGACTTTAAAAAAATTCAGGGGTGATGGAACATTTTTCTGCTACGCTATTTGCATCCATTTTTAAATTTACAAATTCTTGTCGATACCTTTCCAATTCTTCTAGGCAAAATTTCAAACGTTTTAAGGTATTTGAAAGATCGGTGGCTTTAGACTGAAGTGCTTTAGAGGCTGCATCGTAGTTTGTAGATAACATAATCAAATTGTAGTTTTCGATCTTCTTCATGAGTGAAACAACTTCATTTCTTTCATCTGATTTGCAATTTAACAGAATTGCTTTCGTTGGCGCTTTTTGGACTTCAACAAACCGAACTTGAAAAGCAAAAACATAATAATATTTCATCTTTTGATACTATGCCCAAAAAATTATAAATTTGTTGAACTGTATCAACAAAATTTTGCATATCAATAACCTCTCTCACTGCATCATTGAGTAATTAGATTTAAGTTATGAGCAGCACAATGAACATATACGGCATTTGGCTCGACATCTTTTACGAGTTTTTGAACTCCACCATAAGTCCCTTTCATTGTGTTAGCATCATCATATCTTTGCCTCGGCACTTATTTAGAGGAATATTTTTGTCATTTATGGATTTAATAATTTCCTTGGGCATTGCTAAGGCAGTTTGATCCTTAACTTCATGAAATCCTAAAAAAATTTTCTTTAATGACAAGTGCCTTTGGAATCCCATTACCATCTTTTTCGATCTTACAATAACGGTAAAGTTCACTCATTTGATCAATTTTTGTAATGTCTTGAGTTGTATCGAATATGATAGAATAGAATGGTACGGCATTTATTTCATTTATGAGTGCATTTTCTACTTTTCGAACCAAGACACAAATTAGCTCATTTTGTATTTTTGGACATAAGTATTTTATCTGGCCCTTTGGTTTACTTAACATTTCTTGTAAAATCGGGTCATATTTTCCTAATAACTCAACAATACTTAAAAAGTTTCCTTTGGAGCTTGGATCTCTGCCATCTGCGTTTTCTCTGTGTCCACGAAAGGCTAAATTACATGTTGAAAGTGTCAGAGTAACATCCAGGAGTCTAGAAAGTACTTCGCGCCAAAAAGATTTTTCTTTTTTGATCATGTACTCTTGCTCTTCATCGAGTGTTCCATGTTGCCGCACTGTTGATACATAAGACAAAAATCCAGATGAATTTTCGATGTCTGGTGTCTTTCCATTGCATCTACAATATGTTTCCAGACAACATAGCCATCAATCCAAACATTTTGTATTTTTTTAGATGCCCCATTTGGGAATAACCAAACCCGGTTCACAATACGCCTTCTGAAGTATTAAAGAATAGGATAGCCATTCACAGCGCTCAAGTTTCACGTCAGACTTTTGGAGGACTGTTCACTCGATTTTTCATTATTAAAGTCATCATTCTTCAAGTACTGACTAATTTAAGGTAGCTTCTTATTTTTTCTTCAGTCCACGTTTTTTTCCTTCGTTGTTCGCTCCCACTTAAATATTTTCTGGAACTAGATATTTTAATATCTTACAT
Organism: Odontomyia ornata; assembly: GCA_963969285.1. NCBI lineage: Eukaryota > Metazoa > Arthropoda > Insecta > Diptera > Stratiomyidae > Odontomyia > Odontomyia ornata. The sequence continues at coordinate 45,642,812 of OZ017738.1, read as the reverse complement.
TCACAATCAACTTTACTTTGCCATCATTTGCAGAATCAATAAAACAACAAATACGAAAAATCAAAGATACAAATGACCAATTATTAAAACAATCACACGAAGAAAACGCAATCACATTGAGTAATTAAATAATACTGGAGTGGACAACCACGTAACAATATGGTTGCAACAACCCCTGCGACCACTTTTCCTACTATTACGCTCTTGTTTACAACCTTCGAGCGAGCCAAATTGCACAAGCAAACATGGCTGCTGCTCAATGTAAACAAATTTGCATACAATACCAAAAATTTGCTTTCTATTTGGAAAACATTCAGCATTGCATGAAAAACATGCAAAACATTAATATATTAACTACTCACTTCTGAAATGAAACACCTACAGATCCTTTTCTGCTATGATTTTTACACGAAGGCACTACACATTTCATTTTGAAATTGTAAGTTAATTTCACAGTGTCACACGTTAAAGTTACTTGAATTATAAACCACAATCGACTCTTTAAACACTTGGAACGAATTTAGATCGCGAACACTTTCCAGAGTTTTAATATCGGACAAAATTCGCGACGAAACTTGCAAATTGGCCAATTTGGCGTCTAATTTGCATCAGTCCACTTGACAGACAGCTCACATCTAGTCAGCTTCTGGAACAAGAAAGTGACCAGCAAGAGGCAGACGGGGAGGAAATGACAGACAGTTCGCTTGGCAGAGAGCAGAAACCGGTCGCATGCTCTCTCATGCATTTTATATGAGCTTAGCCCATCCAGTTCTTATTCATCTGAGCGCAATCAGTAGAGCCCTCATAAAAAATAGCAAATCCTTGATTCCGCTAACATAGTGTTGCTAGCGACACGAAAAAAATACTTTCTTGGTTAACATAATGAGGAAATTCTCCGATCGTCAATGCTCACCCGCGCTGCCAATGTACCGCGACAAAAAATGTTTTTGTTTACGATGTGTTGAAATGCTTAACGATTACCTTGAAATTGCATTATGGTCTTTAGTTGTCTCACTTTAATGGATTTTAAGCAGAATTAAAAAAAAAATAAACGAGTTGAAGTAGCAGGAGAGTGCTCCTGACAGAAGGGTATTGTAAAAGAATTAGTAAATCAAACAATATATATTCTGCATATCAAAACTTGCCTCATATACAGATTCCATAAATTGAGTTCGAAAAATTATTATGGTTACTATGATTTTAAACTCGCCACCATTTTGTTTCAAGCTTTTGACCCCGTTGGTTGATTAGTCATGATAACACATCAATATTACAAACCATTTCTAAATTTTTTATAGAAATTCCTACATATTTGTAGTGTCTAGGTCCGTTGCAAACGTGTATCTCCCAAGTATCACGTGTTAATGTTGTTGTAATTGTTTAATATTCCATCGGCTGTAACTTAGCTGTTTATGGTTCAAATATTGTGAAATTTTCGGGACACATACAACTACTTTTAACAAAAACTTAAATTGTAGGTTTTGGGAAATTTAAGGGTCCCGTTGGAATAAACATAAGCAGTTGAGCAGCCCCGTGGTGATCAGGAGTGGCTGCTTCTGAAGAGATAAGGTCACCCCGTCGAAACTGCTTAGATTGTTGTTTTACTAGTTTCAAGTAAACTATGTCCGTCAAGTTTCCATCCTTTTGGCAGAGATGAGTGGTTCAGTTCAGCCACTTTAACATCTTTAGGGTTGACATTCCCCTTGTAATGCTACGATATTCTTCGGAAAAAGTAACGGTTGCTTTTTGTGTAATGTTTGCGTTTGTCTCAAGCCTCCGTGTCCGCTAACTTTAACGAGGCAAAAAAATGTTGAAGTTCTGTAGAGTAGCTTAATTGACACATAATAGAACATTTTTAAAGATAATAAAAATTGATCGGTACGTCTCGTAGAGTAGTGTACGCGTGATAAGTATTTTGTACTGTAGCTTCGTGACTCGACAAGAACCCGCCTCATATGATCCCGCAAATGCTGGCCGTCAAGCACGTGATGCGGTCGCTAAGCGAAGCTAGTTAGCTGAGCTCGGTGTTATTTATAGCTCGCTGACACTTGTGCCAGACCATCACACGGATTTTTGAAAAAAAAGGAAATTCATTACAATGGCGCCCAACGTGGGGCCCGAAGGGAAAACAGCGCCAGTCTCCTTCGAGTTCTCATCTTTTAAATTTTGCTATCGGCAGGTGAACCGATTCAATTTTTATTGTCGCCCTCACCATTTGATATTAACTTAGCATACTTTGGAGGGTTCCGTAAAGTAAAGATAGAGTCACCGATAAACTTTGTTTGGTGTTGTGTTGGTTGTTTTGTCTTCTGTATAGTAAGGTCTATAGCATCTTCTGGAATTCTTTGTTCGTGGTGGCTCTGCCGCCTGAACATGCCCGATGATGTTATAGAGCAGTGCGTCCCTTAATGTTGCCAAAAGACAGGTTTGCACGTTTTTATACAGTTTGAAGTCGGACAGCTCTAATTTTGAACAAACTGATGGTGCCAGAGGTTTTCAAATACATTGCTTGGAATTGCGTCAGTTTTTGCTGGGAGCTAATCTGATGACCGGCAGTGATAAAATCCGCATCATCAATTAGTCCTGACCGACACCCGATTTGTTTTTATGATTGGTTAGCGGTTTTTATTAGCATACTTTCATAGAAGACAGGGACTTGTATTCAAGGAGAGGGGCCTAAAATTATAACAACCATAAAAATGATTTTACAACATCCACCCTAAAAATATACTTTTCAAGTAAAATAAAATACTCAGGTGCAATGCTAAAAAATTATTTCTAAGTTTGCGGCTCTTGCGCCGAGGCCCGCTTGGATCGGGGGCCCGTGGCATTTGGCCAGCCCTGCCACCCTATAGTTACGCTACTTTGGAAGCGCGATCTTATGTTTCTAATGCATGAACAGGGTTATCCATTTCGTAGTTGGGAAAGTATAACCCTGCCATTTGACATCTGTCAAAACTAAATGTCATCCAAAGCGTGTTGTTTTTAGTTGAAGGTTTGCCAGTTAGAAATATGGATTGTTTAACAGTCTAAGAGCGCGCTAAAATTATTAAATTTCATTATAGAAATGGTAATTCTGCTGTATCAACAATTAGGGCTTTACGAGCCGATTACGGTCGACATAATCGACCTACACAGCAAACAATTTCGAACACAATGAGCAAATTTGAAGATACTGGATCGATTATTGATATTGCAAGGCCTGTGCATCATCGCAACATTCGTTCTGCTGAAAATATCGCTGTCGTTGCTCAAAGTGCGGAGAAAGACCCGAATTTGCTGATTCCTCAACGTGCTCAACATTTGGGCTTGTCTTACGGCTCATTGTGGCGGATTTTGCATTTAGATTTGCATCTCCATCCGTACAAAATCCAACTCACTCAAGAACTTGAGCCTCAAGATCATACACAACGCAGAATGTATGCGAATTGGGTGATTGAACAACAAGCCATTGATAACGATTTTTCGAACCAAATTTTCTTTAGTGATGAGGCTCATTTTTCGCTCAGTGGTTACGTAAATAAACAGAATTGCCGCATATGGGGCTCTCAAAATCCTAAGGTGATCGCAGAAAGGCCTTTGCATCCGCAAAAAGTGACCGTTTGGTGTGCATTCTGGTCTGGTGGTGTTATTGGCCCGTATTTTTTTGAAAACGATCAAGGAAGAGCCATTACAGTCAATTCTGACCGCTATGGACGAATGTTAACCGATTATTTTTGGAAAGAAATTGAAGATTATGATCTGGAGAACATGTGGTTCCAACAGGACGGAGCCACAAGCCACACAACACAGGCTAATCGAGCACTTTGGCAAGAGAAATTTCCAGGACGCGTTATTTCGAGATTGAGTGATTGATGTCAATTGGCCCGCAAGATTCTGCGACCTAACACCTTTGGATTTCTTTTTATGGGGCTAGCGAAAGATCGTGTTTACGCGAACAATCCTAAAATCTTGAGCAATTAAAAACCAATATTCGTGAATTCCGAGATATCGCCGGAAATGTGCCGAAAAGTCATTGAAAATGACCTCAAAAGGATTGAGGCCTGTAAGAGGTCCCGTGGAGAACATTTGAATGATGTTGTGTTTCACGTATAATGGCAAGGTTCAATCTTTATACTGAATAAAAAAGTTTGTTTCTATCTGAATATTTTATGTATTTTCTTTAGCTTTACTTTTCCAAGCGTAAAATGGATAACCCTATATGTCTATAGTGTAAATAACTTTGGTGCTACTCCTATCGATTGTTTTCACTGGGCCCAATAAGTAGTAATAAGTAGTACCGCCGTTTATACTATATAAAGAGAAATGCCAACGGACCACAACTTTGCAAGAATAGCACAGCCTGACGTTTTTTTCTGATCACTTTAAAAAAATAAGTCCTGTTTAATTTTCATCCAATAATTGAAAAGGTTCTCAATTTTCGTCAGATATTAACCCATAAAACTTGAATTTACAATCCAAAAATGCTAAATACTGGGTTGCCAGGACCCACTAATTCCAACTAAACCACAAATACGAATGCATTTATCTATCGTATCAACTTGTTGACATCTATAATTGAATTAAGATGTTTCAGTTATAAAAATTCATGTAAATTGACGCGTTCAAATTATTAATCAACAACCTCCAAGAATCCCATGTTCCACCAACTCTTTCCAGCCACCATCATAGGATGTGAGGCATTCTGTTAGCTTCCAAAAACTTGAACCTCATCCGAACATATTTTAAGAGGTTCCCTTACACGACGAACATGATTTCTTGTGGCATTTCTTTTTTGTCCATTGCTTGTTCTGTCCCCCATAGAAGATATCTCGCAAGACGACCAATTATGGCGATTGAAAAACGATCTGAGAACTAAACAGAAGAAACCCCGGTAGAGCAACAATAATAAAAACCAAAAACGAAGAAAATCAAAAGCACAACCACGTGAAATAAAGCAAACTAAACTCCATAGTCACAATGTTACGTTGGTTTTTGTGTAGTTTCTTGGAATACCTTCGGAGCTGATGTCGTCTAATTTGCATACACTATTATCGATTCGTTTCAATAAATTATTGAATGAGAATGAAATCACGGGAATGGTCTGTCCGCGACGAGAGAGACATGAGGAGTAGATGCGAGGAAAAACGGAGCGAAATAATGTAAATAATACCAGAAGAAGGTACACGAGAAAAACTGTCGTAGCCAGTTGTTTTTGTAATTGTTCGTTTGTTTTGTCCACCAAATATTGCCACAGATCGACGCAACCCAGGTCCAAGCGGTCCAGCGCGCAGCATCATCCGACAAGATGTTGAGGTTTAAGGAAAGACCACAATTTCTGCCCTGTCTCATGCCACACAGCATTTTAAATTGGGCGCCACCTGTCTATTATGGTTTCGGGCCTACCGGGCGATCGATATTTGATCGAAATTTGTTGGTTTTCGGTGGACAAACGGAGGAGGCCTCCGATCACTCCGTGGGCTCCGCTAATGACATTATGTGATGATAATGCCTTTTTTGTGGTGATCATCGAGTCTGGATTGATGGCGAGTATGGGAGCTGTGGGATTATAGCACCAAGTAATTTGCATTCGTTTATGAATTTGAATAGTTCTGTGTGCTTATCAGTCGATTGAGCAGAGAATATTAACCAACCGTTTTCTATAGATTTGGTGAACAGTAGCTTGTTCTGGGACTTAAAACAGATGTCTGCCTAATTAAGAATGCGTTTTCTTCGAAACTCAACGAAAATTGGATTAATTAAAATTGATAGTATCTTAAAAATTGTCAATCATAAGCATGGAATTTTATTGGTTTTCTGGGCTCGTATCATAAATTAATCAAATATTGTCTCCTTGGCCTCGACTTTTATGGTATTGAATTCCACCGTTAGAGAAGCTAAAATACTAACGTTTTATTTTATGATTCCATAACCCATATCAATTATACGAGTACTATGGAGTAACCTTTTTAGGGATAATACATTAATAAATCTTTACCTATCACTTTCCACGACATTCATTATTTTCACCTAAAGAAAAATGCCCGTCGGCATAAAAGATTTACTACTAATTCACTCCCAGCTCCGAGACGATGGCAGCGACGACGACCGTATACAAAACTGTATTCACACAGAAGCAAAAAAATCCATTAATTTCATGGATCTCAAGCGTTCTGACTTGTGAATGTCTAAACTTTTCCTCATTAAGTTACCCGTCAAGTGCGGGAAAATTAAAAAGAAGAAGACGTTGATTTCAACCGTGCTGCCACAAGAACAGGAGATGCTTGTTACAGAAAACAACAACAAAACGAAGAAAAAACGTCAGCTCTCTTGGAAAAGTTTTGGTACGTAATTTTTATTACCTTTCTGAAAGTTTGGCCCGTAAATTTCATGACACTGCCAGTTGGGGTGGATTGGGGGAGTGGGAGGACGAGCCATGTTTTATATTATCCTTTTTGTGTTAACGCCAATGTTTGCGAGAACGAAAAATGAGGTGTTTCATACTGCACCGTAAACGACGTATACCTACTGCCGTTCCCGCGTACATTTACATTTCTTAAAATCATCCTCGCTCAGGATGAATTATGCTAAAAAGATGGTGGCTAAGGCGTTAAAGCGGAGGGATGTCGACAACCTTTTTATTTTTCCCTCGTTTTCGCAGATTCGCCCATGCGCATTACTTTCCCACCTATATGCGCTCGTTCGGCACTTACGTACTGATACACTCACAGATCAAGATCTAGAAAGATGCTCCACTAAGATTTCCTGATTCTTGAGAAGATGTGCGATGCGACGAGTGCGATGGCAGCAGCAACAACAATTCAGGGTGTAGATGGAGACGATATATCTATTTGGAGCGTAATTCGCAATGTTGTACATAGATATCATCGCCAACAGTCGTTCGTTCATGCAGGGAAGCAAGCAAGGAAGCCAGTAACGGATGAACCTGTGGGTACGGCGTCGTCCCTCATCCCATAGCGTTAAAACAAATGGGTAGCATTCCTTGCGCAAAGCGTCTGAAGGCTAAGTGAGATGGGGATGGCATGGCAGGAAGACAGTTAATAACATGAACTTATTTATTAGCCAGTCAGCCAAGCTACCACCGCGTCTATTCAACCAGGGGTGCTTTGATTTGAATTTATTTTATCTTTATGGTTTTGTACGTTGGAATTAGATAGCTGATGTGCATTTTTCTTGAGTGGTAGGTGCGCGTAGTTAGATCGCGTTGATAGGATTTTGAATTGTTTCATTGTTTGCGGGGTGGAATGAAAATTTATATGCAAGGTATCAAAAATACAATAAAATGTTGTAGCTTTCGAAATAACTTGGGCTCTTGCTACGCCAACTGTGAATCAAATATTTGAAAATAGATACCAATATTGTAGCTTAAGCGGTCTAATTAATTATTGTAGTTATTGAAATAAATGTAGTTCAAAAATGTTTGTGAAGTACAGTAGAATCCCGACGATCAAGATGAAATTAAATCAGGGCTACTTCGTTTAATCAAAAATCCAGATAATCGATTTAAAAAACCAAGCAATATTTAAATGTAAATTAGTTTTAGTTATAAAGGGTTTTCCAATAAGAGGTGTTATTTTGAATAGCCCGCTATTTCGGTAGATGTCACTTTGAAGCTGGCATTTTTTGACATTTGACAATTAAAAACTACGCCATTAATAAAAATGGAACGATACCCGCTTCAACAACGCAGTGAAATTATTAAAATTCACTTAAAAATGGTGAAAATTTGGCAGAGACGGTTTGTAAAGCTCGAACATTTTTGGGTCGTTGTGAAGCACTTTGTCGGACCGCGATTGGTGGAAAAATTCGAGCTGTTGGGACAACTTAGTGATGTGAAGAATAAAACCCGTGCACGTCATCCAAGAACAGCTGAGAATATTGCTGCTGTAGCCGAAAGTGTTGAAGAAAACCCAGGTTTGTCCATTCCTCGTCGTTCTTTGGAATTAGGCATTCCACAAACGTCATTACACCGTATTTTGCATAAATATTTGGATATTAAGGCTTATAAAGTTCAGTTAACACAAGAACTTAATCCAGTCGATCATCAACTACGTCGTGTCTTTGCTGATTGGGTTCTTGAAATGCATGAAAATGATCCGGAGCTCCATCGAAAAATCATCTTGAGTGATGAGGCCCATTTCCACCTCGGTGGCTTCGTCAACAAGCAAAATTGTCGCATCTGGGGCTCGGAAAACCCAAGAGTTATTGTTGAAAAGCCTCTCTATCCGCAACGTGTGACTGTTTGGTGCGGTTTATGGTCCGGTGGAGTCATTGGACCTTCCTTTTCCGAAAATGAGGCTGGAGCAACAGTTACGGTGAATGGATTGCGCTATCCAGAGATGATTAATGATTTTTTATGGCCGGAATTAGATGTTATTGATCTGGACAAAGTTTACTTTCTACAAGACGGCGCTACGTACTACATAAGCAACGAATTGATCTTTTACGGGAAAAGTTTCCGGACCGTGTTATCTCTCGAAGAGGTGATTACAATTGGCCACCGAGTTCTTGTGATTTAACACCTTGCGACTTCTTCCTTTGAGGCCACCTGAAAGAGAAGGTCTAGCCCAATAGCCCAGCGTCGATTCAAGACCTCAAAGATGGAATTCGTGAAGCTATTGAGGACATAGCGCAGCCACTTTGCGATTTGGTTATGGAAAATTTCATGAAAAGGATATGGTCCTGTAAGCGTGGTTATTTGCCTGATGTTATTTTTCACTATTAATGACATACCTTTCTTTTCATAATGAAACAAACATCCGATTATTTATGTTAAAAAATGACATTTTTCTTTTAATATCAAAATAACACCTCTTATTGGAAAACCCTGTATAAAAGGTTATGTCATTTAGATAATACGATGTAAAAAAATACAAGCAATAATGTTTATTTAATTCAAATTTTCAATTGGGAATAACTTGTTGCAGATCTTTGACGTAATGAATCACATATTTTCATTGCGGCTAAGTCCCTGATGATATTGAACGCCTTTGACCGACGGGTCCTGAGGCGAATAATCAGAGCGAAGCTAGACGGGGACCAATGGCGAATTCGATACAACCATGAGTTGTATGAAATTTTTGACAAACCAGAACTCTCAACGATTGTAAGGCTACGGAAGCTGCAATGGGCTGGAAGCATGAATCGTATGGACGAACACCGGATACATAAAAAGGTATTCGTTGGGAGAACTAAAGGCCGGAGACCAGTAGAGAAACCGAGGAAATGCTAATCTAACTCGGTTAACGAAGACAGTTCATCGCTGCTCGGATTTCAAAATTGGAGCACGCGGTCAATGGGCTGAGACAGTCGCAGGCGCTATTTTCACGAAGCGAAGGCCCGAGGGCGGCTGTAGTGCTACGAAGAAGAAGAAGAAGTCCCTGATGCGCTTCAGCTATAACGACTCCATAGAACCCGATTCGTTTTGTCTTTTAAACCACTTGAAAGCAGCATCCAGAGCTTCACAAGCTTCTGCGTGAGGTGGTACTTGACATGCATCCCGAGTTTCAGTCTCTTCTTCAACTTCTCTCGCGTTACTATTCAAATCGTCAATGATTTCTTCATCTGTTAATATTTGGAGTCAAGAGTCTTCATTATCGCAGCTCAACCACCACTTGATATGCTCTTCATTGCACCCCTCACCAATGTTAAGAATTTTTATTGCTTTGAAATCGTCGTGCGGTTTAATTGAAGAATTAGGTGGAGTTAATTTTAATAATTTATTCCATGCCCTTTTCAATGTTTGCGAGTTCCGCGCTTCTACCAGCATATAACAATCTTTCAAATTAATTTCCTTAAAAAACTTTAACATCTATTTCACTGTTGTCCGCTGACAAAAGGCGACGCAGTAACTTCTTTCTGTATAAACGCTTTAAAGTTTCAATGACACACACCCTAGGTTGCAATATCAAAGTTACGTTAGGGGGCAAACTTAACTGTGAATTTTCAAAAAGAGTTTAAAAAAATGTTTTCTTTTTCAACAGTATTTATGTTTTATGCATTTCGATAGCTACATGTGGCTTTCTTCAGTGCAGTATGTTATATACTAGTATTATTTGCATTAACGTTCTATCCCCGGGTTATTTTGGATGTTTGACTACAGAATTACATTACAATTAAATCTAGAAGCTTAGAGTTATTGTTCCCAAAATCATCATTTAGTCTTAAATCTTTGGGTATTCTCCTTATTTCTATGCTTAAAATCGTATCAAATTTTTTTCCATTTTGCGACTTTCTTAATTACTTTCATATTTTGGAGCGCTGTCTCGTGACCCTCTTGAATCATATATTCCGCTACAGATGATTTAGTTGTTAGTTTTTTCCCCTTCTTTGCTGGCTCAGCTTCTTGGAGATGTTGTTTGCATTCACTGATACTAACCGCTTCATTTGGCCGACGTACACTTTTCCGCATTTGGGGCATGCTGTTTTATACATTCCGCACTTCTCCTCCATGGCCTTTTTGTTCCTTTCCGATGCTAACGACGATTTTAATGTTGTCCCTTTACTTTTGTTGATTGCCTCCAAATAATGTTTCCTTAAAGTGCGTGATATTTTATTGAGTAATCCAGAATATGGTATGCTAATTCTCCTTCTGAGTTTGGCGTCAATTCTTGTGTTTTCTTCGAATAGTTTCCAGAGTTCGTTCTTAGCCAATCAGCGCTTCTTTTTCTTGATCATATTTTCAATAATTCTTCCTTCGAATGCATTAAGTTTCGCCGTTTCTAAAATGTTTGCTTTTCCTGTCATATAGCTTGATACTGAAAGTTGTACCTTCACTAAACGGTGGATCATATTGCTGTACGCTGCTAACTTTTGCGAATCGTATGGTATGAAGTCGTGGGGATAGTTCTCTGCATGCTTGTTGGTTTCAGGAATATATCAATCCATCAATCCAGGAACGGAATAATGCTGTCTTTTTCCATCTCCATAGTAAATTTTATCTCCGCCGTAGACAACCTCAAGGCCGTTTGAGAAAGGAGGAGGGAACCACATTGCTTTCCCAACCCAAAGCTTCCATGATTCCTCATCCTAACCCCCCAATTAAATGGTACTAAATGCTCTCGGGGTCGCACATTAGGTTTAATGGTTCCCCAATAATGGGACATTAAATGCCGAGAAATGCTAATAACTGTAAAAATATCTACAGCTCTGCTACTAAATCCTTCTTACACCTCCTTTGTGGGGACGTGAGAGGGTGAAGACGAATCTTCCGCGCCTGCTAACGGAATCGATGTAATAACCATGTCGCCGAAATGGAGGTTGGGCGACGGGCTAACTCCCCGTCCCTGGAAAACCTTAAAATTGTTCAAAACCTGTAGATTGGCCTGGGGATAGATTGGACTCATGGCAACGACCTCGCAAACGAAAAAAGGACTAAAGCATTGGATCCTGGAATGTCAGATCACTCAATTACCCTGGCGCTGTTAAGGACCTTTTACAACAGACCAGTCAATATAAATCAAAAATACTGGCAATCTAGGAAACGATTTGGACTGGAAACGACATTCAAGACATGAGATCGCATACAATATTCAAAAGGGGGAAGCCTAATGGAAAACGAGAATTCGGAGTGGCCTTCATTGTGGATACGAAGTTCAAATCGCACACTGTTGATTTTAAGGCAGTCAATGAACGGTTGTGTACGATCCGTATAAAAGCGAAATTCTTCAAAATATGGCTGATCAATGCTCACGCCCCGACCGAAGAAAAGGACGAAGGAACGAAAGAAATGACAGAAAAATAATTTTGGCTGATTTCAACGCTAATGTTGGCAACGAGTTATCGCATCGGGGAACGACTGGAGGATATAGCCTCTACGATGTAACCCATGACAACGGCCAGCGCCTGATTGACTTTGCATGTAGCAGAAATCTAGTCATACGTTCGACTTGCTTCCCACATCGACGCATTCATAAAATGATCTGGGTATCACCGGATGGCAATACACAAAACCAGATCGATCATGTTCTGATCGAACAACGTTGGTCCTGGAGCAAATTTGACGTCCTTACACACCGAGGAGCCAATTGTAACTCAGATCATCACTTGATCAAATTAACCTATCAATGTTGTACGTCAAAGGCATATTCCGTGAAGACGAGCCCGCTACAAAAATTTGACATCGAAAAGCTCCAAACGGCGTCTATTGCCAAACATTTCACGGAGACGCTCGATAACCACCTGGCTGCCATCTTATCAGACGCATCGTTAAAGACAAGCAACGAGCTCTGGATGGAAATGAAAGCGGCTATTAGGACCGTGGCAGAACAGACCATCGGACATCAAGGCCGGTGTAAGAGGAATGATTGGTTCGATGATGAATGCCAAAGTGCGTTAGACAAACAGAATTATGCGTTCAAAGAATTCTGTTGTTCTGCTTCGCAGCAAGTGGAATTTAAATAGGCTATTGTGGGGGCGATGAATAAAACACGTCTGGTCGTGGCGATGGACTGTTGAAAAAAGGAACCAAGCAAGTTTATTCTCGTGTCAAAAGTTTTAGAATAGTTTTGGTACATTAGTTTATTAGTACATTGAGGTGGGTTTCATATTTCAACAAATTCGTAGGTAAGAAAACCAGGACGAAGAGAGAACACTATGAAAATTTTAGGAGAGTAGCGAATAAGATAATTAGGATTAAAAAAAGAAAATGCTATGACGACGAATTGAGAAGTATAGATGTAAGTTTAGCGAGCAATTACACAGGACAAGCATACAAAGTAGTGAAAAGCCTGAAACGTGGTTATTAGCCCAAAACTACACCTTGCCGCGATGACATCGGCAATATCATCGCTGATGAAACCAAGATTAAGGAAAAATGGGCATCAAATTTCAAGAACCTCCTTAATCCTCCGCATAGCTCCAGAACATCGGAGCCTATAGACCTGCTGTTTAAATATTGGATCTTTTATATGAAACTAAAAAACCAATTTCCACTAAACAAAACACTGAAATAATTTTACAGTCTTCCACAAAAGTCAAGGTACAGTGATAAATATCATGAAAATTGTTTGATATTTTTATTTAAAAAACCTATAGTGATAAAATTTTTTTGGTATTACTTCAACTATAATCATTAAATTTAAATTCATGTAAAACAAAACGAAAATTCTGTCGTATTAATATATTATTACATATGATGTGTTGGAAAGTCAATGAATGAAGTCCACAAAAGTCATAGTACACCTAAAAAAAATGATACAAATTGTAATTATAGTCTTGCATAGTTATTTGAATTATACTTTTCTTAATATTTTGTCGGATATCCTTTCATCTGAATTACTGACTTCAGTCTTTTAGGCATAGAATATACCAATTTTTTAGTAAATTCGCTGCTGATTCTGGCCCACTCCTCCAATATAGCATCCTTAAGCTGCGCCTTGCTTGATATCACTCTTTTTTCGGATTTTTGTCTCAAGCTCATTCCAAAGATGCTCGATAGGGTTCAAATCAGGGCTTTGAGGCGGTGTAGCAAGCATGCGAGTATTGTACAATAGCCACATTCGAACTTTATGCGCAGTGTGCTTAGGGTCATTGTCCTGTTGAAACAAGAAATCTTCTCGCATACCTAATTTTGCTGCACTTTGTTTCATGTTGTTTCGTAGAATCTCTAAATAAGAGTTCTGATCCATAGTATTTTCGATGAATGGCAGATTTCCAACTCCAGCAGCAGCCATGCAACCCCAAACCATAACACCACCGCCTCCATGTTTTACTGTTTTAATAGTGTTCTTGGGATTAAATGCTTCTCCTACTTTTCGCCAGACCCTCTTATGCCCATTTACACCAAATATACAAAATTTAGACTCATCCGAAAATAAAACATTATCCCAAAACGTTATTGGTTATGCTTTTGCAAATGTTATTCTTTTTTGTTTGTTTATGGAACTTACAAGAGGTTTTCTTCTAGGCGTTTGAGATGAAAATCCAGCTTCTACGACAGCTCTACGCACAGTTTCTGCGCTAACCTCCTTCTTATCATTAATTCCAAGAACATCGCAGATTTTTCTACAGCTTAGAAATGGATCTTGTTTTACCATTCGCGAAATTTTTCTCTTGTCCTTTGCACTTAGTTTAGATGGACGACCTGTTCGGGGCACATTTTCCACTCTCTTTTCCTTCTTAAATCGATTTATCACTATTTGAATGGTTGACCGACTTCACAACACTAGTTCAGCTATTTCAGAATATGATTTGCTCTGATTTGAGTGCAGATTAATAATTATTTCACGCTCCTTAAGACTCAACTCCTTTCGACTCATTTTTTAAAAATTTTATTAAATATAAGATACACTACGAATACGGACGCGATATTGAAAACAGCGGCCTACGGTTGTTAACTCACTCTGATAATATGAACTTTGGGGATTCCCCTTTTCACAAATAACAGGGCATTTTCTGCAACTGTACCAAGACTTTTGTGGAGTAGAAAAGAGACATTGCCAACAAAAAATTATTGTCTTCAATGATCATTATTGCCGAATCCCTTTAAATTTATGAAAACTTAAATTCAACAGAACTCGTATTATCATAACTTTTGGTTTTCAAATAAAAATATTGATTCAGTAATACAATTTTCAGTTACCGATTCTCTGTACCTTGACTTTTGTGGAAGACTGTATATGTTTTCTCGCGTTTGTTTTCATAACCCGGTAACTCCCCAAATTCGATGATTCTTTGGAGTGCTCTTACTGTATTCGCGAGTCCGTCGCTATAGGGCTCAAATTTAACAAGTTCATCTTTTAAATTTCCGTCGCTATACTCGTATATGTATGTATTTTTCCAACCCAAGTGGAAAAATTGATTAATTATTGGCTGTAGAATTTTGGTTTGTCTTAATTCCAACAGTTCGTTCTCAAAATAATTCTCTGCATTTTTCAAGTGTTGAAATACTATATAATCATTTCTTGAGAAATGTTTTAAACGTACCAATTGCTTTAGAGCTTCATCAAATGAATTTATTGGATCGATGTCTTCATCGATCACCTCGTCTTCGAAACTACTTAAACTTACATTGTCAAGTGGATTTCAATGTTGTCAGCTTCAGTGGGAATTTTTTTTATTGATGTTCAGATATTCCTGAAAATTTTGATGCCTTGATGCAACGATCCCATTTTGTAGACTCAAAAGTGTTGCTAATGGCAGTTCATCCTCGGCTTCAAATTCTGAAAAATTCGTATCAGATTTTATAAATGACGCTTTTCGAATTTATGTGTTTTAAAATTCAAATTCTGCAGTGAACCTTGTAATTCTGTATAATATCTTGATCTAAAGGTTAGTATAGTGCAATTGTGTTAGCTGTGAAAAAATGATTTTTATGTAGGTAAAATGTAAATTTTTAGGATGAGATGCTGCATTATCCAAAAACAAAAGAATTTTTCTGTTCTGAGCCCTCATTTCTCTGTGAAATTAAAGCGACCATTCAGACATGATATCTCGCGTCATCCATGCTTTCCTATTCGAATTCCAGTGTGCTGGCAAATCATTGATGCAACGATTTTTAAATTCTTGAGGACGGGCTGCTTTGCGGATTACAAGCAGCTTCTCATTTTCTCCCGCCATTTTGACACAAAATAAAACAGTGAGTCTTTCTTTCGACAGTTTGCCACCGATACATTTCTCCGATTTCAGCGTCAGCGATTTCTCAGGTAAAGCACAAAAAAAGAGCCCACTCTCATCAGCACTATAAATATTTTCTGGCTTGCATCCAAGTAAAATTGAAGGTAACTTCAACGTAAATTGTTCAACGTCCTCTTGGCTTACATCAGATGCTTCACCAGATATGCACTCAAAGGTTATGTTGTGCCTTTTACGCCATTTCTCCAGCCACCCATTTGACGCTGAAAATCCTGAGCAGCCTACTCGTTCAGCTATTTCTTTTGCCTTTGCCTTAATAATTGGACATGAAATAGGAATGTTATGGCTACTAGTAGGTATTTGCGTACCGATTGAAGCACATTTGGTCTATTTGAGAACCACCGAGCTTAAGAAAACTATTCTTCTGGCTTATGTTTCTTCTAGACTACCATTGTAATCGAATAGCTTCTTTATTTTTTAAGATATTTCCAGCCGGTGTTTTCCCGATATTGAACCTAGTAAAAATATGAATTTTTGTAAAAATTGTTAATTTTCTATTTAGTTGAAAAACAAAAACCTCTTGGTTGTATCCCGAACTGACAGTTTTTCTTTCCCGATTATGTTTAGGACATCCACTTTTTCTTTCAAAGAAAGGATATTCCTTCGCGAGGTCATGATGCGGCTATGCAACCAAAAAACGTAGACAACGAAGTTTACGAAGTTTACAAAGAATGTGGAAAAAGTACTGAACGATTTTTTAACGTCATGGATTCAGTGTATAAATGACACACCGATCATTAAATTTCTCTGACTCACCAGATATATTCCAATCAACAACCATAACAACACACATCATGCAACCGAATATAAAGAAAGGGGAATCACCAAATCGAATTTGCAGAGGGGAACCATCAATTTATTTTATGACAGTGCTTAGTGTCCGCTTGTGGGAGGCATTTAGGATGAAATGTATATAAATGCAGTGCCCGCAAATGTTCAGAGTCCACTTATCGGAGGGAATAGTGTACCGAAAACGTAACCAGAAATTTCTGTGGACGAATTTTGTCCGTTTATGAGTGGTGCCCGCTTAGGAGAGGTGACTGCGAAGAACGGTTTCACTATATACATATGTATACATATATACATTGTGATAAAAAAGTACCCGGTAATTGCAAATAAAACGCAAAATATTCAATTATTCATCAAAATCACACGGAGCCAAATCTGGTGAATATGGTAGTTGATCGATGGTATTTATTGCGTTTTTGGCTTTAAATAAACAATAAAAAAAATCACAAAAATCGCAACGCACTACTGAGGTGTACCGACTTAAGCAGCTGCTGTAAACTATCTGGTCGACAGATCGCGCTCATATTTGGCATAGTAATTAAGGACAGTCCTACCAACTTAACAAAATACATTTTTTAGAACTATCATTTACCCGGGGAATTTAAATTACAATTTCCGGGTACTTCGTTGTCACAATGTATATATACATATATGTATATATATATATATATATATATATATATATATATATATATATATATATATATACATATATATATATTTATATATATATATATATATATATATATATATATATATATATATATATATATATATATCTGTATACATATAAATGTACATACATAGATAACACCATTTTTCGAATCATTTGCCGTCGACCGCAATAAATTTAAAAATATGCGTGAGAAATCACAAAACTTATAGTTCATAGTTTGTTTTGAATATTTAAGACCACCAGGAAACACCAAGTTTTTTTTTTAATATTGATACTCGATATGAAAATGAATAATTGGAATATTTTTTAACACCTGTCCAAGTGAAAGGCGTGAAAATTAATTCATCATCCCTCGATACCCAATTGTTCATTGATCCGTAGCCATTCAATAAGTTGACTGTAATATCAAAACAAATGGTGACTGAGCCGCCGCTGCTGCTGCATAATAATAAAATGACATGAGTTTTTCATTTCAATTTCATTCAAAGGCACCGAATTTCAATTTCAGATGACTAAATAGCGCCACAGATCGGTTTTTTGTCATTCCAACTTGGTCGTCATTTTTCTAAAATCACATTCTGAATAAAAGGCGATTTTTATCGCTATCAAAACGTTTTGGTGGAGGCCAAATCGAGGCACGCGTCAGTCATCGTTCCGGTCGATTTAACTAGCATAGACCGCGAACTGTATGTTAATCTGTATCTTTGATTTGAAATTCGTTGACGACTCAACGTCGTCGTCACGTGCGGTCTGCTGGCTTTCTTGTCAGATGGCGGGATTTTGGATATTTGACGTTGGAAAGGAGACTTTAAACCCTTTTGCTTGGTCAGATTTGAAGACATACTGAATATATTTCGCATATCAAATGGAGTTGGATTATGTGTGTGTGCGTACAGATATATATCTTAAATCTGCGCTAATTGTTCCAGTAAACAAGATGCATAAGATACTATCGCAGGCTACTTGAGATATAATGGGAGAAGTTTAAACTAATTTTCACGGTTTAAAGATTTAATGATGCTCGGAAAATCATTTGGATATGCGGTTGGATTAAGTGCCGAAGCATCTTTCAATATATGAGAATTTAATCTATTACTAAATAAGAAGAAGTATCTTGCAATTTAAAGTATTTTTGTTTCTGAAAATGATTCAATCTCGTTTCATTTGCAACCACAATTTGTACTCACCTTTGCAAATTGAAGAATAACGTGAAACTCCTACCACACTTGTGAATATTACAAATCTCATTAGCATGAACATGTACAGGTGGATTCACATACAAATGGCCGTGCTTAATTTACTATGTCGGCTTTTGAGCTTAAAGGGCGTCCAAAGTTGTTAGTACGCACAACAGTAAACAACCTTAATAAATCGAGTCCTACTTTATAACGACCAGAATGGGCTGCAGTGGTTCCCATCCTTTCATTCGCATCCTATTATGCTTTCTTGAATTCAAGTACCCCTGATGTGGATTAGTTGAGCTCCTCGCTGCGTTTCTGTTGACTCGATACATACTTAAAGTAACGACAGTTACAATTGCAACAATCATGTCCCAGCCCATCATCCCATCAACCATTACAGCCATTGTTGTATGAATTTTGCCGTTGTAGCTGCTTCTGTACCATGTTCCATCTGAATTACCTTCGCTCTCGTCGTACGTAGGTTTGTACTCGTACAATACAATTTCCTCTATGATTCCGAACAAACAAACATACAAACACGGTGACTGGCCCACTAAGAATAGGCGGCCAACAAAGTGTTCTCCATTGTGTTGGACTGTGCTGTGCCTAGGAGGAAGAGAGATCTCGGTCCTGGTTCGATTCACGTATGTAGTTTTGTACAGTACCATTACTACTACCACCACCCTACCCTAGTCTGCCTAGTTGCCTGCCTGCTGTTCAACCATGCTATTTACATTTCACATCCGATGTATCACTTACAATTGTAAATTGTTGAGTAATTGATACTTTAAGAGGTTTTGCTGTTCCGCTTTTAAGTCGGTTACCGAAAGGCCAATCTTACATAATGGACAATCCCGGGTGCGAGAGCGACGAGATCAAGTGGGGTTTTAAGAGGTTTTTAAATCTGGGTATCGTTTACGTTGCATTATTCTATTGTGTTTTTGTTTGGTTTTTAAAAATTGTTTCTTCTTTTTTTTTTACCTTCCGAATGGAAAGAAATGGAACAGTTCTTTTCTTTAATTTACATTTGAAAGCAAAGAGCTGTTATCGAGTGAAGTGACTGAATTTTGAGTATATTTTACGCCTCGATACTGTGAAATGTTTAAAATAGGTACAATATATACGCAAAGTTTTTCTTTCTGTATAAATACTAAAAATGGATTTTTTGTGCGACTGCAAATAGTGGGGATCATTGAAAAACGATTCATGGATAATACTCATTGCAGTATAGCCAGTCATTCTTTCAATGATTGAAATTCAGTAATTTTTGAGAATATGTGTTTCCATCTATCAAGAACTATCACTTTTGAGATAGTTAAAAAAAATAGTTTCTGTTAATATAATATCTTTAAGCAGCTAATCATCCAATCAAATTAATTTTTTTCAATGAAAGAAAGTTTGCCAAATGAGACATGATTTTCTTTGTGAATGTCTTAAAACCAATTCATAAAATTCTTCTGGCAGTCACTGGCATATCCAAGTTTTTCTATGAGAAATTTTAGTTATTTGTATATGTTACAAAGTGCGTTCCAAAATAAACGAGACTGAGCTAAATACAACAACAGGAGCTTTGTTCTGATAAATTCGAGTTTATTTATTAAAAAAAGTCTCCTCCGGCCTCGATACACTGTTTTGAGCGATCCAAAAGTTTTTCGAAGAGTGTTTCAGGTCAGTGACCGGAATGTCCTTCAGGATGTCGGTACAAGCTTTTGGATGCCCTCTACGGACGCAAAGCGTTTTCCTTTCATGGCCAAATGCAATTTTCCGAATAGGTAGAAGTCACAGGGAGCCATATCAGGTGAATACGGTGAATGATTGATGGTTAAAATACGATTTCTAGTCAAAACATCAGTCACAAGAGTGGATCGATGAGATGGCGCATTATCATGATATAAGCGCCAGCTTCCTACTTCGCGGTATTCAGGCCGAACTCGACGAATGCGATGCATTAAATGCTTCAAAACGCCAAAGTAGAAAATTGCATTGACGGTTTGGCTCGTTGGCACGGGCTCCTTGTGGACAATTCCCTTGGAATCGTTAAAACAAATGAGCATCGACTTGATTTTTGACTTCTCCAAACGCGATTTTTTTGGGTGGTGGCTCATCTCGGGCCTTCCATTCGGCATTTTGACGTTTGGTTTCGGGTTACAGCAGTTATAGTGTTGTAAAGGAAGTTCTGATCTTTTCTCGCCTCTTTAATGATGCCTTTCGAACGTTGAATTCTGAGCAATGTTTGGTCATCAGTTAACTTGTGCGGAACAAAACGTGCACAGACCTTTCGTAAGCCCAAATGATCGGTTAAAATGCAATAAATCGATGTTTTGGAGATATTCAACTGCGATTTCATGAATTTCAAAGATGATTTCGGCTAATTTTTGATAAATTCACATCAATAATAGGTTCTTGCTAACGATTGCTAGCTCTTCCTCGATGTTGATTCAAAAAAAAAATAGCATTTCAATAAGAATGATAAAATTTAGAATCACACCTTATTCATTTCCCTCCTCTCTATTTGAAACACCTGGACAGCTTCTTAATGAATTTGCCAAAATCTCCCTTATTCCAAGATTAACCTCTTCGGCTTGAAGATTTTCGTCGGAACCAACGTAATCTTCTATGAGGCCTTCACGATACGATACGATACCGATATTAAGGCTATTATCGGTATCGTATAGAATTCGATTTTTTAATATCGTATCGAAATCGATATCGGCGAAATTTTTTTTTTTTTGAAAATTTATCGCATCGGTATCGATACGATAACCAATAAAATGTCGATATTTCATAAGCTAAAGAACCTATATATGAAATGGCACAAACAAAACAGTTAAATCCCTTTTTAGGTTTTTGTTTACTAGTTTTTATAAAAACCTACTCGTTTTTCGACCTGTCCGTCTGTCTGTCTGTCTGTCCATCTCTCTGTCTGTCTGTCCGCGTGTCACATGAAGTTGTTTCAGAAACTGCATAAGCCATGATCTTGTAATTTTGTAAACAGTTCAGAAGTGGTACCCTCTCCAAAGTTCAGGTACAAAAAAGCTTTTTAATGGAAGGTCTCCCTTCCACAGGGATGACCCTTAAAAAAGGGCTTTGTGATAGCTTTTTGAATCAGGTAAAAAAAGTAAGATGACATCATAGAGGAGTTTGGGGGAGGTCAAAATAGGTGAAAAATTTGTGTCGTCCCTCGCAATTGGACATTTTTGAGCCGAAATATCTAAAAACAAGTCATGAAAGTAGACCTAAATGAGTACATGGGCAACAAATTCCTGAGAAGTCTAATTCGATTAACTTTTTTAATAATAGCACGGTACCTTTAAAATTTCCAAAAATTATTATTATTTATCATTGTTATTATCTCATTTATAAGTTCATATACCCTCAAAATTTTACAACAATCGTGCAATGAACAACAAAGTCATGATCAATTGAAAGTCATACCATTGGGACTACAGCCACATGTGATTCTTATTAGATACACGTTTCTAAGTGACTCACACGATGCAGATTTGTTCCGATTTTCGAAAAAGTTTCAGAAATCGTGGATAACATTTGTATTTTATTGTTAGTACAAAGACAACGATGTCGGTAAGGCTTAAAAGAAAATGGCGCTTTTGGTATTTGGAGAAATTGTTTGATTCACTAATTTGTTTGCAAAACCCTTCTGGTAGGAGCACTCTCCGGCTACTGCAACTTATTCTCTTCTATTTGTCAATTGATTTTCTTTTTCTTCTTTTATTTAGTAACTTTTTGACGAGCTTTAGTGCCATCAATAAGTAAGTGGTCCGTTATTTTTAGAAACAGGGTTTCGTATAATGTGCTGTCATGGCTCTTTCGAGCGTTTTGTAAAATTTTTTAACATTACTCTATTAAAATCGGTACTGTCCGTCAGTGTGTCATAGCAGTTTTTCTCCAAAACTATGACAGCTACATACTTGAAACTTGGTAGGCATATCGGGAGTTACGGTTTCTCATAAGTTCAGGCATTAAATAAATTTAGCAGCGTTCTTAAGGAAGGGTCCCCCCATATCGGAAAGGGGACCCTTAATTCTTTGTTTTATCGAAGGTAAGAATGTGGGGTGTCATATGAAAGGTTTTGATAAGAGCTTTCCAAAATAGGTCTTAAAACAGTGTTACCAGATTCGTGGGGTGCAGGGAGAGGGGAATGTACGAAAAATGTATGTCCCCCTCGCGTTCGGACAACTTCGATTTGAAAAAATCAGAAATATATCATAGAGATATACCTTTATGAGTACAATAACAAAAAATACCTAAAAAGTCAAAATTCACTCAACTTTGTGAATAATAGTTTTGTATATAAGTTTTACATTTTCCTCAATAAAATTGCAAGGATACACTTAAATTCAATGAAACTTGGTATTAAAGTAGTTCTATGGATTTTTCATCCAAATGGGCTCGCCATCGACCCACCCACTACAGTTTTGACTGTGCTCAAAATTTTCAAAAAAAAGATGAATAACATCAATACCTTTGAGATAGTAATAGTACGGCAACAAAATTGCGTTCTCTTAAAGGTTTATAGTAGGAACTTTAGTAGTAGGAACCATCAAGCTCCTCAAAGTAGCTAATAACCGCAGACTCTATCCCTTCATTGTTGGCAAATCTTTTGCCGCCGAGCGATTTTTTCATATTCGGAAAAGGAAGTAATCCGAGGGAGCCAGATCTGGTGAATAGCATGCGTGAGGAAGCAATTTGAACTTCAACTCATTTATTTTAGCAATCGCAATGACGCATGCGTGGACCAGTACGTTGCCGTGATTAAACAACACTTTCTTTTTCATCAAATGAGGCCATTTTTTCTTGATTCCATCACTCAAACGCTGCAATAAGGCTGCATAATATGCGCCGTTAATTGTTTTCCTTTTTCGAGATAATCAATAAATATTATTCCACGCGCATTCCAGAAAACGGATGCCATCATCTTGCCAGCTGACGGAACTGTCTTTGTTTTCTTTGGAGCTGGTTCTCCCTTTTCAGTCCACTGCTTTGGCTGCTCCTTGGTTTCAGGTGTAAAATGATGGACCCATGTTTCGTCCAAAAACTCGGCTTTATTGCTGCGAAATATTGTTAAACCCTCGATGAAAACATCCTCACGTTGCTGTTTGTGCTCCATGGTCAGCAAACGCGGCACTCATCTTGCGCACAGATTTCTCATGTCCAAATTTTCGGTCAAAATGCGATGCACAGCACTTTTTGAAATGCCTGCCATGTCTGCTACCTCACGCACTTTTAGTCGATGGTCATCTGATACCATTTTGTGGATTTTCTTCACATTTTCTGACGTAGTGACCTCACTTGGTCGACCACTGCGGTGTTCATCTTGGCAGCTCGTACGATCTCGCTTAAACTCAGCTACCCAATATTTGACCATTGTAAACGAAGGAGCAGACTTCCCCAGAGTTGAATCCAACTCGGCTTTGATATTTGGACTTACACCTTTCAAATGAAAGAATTGTATCACATAACGATGTCCAATTTTTTCCATATTTACAAACTCACTGAGAGCGTAAAAAAATAATAATAAACGTACCGTTATGAATTTTTCAAATTAAGTTGTTGAAAGGTAGTATTGTCAATCGCAGTAATTGTTTTTTGTAAACTACCTGTACTCATAAGTCAGGTCGGGTACCCTGCCCTCGTACAAAGGCTAGAAAAGCCATGAATATATTTTACGTGAAAATTTCTCAGTTCCATGAATTCGCGTGTGTTGCGCACAAAATATTTTACACACACACATTATTACACACACACAAGCACATACACACACAAAAACATACACGCACACACACCCATATGTATTCAATAGAAAGAATTTGTATCAAGCTATCGGAATACTAAATCTCACGTTGTTCGGGTGAAAAATGTAAACATTTGAGGGCCATAAAAGTGTCGCATATTTGTGCCGACCCCTTTAGTTAATGTATGCATTTTAAGTTTTGAAAATGGCTGTATCAAGTCACCTTTTAGGTCTGATTCTTAATATGCATTTCCTTCCAAAATGTGACTTATAGAGCCCTTGAAAATCCGAATGAAATCATCATTTTTCCGGTTTTGTTTAGATTTGATACCATTGTGTCAAATTTCATCGTATCCGTGTAATCATAATCATAAAAAATTTTGAGCATATTTTGAATTTATAACACTCGCCATTTTGAAAATTTGATTAGCTAGAGGACACCAACAGCTACCTCTGTGTCAATTTTCATCGAAATCGGTCAATAAATGTGGCCGTTATTAACCAAACGAATTTTTCTCATGGTGAGACATTGAAGCAGTCGCCATTTTCATCACTACAGTTAAATCTGAATATGTTTCCTGAAAACTTCTTCAAATATTTATGTTAGCCTTTGTACCAAATTTCATCTAAATCGGAGCTTTACTTTGGTCGGGACAGATACCACCGATTTTTGACAAAAATGGCCGCCAATTTATTACTTCTCGACCGATATGGTCGAATAATGAACTAAGTCGAGATATTTATACTCGTTCTTGTTCTTTTCAAGAAAGAATTCTACCAAATAGCTGAAATCCTTTATACATCACCCCTTCTATGCCATACTGCCTCCCCTATTCGGAAGACAGTTGTCGGTTATTTCTAGAAAGGATCTTTTTTCCCTGAGAAAGAGTTGAAGCAAAACTTAGCTAGGATTTCCCAGGAACCTAAAGTTGAAACGTAATACGAGTATGAAATTATTTAATTTTCTGGATTTTATTCACGGCATTTTATTACAGTCTCATAAAATGGATCAGATTCAAACCATCAGTGCTTTGGATTAAAATAGAAGTTGACTTTACAATTCCTAATAGAGGAACTGTATTACATTCTTATCGAATTCAATATTTAATTTTTTTTTTAAATTCTAAATGTCGATATCGATATTTTCGATAATATCGGGACGTATTTATCGGCGATACGATAATATCGATAATTTCCTGAATCAATTGTATCGTATCGTTATTGGTATCGTCATACTGAATATCGTATCGTGTATCGTATTGTATATCGTATCGAAAATCGATACGATACGATATCGATATTTTTATCGATTATCGTGAAGGCCTATCTTCTATGCATACTGGTTCCATGCAAATATTTTGCATTAGAGACTCGATTTGATGTTCGGTGTTTTCATCACCGTAGTCTGAGGTTGTAGTAGTCCACGTGGTGTAGTAGTTAGAGCACTCACCTCTTAAGCCGAAGGTCCCTGGTTCGAGTCTCGTTGATGACACCAAGATTTGTTTCGAGTGATTCTTCTGACGGACTATAAGCCCGTTCAGTTATGATACATACTGGTTTAAAATCGGGATGTATCGAAACTGGGTGGACGAACATACGGCCAAAGCAGGGTACTGACCATATAACTTTCCTGAGTGCCGAAACATTCGATCATGATAATGTGATACACTAACTCTCTCTAAGCGATTCGTTAAAAAATGATGCGTTATTATCATCAAATGAATGTCTGCTTCGCAGGGCCTTTGTAGGTTAAGTTGTGTGAGTTCGGAGTATTAAGAAACGGAAAATAAGATTGAATTTGAAATCGTTTAATTTATATTGTATCGCGATAGTGTAAACTAAACCTTGGTAGACGTCAAACTCGCTGCAAAAGACACGCACTTGTCTTTCTCTTTATCCTATTAGTTCTAAGTATAGTTCATATTTAACCATTTTATCTAGCAGATGAAATATATTGCATTCTAAGTTTTCCTCACGCGTTTTTATATGCATTTCGTTAAAAAAAATTTAAGGTCATGGACCGACGTTTCTTTTATTTTTGATTTGAAATGTAAAAATTCGTGTAAATTCAAATGTCCTGAAAGTAATTGTGAAGAGATTTTGTTGAAAATTTGTCATTTTAAAAGTCAGTGTGTGAAATTTTCTTATTGGTCCCCAATGTACACCAGTGCCAAACGTTAAACATGGCCAGCGGACACTATCTTAGAGGCTTAGAGGTCAGGAAAATTTCGGCACTTGGATAGTTACGGGGCAAGCGGCACTCGAATTATCAGATTCGTGGCAATATGTGATCGTTAAATCGACTGAAATAGATGCAATGTGTCAGAAACGATACCGGAACAATCAAATTGAAGTTGACACCGAAGTTGCTTATTTAATCTTATTTATTAAGTATGAGGCGTCCCCATTAAACGATTACAATCAACTAACTATCTCTCGCATCTTGTTGCTCGCGTCTCACGCTATAGTGTTGCCAGGTGACAGCGCCGACACTCTTGTTTAGGAATCATCCTCGATTTCGCCGTATTCATCTTCGTTGTCACTCGAGTTGCTGATTGAGGTGTCGCTGTTGTCATCTAACTCCGGACCCGATTCATTTTCATTTTCTCCGACGTAAACACTGAACATTGCTCTTCAATCCAACCAATGTCTCCACTAAATATCGGTCGTTACTGAGACATTTTTGAACAACAAATGGGCCTGCGTACTTCGGCTCTAATTTTCGTGAATGTCCCGTTGCAGGTGACTCGTGTTTCAACAGAACCAAGTCATCAACAGCGTAGGCAGCGTGTCGTTGATCAAACCGCTTAAACATCGTAATAATGGAAGGGTTTTCGTATTTTTAACGGCTTTTATGACGATGTATTTAGTGAAAGCATTGGAGATTACCAAAAGCTACGAATTACCAAAGCGGCTTCGCAGAAATAGTCCTAGATGATTCAAGTGAAGTCGTTTGAATGGAACGGGGTCCATTTCGGCAAAATGTAGGCATTCTTCAGTCTTTCCGCCACGGGCTTAATTGTAATTGCATTTCAGGCACGCTGTGATGTAATTCTTCACTTATTTTCGCATACATGAAAACCAGAAATTGTCTTTCATTTGGCTTATCGTTTTTTACAAAGCGAAATGACCTACGTCATCGTGGCATGACTGCACAACCTTCCAACGTACTCCTTTTGGAACGACAAAACGTCGCTCCTTCTTGACGACACGATAAAGACGGTGATCCTTGATTCAATACTCTAACTTCAATTGTTTTTCTTGCGCTGACGTGCTGTCTCCATTTAGGGTGACAATTATGTTTTTCAGGGTTTTGTCCTGAAGTTGCATCGTTAGAATCTAGTCTTGTTCACCGATCGAGAGAGTAAATATGAAACCGGATATTTTCATATCCTTCTCTGGTCCTACTGAAGCTTTGCTGAACGCGTCGACGTGAGCCATCTCAGATCCGGAACCATGAACGATATTGAAGTCGAATTCGCGAAGTCGCATCCACTATCGGGTAGTTCAGGTTTTCATCTCGTGGCAATTTTTAAATTTGATGATAGCGCTGCAATACGTCACCAGTTCAAAGTGTTTTCCTAGGAGATAAATCTTGAACCGCTCTAGTCCATCGACGATTGCAAGGACTTCTTGCTCGTAACTATGATATAGGCTCTCGTGTTTGGAACAGTGTCAACTGTAGTAAATTACGGGCTTCCAGTTTCTACCATTTTTCGATTGGAGTAACACAGCAGCAACACCATGGCTGCTGGCATTGGTGTGCACTTAATGTTCCGCTGTTACGTTATTAAGTGGAGGACAGGTTCTATGTATAATATGTTTTTGAGCTTCGTAAAGGCTTCTTCATGTTCCAGGTCCCAAGAGAATGGAGTATGTTTCTTCAGTAGCTTTGTAAGTGGACGGGCAATGATTGCGTAATTTTCCACAAACTTTCGAAAGATTCCGGTCAACCCAAAAAATTGACGGGTTTCTGTTATATTCGATGCACGCATGAAAATTCTTATTCCTTCAGTCTTGTTGCAGCCAGGAACGATTCCGTTTTCGTTCACCAGGTGACCCAAGAAATTTATCCTGCTTTGTAAAAATCGGCATTTGTCTATCCGTAGCGTTAGTCCAACTTGTCTCAGTTGATTAAGAAATTTTTCGAGTTTTTCGATAGGCTCGGTTTTTGCGGGGATGATCACATCATCCAGATATGCGATAATCTTCAAAGAAGGCTCCATTTTTATGATTTCGTTCATGACTATTTGAGATTCCCCTGGAGCGTTTGCCAGACCGAAAGGCATACGGTTGAATTCCATCTTGACGTCGTTAGTTACAAAGGCGGTAAATTCTTTTGACGTCTCATCTACTTCTATCTGATGATACCCAGTACGGCAATCTAAATACGAAGAGTATTTATTTCCCGCAATGGACGCAAATATCTCATCGATTACCGGCATTGGGAAAGATTATTTCACGGTAATTTCATTTAATCGGCAGTCGATGCTCGCCGTTATTTTTCGACCAAAACTATTGATGACGCGTATGGAGAATTAGACGGGCGGATTATTTTATGTTCGAGCAGATCTTCAACGATACTATTAACGATTGATCTTTTCGCGAATAGAACACGGTAAGGTTTTAGGTCGACTGGTTTATCTGTTGTCAAATTTATCCGGTATTTCGTTAACGAACACATTCCCAGCTTCGATAAGTCTTTTGCGAAACATACTCTATTGGCGATTAACACTGAAATTAACGTATTTTTGTCCGTGTCCGATACAGAGTCACCAACTTCCACTTTGTCTAAGTACACGATTCTTTCCATCCGGCAGTCTCTACGGTCTATTATCAAACGGTTACCGTCACTACCTAAGAGTACATTTTCGCAAATAAGATCATTGTCCACGATCAACATTGTTGTCTCAACCGATTCATTGTCGAATGTCACTGTCAAGCGCACCATTTTCGTACACATATATTCACTATCCGCAGGCCCTACGCGCGTACATAAATTGCATCTCTCGCGACGTTGAGGTTTCGAGCAATTTATGGACAAGTGTCCTGGAAGAAAACAATTGAAACATGTACGTGGCTATCTTTGGTCGTTTGTCTTTACACTATTCAAGTCGGCACTTGTTTTCGGGGTCAGAATGGGGTTGCATCTGGCACGGTTTGCTATACTTACACTTTCACGTGGTTCATAGAGTTGCTTTGGTCGGTTTGCGAAAAATCGGCGGATGGCTTCAAATAATTCTACTGTCGTTGTAAACTCCAAAAACGCTAGCCCATTTTGCAGAGCGCTATGAGCGAGGTTGGTTCGAATGTATCAAGTCGTCGTCTTTTCATCAACGCTGTCTCTTCGAGCAATCGCGTACTTGCGATGAAAAAACTACTCGGAATCTAGTCGTTGTTATCAGCTTCTCATGGACGGCACTATCGTTCAGATCGCTCGGAAAATTTTGTTCCAAATCGCGTGCGAGCGTCCCCCATGAAAGGTGCGGCCGCGGATGGCTGTCAAACCATAATTTGGCTGCTCTTTTAAACTTTAACGGTGCGGCGAGAAGCAACATCTGGTTGTTCCAGTCGAATGTATCTCGCAGCATGTTGATCTGACTTACAAATTGAGCCGAGGTAAGTGACAGCTCGGAGTATGGATCAAAATCGGGTAGCATCTCACCAACTTCACGAACGGTGAGCGAGCAGCTACTAATATGTGTTGTGGGCAATATTAGTATTCGTTCCTCCGTATTGTGAAGCGTTGTCGGCGCAGCACCCGGCGGAAAGGCAACGAGCGGTTGCTATACGCATGAGACGCTGGACGTTTTCGGCGGCAACATTGAGACGTTTAATGTTGCTGTCGGCAGCATCGCGGGTGGCATGATTCGCTGTATGTCGGCTTGTATGGCTGCCACCATATTAGTCGGCATTGGCGGGGACGTCTGAACGTATGTATTGGTCGGCGTTTGCGAAAACAATTGTACGTTGTTTTCGTTGGCAATGTGGGCAGCTGTTGCATTGGTCGAATTGATACTGTGTGTTTGTATGGCGGAGGGCGCTTGAAACATGTTCCTTCCGGCAAGTTCCCTCAACAATGACGTAATGGACGCCATGTCGTTTGTCATTTTCTCGAACTTCTCATGTGTTATTGGATTCGATGTTTCGGACAGAGAACCGTCTTCCTCCATTTCCTCACATTTGTCGTCCACTTCGTCGGTGTCGAATATTCCTTTGAAGCGCGCGGTCAAATTCGCTTTAGTGCCCGACATCGAATGTTTGTTAGACAGGTCTTCAAGCTTCACCACCGCCATTTTACGATTTTAAATTGTATACACAGTCTCGCATAAGCGTCGCGCACTTTAGGTTGATATCCCACTTTGGAATATTTTTAGAAATAATAAAATTAAAGTCGACACCAAATTTTCTTATTCAATCGTATTTATTAAGTACAATCGTCCCCATTGAACGATTACAACCAACTAACTATCTCTCGCATCTTGTTGCTGGCATCTCACGCTATAGTGTTGCCAGGTGACAAATGTATTAAGAAGAAGGATTGAACATATGGTCGCTCTCCTTTAGAGTAGTTCTCTCTCATTACATCAGCGCTATCTTGCCGTCAAGTTGTGGCCGTGACCGGCACAAAACTGTCAAACCAACCAATCGAAATAATGGTTGCAAAATCAAATTATCTTGTTGTTAATTGTTGCCAATACACTTTTATTTGAAGAAAGTATTTTGTGAACCTGGTAAAGACAGTCCACAGCAGGTAACAATACGCTTCAGGTGAACTATAAAACCCTTCTGTCAAGTGCTTTCATTTTATCCTACATTACAGAAAGGCTGACTGAATACAAATGGACTAGCTTCCTCATATTTACAAGTATAAATTGTTACTCTGAAAGGAAAATCAAGGTCAGAAAGGATACCATTTTGGAACATATCAATTGCCTACCTACATTCAGCAAGAAGTGATTCAGAACTTCTAGATTCTTTGCAACTAAGTGGAAAACATCTAAATTCGTCGTTTCCTCTTTCAATCATTTAGTTAAAAAATTTTCATGGAATAAATATCAGCAAGAAAATTTCATTTTCACCATACCGTAAAACTGATTCGACATACGATATCGAGAACGCATGTAGATCAACATCGATGTCACGAATGTCACACTATCCTGCCGGAACATCAGATTGGCCCAAAACGCAAAATCCAGAACTTTACCCTTGCATATAGTCCACACAGCACTTATAGTGCTCAGGAGCTAATTAAAATCGCCATCTAAAGCATACGCGCGATAAATTCAAAATATCTTCGATTGCAATTAAATTCGTCTTTTCACTTTGGTACCATCACCGTCATCGGGATCGTTGGCAGCAGCAGCAGCTACAGCCGCAGATTCACCACCATCAGGCTCAGATTCAGACTCTGAATCAGTTTCAGCTTCAGCAACATCGTCATCATCATCATCATGTGCAATTTGTGTAATGCTCCATCGTGGAGCGGCCTCTTCCTATCGCGTTCAGCAATCAGCACGCATTCTATATGTGGCTACGACCAAATGAAATGGATCGAGGAAATGGTTGAATCTCGCCAGCTCGTAACCACTGGACACAGATGACGGCAATGATGGTTGCATCTGATATCGTCCTCTAGTTTCCATACTGTGATTTTGAACTCTCCATATCGGGTCGATGTTGATAGAGTAGCGAAAGGCTCCCCGAATCGAACTTAGAAACTTTTCTATGGGCGATTGCTGGGAGTGAGTCCGGCTACAGTGGAGAAAGTACAATTTGGTCCTTAACGTGGAAAACCTTTGTTTCTTTAAATTGTAAAAAATGTAAAGAGTTTCTATTCTGAACGGGCTCTAGAGCGTCGAAAAGGGACTTTTTCATCGAAATATTTAGGGTTGATAAGGATTTGGGATTGTACTATTACCCCACACTGTATTCATCCTCTTAGTTCACGTATGATATCCGCGACACAATCATATCTAAGCAACGCGAAAATCCACGGGCATCGCCTTTGCATCATCATCGTCATCATCATGGTTGTGTATCTCGGCGCTCGCGATACCAAGCGTGGATTCTATTTCTATTTGGGGTTTGGACAATTGCCGATCTGATTGCACCTTTCCAACTCGAGTAGTTTTCCCATCGTACGAGATTAGCACGACATTCGACATTTACGCTCCCAGTCCCGTAGCCATCGCGGACCAGCATCCCAGCCAGCAGCAAGCAGCCAACAACCACAGCAAGAACAAAATGCATTTTCATAGCTCATAGGTAAACCTGTCAACAAGAGCTTGAGTAGTTGAAGCAATTTCAACAATTACGCCGCATCGTATAGGCTGCGCGATGCTGGGAATTGATGTTATCCTGCACGGCCAACTCCACTACTTACGCCAGCCAACACTTACAGCTTTGTAAAAGTTAAACCAATTTTATTGGCTCGTAAATGACACTTGGCATAATTAAACGAGATACAATTACATGTAGGTGTTTTCCGATGGAAACGTATATATTACGAATCGGGAGTTCCGCGATCAGTATCGCGTGTTGAGCAAAGAAAAACGGGCAATTTTCTTTTGTCGAGCACTTTGCGGTGCTGTGAATGGAAATTGGGTGCTGATTAAAAAGTGATTTTCGTGAAAATTAGCAATTACGAAAGCGATTGCTTTCGTGACGTTTTTTATTTGATTTTTGTTGGTCCTTGCTAGGCAACGAGACCATTCATAGGCAGACTAAAAGCAACTAATTAAAGTGCACTAATAGGAAATGAAATGTGTACGGTTAGATTGTTGTAACTAGGTACTATTGATCCATTAAAAACTTGTTTCGGGACAGAGTTGAGAGGAAAAGTATGCTACAAAAGCAAAATATTTTTAATGACCATTCCATTTTCTTTCGACTCCAACCTCGATGCAGGAATCGCTATTCGCTCATTTATGCCAATCAATATTTCATCCCCATAACCATATTTCAAACTCATAAACTGAACTGTTTTTTTCCTCTCTCTACTTGCAGGTAAATCGTCCATTAACAATGAAGAAGGAGGGCATCCAGACTAGAAATCGTAAGCTATCGTCAAAATCGAAAAAGAAAAAAGGACTTGGAGGCGCATGTCTTCCTATCGGAAGCCATCTTGGTGTCGGAGTTGGTATGAGTGATTTAATGAAACCGTTAGATCCTTCGAAAACGTTCGGTGGTGGATTCTCAGCATCAATGGGTATGTACATAACATACATATGCTGAGTACCTACTTGAATGTTCTGATTCGATTTCCTCCACTAAGATACATATCTTTGGTTTTGTATGAACTCCAAATCCTCCTCCTATACTCGTATATAGTTATTGCTTGTTAGATGGTACGTATTCTAACGTTATTTTTTCTTCTTCCTTTTCATCCTGCGTCGCGTATCCTGGACGATGTCTCCACTGATGCCGTTGGAAAACACTTGCCACCCTCGTCGAACAGGTCAACATGGACACCTTTCCAGTGGGCTCCATCCAGCTCATGCGCATATGCATGGGGGCTGGTATACAAGTGGGATGGGAGCATTGAGCGCTTCCAGTGGATTACAGGGTGGTTTTTCAACAGCCGGTACATTAGGTGGTGGTGTAGTATCACATTCGCAATCGTATCATTTAGGACTAGGATCAATGGTAAGTTAATGTTGTTCTTAAAGTTTTAGCTACCTTCGAAATATTCGTTCAAGTGCCTCTAGTGTGGATGGTTTAAGTTGTTTGAATGTTGAGAATGCCAATCTTCCAAAAGAATAAATTCACCTTCTAGAATAATTACTTTAGAGCACTACATACCTGTTTTGAAGTGACGTCTATTTTATTTTGTTAGTTCTACACGAACAAAGAATTTAATTATACGCACTACTACACTATTTAATTTTTTATGTATCTCTAATGCACATTTTCCCTTTAAATACTAAAAAAAGATTTTGTCCTTAATTCGACCTTATTTCTAATATGTATATTGAATGCTTTGAAAAAGAATATTGAAACTTTCTTCCAAAATACTCGTACTATGCTTTCTTCTATTTCCACACTTACATACACTACATTGCTTCTCACAAAAAATCGTTGTTATTTCCAGGAATCATACACAAAAGGATATCTACCCTTCAATATTTCCGCTTCAGAACAGGTTAGTAGAGTGTTACTGCTAACTATTTATAGCAATAAAAATTCAATTAATACTAAATTTAAGGCAAACGATCTTGATTTAGTGTAGAAAATTTACAAATTATAATAGACCATGCCGGATCTGTAAAATAACGACTACATTTGGCTGTTGAGAGCTGGCACACTGATTTTTGCAGAAAAAGTTTTAGAATAATTTGTGTAACAATAATTGACCTATCCTCCTTCTCAAAAAGGTTGGAAACATTAATAAATAAATCGAAATATTTAAAAATTATTTAAAAAACTCGATTTTCTCCTACTTTTCTCACTTCTACCTGTAAAACAATTCATTTTAGAGCAAAGTTGTGGGGAAGTAAAGTTGCGTAATTGTATCTCCCGTGAGAAACGATGGCTTAAAAATTTTAAAATTATTTCTCCTTGCCGCAAAATAACTTGAAATGCATTTATAATCTTCATAATTCGTCAAAAAAATTTTTATAATATATTGAAACGGCACACCAATTTTCATCAAAATCGATTCAGTAGATTTCGCATAATAATTTTGCAATCTAAATTTATTTAAAAAAATTCACGATTTTTAAAATCCTGCAAAACATAAACTAAATCATATAAAAGTTAGAAAATTTCTTTACATATAAAATAGCACTCCACCTATCAAACGTACTTTAAAAAATTAAAATCGGACCATAGAGACGGCCCTAGGAATTTTTCAAAACTATAAAAATTTTTTTTTTGCTAATAAAGAAATTGAATATCTCGGTAACTACTGATTTAAATTAAATTAAAAAAAAAAAATGGCGCGGAAAGTACCATAAAAGACGCTTCTTCAAAAGAAAAAAAGTTGAATAATGTGCATTAGTCCTTGAGTTACAGCCGGTCAAAGTTGACTGGCATGTGAGAAGAAGCTATGAACAATAGAGTAGTAAAGTTCGAACTTTGCCTTTGTCTTTTTGAGTTATTTGTGGATAAAAATCCAATCTTTAAAATGTGTGTCAGATGGATGGCTAACCTTTCCACAGTACATTCTAGAAGGACGAGCCCAGGTGGAGGTGAGCAATGTCAATCGTAAACTAACACCGAAAAAAAAGAGAACTTCTTGGGGTTGGGGTGCTTCACCGTCATAAGTCCTTAGCATGGTAGACTCCCAGTTCTTTTCCGGACATGTCAGAAATGAGATATTGCGTGCCGCTTAAAACTTGCAGGACCCGAGACTTCACGAATTTTTTGTCTCATTTAGCATTGTAGTGCCGGGCCGCTTCACTCTGCCTGAAGTTCCGTCGATAGATCTCGTCGCCTGCCTTAAAACCAGAAGTGTGAGATCGCAAGTTGTAATGTTCCTCCTCCGCACGTCTGTTATCTTCAATCTTCTCCCGGAGTTGGTCTCGCAATGTTCGGAGTTTCTCGTGCAGCTCCAGAACGACTATTGGGTCTTCCAAACATTTTAACTGCCGCAACAACCGGTGCGCGTTACCGTGACAAATCATGGACTGGCCGAACACGGCAAAGTAAGATGAGATCCCTGTGGCGATGTAGTGTGAAGAGCGCAGGGCATATGTACTGGCGGAAGTCCTGCGGTCCCAATCCTTCTGATCCGGATGGACATATACACGAATTCCGGCTATGAGGGTACGATTCAGCTGCTTGGACGCATGTGCTTAACGAGAGTAGACTGTGGTCCGTTGTCGGAGACAACCTTTTCCGGTACTCCAAATACATGGAAGACGCGTTTCTCCAGGAAGCTGACTATTGGGCTGGTGTGCATGTTCCGGATCGGATCAATGATTGGGAATTCGGACAGTTGGTCCAGGACCATGACAGACTAGAAGTCGCATGAGGATGCGGACCGATAATATCAATATACAAGCGCTGGAACACACGCTCCGGTAGTTCAAACATTCCCATCGAAGGCCGAAGGACAGTATTGGGCGCTTTGGTACACTTACACAACTCACAGGCGGCTACATACGCTTTTATATGTTGTGCCATTTTAGGCCAAAAGAAATATGTTTTCAGCCACCGAAGCGTACGACCGTATCCGCCGTGCGCACTCAGCGGGTGGTCATGAGCACGTCTAATAAGATCTATGGTCAATTCTTTGGGCACCCATAACTTCCGATGTTCCTCTTCTTGTATGGGGCTCCGGATGCGTGTCCCATCCGCTTGTATATAAATCCCTCCGTCACCCGCAGTTCTGGTAGATGTGGTAACTGGCTCTGAATAGTATGTATCAGCTAGGTGTAGGCTGCCGACTTGAAGGCGGGATGGTCCAGGTCGATCAGTAGGGGGCTGTCGTCCTCTTGGGCCAACTCGGCTTCTTCCGGGGCGAACATCCTCGATAAGGTGTCCGGTACCACATGTAGGCTTCCTTCGTAAAGTCAAATGCCTGCAATTTCAAGGCTCATCTAGCCAACCGGCCATGGAGGTCAGTTTGGCCCATCAGCCATTTTAGGGACGCATGATCCATAACGATTTCGAAGGGGTGTCCCTCCACATATGCTCGAAAGCGTTTCACCGCCAACACCGCTGCCAAGCATTCCTGCTCCGAGATCATGTAGTTCCGCTGGGCCGGGTTCAACTTGTGTGATATAAAGGCTATAGGCATCTCCTCGCCGTCCTGCGCAACCTGGAAAAAACCTGCTTCCACTCCATGTTGACTAGCGTTACAAAAAAAAAACCATCTGTAATCTACGTTAAATGACTAGACGAGATGAGTGATAGCATCACCGTAACGAATTTTGTTCGCGGTCAAAAATCCCGACGCGCGGAACATTCCAGGTTTCGCAACTCCAGCATACGCCACCGAAAGTCGAGTCGAAACCACTCATCTATCCCGCATAAAAAGATGGGTAGAATCCTTCCACGATATAAAGGCAAGGTAACCTTCTATTTTCTTGAAAGTTCAGGCAGATAGGAGGAATCCATCTGGCTGACAGTTCCCATCAAGAAAATAGAAGGTCCCTACAGGTTTTACCCTGCGACGACACATCGGAAGGATTCTGTCGCGAGAAAAAAATTAAAACAAAGGAGAGCGGAAGCTACTATGGGTGTTTAGCACAACTCCACTACTCCTGTCCGTGGAAGCTCGAGTACCGAGGTACCTTACATCTTCCGTAAAGAAAAAAAAAACGTCAGAAGACGCTAATCTTTTTCCCCTTTAGGATTTTTGGGCCCCAAGTTGGGTGACATTTGTAATGATTTTAAGTTCGCACGCGAACGGCGAGGTTTCCCGAAGGAAATCTGAACTGACCTCTCATCGGCTCTAGACGTGAAATCTGAGTCGTGCCAACAAATGGTACCCAATCGGTCACCCAGTCCGTGCACTCGTAATCCACTTCGCGGTGGCGGCTTGTCGGCCAGCTAGTTCAGAGAGGATTTCGGTCGCAGGTCTTTTACGTGCCCGTTTTAAAAAAACGTCTAAATGCAACCATACGGAAAAGAAACCTATCTCTACTTTATTCCGTATTTACCTTCCATTCAGTCCAACAACATAAAAAAACTTGATCGAATCCCGCGTTCCCGAAATTGCTTTCTCTTCTACTTTAATGCGAACTTCGAAACAACCTACTCTAATGAAAAACCTCAAAATAAACTATGGTACCGATCGCGACGCTAAACCGGACGTAATACTTCCTTTTCCCCTTTGACAACTGTCAAATCGCGGTGCAGTGGCAGCGAGTGGTAAAAAGGTCGCTCCCGAACCGCCAACGTCAATAGCGTAGGATACCTGGGTCGGCTGATCGGCGTCAGTAGCGTAGGGCTAATTTATTACACCTGGTTCGGAAAATTAAATTATAAGTTTCAAAATCGATATACGAAAAAAATTACATTTTCTCGGTTTGTATTGGAGCGATTTTACATTTTTTTTTGTTTTTGATCCGATGTAACTCAAACAGATATAAATGAATTAATTTATTTATATTTTCGCCAATGTTTAGGGAGTTCTTTAGAAAATCTTCCTAGACATATTTTTTCGTATTTATATTATTTTTTTCTGATATGCTAATAAAAATGAAATTTCATATAAGTTATTCAAAAAATATTGGTATTTATCAAGTTATAATCGATATGATATTTTTGAAAATATTTAAGACATATGGTTGAGATTTAGAAGCATATGTAAGACAACTATTGAATGTTGAAGTGAATTTTTTGGTAATTTTTGGTGTGAATTTATATTGGAGCCATGTAAAAACTAACATTGTATAAAGGTGCGTGTGGTTATGTAATAAATAAAAATACTATTTGTTAACGCAGGCGCCTAAAAAAATTAAGGCGAGGAATAAACGAGCCGAGCGAAAAAATTAGCGAACTAAAATTTAACACGTTCGATGCGTTTAAATTCAGGTTTTAAAACAGTCAAAAAATTAATAAAGCAAAAAGATAACAATTCATGTATTTGTGTATGTGAATGAAAAGATGAGAGAGGACTGAAAGTGTTGAATATATATTTGAACATCGCCCCTCAAGTCGAACTCCAATCTAGTGTCATGTTCGATTGCGCTAAAGATTTTGTAAGGATGTTGGTTGGGGTGTAACGGACTTCGATTGGATGTTCTTGTGGAGCCTGCTGGATGAAGTGATGTTGGATATCTATGTTTGGATCGTGCGTGAAATCTTGAGTTGAGAGCAAGTTTCCCGACACCTTGATTGTGTTTGTACATGATTACATGGGAGAGTTCGCTAAATACAAGTTCTTTTAAGAACCCGATGAGGTGAACTGCTTCCTTAGCTGCATCTGTGAGTCCCATGTACTCAGCTTCTGTGGATGATAGCGTAACCATCCGTTGCTTTTGCGATTTCCAAACAAATAGACGATCCAGCATGGATGAACACTGAACTCGTATATGAGCGCCTGTCTTTTGTGCATCCTCCCCAGTCAGAGTCCACGTAACTGGCGAGTGACGTCGAAACAATCGCTGCACTATGAGTGACTGAAGGAAATCCGTTAGTCACAGACACGTTGGGATCCCTCATCAACCGTATGCGCACTTGCTACCCTGCCGGGTACTGTCGCGTTTGGGGACGACTAATTTCACGGAACATTAATGAATTGTGATGCTCCCAGTTCGGTCAGCGTCATCTTGAGACACAATCGATTTTCAACCCTCGAATGTGTTGGTTTTCGTTTAGTCTTTCGACCCGGCACTCGACAATCCCATCGCGAACAACTTTTCGCGCTACCGCACCACAGTGCACGGTACATTCGCTCAGCTTTTCTATTTCATTATCGGCAACCAAAATTGATGATTTTGGATACTTTATCCTACTTTTGAAAACTTTCATAAAATGAAAAGGATACCGAATCACTAAATCGCCAAGAATAGTTTCCACATAATTTGGAAGCTAGTTTGATATTTGGGTTTTTATTAACATCAATAGACTAGTTCCGTCCTCATTGGCGTCTCCTGTTCGACTCTTTCATCCGTCCGTCGTTGTTTTCAATTCGTTCAGTACAATGGTACATTTTATGTCCTTCCTGACTAGGCATCGTTACGATGTCCTTGTAAACCTCATTTCTGGAGCATCGTCACTGTCACTGGTGAAGGTAAAGTCTGTATGATGATTTCGTTAACAATACCGTGACAATAAACATGTACTCGGGGTGCATTTCAGCAAAAACTTTATCTCTTTGGGCATTGCTCAAATTTCAGCCCAGGAATCAGTGATCGAATTTATTAGCCAGAAAGTAAATAGATTCTAATGCTATACCAAGTCGATACTGAAAAAAAATTGTTAATTTCTGGTGTTTCAATTTCTAAGTCTTTTCCAAGCCTATGCCATATTTCTACAGCCACAGATATTGGGCTCCATCTAGGGCAGTCGCTGTTGGGTCCAAATGCGACAGGAGTTGAACTGCATTAATCGTAAGTTGTGTGTCATTCACGATTTCGATACCTTTATCAATTTCATTTTTATAATTCTCGCACATTTTTACCAGTACTCCTCGATTGGCACGATAGAACCTGATAAAGTTTTTCGTATTCATTCTAATGTTTATGGGTACTACCAACTTTTTTCCATCGACCGCCAGTTTGCGGGCAGATGTGTGTTCCTAAAAAATTTGATTGTTTTAATTGTGTCCTCAGATATTTCTTTGATTTCAACATTTGGGGCTAAAAAGTTTAGCATATGCGCACAATAATCCGAGCAAAAATTCAAATTCGGTAGTAGAGGCTAGGCTCTAAAAAGGCATGTCTAAGCTGGCATTATAGCCTAATGCGGGTTCCGTTGCAAATACCCCCATTAGGCCCGGATTAGACATGCCTAACTTTGAACAAAGTATCAGCTCCTCGTCTCATCCGAACTTAAAAGTATTTGAAGCTATGTATGCTGGTCTTCTACCTATAATTGAATCGGTTCATTACCAAAAGTAATAAGTCAAACATCCCAAATTTTACAGGAGTGATGATATGTGATCAAAGATCCGTGAGGCTTTGGCTACAACCTAGTTATGCGAAGCTGGGTGCCCTACGGAAGCCTTGCATACATGAAGTGGGAAAGAGGGACGAGATAGTGCGGGCACTCTTTCCCGCCCATCCCATGCATGTTGATGCTGTCCACAGAGAAGCAGCAATCAAATGTCCACAGCCGGAACTGGAAGAGGCAGTCCTTTCTTTGATAGCGAGGAAGGCTCCAGGTCCAGATGATGTTCCACCTGAGGTATTGCAGCTTGTCTTTCGCGATTTGTCTAACGCTTGCCTATGGGATGGTGTTTTCCCGGTACAATAAAAAGTGGCGAGGATTTTGCTAATCAATAAGGAGAAGGGAAATTCCATATAGCCATCTACATACCGCCCGTTATGCATGCTAGACACTGCTGGGAAAGTGCTAGAGAAACTCATCAAGGGAAGACTCACTGTCGCGATTCATGCTGCTGGGGACCAATCTCCTCAGCAGTACGGCTTTAGAGCAAGACGCTCCACAATTGATGCGATTGCAGAGGTAGTGAGTGCGGTCCAACATAGCTGACGCCCTTTATATGAATAATTACGGAGCACGTTCCGTACATCCGGACTTGACCAGATCTGGATGAAGAGTGACTTGAAGTGATCCTCTGACAGCGATTCTGCAACACTGCTGTTGTAGTCAGTGACATCTACTTGGCGTATATGTCGTGACCTAGGTGTAGCGGCTCCGCTTCCACAGTCTCGGCGTAAATAAAGAATTATACCAAGGGAGATTTTTGCGTGCCTTAGTTGAGATGCAAACACACGCCCATGCAGAGCGTGGACACGTCGTTTCAGGTTTCAGGTCATTCGTTCCTTAGCAACGCTTGGATTCTTTGCAGTGAGCATCGAGTGAAAAGAGGGTTGCGCTAAATGCGTCGCAGCATGTAGTAGTTTATTGCACGAGCAGCAAGACACACCTTTCGTTCTACATACATCCTAGCCTAACTTGTATCTTGTAAAATGTAAATTGTAGTTTCTGTTCGCGAATAAATTTATTAGTGTTAATGAAGTACCATGTTATGTCCCTAAAGTGGTGACCCCGTATTTAAAACAAAATAACAACAGATGAGCAAAATATTGTGAGCTCATTCGGCAGTGTGAATTTTACTCAGTGCTTATGTCAGACGGTAATTCGAAAAACACTCCCAATTGCAGTTAAGTAAATCATCAGCAAGCTCCAAAATGAGTGTGGAGAACCACGCCGAGTAGATGGTAGCCGAGGAACGAGATCATTTGACTCCGGAGCCCGCCGGCGGATGTCGTGAGTAGCTGCGAATTGCCGTCATTTTGGCGGTCGAGTCCCGAACTATGGTTTTTTCAGATTCAACCACAGTGCCACGTGCACAGAATAGCTTCGGATTCAACAAAGTATCACCTCGTTGTCGGAGCACTGGGCTTTATAAGCTCTTGACTGGAGTAGAGCCCGGGGATAAAAGGCCGTCGCAACTACTGCGCCACATGCGGACACTTGCAGGCACACGTGTTGGGGATGACGTCTTACGAGTCAGATGGTTAGATCTTTTACCACAGCAGACGCGTCGCATGCTTCTTCTTATTAAAGGCCAGACGCTCAAAAAGCTCGCTGCTGTAGTTGATGAGCCTCATGAAATAGGACCATCTGTCATGGCGACTTCTAAATTTCGAATTTCAACGCCTTCGTCCAGCTATGCATCTCCGCAGCCTCCGCCCGATCTGCTAACGCAGGAGCTATCCGCAATGCGACAGGCCATCGCCGAACTCACGAACATCACTCGCGAGCTCCAATTAAATACGAGAGATCCATATCAGAGAAGCCGTTTAGTATCGCACAGCGGCCGTAAACCTCAGGCCC
Organism: Odontomyia ornata; assembly: GCA_963969285.1. Lineage (NCBI taxonomy): Eukaryota > Metazoa > Arthropoda > Insecta > Diptera > Stratiomyidae > Odontomyia > Odontomyia ornata. The sequence continues at coordinate 45,600,358 of OZ017738.1, read as the reverse complement.
GCTCCTCTACACCAGGCCGCAACGAAAGAACGGAGTGCTGTTGGTACCACACGACGTACGGTGGATGTGTGCCATTTTGCAGGCAGCCTTGTTCCTCCTCCGCTTAGACACAGCCATCTCAGGAAAGCTGAAGAAGTCGGCGATACTTTTGGTGACCGTCACTGGCAACTCTTCAGAAAGCCGCCTTTGCGTCTTGGATAACAATTCCTCGATCCGGTTTCTCGTCGACTCAGGATCTGAACTCTTTATCACTCCCAAAAACATTATCAAGAAACCACTTCAAAAACAGAGTTTGACTCTTACTGCAGCCAACGGAACGTCTATTGCAACCTTTGGAGTGAGACGCTCAGCTTAAGAAACTTAGTTTACGCTGCCCTTTTCCGTGAAGCTTTATCATCGCAAACGTGCAGACGGCGATTCTTGGAGCAGACGCTTTGAAACACCACAGACTTCTCATAGGTCTCCGAAATCACCGCTTACTAGATGGTCGCACCAGCCTTTCAGCACGTTGCTCAATTGGTCCAGTTGCGGAAGTGCACTCTATTATAATTGCTGCACCCAAAATCAAGCCTCATGGATCTCTAAAAGAGGTCTACGCAAAGCTTATCGACAATTCGCCAAAAGCTCTGCTCGCTCTGGACAGATGGCGCACGTTCCTGATCTACCCGTTCAGCACCACATCGTTACAAGTGGCCCGCCAGTATTCGCCCGACTACGTCGACTCTAGAGCGAAAAATCATCCGCCACTCAGTGAGTCAGTGGGCCAGTCCTCTTCACATGGTGGCGAATGATAATGGAGGTTGGCGCGCTACCGGTGACTATCACCAGCTCAACGCAATCACCCGCCCCGACCATTACCCACTTGCAGTAATAGAGTACTTGCTGCACAAATCCTTTTAACAGATCTCGATGGCACCGGAAGACATTGAAAAGACAGTAGTCACGACGCCTTTTGGCTTGTTCGAGTTTTTGGGCATGCCGCTCGGTCTGAAGAATGCGACTGAAACAATGCAGCATACAATTAATCATGTACTCAGAAATGTACCATTCGTGCGTAAATATCAGGATGATCTTCTCTTCAGCTCAGACAGCTACGAAGAGCATCAGGCGCACCTCGCTAAACTTCTCTCGACTTTAAACGAAGCATGCCTCCAAATTAACTGGACTAAATGTCAGATCGCCCAGCCGCAGGTAACATTTTCCGGCTATCACGGGTCGAAAGAAAGTTTTCGCCCAGCGCTGCCAAAGACCCAGGCCATCTTCGACTTCCCAAGACCCGAGGACTCTACGTAGCTCAGACGTTTCGTGGGAATGCTGAACTTTTACCGGCGCTGCATTCCACAAGCTGCTATGTTGCAAGCTCCTCTCACCAACTCACTTAAGGGAATCACGAATAAGTAAAGCTAAGTTTGCCTGGTCTGAGCAGGCCAACGATTTTTTCATGCGCTGCAAACAAGCTATAGCTTCTGCAACAACCTTAGCTTTTCTCTCACCCACTCAGCGCCTCGCTTTATGGACGGATGCATCCAACACCGCCATAGGCGCAGTTTTGGATCACCTGCTAACTGATGGTACCTACGTCCCACTAGGATTTTCTCGAGAAAGCTCTCAAATGCGGAGCAGAAATATTCGACCTACGATCGGGAGCTCCAAGCCATATTCGCTTCAATCAGGCATTTCCAGCACATTCTCGAAGGCAGGCAGTTCACCACCTATACAGATCATCGGCCGCTCACTCATGCACTCAAGCAACGATCAGAAAAAGCATAGCCTCGGCAGATTCGGCAATTAGATTTTATTTCGCAGTTTAATACCCAACTGAAATACGTACACACCTGAGGAAGAAAACGCTGTGGCCGACGCACTCTCGCGCGTGGAAACTGTCTCCATTTTTGCCGCCTGCAACCTCAGCACCATTAGCGCTGAGCAAGAGAAAAATGAACAGCTATCGCACCTATAAGCTATCCCTCGTTTCAAGCTTCGACGCCTCGGATATTCATTGGTTTGCACCGAACATGACAGCACTCTCAAGCCCTACTTGCCAGTCTCACTACGCAAACAAGCATTCGGCGCAGCTCACAATTTGTCGCATCCGAGTGGTTGTGCTACTGCTAAGCGCATCGCCTTCAAATATTTTTGGCCAAGCCTTCGTAGAGACATATTTCGGTGGACCAAGCAGTGCATCCCCTGCCAAAAGTCAAAAGTTCATCGCCACAACAGAGCGGAGCTAAGGAATTTCACAGCACCGGATCAAAGATTCGACCACATCCATTTAGACCTGATCAGAGTGCCATTCGCTGAAAATTTTGAACACTGTCTAACTATTAAAGACCGCTACACCCGTCACTCTCGTTGACAATTGGATATCCTGCTTCGGAACGCCCCGCTCGAAACTACGACCGATCAGGGCTCGCAATTCGAGGGGGGAGACAGGAGAGCTCACTCCGCATAGTATAGTTGCAGCGATGCTTGGAGTGGTTGACAAATAGAATCATGTGGCATATTATGTTCGGGCAGTCCTAAAAGATAAAAGGGGCTCACAGCAGCTGGGGACGTCGGGGCTGAGGGATCGCTTGTATGGCAACTCCTCTTTCCCTTCCCCTCCCGCTAGAGAAGGTATCCCCCAACTTGAAGGCGACTCACGGTTGTAACAAAACGAAGTAATGTGTCAAACGGTTACAGACTGGGTTCTCGTGTTAACAGGAGAGGTGTTTAGTGGGTAGTCCATCGCTTGTGAGCATGGAAGTCTCACACTGACTAGGTAAATGGCATTCACATCCCAACTACAAACAAGTTGGGTAGACAGACCTATGCTCATGTCAGAAGGGTTTTGTACTCAACTTACAAAATGCAGTACTCAGCAACGAATAAAATCAAGAAACATGTCAAAGACGATTTAATTGGAGAAAATGTGAAATTCGAGGATCATACTATTATTAACAAAGTTGAACGAATTTTGACTTCTGAGGTATTTGTTATAGTTATACCCATAAATATCTCCTTTGATATTTTTTTCAGATTTTTTAGATCACTGGTGTCCATTCGCGAGGGAGGAAACACATTTTTCATGTATTTCCCCCCCTGTGCTCCCACTGAAGCAAAAACTGTCAGTTTAAGAACTGTTTTGAAAAGCTCTCATAGAGAACTTTCAGTTGATACTCATATCGGCTACCTTTCATGAAATTTTTTTTCAGGGGCCACTCCTCTGTACTCATGGCCTATTTTTTCGAATCCTAGAATGGTTACAAAGCCCTTTTGCTAGGAGCTCTCTCCTGCCTCTTCGACTTGTTTCAATTGTATGTACTCATCTTCATGATACCTATCACTCCTGAAATTTTCATGCGAATTCTAGCAAAGCTGTAGTGTCTAAGTCGGTAAAAAGCGCATATGGCTCCATAGCAATATGTTTCCATAGTAATACAGGGCATATTGCTCCATAGTAATACACGAAAATTCAAATCGCTATAACTTCGGCAAATACTATTCGATCTTTATGAAACTTTCAGAAAGGATCAATCCTATAAGTAGTCATCTCTTTGCTAAATTTTATTGAGTTTAAGGGTACCGTTTGGATTTTATTCAAGAAAACACAAAATCGATAAATCATACTATTACTAACAAAGTTGAGTGAATTTCGACTTCTCATGTATTTGTTGTTGTTGTACTCACTAAGGCCTACATTCATGATTTTTTTCAGATTTTTCGAATGGAAAGTGTCCAATCGCGAGGGGGGGGGGGGGGGGGTACGCGAAAAGTTCGTACATTTCCCCTTCCCCTGCCTCCCTTGGTACTTATAAGACAATTTTAAGACTTGTTTTGAAAAGATCTCATTGAGACCTTTCCAATGACACCCTACTCGACTACCAATGGTGAAAATTTTTTTTTGAGGGGTCACCCCCTTATACGGGGAGACCCCCCTTAAACGCCTTTGAAAAATTTTTCCACCCTTGAACTTTCAAGAGGTCACCACTTCTGACCTTTCTACAAAGTTTCATGGCTGTAGCCTTTATAGTTTCGGATAAAAAGTGCTGTGACATACAGACGGACGGACGGACGGACGGACGGACAGACGGACAGACGGACACAGGTCGTGATTGCAATAGGGTTTTGTATTTTAGTACAAAACCCTAAAAAAGCTACAAACGAAAAGGAGCCGCCAGAAGAAAATTTTTAAAAAAGAACATTAAATCATAGTTCAAGTAGTATGTTTTATTTTAGATACCTAAAATAAAAGTTTCGTCAAATTGACATGATTTTCCTTTTCAAATTATGCAGACCCAAGACCGTCAATTTCGAAAAGGGCATGTCCCATAAATTTAAAATATCTAAATATACACACATAATAATATTAAAATCAAAAAACTTCCATAATTTTCGGTTGCTAATCGGTCCCAAAATGTAACTCAAAATTTTTTCAAGATTTTCATCTCTTAAAAAGCTTCGAAATTTGAAACATGTGCCCTTTCGAAATTGAATATTCAAATTCTTTTCAAATAAAACTCGGAAGACCTAGCCCTTACTTTGAATCTTGCTTATTTCGTAATACAACTGAAATGCTGACAACCAGCTAATATGCATAATTGATTTATCAATCTAAGCATATCTACACTAAAGCGTGTAAAACAACCGTTTAGCGTATCAGTGACAGTGTATCTTTTCCTTAGAATGACTAAATAAATACTAGAATATGCATATGACCATAAAATCATAAATCATCGATATGATGAATAGAATTGAATGTTTGCACTTAACTGCAATTTTTTCCTTTTTCTCTTCCAGGGAACATGGCGGCCTGACTATACGTGATGGAACACCAACAATTTAAATGCTAATTTATTTAATTAACACAACTCTAGAAAATCAAATGAAAGCTTACGCTGCAAGCACACCAATCCCCCTGGAACGTATCCTATCTGAGCCGCACTTTAAATAAATTACGTAGTTTGCATGAGCAAACATAAATAAATCATTGGAAAGGCCTATAACCGTTACAAACGACCACGTTAGTGCCATCTTTCCGCAAGTCGACAAGTACAAAATATGCAAATTGAAAAATATTCAATCAATTCCGGAAAAGATCGTGATTTTAAAAATAACCTTCTGATTTCACTGAAGTATTTTTAAAATATGTTGCCCCTGTCGTCGCTTCGTCGTGTGGCTGATTACCAGGAGAGGACTTGATGACGAACTGCAAGCACCAGCAGCCACCGGGATCGGGACCATCATCAGCTCCAAGGGGTTAACGCATGATGTGATAAACCTTCGTAACCAGTTCTTCAGAAACAATTGATTAACTAATCGATGACTAACAAATATCTTTAGTATCTGACACAATACCTTGGCAACTGTTTTCTTATTGGGTCAAATGGGATGTTCGAGTCATGGAACTGACAACGCAAACAGAACAAAACACAGAAATAGAAGTTTTATTGCATAATCGATACTTTCAATAGAATAAATTGCTGTTGTGGTTATTTATGCTGGATTGTAATTATAGAAAATAAATTGCCACGATGATGGCGCGCCAGAGCCGTTTACTGCATTTTGCATAAATTAACAACAGCTGAACATTGTTTGAGTGTCTTTCTGTACATTATGGCCATGTTACAAAGTCAAGGTGAGTGCCCCAAACAGCACGAGAAAGATCAAATTAACTTTTCTCGACACGAGAACAATTGACTGTAATAATTTTGTAAGAAATCCGAGTATGATTGTTATTTGCCCAGGAGAATGAACATATCCGTCCATTTCAGTTCGATTTTCAGCTAAACTTCCATTACAATAGCTTTACGCGAATTTTCAAGTTAATTTGCATATTCCACCCTATTGCATGTTAATCGCCAAATTTAATTTTTGAAATTTTCAAGGACTACTTAATTACAAATTCATGCAAACAGTATTGATAATATTTATGGAAATCGGAAAGATCGCTGCTGAATTGCTTTTAAATTAGCTGCAGTAAAGTACTCGTACCTTCATTCAGATCCATGTCGACTAGATTAGCCACAAATAAGCTCAGAGAAACATAAATTTGAAAAATCAACCGCCATAAAATGAAGATTTAGAATATCGACAAACACAAACCATTAATGAACACTCATCCTTTTAATACTGAAAAGTGAACCTGTAAGATATCTAACAACCTTAAGACTAAGAATCATGAATAAACAAAATCAATCAAATATCCTTTGTAAATAAGCCAAATCAAAACCTCGTGTTATTCTCGATTGACCTAATTTAAAACACTGAATGTAGAGAAGTCCTTTATGGAACTTGTATAGATTGAGTGCGATTGAATTTTTTACATATTTAACAGCAAATCTAGTACTAACATGCATTCAAGGACGAAGCGTCTCGAAATCGCAAAAACGACTTTGCCCAATTCCTCCTACAGTTCCCAGTAAATTAAAGATATTTTGTTTTGTATTTATAGAATTTTTTGTTTTGTAAAGTAGTTCAAAACGTTTTGTACGACAAGCAAAAAAGCCTGCCCTGTCGTTTGTATGTAAATATTTTAGTGAATGGTGCAGCGCTTTAAATGGTCAAACCGTTTTTATCCTATATAACGTTTAGTTTAATGAAATTCTTTTACATTGTACACGCTACAAAATAAATGAGAAAATATCTAGAGAAGAAAAAACTAAATTTATCACTAGCAACAAGAAATAGATGTTAAAAATAAATGAATGAGCATTGTAAATTACGATACCCTATATGAGAAATGTAAGAAACAACAAGAAATAACAAACAATTCAACGTAAATGTAAGAAATTAAATATAAACGTTGTGCATAAATTTGATCTTAATTCTAAGTAAATTATAATTTTATTCAAAGCAAGAGAAGAGAGAAATGAAAGAAAATGTCTTTATGTGTTGATATTAGTATTATAGATATTTTAAGATAATTAAGTTAGAAAAAGAATGCAAAAATTGGAAAATAATAATTATGTATCTAATAATACTGTAAATTTTTTGCGCCAAAGCATAAATGGCGCCTTGAAAAAATAATAAAAAAATTCTAAATATTATGAAATGTGTTTTTGTTAAAACTGAAACCAAAGATGTGTATTATGAATTCAACCATTAATATTCGATACTAGTGTTAACGTTGAGGATCCCTTGGATGCGCTTTTGTTTCAAAGAGTCGACTAACTACGTAAAAATTATCTAAAACTCATTGTTCTATGAGATCTGATGGTGAAGTCGTAAGAAGGATTAGTGTTTTTTTCTTCCGTTACAGAATGGTACTTAATGATAGCTGAGTTCAAATCTAGAATAAAGAAGACTGTATTGATTTTTTTTTCGCATTCGTGTCATTCGCTCGGCATCCGGGTTGACCCCGCAACGAACCGAAGACGTGCAGTCTTGAGCACTGATCCCATCCCACTCCAATCGGGGTTGTTACAGATGAGCATTGAGGTTTCTTAGTTTTGCTCACCCCGAACGCTATCATACGCGATTTTGCAGAATTTAAGCCTACGCACTACCGAGCCGCACTTGATTTAGTTTTGTGATAATGTCATATTGTAGCCAAAGGCAAGAAATTTTAACTTTCATTGGAAAATTACTATTTGTAATATTACTAAAAGCAAGCCAGATAACATTTTTTGCCTTTCAACGTCATGTAATTGAACTTAGGTAGCTAGGTCGCTTCGGATTCACACGCAACATTATGGATAACGCTAGCGGTAACAAGCGCCGAAAGTACCACGGAACAGCGCGAGCTCGGTTTACATTTAAATCACTAACACGGGACTGCTGTATGGAGGAGCCCGAAGGCTTCCCTCCGTTGGGGAGCCCCGGGGAAGTTAGCAATACGGAATTGGCGGTAAGCGCCGGAAAAAAAGAAGACACACGAGTAACCAGGACTCCGCAGATGGCGGGCGTAAAACTCAAGTAGTCGAAGACAAACAAGAAGTGAGTCGACTTCAAGCTGAAATTCAGGAATTGAGACTACGATTAAAAATGTTCGAAGATATGTACAAGAGAGGGAAAAAACTCAAGATGCAAAACCGCTAAGGCCAATAAATATCGAAACTAAGGCGAAGAAAGCTGTCAAACAAGTCATCCCAGAAGAAATACTAAGTGCTAGAGGCGCTAACGACACCCAAAACTACTATGTAGCGCTGGACGGACTCAAACAAGAAGTGGACGTTGAGAAAGTATTGAAGGTAATGTTAGTCAACAATGATAATTTTATCCTTTACTCAAAAAAAAATAAGCAGACGAAACCAGCGCGCAGTTCTGCTGGTCCTTCTTAAAAAGTTGTCAAAAATACAGAGAAAGTTCCGCCAATTAATGCGTTCGGTCAAAGCGGAAAGAATATGGTCCGGCTATTGGCAGCCGAAAATAAATTAACCAATTTCGAGATTAAAAGAATCAATGCCGAAAAATAAAAAATCGTAACGAAATCACTGGTTGATTTCAAATCACCTAAAAATGCACTAAATTCTGGGGAGGTTTCACACTTCACCTATACGCTGAAAAGTCAGAAGAACCAGCCCTTTCTGTTGAAGGGCTTGGACTGTGGAGCAGATACCGTCGATTTTCTTTAGGTGCTCAAGGAGGCAGCACCAGAAATTGAATTTATTTCCGTTAAAACATTCGCGACAAGAAGGTCGGAAGTAGAAAAAAAATTTACCACTTTATTTGCTGCAGATTACAAATAAGAGCAGTCCAAGTGCTTTTCACCCAATCAGATGCTTGAACTTCCGAGTGGTGAGGTAGGAATGCATCCAGAAAAGAAAAGTCAACCAGTGTTACCGGTGTCAACGATTTGGTCATTCGGCTGCCAACTGCGCCATGCATTATCGATGCGTCAAATTCAAGGACGTTCATGCTCCCGGTGAGTGCAAATCGGCTCAGACGGAGCCAAAAGAGAAATTATGCGGTGTTGACTGCTGTGTTTTTGGTCATCCGGCATCATATCGAGGATGCTCCCGATATCAAGATGCGAGAGTAAAATTTTTCCCAAAGCAAACACAACTACACCGCAGTGTCTTAGCTTCGAACTTCGTCAAGCGCGGAGTATGATTTGCACTCACCGGTAGAGGACCAGCAGAAAATGCGGTAAAAAATGTAAAGAATGTAAGTGACATAAATGAGCTGCTTCTCAAAATTTACCAGCAACTAGATTCTTTATCGGAGAGAATCGATGAACAAGATACGAAAATTAATCTTGTCTCTTAGCGTTTAGGGCTTTCAAATGCCTCAAAATAATTTGTCATCTACCCACATTCCCATGGATAGGACTCATCTCATCTCGATCAACGTCGATTCCACTGTTACTATACATCGACCTGATTATCTCCTTGAATTGTTAAGCGAAAGCCTGACATCATGCTTCTCACTGAAACCCACCTCAGTTCATGGCACTCCGTAACATTCAAGGATTTTGAACTCGCAAGAAACGATAGGGTAAACGGTGATGGAGGAGGTGTTACCGGGATATTGGTGAGAAGACCCCATTGTTTCCAAAATATTGAAAAAGTCAAATTTGAAAGCTTTGAATCTCTTAAAGTGTCCGTTATCAAAATCTCACGGCCAGGCGGGGATAACCTCTTCGTTATCTCTGCCTATGCAACTGGTCGAAGTGTTCTCAAGTTCAAGGAGGAGCTCAATTCCTTGTTTGAAATACTCGAACTGAACAGGCTGCATAGTTATTATATTCTTGCTGGTGACCTGAAAGCCAAGCACGTATTCCTGATATCGTGGATAACAGAGAGCCAAATTGAATACAGGTGCAATCTATATGGGTCGGAGTTTCCAACATACCCTAGAGCAAATTCATATTTGGACCTCTGCATTGCTGACGCAAGACTTGAATTCAGCTTGAATAGTCCTCAATGGAAACTGCAGATGCTTCCTTACGATAGCGGCCATAACGCAATCGTAATGGAAATCAATCATCAAAGGGATGATTTCCTCCTCATTAGAGTTCAACATGAAAACTATTGGTTGAATTTCAAAAAAAAAAAGACTGGAGAAAGTTTCAAAAAAAGGTTAATCGGCACTACCAGAAGCAATGTCTGCCTTCTGATAATGGCAACTCTTGTTCAATGGTTGCTAATAACAGGAATCTAACTAACGATGAAATACATCTTTATTTGTCGAAAATAGAGAAGATGACGTTGGAAACGATTGAGAATGTAGTTCAAAACATTAAACATCGAAACAATATGGAAGGATATGAAACCCAATCATTTTAATATTGAAAAGTTTGAAAAGCTTTCTTCTCACATGCGCCAACAATATTTATTGGCGATTTTTGGGCTACAACCATCCCTCGTTGGCTTTGTTGAAATAACACCTGAAGAATGTCCGGAACTTAATCCGTTCATACTTCAGGAGTAAGGTCAGCAAACAATGGGTGGAAAAATTGAGGGGTATTGGCCCACAGGACCCAGATGGCGTTTTCGCGAAAGTGAAAAGCTTATTCCGTAGGAAGTCTGGATTGAAGGTATCGAATCTTGAAATCTCTTATTTTTCGTAGCACAACACCCTTTCGGGCCTTCGCTTAAAGATAGTTAGAGTATCTCATTATCATGACTGAATGTATCGGCACTCCACAAGGTGATATGATCACTATCACGCTTTGACCGTGTGTTCGTCCACCCAGCTGTGATACGTCCTGATTCCAAACCAGCGCGTATCGCAACTGAACAGGCTTATAGTCCGTCCAAAAAATCACTTGAACTAAATCTCGTTGATGCCAACGAAACCCGAACCAGAGACCTTCAACTTACGGGTTTAGTGCTCTAACCACTAAACCGAGCGGAATACTTCTCGAAATCACTAGTGATGACATAAATCTTCTCGATAGGGCTGGTATCGAAATTGATAGGACGACTCCGGATTGAAATGGAAACAGGATTATTTGTGATGGATTGCATAAATTTGCCCTGATTGGAACACATTTTGAATTGGTTCACCTACCAAACCCAGAGAGAGGGAATGAAATATTTTCAGAGGTCGTTGAAGCAAAAGTTTCCGACTTCAAGTCAAGCCTGAACGGCCAACCAATTCTTCATTTCAATGAAACATTAACATCTGACCTCATACCGAGCTTGAATCTTATTGATTATTTTGTCAGCTATGAATACTTGTGTTTCCTATTTCGCAGGATAAACGACAAGAAACCATGTGGTACTGATGGTATTCCAAATGAGTTCTCCGACGTTTGCCTGAGGTTGCTATTAGGAATTATTGCATATTGTTCAACAACATGTCGAGCAATTCATATTTCCCAAATGAGTGGAAAAAGGCTAAGGTATTTCCGATCTTGAAGAAAGGAAAAGAATCTTCATGCCCTGAAAGCTATCGCCCATCCAGCAAGGTGTTTGAAGTGATACTCAAAAGAGCATTAAACGTTGATGCCGAATTGCCAATTTCGTTTTCGTGCAAGGGGTTCGACGACACATGCAATAACGAAAGTAACCTTAGACATCTGTTGGAAGCTAAATGATAGAGAATGTGTTGGAGCGTGTCTCATTGATATGGAGAAAGCCTTCGATACGATGTGGATAGATGGACTAGTTTTTAAACTCCTTCAGGATAAGTTCCCCAGATACCTTGTTGCCATGAAGTGCAATATGTTATACGGGAAATCGTTTGTTCTCACTGACGAAAATTTGACAACAATGCGCAAATTCAAGGTCTTGAATGGTCTACAGCAGGGAACAGTTACTACGCCTCTGCTCTTCTCAATATTCATTCGCAAGCTATTGAACAGCTTAGATTTTAACGCGATCATTGGTAGCGTTTGCTGATGATCTAATCATCTATATGGCAGATCGAAAAGCTACAATAGTTCAGAGCAATCTCCAAAAAATGTTCAATAATGTACAGCTGTATACTAACAATTGGCGAATGAAAATCAATCCGCAGAAATGCGAAACAATTTTGATTCGGACAACGCTGCAGGGGGTCAGTCAAGACCTGAAACGTAATTTGAAGGATTTCCACATCATGGCTGGCGAGGGTAGTTCCGAACGAATTCCACATAATTCCTGTGTCCAATACCTTGGTGTTCATCTCGATCAGTATCTGTTCTGTACTGAACATGTCAAAATCATGCTCAGTAAGGCACTAAAAGTAGTCATAGCCCTACGAAGACTCTTTCATTCCAAGTACATTAATCAAAAGGTCAAAATTATCTGTTACAAGACCCCGGTTAAACCAGTTTTGACATATGGATATCAGATCTGGTACAACCAGAGTGCTAGTACTATGGAAAAATTAAGAGTTTTCGAAAGGAAATGTCTTCGTGCATGTACTGGTTTGTACAGAAAGCCTGAGACGGATTGAATTGAAACTTCTTCGGAATCATATCGCAAGATCTGGAATTCACAGCCGTTCCACCCTACAGACGGGTATATTCCGACTTGCCTCGCTACTGGCTTCGTTCCTCCAGAACCATTCGTGTATTTGGACATGAATCGATATGTTTTTGATTCTGACGGCGTCCCAGTCATCAGGATAAGTTAAGATTAGATGCATGGGATAGGAATATTGTGATAGAATTTTCTAGTGTAAGAAAATTTTTTTTATTGAATTTTATGAGAATTAGGTTATAAAATATTAGGTGTAGGATCAAAGTTCTCTGTTGCGTTTGAATTATAAATAATTTTTGAATAGTGTATGTTGGTTTTTTCTCCTTCTTCCAATTAAGTCATAAAATATGTAATAATATTAATTAATTTGAATTCGCTATAGTTTTTTTGCTAAAATGTGTTGAATGATAACCTTAAAAATTTAGAGAGCCATTTGGGCCATTAAATTTTTGTATTGTTATTTGTTGGAATTTGCTTTATATTCTTTTAAAATTTATAACGATTAGTATTGAATAATGCGCTTTTCACATTGACTTCTCTAGTCGTGTTGACTTTAAATAAGAAAACAAAACAAGAGGTATCCAAGAAACGTTTAAGCAACAACAACGTGGTTGTGAATATTAATAATGTGTCGGAAATGGAGTCTTCAACTGATAACACTAGTGATACAGCATCCAAAAAATTTTCTTCGGGTGCATTTGATGACGGTAGTGCTCGCAACAGCAATATTAATATTTTGAAGATAATTTCCTTCTCTCAGGAGCCGAAGGCGAAGGTTCATCTTCTCAGGTTGAAAAAACATGTGTTTCTAATAATATAGATGATCAGATTCATGTCACTCGGAGCCATGTTTTACCAAATATATTGGAAACTGATAAATCACTACTACAGGGTGAATCTGAGCCTACAGAGAAAATTTATTTATTTATTTATTTTGCCAAGCAAGGCGTAATTACAAACGAAATACATATACATGAAATACAAAAAAAATACAAATTTAAATTAATCACTTATGATGAAGGGGTATTGAGGGTATTTAAAATTTGTTTCTTAAAATTGGATTTGGAGGTAGTTGTGAAGTAATGTATGCTAAGCTTGTTGCATGCTTCACAGCATCTGTTAAGCGGCTCGTTGCTAGCATAGTTGGTATGGTGCATACGCAAAGTTAGCATTGGTGTGTCTTGTGGCTCTTATAGGATCATTCAAGTGAATCTTGTCTGATAAGGATGAAGTTTGAATGTTAATCCTTATAACATCAAAAGGCACGTAGGGGGACAATGCAACTCTCCTGGAAGCCAGTCTAATCAGGTTGATTAGTTGAAGTCGAACCTAATAGGAACAATAGTTAGTGGAAAAAGGTAGGATCATACAAGGATCTAAGGGCGAAGAGCAAAAACTGTTTTTGCACTGACTCTAATCTACGGCTATGAATGTCGAATATGGGGTCCCAGACTGTGCAGCCGTATTCAAGAAGTGGACGGACAAGTGAGATATATATGAATTTAGTAGCCCAGATATTTCTGAAGTCTTTTGCTCTACATTTAATGAAACCTCGCATTTTTAAAGCTTTGATCAGGATTTCATTATAATGGAGGTTAAAGCAGAGTTTCGTGTCTAAGACTACGCCAAGGTCGACAACTCTCTCGACTCTTCTTAGTTGTGTGTCATTAATGTCATAATCATGAAAGAAGACGTTTTTTTTTCCTTGCAAAACTTATTATCTGGCATTTTTCTTTATTGAGAGCAAGCTGGTTTCTATCGCACCACTGAAGGAAAGCAGCTAATTTGGATTGGAGAAAAGATACATCAAATAAGGATTGTATGCACTGATAAAGCATGAGGTCATCAGCATAAAACAGGTATGGAATATCAGAGAGTCCTGTAGAAAGATCAGCGATGAAAATATTAAAGAGGAGTGGGCCAAGATGACTGCCTTGAGGTACTCCAGAGGTGACACTGAATTCACGAGACAACCGACCTTGAAACTTAACGAATTGTGTGCGGTCTTTCAAATATGACTGAATCCAGTTGAGCAGCGAACCATAGATGCCAAAAATGTGAAGTTTATTCACTAATATTTCATGGTTAACTCGATCGAAAGCTTTACTGAATTCTGTGTATATAGCATCTATCTGGTAGCCTTGCTCCATACTACAAAGAATATCCGACGTCAACTTAATTAGATTAGTGGTGCTAAGCTTATTTTTACGGAAGCCATGTTGCTGTTCATTCATATACGATTCGATAATGGGGGAAATTTCACTGCAAATAATTTTTCGAACAGTTTTGGCATAGTAGAAAGGATAACAATACCCTTATAGCCGCTTATCGCCTTTTTTGTGTATTGGTGTCATAAATGATGGTTTCCAAAGTTTGGGGAATATACCAGATGTTAATGATTTATTAAAAATAAAGAAGAGAGGTCTAACCAATTCATCTTTGCAGAGAGACAGAAAGCAAGGAGGGATAAGGTCCAGGTCCTTTAAGTGGATTAAGATCTTCAATAGCCTGAAGAGTTTCATCTTCAGAAATTGTAATGTTTCCAATTAAGGTCTTTATGACTATTTTCAACGACTCTAAATGAAGCAGAGTGACTGAATTAGAGTGAACATGCTGAAAATGATCAGCAAAGAATTCACAGATCTGCTCGGTACAAGATGAGACAGAGTGATTGTATGACATTAAAGAAGGATAACCAGATATTTTGCGCTTAACGTTAACAAAGTCGAAGAATTTTTTGGGATTGGTAATAGTTTCCTCTGCTATGATGTTAACGTAAGTTTGATAGGCCTCTTGCGATTTGATTTTGAATTAAAGTGCAAGTTCATTATACCTACTCTGAGTCTCATCGCTTACATATTTATCTTTTCTGAGGAACCTGTATAGTTTTTTTCTCTGGTTACGTAAATATCTTAGATCACTCCCCAGCCATGGTTCTGAAATCTTATCTTTTTTCTTGATTTTCGGTTCGAAAGATTCAACGGCGTCAAAGATTGTACGATAAAAGGTGGATAGAGCCGTATCCAAATCTAACGTTGACAGAGTACCGTTCCTGTCGCCACTGGATAGAAGACTATTAATGTTTCCGTAATTGCCATTGCGGAAGTCATATACAATAGTTCTATTCTATGATATAGAATTGAGAGTATCAGGAGTGGACAAATCAACAGAAAAAGCTGAGTGATGACTCGTGTTAGGAAACAGATTCTCATTGTCATCAGTTAAATTGGCCACTGCTTTGCCGTATGCATTAGAAAAAATAAAAAATGCAAATCGTTACTATAGAAGGTGCTCATTAAGTTGAAATCGTTACAATTAAGGAGATTCACCAGAAGGAGTCGACCGTCATCTTTGTCGATCACAAATTTTATATTAGGTCTATTAAAATCGCCAGTAATGATAATTTTATCGTCTTCATTTGTCATGGCAGTGACATTACTTATAATTTTACAGACATTGTCGTAGACAGTATCGTTCGATTTAGGGGGGGACATAAAACACGTCAATAAACAAATTAGATTTTTGCATTTTTATTTTGACCACTTTATGCTGGAATGAATTCTGTGGCGTGCAGTTAACTGGCTCGCTCATGAAGGAGCTATGTATGGCAATCAATACACCACCTCCTCGCGACTGGCAAGAGCTTATCAGATCTCTGTCATCTCTGTAAATTCTCCAGTTACTATCCAGAATTTCTTCATTGATGTGAGAATCCGTCAACCATGTTTCAGAATGGGTGATAGCATTAAAATGGCACAATTTTGCGTCAAGGAAAAACTTATTTAATTTACTGTGCATACCTACACAGTTGTGGTAAAATAATTTAAGGCTTTGCAGATTATAGGGGGCGAAAACATTTATTCTGATGTTCTCTAGTTCTTTGTAGTGAAAAAATATGGTTGGAGCTTACATGAGATGCGTATATTTCAAGATCTTTTTTAGCCTGATTTAGTGTTACACCTAACTCCCCATGGAATGAGAAATATACGAGCCTGAGAGCCTTAAGATCGATTGGAAGACCTTCCCTTTGAATTAAAATTTTCAGGCTGGTTTTTTTTACCGTCTATGCAGGTTGTATCTGGGGCCTTGTACATATAAGAAAGGTAAAGACAAATGGATTCGTAGATTTCGTTATCTCTGAGTCGAGACATAAGGTATCTTTTTTCCAGGTCAGCTCCTAACACCATAGCGGCCTTGACTGAAGGAGGCAGAAGAGGATCTAAGAATGGCTGGGTTAGGTTGCTTGAGGCAGGTGATATCGGTTGAGTAATAGACCCAGACGAAACAGTAATTAAGTCCTCTCCACGGATCAAATTCCTGTATCTACCCTGATCAGTGGATTTACGTACCAAGCAGGGACCAGCATCCAATCTTGTGCACAAGATGCCACAGAATCTGGAGCTGTTTCAGATTCGCCAGCACGTACACAAACGGAGTGTAATGTTGAGTCGGCCAAAGAACTCCGATTAACATTCGATTGTATAGGCAAGGGAGAAGTGGTTTTAGAGCTGGGATTGATGTGATTATTGATTGATGGGTTGCAGTTACTCTCTAAGATTTTACAATTATGCTTAAGGCTACTTATATTACCACTATTTTTAGACTCTGGGCCAGTAGTGTATTCGTTCCATTGTTTGAAAAGCATGCCATTTCAAGAACAGGCACCATTTTTCTTCTTGAAATTCTTAAATAGCCAGGCGTATCTTGTGGGAATAGATACCTCAAACTCACGTCGTCGCTGATGCCGGAAAGGAAGCACCCTAACCTTGCATGCATTGATAAGGAGGACATCTACTAACAACTTCTGAACTGAGAATGTTTTGTTGAATTTTCTTGAACCCTTAACAAAAAAGATGTTGTAGGCAGCTTGCTAGTTTGACTCTGAAAGTTTCTGTATTCTGCTATCTCACTCTTCATCGGACCAGAAGGTGCCAAATTTGTAGATGCGTCGTAGATTAAGTGGAGTAGAGGGCGTTGTGTTACTGTAGTGTGTAACCAATGAGTGAGAGTTCGTTGGCCTAGTGAGACTATTTTGTTGATCTTGCAGGTGATTGCTACACATCTTCTCGACATTATTTAGTTTTGATAACAGCTGAGACAAATTTTCTTGGTCTTTAGGTTTGATTAGTGATTAAGTCATTTTTACGAGGCTATTATGATGTTTTTCAAGCACTTTCTCAACTATATTTTGTAGAGACGAAGAATCTTTGCAGCAATCACTTTCCTTCGGGGAATAGCACGAGAAAGTCTCTTTGATTGAAGCGAGCTGTGAACTAAGCAAATCGAGCGATCTACACACTTTTTTGTTGCTTTCTATAATTCTGGCAGATAATTCGTCGAAACTGGAAGCCATTTCTACAAAACTGTCGTCATTAACTCGAGACTGCGTTTCTGTCGTGAAATTAGGCGGTCTTTTTCATCGTTGAGCTTATCAATCTAGACTATCAGTCTGTCGAATATGTTTTGCAGGGTAAGATCGAACCCTTGGCAATCCGAGCATATGAAGTGACCTGATGAAGTTAACGAGAACGATGTTGCCGACAGTGAAAATGGGCAGAACATAAACTCTCCTACTAATAATTCTAATGACGAATCAAATATTCAGTACACGTAAAAGGGGACTGTATGAAAAAGGGAAGAGTAGGTATGAAATATTAGTGAGTGAAAGAAAAAAGAGGAAATATGATACACTTGTGGAAAAACATGGTTTGAAGAACGGTTGTGGGGAGGAATGTCGAAAGAGGTGTACTCAAAATATATCTGAGGCCGGAAGAGAATTTCTTAATTCTGAGTTTTGGAAAATAACAGATGAAAAAGAAGGAAAGTCTTTCATATTGCATCACATATCATCAACTGCTGTAAAGCAAAGGATGACAGTTGTTGCTACTGATGTAGGCCAGGAGAGTTATCGAAGAAATAATTTATGTAATTATATGATCAAAAATGAAAATGGCACTTCACATAGTGTATGTAAAATATTTTTTTAACAACCCTTGGTTTCAATGGAAATAATGGGAAGGTTTTTGGTACAGCATTATTTTATGCAAAAAATTCTGTAGTGCCTGTGGCAGACATGAGATGTACAAAAGAGTCCCATAGCAAAATAGACGATGAAGTCATTTGCCAGCACATTTCAATATTCAATCCAACCATTTCGCATTACCGCAAGGAACATGCACCACGCCGCCTTTATCTGCCAAGTGATCTCTCATTAACCGCAATGCATAAATACTTTCTTAACAAAAATCCCAATTTTAAATGTTTTTATGAAAAATACCGGGCGGTGGCAAAGGAAAAGAATGTGTCACTTGCGAGAGTTACGAGGTGTTTAACTTACATAATAAAAGTCATACAAAGAACAACCTCGATGAAAATTTTGATGTGTGTATGATGTGGAGCAAACATATTGAGAGAGCAAACAAATCTCAAGCAAAATACAGAGAAAATGCCGCAAGAGATGTAGAAGTAGGAGAAATAGTGTATTGCGCAGATTTAGAAAAAGTTATAATGTTACCACGGCTTGAGATATTTAAAAGTGCAATTTTTACGAATCGTTGAACAGTGTACAACGAAAGTTTTGTTCCAGCTGGAAAGAAGAGAAACAGCAAGCCATTTGCAGCTCTCTGGCATGAAGCTTTGTTCAAACGAAACAAAGAAGAGTTGATCAGTACATTTTACCAGTTCTTTATTAGCAAGAGAGACGTTTTAAAAATTACGTTATGGCTCGAAAATTGCGAAAAACAAGAATTGCGCATTATTTTCATTTTTAATATATATTGTAAATCCCGATGAAATATGTACCAATGAAATTAATATGAAATACTTTGTGCCCGGCCATGCGCTTATGGCTGCCGACTCCTTTCATCACAGAGTGGAGGTTTCCACGAAAAAAATGGGCAAGAACCTTTATAATTTCTTAGATTTGGTACAAGCCATAAAAGGTGCTGCTCATAGAACCGTGGTCCTGCCAATGGAGCTACAGTATTTTTAAATCTGGGAAGATTTTTCCTCACAATACAAATTAAATCGTACAGAGCCGAGGCCATATTTACATGATATAGTTCAGAAAACCGTTCACAGAGGATCGTATAATATCACATATAAAAATGACTTTGATGGTCCACCATTTGATCTAAGTTTTTAACCGTCAAGATAGCAAAAAATGAAAAACTGCTGCCACCCAAAGGGTTCTTGGAATTTCTTCGCAGAAGGAAGCCAATATAATAAAAAAATTGTCTGAAATCATGAAAAATCGGTTGCAATTCTGGGACACTCTTCTAGTTTCAGATGAGAACTGAACAAAATTTATGTTTTTTTATTTGTATTCTACTTTACTTTTGGTTTTATTTCCAGTATAAATATGTATTATTTTCTGAAAAATTCTTTTAATATTCAACAAATGTAGCGTATTCTTCATTTATTACATTATTAATAAATCGTTTCTAGATAATTTTTTATTTATTATTCCATGTGGTAAGAAACAGAATCGAAAGTTATCTATTAATTAATCGCTAGCCAATAAGCCGTATCTCAGTTTAAAACTAAAATAGTAGTTTATGTAAGACAAGTTAATTACCATGTCATTGTCGTCTCAATCTTCATTGTATTTACCCAAAAAAAAACATAAAAAAATTTGAGTTTATTGATTTTTTTTCGCATTCGTGCCATTCGCTTGGCATCCGGGTTGACCCCGCAAAGTCCCAAAGACGTGCAGTCTTGAACATTGATCCCGTCCCACTCCAATCGGAGTAGATTCACTACGCTTCAGCCAGGTAGGTCCTGAAGCGCCCGGGGGTTGTTACAGGTGAGCATTGAGGTTTCTTAGTTTTGCTCACCCCGGACGCTATCATACGCGATTTTGCAGAGTTTAAGCCTACGCACTACTGAGCCGCACTTGATTAAGTTTTGTGATAATGTCATATTGTAGCTAAAGGCAAGAAATTTTAACTTTCATTGGAAAATTACTAATTGTAATATTACTAAAAAAAGCCAGATAGCATTTGTTGCCTTTCAACGTCATGTAATTGAACTTAGGTAACTAGGTCGCTTCGGATTCACACGCCACATTATGAATAACGCTAACAGTAACAAGCGCCGAAAGTACCACGGACTACCTCGAGTTCGGTTTATATTTAAATCATCTGGAGGAAACTGAAAAGGTTCATTTGTGCATTTATGCACGAAGCTTACCAACAAAATGAATTCTACGTCCAGTACTCGTTGCATGTGGACGTGTTTTTAATAATCGCTCGTGTCATTAATTTTAAAAATTTATTAATTTTTCACAAAAGTCAGTTTAAAAAAATTAAATTAATTTTTTATAAGTCAGTCAAAAGCAATTTTTGATTTCATCGGAAAGAGCATTTATCGTCGAAGTGATCGACCTACGGAATCATATCGGATATTATCTGACTTCAATAAATCAACAAAAGCAAATAAGCCAAAGACTAACACGGGACTGCTGTATGGAGGAGCCCGAAGGCTTCCCTCCGTCGGGGGGTCCCGGGGAGAGTAGCAATTCGAAATTGGAGGCAAGCGTCAATAAAAGAAGACACACGAGTAACCAGGACTCCGCAGATGGCGGGTGTAAAACTCAAGTAGTCGAAGACAAACAAGAAGTGAGTCGACTTCAAGCTGAAATTCAGGAATTGAGACTACGACTAAAAATGTTCGTAGATATGTACAAGAGAGGGAAAAAAAACTCAAGATGCAAAACCGGTAAGGCCAATAAATATCGAAACTAAGGCGAAGAACGCTGTGAAACAAGTTAGCTCAGAAGAAATACTAAATGCTAGAGGCGCTAACGACACCCAAAACCACTCTGTAGCGCTAGACGGACTCAAACAAGAAGTGGACAATGACGAAGGTATTGAAGGTAATGTTAATCAAGAAAACAATGATAATTTTATCCTTTACTCAAAAAATAAAAATAAGGAGAGGAAACCAGCCCGCCAATTAATGCGTTCGGTCAAAGCGGCAAGGATATGGTTTGGCTATTGGCAGCCGAAAATAAATTAACTTATTTCGAGATTAAAAGAATCAATGCCGAAACATTAACAATCGGAACGAAATCACTGGTTGATTTCAAATCAGCTAAAAATGCACTAAATTCTGGGGAGTTTCCACACTTCACCTATACGCTGAAAAGTGAGAAGAACTAGACCTTTCTGTTGAAGGGCTTGGACTGCGGAGAAGATACCGTCGATCTTCTTTAGGTGCTCAAGGAGACAGCACCAGAAATTGAATTTATTTCCGTTGAAAAATTCGCGACAAGAAGGCCGGAGGCAGAAAAAAAAATTTGACACTTTATTTGGTGTAGATTTCAAATAAGAGCAGTCCAAGTGCTCTTCAACAAATAAAGTACTTGAGCTTCCGAGTGGTGAGGTGGGAACGCCTCCAGAAAAGAGAAGTCAACCAGTGTTACCGGTGTAAACGATTCCACATTCGGCTGCCAACTGCGCCATGAATTATCGATGCGTCAAATTCCAGGACGTTCATGCTCCCGGTGAGTGCAAATCGGCTCAGACAGAGCCAAAAGAGAAATTATGCGGTGTTGACTGCTGTGTTTTTGGTCGCCCGGCATCATATCGAGGATGCTCCCGATATCAAGATGCGAGAGTAAAATTTTTCCCAAAGCAAACACAACTACACCGGAGTGTCTTAGCTTCGAACTTCGTCAAGCGCGGAGTATCATTTGCACTCACCGGTAGAGGACCAGCAGAAAATGCGGTAAAAAATGTCAAGAATGTAAGTGACGATAATGAGCTGCTTCTCAAAATTTACCAGCAACTAGATATTTTATCGGAGAGAATCGATGAACAAGATACGAAAATTAATCTTGTCTTTCAGTGTTTAGGGCTTTCAAATGCCTCAAAATAATTTGTCATCCACCCACATTTCCATAGTTAGGACTCATCTCATCTCAATCAACGTCGATTCCATTGTTACTATACATCGACGTGGTTATCTCCTTGAGTTCATTGTTAAGCGAAAGCCTGACATCATGCTTCTCACTAAAACCCACCTCAGTTCATGGCAGTCCATGAAATTCAAGGACTTTGAATTCGCAAGCAACGAGAGGGTAAACGGTGGTGGAGGAGGTGTTACCGGGATATTGGTGAGAAGACCCCATTGTTTCCAAAATATTGAAAAAGTCAAATTCAAAAGCTATGAATCTCTTGAAGTGTCCGTTATCAAAATCTCACTGCCAGGTGGGGATAACCTCTTCGTTATCTCTGCCTATGCAACTGGCCGAAGTGTTCTCAAGTTCAAGGAGGAACTCAATTCCTTGTTTGAAATACTCGAACTGAACAGGCTGCATAGTTATTATATTCTTGCTGGTGACATGAATGCCAAGCATACATCATGTCTGAGCGCCACCAATAATCCAAGAGGTGTATTCCTGAAATCGTGGATAACAGAGAGCCAAATTAAAATCAGGTGCAATCTATATGGGTCGGAGTTTCCAACGTACCCTAGAGCAAATTCATATTTGGACCTCTACATTGCTGACGCAAGATTTGAATTCAGCTTCAATAGCCCTCAACGGAAACTGCAGGAGCTTCCTTACGATAGCGAGCATAACGCAATCGTAATGGAAATCAATCATCAAAGGGATGATTTCTTCCTCATTCCAGTTCAACATGAAAATCATCGGTTGAATTTAAAAAAAAAAGACTGGAGAAAGTTTGCGAATTTTAATCGGAACTACCAGAAGCAATGTCTTCCTTCTGATGATGGCAACACTTGTTCAATGGTTCCTAATGAAGTTAGAGAAGCTGACGTTGGAAACGATTGAGAATGTAGTTCAAAAGATTAAACATCCACACAATATGGAAGGATATGAAACCCAATCATTACAATATTGAAAAGATTGAAAATCTTTCTTCTCACACGTGCCAACAATATTTATTGGCGATTTTTGAGCTACAACCATTCTTCGTTGGCTTTGTTGAAATTACATCTGAAGAATGTCCGGAACTTAATCCGTTCATACTTTAGAAGTAAGGTCAGCAAACAATGGGTGGAAAAACTGAGGGGTATTAGTCCACAGGACCCAGATGGCGTTTTTGCGGAAGTGAATATTATTTTCCGCAAGAAGTCTCGATTGAATTTTGAAGTCACTAGTGATGAGATAAATCTTCTCGATAGGGCTGGTATTGAAATTGGTAGTACGACTCCGGATAGAAATGGTAACAGGATTATGTATGATAGTTTGCATAAACTAGCGCTGATTGGAACACATTTTGAATTGGTTCATCTACCAAACCCTGAGAGAGGGAATCAAATATTTTTAAGAGGTCATCGAAGCAAAAGTTTCTAACTTCAAATCAAGCCTGGACGGAGAACCAGTTCTTGATTTCAATGAAACTGTAACGCCTGACCTCATACCGAGCTTGAATCTTATTGATTGTTTTGTCAGCTCTGAACACTTGCGTTTCATATTTGGCAAGATAAGAAGAAGACACAAGACTTCAAAAAGGACAGACAATTGATAAGAAAGAACAAGAAGCAGTCACAAGAGAAACTAAAAAATGGCATGAAATTTTGAGCAGAATGTTCGATATTATACAATTTCTTGCAAAACAAAATTTGGCATTACGCAGCCACAGAGAAGATGAGGCAGTGCTAACAGAGGAAATTTTTTGGAATAAGTGGATTTGCTGGCTAAGTAAGATCCTGTTCTCCGAGAGCATTTGGTTAGAATCAAAATGTGCAAAATATTTCGCTAACTTATATGTCACCAGAAATTCAAAACGAGTTGATTGAAATTCTGGGAAGTAAAGTTCGTCAAAACATAGCTCGTGTACAGAAGGCTAAATATTATTCAATAATTTTTGACAGCACTCCAGATATTTTGCATAAAGATCAAACGAGTCATGTCTTACTATGTGTGGTTATTGAAAATCAGGAGGTTCGAGTAAAGGAATCTTTTTTTGGATTTCATCGAGACCAAAAACAAAACTGCTACAGAAATGAATGAACAAAAGTGCAGTGAAATGATTTTGAAGAATCTTATGGCTGACGGACTTGACGTTATGAACCGTAGAGGACAAGTGTATCATAATGCTGCGACGAAGGCTGGAAGGCACACAGGTGTACAATAGAGGATAAAAGACTTCAATCCTAATGCAGAATTTGTGCCATGCTCAAATCACTCATTAAACCTGGTTTGTATGCATGCAGCTTCAGTGGAGGTAAATTCCGTAACTTTCTTGGGCACGCTAGAGCGCTGCTATGCTTTTTTTCTATATCCACACATCGGTGGGAAGTTTTGATTGCGACTACAGGTAAAAGATTGCAGAGAATTCAGGACACACGCTGGAGTGCTAGAGGTGATGCTGTTTCTTCAAAGAAACATTGATTGCACTTGAAAATCTAACCAAAGCTGAGGAAAGTTTTAATACAAGAATAGACGCAGGAAGCTTGTTGGTGGCAATGCAATCATTTTTAAGTTTTTTGGGTCTCTGGCAGCTAGTCCTACGTAAAGTCAATGATGCTCAATGCTATTTACAAACCGAGGGACTGAAAATACTTGAGTGTGCTCAAAAAATACATGCATTGCAGATTTATTTGTGGACGTGGCTTTAACACACGCCAAAACTTTGTGTGAAGATAACTTGAGACCTCGAAGACGAATTAAGAAGAGTCCGATAATTTGTGATGAAAGTAAAGACGCTGGGTTATTGTATGAAGACAAACTGAGGCGAACCATATTTTCTTCGATAGACAGAGTTGCTGCTGAAATCCGAGAAAGGTTTCAACGGCTTAAAACTTTGGCACAAAAATATGATTTCTTAAGACCTACAGTAATATTAGGCGTCGACAAACTCAACCTGAATGAAGCTCTTCAACGTGTTAACAGAGAAGAACTCAAAATTGAACGAGTACGTCTTCGGTCTTTCGTAGCTGCAGCTGGCCCAGATTGCAAAACTACGTTGATTCAGTCTGGTGCTTTAGGCTTGTTAAAATATATCGGTGAGTTTAAGCTTGAAGATGTTTTACCAAATATTGTTATAATGTTGAGAATTTTCTTAACAATGGCCATGAGTAATGCCAGTTGTTAGAGAAGCTTCTCGGAACTTAAACTCGTAAAAAACTATTTGAGATCAACAATGCCTACACTAAGATTAACTAATTAAGCTATCCTGGCAATCGAGCGTGATATAGAAATCGACGTTGGAAGTTGCATAAAAGATTTTGCTTTTGAAAAAAACAAGAAAAGCTAATTTTTGAATGATTAAAATGATTTAAAAATGCTTTCTCGACTTTTAATTGATTTTCTGGTCTTATGATGAAACATCTCCTCTTCTCTTTTAATTCTTCGCATGTGGAAGAGGGAAATGATTCACGACTAATTTTCCTTAGTGAGAAAAGAAAACATTGGCACCGGAACATTAGTGTTAATTTATTTCGGTGTTTCACATTACAGTTGCCTTGGTGTTTTTAACCGATTCTGCAGCGACATTTTTCAAATTCACTATTTTATTATTTATTCAGCTCCAATTGCAATATATCCCAATAGAAGTTTACGCATGAAAGTTAGAAAAAAACTAGATAATCAAAATAAAAGCATCTTTATAAAAGCGAATAATTTCATAATTACAAGGTATTTATGTTTGCCTCTCAATCCATTAAGTAAAATAAGAGCTCTTAATGAGAATTTTCAAATTTAATTTAAGATTTAACTTGAAGCTTATGCTTATTTTCTGCCATACGTCATGGTGTTGTACGTAGGAGGCTAGCCGCGAATGCGACAGGTGCTAGGTTCGAACCCCGGTGTAACAAGTTTTCGATGTCAGTATCTGTTGACGGAATGCCAGCTCACTCAGCTGTGATGGGTACTGAGTAAAATTAGGTCATAATCACACGGTCAAGCGTGATGCCGGCCACATCACCTTCCAAGTACCATTATGCTCATAAAATGAGATGCTCGACCTCGTCTCAACGCCCAGGTTCAATTTGGACTCTATCGCGATTATTATTATTTATCATGCTTATTTTCTAGAGATGAGTTTCTTCTGTTTTTTTGGTATGTTCAAGTGTTTATTAAATGTAGCATTCTTTCACGAGCTAAAGGAGCGTTATTCTCTTACTCTGTTAATGTCATGTTTTCAATAACTTTATTATTTTGCTGACAAATAAAAGCTTATCACTAAATTATTTGTAGTTGGTATAATTCCTCATATGATTTTGCATTAAGGATACGTTTAACGGACGGCAGAAGGATTATCTAGTTTTGAAAAAGCTCTGAATACAAATCTGTCTTCTAAAAAGGAGGGCAGCAAGTCCTCGGGCGTCAAAAACTCACGCTACGCCACTGCAGTGTGGACAAAAAAAGCGAATTTCAAACTCAAAACATCTCGGGTACAAATATTTTTACTTATTTTATAACACAACTGGTGCTGGTCATATCAACTTCTAACGTATCTTTGTAGTATGGCAATAAGATTCATAATCAAACTCATCGCCAAGGTTCAAGTTTGGCTATTGCGCCATGATTATTGTATAGGTACAGTAAGACTGCTAATATAACCAACAGCAGCAAATGTTGAATTCCTATATGTATTGCAATATTTTAGCGCATGTAACTATAGTTTTGAATGATGTAAAATCGCATCTTTATACTCGTAAATATTACTGAGGAAATAGGTTTAAGTCTTATACAGAACTATTTAAAATCTTATACAGGAAGCAGAGCTATCGATATACGAGTACTGTAAAGTTTAATACTTCTGAATAAAAGAGAAGAATAAAAGCTTCATATAATTGTATAATGGTTTGCAGTCAAAACATAGTTATGACGGCTAAAATATCCTTCGCAGCGTGTATGTTCAATTTATTTTACTACTTTTTACCAGCTAGTCCTTAAGAAGCAAATGATGCGATTCTATCTTATCGATGTAACAACATTCTGCAAATATATTTTAATAAGGACAGCTCATTGTCGATATCGGTGGAAGAATTTCCGCAGGAACGCACAACGCAACGACACGTTGTTAATAATTCTTTTGCCTATCTTTATCCTAATCAATCGAACGGACAACCAGTAGAAAATTTTCTTACAAGGCATTCTCGTAGTCAAACTTCGTACCATACAGCACACAATACGCGTATCTTCCACCTCTCCAAGACCGTTGTGACATCCGAACAGCAAAAGATATTTTTCGTATGTCTACAGAAGTTTCTAAGAAGTATCCAACGAAATGGAAAATCCGACATAAAAGTACACAACAGGATCAAGAGTTACAGCGTGTTGAAGTAAGGCTATGAAAAGCGTAATGAAGAAGTGCACCAATGCGTGTTCTTATTATTTTTAAATAAAACAGAAATGATATTTTTCCTTCTATCTCACTGGACTTGTTCTAACAATTTTTCACTTTCCTTCTTCCTGACTAGTTATAAAGTTGGCCTGAAATCCTCATTATAAAATTTATGATTAAAAATATTTTTGTGACATCCTTATATGTAAGATAATTAAACTAGCAAAAAGCATGTTAAATAAATCAAATTCTTTGATGCTCTTCACTTTTCCAAGAATATTGCAAATTCAGAATTGGCCTTTCCTCCTAGAACCATGCATTATTGTTACAACTTGGTCGTTTCTCCATATGGTTATGGTAGTTGTTACTTTACTGATCATTGTATTTTTATTATGGAATTCCAGTTTTCCATGCTTTCATCTTTATTCCGTTGAAGTATCTGCGAACGAGGCAAGTGAAGCACATGGTCAGACATTTGGGCTGGAAAAACGTGTCGAAGGATGTCGTTACACAGATCCTATACTCGTACAGAGTCACCACGAGAATTCATTTTATTTGGTTAAAGCGAAACCCTTGCAAGTCACGATTTCACGTTTTTGGTAGTTCTACGGTGGCAGACATTCTAGATATTCAAAGGAGACAGCTACAATTTGGACTTACGACTAATTTTTAATGATCATTGTAGAATCGAATAGGTTGTGTTTTTTTTTGGTTTTATTTATGGTCAGAAATTTATATTGTTTCAAGTCTTAGGGTGAGCTTACACGGATATATCTTAAAAACAAGTTGGGTAGACAGACCTATGCTCATGTCAGAAGGGTTTCGTACTTAACTTACAAAATGCAGTAACCAGCAACGAATAAAATCATGAAACATGTCAAAGACGATTTTATTCGAGAAAGTGTGAAATTCGAGGTTCATACTATTATTAACAAAGTTCAACGCATCTTGACTTCTGAGGTATTTGTTATAGTTATACCCATAAATATCTCCTTTGATAATTTTTTCAGATTTTTTAAGATCACGGGTGTCCATTCGCGAGGGACGAAACACATTTTTCATGTATTTCCCCCCCTGTGCCCCAACTGAAGCAAAAACGGTCAGTTTAAGAACTGTTTTGAAAAGCTCTCATAGAGAACTTTCAATTGATACTCATATCGGCTACCTTTCATGAAATTTTTTTTCAGGGGCCACTCTTCTGTACTGTAATCATCGATTCATGGCCTATTTTTTCGAATCCTAGAATGGTTACAAAGCCCTTTTGCTAGGAGCTCTCTCCTGCCTCTTCGACTTGTTTCAATTGTTTGTACTCATCTTCATGATATCTATCACTCCTGAAATTTTCATGCAAATTCTAGCAAAGCTGTAGTGTCTAAGTCGGTAAAAAGCGCATATGGCTCCATAGCCATATGTTTCCATAGTAATACAGGGCATATTGCTCCATAGTAATACAGGAAAATTCAAATCGCTATAACTTCGGTGAATACCATTCGATCTTTATGTAACTTTCAGAAAAGATCAATCTTATAAATAGTCATCTGTTTACTAAATTTTATTGAATTTAAGGGTACCATTTATATTTTATTCAAGAAAACATAAAATCGATAAATCATACTATTACTAACAAAGTTGAGTGAATTTCGACTTCCCATGTATTTGTTGTTATTGTACTCACAAAGGCCTACATTCATGGTTTTTTTCAGATTTTTCGGATGGAAGGTGTCCAATCGCGAGGGGGGGGTACGCGAAAAGTTCGTACATTTCCCCTTCCCCCCTCGGTACTTATAAGGCAATTTTAAAACTTGTTTTGAAAAGATCTCATTGAGACCTTTCCAACGACACCCTACTCGACTAGCAATGGTGAAATTTTTTTTTTGAGGGGTCACCTCCCTATATGGGGAGACCCCCCTTAAACGCCTTTGAAAAATTTTTCCACCCTTGAACTTTCAAGAGGTCACCACTTCTGACCTTTCTACAAAGTTTCATGGCTGTAGCCTCTATAGTTTCGGAGAAAAAGTGCTGTGACATACAGACGGACGGACGGACGGACGGACAGACGGACACAGGTCGTGATTGCAATAGGGTTTTGTATTTTAGTACAAAACACTAATAATGAGCAAAGCTAAATCAGGTTACATGAGGAATAGGAGGAGCGAGTTATTTCTTATTTAATTTTATATTTATTGAATTAACAATAAAACGCTGCAGTGAAATCAATCAGGCTCTTTCACTTTCTGATCGACACTTAGGTGTCGACTCAGCGTAGAGTTTCCGTGCAAATGCTAATGTGCTACACCGCTTTTGCTCTCTCTCTCTCTCTCTCTCTTCTAGAGTAAGCCAGTGAATATAAGTTTTCCGACTGTCCGAATTAGTTAACCATTAAAATTCCTGATAAGGTTAAGTATTCGTATGACTTAGACGGAGAAATCCAAGATATGGTTCGGGTTTCCGACTTATCCACCTTATAGTGTATCTGACTCTCAGTCTGTGACCCACAGTAAGGTTTCTCAGGAACTGCAGAAGCTAGAATCAATAAACCCTAAATAATGCTCAAAAATGGCGGTCTTTTGTATGTTTCAGATTAAAATATTCTTCCAAATAGATTCAAAATGTCTCACTAGATAAGCACATCCCTAAAAAAATATGTTTACACCAAATATAAAAATAGATTTTCGTATCAAAACTGAGAGCTAATTTTTTATTTATGGTAAGAAGCGAAAGAACACAAAAAATGTGTGCCTCATGTGCATTTGGACACAATCTAATCATTGTTATACTACGTTCACTACAGCCTAACTTATCAAATTTGGGAAACATAATTTTTAAATCTGTCAGATTCGAGTGTTCATACCAAGTTGGGATGATTTCGTCTGACATTTCTATTGCATTTGATTTGTCAAAGCTGGTATTCCTATCCCAGACGCCCTAAAGATTGCATCCCTTCTTCGACTACAGATATTTTTTGGTGATGTTTTTACCCGCCATACTCACGTTTCATAAAACTTAGTTTTGATGAAGTTAAATCCGAAGACATCGTGTCTATCAGACCAATATTAGTGTTTCTTAAGTGCTTTCACACAAGTACTAATAGTGACAGTTGAATACTCTCATTCATTTTATGAATTTATAGTAATAGGGCAGTCGCCTAGGCAAACTGCTCGAAAGACCTTTGCGGAGGAAATCCCATTTCCCACACTAAACCCCGCCACTACCACCGCTACCATTGACAGAAAAATTTTTCCCAAAGAAACAATTGAAAAATTAAATAAAATCTCCAAAAAAAATCATAACGGCAACCCCTTTGCGACACAAATTAGCAAAGCCATTGCGTTTTATCTCGACGAAAAAAACCTCCATTACTGTCTTGAGAGGCTCGTCGAGATAAGCGGAAGATGGTGAAGCGGGACTCGGACGTAAAACGACGAGGAGATAGTTGTCGCGTGAGTGGCAGTTTGAATCTTTCGCGCATATTATACGGTCGATACGAATAAAATTTGAAGTGAATGCTCGTATTCATCCAGAAAACGTTTTCCTTTGTCGACTTTGAGAAATAGTTAACCATGGCTCATTTCCCTACGTTAAAATTTTATGTTTTATTAAGTTTGCAACTGAAAATTTATTTTGATTGTAATTAGTCAGTGGCATTGAATTTAACGAAAGTTATTTTTTGAAAATTATTTTTTGTTGTTTGAAATTCCATATCAACAACGAGTGATGAAAAGTGAGAAGAGGGCAAGTCGGAAAAATTAAATTAAGTTGGAGGAATCCTGATTGTGTGACTATGAATTGAAAATTGCTCGTGTCAGAATTGTTCAGCTTCCATAAATTGCGAACAAATTCGTGACTTCCTATTCACCGGGCTCAGCTGGTAAATTAAAGTTTGAATAAATCCACTGTATGGGCTTTGATATAATCTAATCTAATCAGGGTCTGAATAATAAGTAACCGGACTGACCTTTATTGGCAAAATATGTACAATTTTTCTTTAGAAATCTTCAAAGTAGTCCCCATTGGAGTCGATAACATGCTGATAACGGATTTTCCAATCCCCGAACGCTCCCTGGAAGTCGACAACCTCGATGCTGTCTAGAGCCCTCGTCGTAGCACGTTGAACGTTTTCCAGAGTCCCAAACCGCGTCCCCTTAAGGTGTCTCTTGATCTTGAAGAAGTCCGCTGGTGCCATATCTGGACTGTAAGGAGGCTGTGGCAACGTTGCCCTCGACTGTTTAGCCAACTGCTCGGTGACGAGCAGGCAGGTGTGCAACGGAGCATTGTCGTGATGGAGGATCCACGAATCGGCAGTCGGACTCGGCAAACCCGGGCGGTTAGTCGACGGAGCACCTCTCTGTAGTACTGGCCGTTTACAGTTTGGCCGGGTGGCACAAACTCTTTGTGAACAATGCCTTTCACGTCAAAGAAAGCAATGAGTATTGACTTCACCTTCGATTTGCTCATGCGCGCTTTTTTCGGTCATGGTGACGCTGGTATGTGCCACTCCGAACTCTGCCGCTTCGTCTCAGGATCGTAATCAAAAACCCACGTCTCGTCTCCTGTAATAACGTGGTTAAAAAACTCTGGTTCGATTGCTCGATCGTACGCTCCATTTTCACTCCGACGACGTTACTGAACACGCACTCCGCTCTCGCTCGATGCTATCTTTCCAAGGGCTTGGAGGGAACTGCAGCAGCTCGGTTCCCTCTACCTAGACCCCCACCACCACTACAGCACCAGATACCGGTTAGCAGACGCTTGGACGGCGCCGGCAGGCTCAGTCCGGTTACTTATTATAAAGTCCCTGTATAATTCAATGCCTTGGTCGACTCTGTATGAGTTACCAATCCGAATTCCGGATTGCCGGAGCTTTGACTACACCACATTCGAGCATTCAAACTTAACAGTATCCCTGCCTACGCGTGCATAGAAAACAAGATCAAATGTTTACAAGGAAATCGATAACCTTTTCTCCCTTGCAAGATGGTTAAAAGATAGTGACTTCAATTAAGAATTAAAATTTAATTCTTGAAATCAATTGATGTGAATTATGTCGTGGATTAGTTTTGTACCCCTCAACATTAATATTAGCTGAACAAAAAAGTTTATCAATTATGTGTAAACTGTACACACATTTTGTATTGTGTATGGAACCTATATCGGTGGATGTGCAGATAAGTGAATAAGTTTTCCATTTATTAGTGAATTAATTATATATACGAGCAACAATCTGAGAGCTTATATACCGACTCCTTTATAATTACAAAAGAAAAAAAGGTGGCACGGATAAAGTTATCAAATACTGCGAACCCGGACGTACATTTCGGTAAGGATTCAATTCGTCTAATTAAGCGTTGCATGAAACCCGGTCGCGGAATATTTCGGGAAATTGCTATTGCTACCGCCATTGGATTTTGTTTAATGGGATTTATTGGTTTCCTTGTAAAACTAACTCACATCACAATCCTTAATATTATTGTTGGATTATAAATTTAAAAAAAAAACAAAAATCAGAAAATTTTAACGTTTATAGGCCTTTCCCGCTCCATCAACGAGTGCTCGTCGGAGGAGGATTGGGTGAGTACCCCTTACAGTTGTTATAAAACATTTGAAAAATTTTGTTTTTATATACTTGCATTGAATGATTACTAGCAATGCTTGTTTGAATACCCTTTAAAGTTGTTATAAACTTCAAACATTTGAAAATTATCTAGAATTATTATTAGCAATGTTTGTTTGAGTACTCTTTTATATTTATTATAAATTAAAAAAAAACAACATTTTTTAAATGAACATAATTTATCAAATTGTAGAAAAAAAAATTGTATTTCTCATAAGAAAAGTTAACAGTCCTATAGAAAGTGCGGGAAGACGAGGAAATTTCAAACATTTGAATAAAATGGGATAACGTCAATTAATATTATCTAAATGTTATGGTACTATTATATATTATCGGTAGTATAATTTTGAGCCGCACTTTCGGTCTTTCCATATATCTGAAAGCCTGATCAGGTATGGGTCCACTCATGAGCTAGCCATCGGGTGAGCTCATCCTTTCCCTTTGCGTTATAGGTGATCTGGTAAGGTAGAGTGGCCTTCCGCTTGAGTTTCCTATTTATGCTAAAGTGCTATGTGATTCCATCATATAAGACTTTAACATAATTTTGAAACTTTCATATTTTTTATTTAACGGAAAAATTCATGCGATTTATGTTTGTATGAGTTTTTCATTTAAATGGAAGATATATGGCCACGTCTACAATGGATCTTGATCCGTATATGAGGATACGAGGTGGCATCACTTCCACCTTGATGCCCCACTCTTATTTGGGTGTCGTAAGTACACATGGTAAAGACGAGATCCTCTCAAATCTCACCCGCGTTCGCTAGGCCCAGTCTGTCGTTTTGCTTTGGCAATTCATCCCTTCAGTAGGTTATCTCGAACCGTCGAACTGAGCCCTACGGCCACTTAATTCGTGAATGCGAAGTTTTTTTTGTATTGGCCCCTTATGCTGGGAATTTAGGCATTTAGGCGTCCTCAGACAAGGCCGATTCCGGCGAACACCTTTTTGGGTATCCGTTGGTCGTCTATACGATTCATGTATCCAGCCCATTGCAGCTTCCGCAGCCTTGCAATCGTTGAGACCTCCGGCTCGTCAAAAATTTCATGCAACTCATGATTGTATCGAATTCACCATTGGTCCCCGTCTAGCTTTGCACCAATTATTCGCGTCAAGACCCGTCGCTAAAATATTTTATTTACGAGCTGTATTCTTCGGCGTATTTCGCCTCTTTCATGACCCGTCTTCATTATTTTGGCACCTAAATACACAAATCTGCCAAAATTCTCGATTCTGTACTGGCCATGTGTAATATTTTGTGTATTTGAGGTATTTTTCCTCGACTGCGTCATGAACTTTGTTTTATGTTCATTGATTTGTAGCCCTACGAGAATAGTTTTGCTTCGCTGTCGAGTTTCAGGAAAAGTTCTATGGTATTTGGTAATGACCGTGATAAAATGTTGATATCGTCCGCATAGGCTACTACCTGGCTCGACTTGTATAGTACTGTACCTCGTGTATCGACAGGTGACTTCCTTATAACGTACTCCAGAGCCAAATTGAATAGCACTGAGGCCAGCCAATCTCCTTGCTTTAGTGCGATATTTGTGTCAAAGGGATCGGTGAGTTGATTATTGATGTGGACTTGGGAGGTCGTCGACGTCATTGTCATTTTGGTAAGATGGACTACTTTGGCTGGGATTTAAAAGCAAAAATTTACTTGGTACAGTACGTGATGATCAATACTGTCGTATGTTTGCTTAAAGTCAATGAAATTTTGGTGTAAGTCTATGTTGAACTCCCAGCATTTTTCAAGTACCTCCTGACAGTGACAGGGATCTATTATCGATCTACCTGCTCTAAAACCACCTTGATACTCCCCAATAACACTGTTGGCGTATTATCCGATTTAAATTTTTAAGATTTTTGAAAATATTTTGTACGCTGTATATAATAGTGATATGCCTCTACAATTTTCGCACTGGAGCTTGTCACCTTTGCTGCGGGTAGGGAATATGGAATAGATGGAAAGCTTTATGAACACTGCTGCCACCATATTTGATAAGATCCACTGGAATCTCATGGATGACCGGCGCTTTATTATTCTTTTGGGCTTTGATGATGGAACACACTTCAACCAGAGTTGGTGGGGCCAATGGAGGCTCTCCGCAAACATCTTAAGACTCCAATATTCTGAAGCTGCGGGAAGATTGAGGAAGTTCTTGAAATATGATAACGATCTTTCCTTAATCCTTGTTTTATCAGCGATGATGATGTCGTCAAGACAGAGCGTGGTTTTGGGCTGATAAACACGTTTCAGGCTTTTCACTACTTTGTATGCTTGTCTTGTGTTGTTGCTCACTAAACTTACATTCTCAATTGGTCGTCATAGTTGTTTCTTTTCTTAATTCTAATTATCTTATTCGCTACTCTTTTGAGATTTTCATGGTGTTCTCTCTTCGTTCTGGTTTTCCTACCTACGTGTTCTTTCTACACCTGATTTTTTTCTCTAACGCATTCTGGCACTCATCATCGAACCAATCATTTCTCTCGCACCGGGCTTGATGCCCGATCATCTGTTCACTTCCATCTTGAGCTCGTTCCTTGTCTTTCACGAGGAGTCTGATATGGTGAGAGCCAGCTGGTTGTCGAAGTTCTCCATGAAATTCTTGGCCACAGACGCCGTTTGGAGCCTTTCGGTGTCAAATTTTTGTAGTGGGCTAGTCTTTGCCGAATATGAATTTGACATACGACATCGATAGGTTAATTCAATCTAGTAATGATCTGAGTTACAATTAGCTCCTCAGTATGTACGGACGTCAAGTATGCTCGAGGATCGATCTGATTTTGTGTGTTACTATCCGGTGATACCCAGGTAATTTTGTGAATGCGTCGATGTGGGAAGCAAATCAAACGTATGACTAGATTTTTGCTACATGCAAAGTCAATCAGGCGCTGACCATTGTTATTTTTTCCATCGTGGAGGCTTTATCCTCCAGTCGTTCCCAGATGAGATATCTCATTGCCAACCTTAGCGTTAAAATCACCCAGAATTATTTTTATGTCGTTTGTAGGCAATGAGTCGATTATTCTTTTTAGGTGATTGTAGAACATTTCCTTCGTTTCCTCGTCCTTTTCTTCAGTCGGGGTGTGAACATTTATCAGCCAGAAGAATTTCGCATTTATACGGATGGCACACAACCGTTCGTTTATTACCTTGAAATCAATAACGTGCGATTTGAACTCCCTATCCACAATAAAGGCCACTCCAAAATCTCGTTTTCCAGTAGGCTTCCTACTTTTGAATATTGTGTGTGATCTCGTGTCATTACCAGTCCAGTTCGTTTCCTGGATAGCCAGTATTTTCAATTTATATTGACTGGCCTGTTTTAAAAGGTCTTTAACAGCGCCAGGGTAATTGAATGATCTGACATTCCAGGATCCAATGCTATAGTCCTTTTTCTGATCGCAGGGTCGTTGCCGTGAATCCAATCCATTCCGAGGCTGCAGTTTTCGAAACATTGTAGGGTTTTCCAGGGGCTAACTCCCCGTCGCCCAACCTCCATTCCGGTGGCATGGTTATTACGTCGATGCCGGTCTCAGGCACGCAAGATTTGGCTTCACCCTCTTACATCCCTACAAAGGAGGCTTAAGTAGGGTTTAGTAGCAGAACTGTAGACGTTTTTACAGTTATTAGCATTTCTCGGCATTTAATGTCCCATCATTGGGGAACCAGTAAACCCAATGTGCGACCCCGAGGGCACTTACTACCATTTAACTGGGGGGTTTGGGATGAGGAATAATGGAAGCTGTAGGTTGGGAAACAAGGGGTACCTGTTTCCTTGCTCAAACGGGCTTGGGACCTTCAACGGCCCTTAAGGGAGCTTATATAAACAATCCTTTACTTTTAAGCTGTCAAGCAAGAATTGGGTCGCCTCTTACTGCTCATCGCCGCTATACTTACATTATTAAGATGAAGTTTAATCGCTATTGGGAAAAAAATCTTAGAATAAAACCAACAATTTTGTTTAAGTCACAGAGTAAATCCGATATTCAACGCTGATATGTGTGCCCAATAAGCATGCCGGAGCTTCGACTCCCATTTCATCACTCGTATATTCGTCATCAGGTATCCAAGTCATCCCGATGCATTTTTACACAGAAATTAGAACTAAATTATCTATTTATCCGACCGGCACGTACCTGATTCAAGTGATGGTAATCTTCGAATGTAAGATGTTATTTGATAAATGCTTTACTTGAATTTTAATAAAAAACAGCTACATACGATTGAATAAATTGAATATACCACTTGATATCAAGCGTATCAGAACAAACATTTCACCGAATCTTCAGTTGCACCAAACACCTGCAGAGTTAAAAATCTGAAAATCTTACTTTTCCCTTTATCTGCGACAAATACTAATTTCCATTCACACAAAAATTTTTGCTTCTAAAATGTCCCATTAACATTTTAGACCTTGGTGAAATTCTGTGGGTGTCTGATTAAAAGTATTATAAAATGAGTCCAAAGTTCAAAAGATGGCTTGCTTTGTTGGATCATTATGTACGCCCTGAAAATCTCAAAGTGGCTTTTCACTTCTGCATTTTGACGTATGATTTTCAACGAAAATTTAAATAATTTAGGAGTAGTGTTAAAGCCAAAGTCCACTCATTATGGTTTGCTTGAGCTTATTAATAATATTAAGATAAAGTGCAGTATAACAGGCCGTTTGAGAGCTAACCCCATAGTGAACTCTTTCCAAAGAAATAAATTACTCTTTATGTGTGTGTGTGTGATTTCTTAATCAATTGTTAACATGTTTCCAGAAAACATACTTTTATCGGCAACCTTCATATTTTCCTCTGTTCAATTCATTAACTATTGTCAGTAGATTATTGCAAGTTTGCATGCTACTTAAGCTTCACATGAGTTCACATGATCTTTTAATGCATGCTCACCACCATTAGTGAGTTGCAATGAGACCTTGTATAGTTGCTGGTTCACTCGCAATTGTTACTGCAAAGATGACAAAGACAATTTTCGATTCGACCAATTTTGTTCTTTATTTTCTGCAACCAATCCGTATTTGTGTTCGTATTCGAGCCCAATCGCATACAACGGAGGGTAATATAGCAGCATAAATGTCCGTATTTACTCGCAACATACTCGTACCAACGTACAAGCAAAACTTGATGTCATAAAACTCTCATAGCGAAATTCCAGGACTGCATAATGCTTAGCAAACAACAAATGACTGTTAAACATTATCGGGCATGTTAATCGCACATTTCAAATGAATTGTTCTACATAGTCGCGCATTCGCGATTGCTCGCTTGCCCAGACCCCAGAATAAGATGAAGCCCAGGTATGGTACCATACGCGAACTCCAGACCAAGATGTTGCAGTTACTACGAGTTTCGAGTCTTGGAATCGCAGAATCAGAATCAGCATCAAAATCAGTATCATGTTGGCATATCGTGGCTTTCCTGCGGATCCACCTCCACTTTATCTACTTTATATGAGCTTTGCAGTGGCTTAGCAATCGGCGGTATCAAATTACTTTCTAAGGTCGCATATTTTTAAAGAAATTAACGGCCCTTATTTTCTAAACGGCTTGGAACTTTATTAAATTGCATAACGCTTTAAGCTCATCATTGTATTGCTAGAATTAAGAAAAATCCAGTGATTCGCGGGTAATGGCACCGAACAAAAACGATCAAGCATCCCTGCCTTCTTTTCTAGATGTGCATGTCCTCTGCTTGGACAGTTCTTGGGATTTTCTTTTCTGTCCGATTGGACCCCAAGCAGTCTGCTGGATTTTAATGTTGCGTATTTGTTGTTGTTGGTCGTGTTGTCGTAGCTGGGCCAGCATCGTGGGCCATGCTTCCAAGTGGACCAGTAGGATCCTATGCAAAATATTGTAAAATTTCTCAATTTTTGTTTATTTCCTTTGCACTAAATGCCGGTTGCAGCCGTTGCGCTCCGGAGAAACTTTTGCAACATTCCTTTTGGTAACTTGAACCGGGGACTTGCAACTTGAATAAAATTTATTGATGGGCAAGTCCCACTTGTAACTCTCATACTCGTATGTTTCTGCGGATGATTTTCAGAACTCGGAAGGTTAAGGAGTTAGGACCGTTGACAGAATTCCTACTGGAGAATTATTATTATGCCTATCGACACCTCGGGTTTTGCAGTTTGAACGATTCGAAAAGCTGTTCAATATTTCATCTACGCACTTTTGTAATAATTGTTTTGCATTTGGGTATTCACATGGGGATTATAGCGGTGACCATGGATGTTAGCGACTTTTTCCATGGAAAATCAGAATTGTGTGAATTTTTGAATTTATTGACGGATACAACATTTGAATTCATGTTAATGTTTGCTTATATAATAAAAGATACAGCGTATATTTTTCAGCATATTTTTTGATTTTGTATATACCTACAGACTTAGAGGTGTATAATATCAGCAACACGTGTTTATGAGGATCAAATGGAATAAATAGGAATTTGAAGTATCATATGTATGTAAGACAATCTGTCAATAAGGGATATCAATGTTAGGCTTTTAATCCATAATATAGTAGAGTCCGCATATAATGAACCTCAAGCGACTGGCTTATTTGTTTCATTATATCCCAAGTTCCCTATAAATGAAACCTACATGGGAAATACATATAGCATTCGTATTTGATATTTAATTGTTGTATTTCACCAAAAGATACAAAAATAGAAGAACTATTATGAAACTATTTTTATTTTAAAAATGGTCATACCAATTCCGCATCACCGATGCTTTTGACACAAATATCGCACTAAAACAGGGAGATGGGCTGGACCCATTGCTATTCAATTTGGCTCTGGAATACGTCATCAGAAAGCTACCTGTCGATACTCGAGGTACATTAATATATGTACAAGTCAAGCCAAGTAGTAGCGTTTGCGGACGACATCAACATTTTGTCACGGTCATTAGCAACTGCCAAAGAACTCTTCCTGAAACTCGACAGTGAAGCAAAACTAGTAGGGCTACAAATCAATGAAAATAAAACAAACCTCATGAAGCAGTCGAAGAAAAATACCTCAAGTACACAAAACATCACACTTGGTGAATACAGTATCAGAAATCTGAGCAAATTTTTGTTCTTAGGCGCCAAAATAACGAGAACGGG
Organism: Odontomyia ornata; assembly: GCA_963969285.1. Taxonomy (NCBI): domain Eukaryota; kingdom Metazoa; phylum Arthropoda; class Insecta; order Diptera; family Stratiomyidae; genus Odontomyia; species Odontomyia ornata. The sequence goes on along the minus strand of OZ017738.1, from coordinate 45,560,030 downwards.
TAATAAAAGAGACGAAATACGCCGAAGAATACAGTTCGAAAGTAGAATATTTCATTCAGTTTTGACGATCTTGAAGACCAGCTGCATGCACAGAACAACAAAGCTCCAAGTATACGAATTCATGATAAGACTCGTGTTATGCTATAGATGCGAATCATGAACCCTAACCCAACCAGCTGAGGACATATTGAACGCCTTCGAAAGACGAGTCCTGAGGCGAACAATTGGAGCGAAACTAGAGGGAACCAATGGCGAATTCGATACAACCAACAGCTGTATGAAACTGTTGACGAGCCGGGTGTCACAACGATTGTAAGACTGTAAGAATAGTATGGACGAGCAACAGATACCCAAAAAGGTGTTCGTTGCGAGAACTGAAGGCCGGATACCAGTGGGGAAACCAAGGGAGCGCTGATCTGGTTCGGTCGACGAAGACAGTTTATCACTGCTGGCATTTCTAAATTGGAGAATGCGGTCAATGGATGGAGACAGTTAGAGGTGCTACTTGCAGGTAGCGAAGACCCGAAAGGGGCTGCAGTGCTACGAAAAAGAAGAAGAAGAATGTATTGTGTTGTGACATTCGAATGGATCTTCATCATTGGCGTCACTTTCTGCCGATGAAACACTTAACAAAATTTGCTTATCGGTTACGCATCCCGTGCTAATAACATCCTCGTCAACTCAAATGTACTCACTGTCCTCCACGTCTATGCCTGGCATAATCATTTCGCGACTGTGTCTCAGCAACTCAGCAAGTGGAAAAGCGCCTTTTGCATCAAATCCGTCAGAATTGTAGCCCTATAAAAATCCGGCATGAAAGTAAAAGTTCGCGTGTGTTCTTGTCAAACTTTTCCCATGACACGTGAAAAGAATTTATTCCATCTATATAGCTAACAGCAAACTTCTTTGCCAACGTCAATAGCATGAAGCCACTACGCGAGCAAAATGTGCCTGTAAATGTTTTCAAGCTTGATCCATTGATTGTAACTTTGCACTAGTGTTTGGTGGCATGAAAACCAATTGATGATACCTTATACCTTTCTGATCAGGGTGAGCAGAGCAATTATCCAATTATCCAGGCTCTAGAATTAGCTTCATAGTCGACAGGTAAATTTCTTTTTTTGAAGTTGTAGTAGTCGGCTTTTCAAACTGCTCGAAAACCGGCATTACACTGATCCAAATTTTAATTGCAGATTTCAAAAATTTAATTATTCCAATTTATAGTTTTATAAATTATAAATTTTTTTTCATATTATAAATAAACATTTTGTATTATCTTATTTTTCTATATTAAATTTTTCTTTATGTTTATATTCTATATGATATTTATCTTTTTATTATTATTAAAATTTTCTCTACATTATTATCTTCTATTAATACAATAATTCAAACCTGCAATTAAAATTTTGAACATAAGAACACTGAGATAATACAGCCCATCCATGTTGTATTTTGCACTGCGGAGTATAGTGAAAAGTGGGATTGTGTCTTTTGCGATTTGAAGACGTCTAAATCGTCTGGAATAGTATCGACATTATTATCAGTGTTCAATACCACGATTGAATTGTGCAATATAGCAATTGTAAATGGATTAAGTGTCTAAATCTCACAGTGAAATATCCACCCGTAAAACTGCCCAAGTCTGACAAGTCTTATGGGAGTACAATTGCAAATTTAATTTCTCAATTCCATTGCAAATCTGAATATTACCTTATTCGTCCCAAGTGCATTACGTGATACAATAAGTCCTTGGTGTGAATTCATTCATATTGGAAGTCTGTTTCTGATCGCCACATGTAGCGGATGTCTGGAAGAATCGTGCCGGCGACCAGGGATTCGCACACAGAAAAAACAGCTTGAGCAGTACGCGGAACTATTAAGACGATATTTTGCGCGGATACATTTGTTCCTGCTCGAGTTCATTGTCACGTAAATCCTTCGATTGTTGAATTTTCCAATTTCGCGCAGTGAAAGTCGGAAATTTCTTTTGATATTCAGTATCAGTGGTGATGCAATCGCTCAAATGGATAAGATTCAAGAAATCCATATGGTGAAGTGCGGAAGTAAGTATTTCCGAAGGATTTACGGTTCTCTAGTACAGTGATTGAGCAGCCATTTGTGCTAAAAAAACCCCCTTCCTAGAAGTAACTTAAAGAAAAGCGTCAATAAATGTATGTCGCAACTTCGATGGCTACAAAATAAAAGTGGTTGATTCGTGCGATTTGCTGAAAATTCTTAAAAGTGAACTATCTCAAATTTATTTAAATATCCAAGTGATCGTGAAGAAGCTCTGGCTCTGATGAAGTCATATAGTAAATCCGGCGGTCTTCAAGTTTTTCTGTAGTAGCGCTAAGACTGAATATCAGAAAACGGTGCTGAACTGCTGGCAAGATACTTAGTTGGACAAATTCGGTCAAGAACTGTTGGTCCTCGTATCGCCTTACAACTAATTATGTGCAGAACCTATCGAAGAAAACGACTGTACGGCTGTAACTTGGGAACGACGTCAAATGAGAACATTAGAAAATGAAACGATAAAATTATATTAGCAGTTTTCTTTTGTTCCGAAACGCATGTCTAGTCATTTTAGCCACGAATCCTAGTCTAACATCAAAAGCATAAAGTGTGTTGCTGAAAGTATTCTGTCTCGGTCTTGACATATCGGATAAAGCCTGCTTATTTTTCAAAGTCTCGAATCCAACTAGAAAATCTAAAGGGAATTCATCAATACTACACACTATGGAAAAAAATAAAATGCGTGTAGAGTACACACCCAACAAAAGTGAAACGTCTTGCTTTCAAGTATACACAGAACACCAATAAGGCTCTATTACAGTGATAGTTAGCTTGTGTTTGCTCAAATACGACTGAGTATGATACTGCTAATCCTACCTAAATCACTGTGCTATTATAAATTTATTAGATATGAATATAATATGAAAATGAAGTTATTATCATCTCATCAATTCTATTTATATTATCTCATACGACATCCTATTCAAGGGTCTCTCTATCACTACCACTTTCCTCACAACATACCTAACTAGTGTTTGTGAACGGGCAACGGTTCCTCTACTCTTGAAAATTTTCAGGTCGTAAGCAAATCCAATAACTTTCACCTCTGATCATCAACCACCCATGAAATATCATCTGTTTTTACCACTTCAATTGATTGCACATCGCTGGAATCAGTATGAGCACTAGGAACGCCTACCATCGGACCAACATACATTCGCTTATGATCATCAAACATCCTCAAGCTCTCCTTCGCCATTGCCACTTCAATCTAGGACACAGGACTCAGAACCACGAAGAACTTGTCCATAATCACCAACGACGAACCAACCATGATCCTTTTTCGCCACTTTTAAACACTGTATACCGGTGGCATTGGTGCTACCAGCAAGGACGGCGAGCGCCAAACCACCATGCATCCGCCCATGATCCCCAATGCCTCGTAACCCATCATCCGTCGTCGCCATTGCCACACATTGTACATCGACGGCATCGTTGCTAGGACAAAGGACAGCTGCCACCGAACCATAATGCATTCATTCATATTCATCAACAACCCACCAACAAGCATTCGTCGTCGCCACTTCAATATATTCCACATTAGTGGCATCACAGCTAATTCAAAGAATGGCTACCGCCGAGCCATCATGTATTCGCCCATGATCCCCAACGGCCCACAAACCAACATCGCTACTTCAATACATGGCACATGAGTGGTATCGATACCAGGAGCAAGCACGGCTGATCCCCAATTACCCACCAACGCCACTTCAATATATTGCAGATCAGCAGCGTCGGTGCTAGGAGGAAGCGCGGAAACACCATGCGTTCGCCCATGATTCCAAAATACGAACCAAACACTATCCATTATCGAAAAGCCAGCAACGACCATTTGTTGTCGCAACTTCAATACATTGCACATTGATGACATCGATGCTAGGACAAAGGAAGGTTACCGCCAAACCATCAGGTTTTTGCTCAAGATCTGTAATAATCCATAAATGATCATCCATCTTCGCAATTTTAATACATTGCACATCAGCAGCATCGGTGCTAAGACCAAGCACGGCTACCGCTGAATTATCATGCATTCACTCATGATTACCCATCAACCATCCGTCGTGCCACTTTAATGCACTGCACACCGAAAGAATCAGTGCTAGGACCAAAGACATCTACCGCGGAACCGCCATACATCCGCCCATAGTGCCCAAATATTGAAAGCATGGGTATCGCCGTACCATCATCCATTCGCCCATGGTCCCCAAGCAACCACCAATAGCCATCCGTCATCACTACCTTAATACATTGTACATGGTAGCATCGGTGTTATGACAAAGAACTAATGTTCATTAACTGACAATGGCCCGCTATCGCCAATCGCATTCATTGCAAATTGGCGGAATCAGTTCTAGCACCTAACAACGAAGTGAACTCCTAACCGACCCTTATTCATGCTTTTCTCATCAAAATCTATCGCTTAACCATCATCCATCGCCACCAAACATGCATACTAGAAAACCACCAACCAACTCAACAAACTACCTTACTATTCCCAATAAGGGTACGAGCGAAATCCGATAATTTAGTCGAAAATTTATTCCGCAGCATGAGTAAACTCCTACTGAAAACATATTATCGCACAAACATCGCGTTGCAGTCCGCTCGGAGTGTAAACGGCTCTGCTTTTTCGTTACATCTGAAAATTTTAGCCCCCCCCCAGTAAAGAAGTTTCATTTCAATAAACAAATTTATTGAATATCATCATACTTTCAATATAACAGCTTTTATATTGAAGATTTTTCGTGTTCGTAGATAATTCTATGATATCATTCTATCTTGATATCATATCATGAATTCTATCTCTGTTATTATTATATTTGATCTATTCTCAACCAATTATTATCAATTCTATCAAAACTATATTCAGCTCTACAGATAGCATTCTAGGCAACAATCCCTCACATCTGCTGGTTTCCCTAACATATATCTAACTATTTTCCGAGAACATATCTCCTTTTTCATTAACTTGAAAATATTGTCGCCACTTCAATACATTATATATTGTACATCGGCGCTTTGAACAAGCATGGCTACTGCCGAACCACCATGCATTTGCCCATGATCCCCAAACACTCAGCAACGATCATCTTCCGTCGCCACTTCAATATATTGCACATCGGTGGTGCTAGGACCAAGCACGGTTATTACCGCACCGCCATGTAACCACCTATGATCCCCGAGTCCCCAGCAATGTCCATCCGTCGTCGACACATGCACATCCGCAGCATTAATGCTAGGACCAAGCACGGCTACCATCGTACGACCATGCATTCGCCCATGATCCCCAAATACCCAGCAACGACCATCCGTCGTCGGCACTTCAATATATTGCTCATTGGCGGCATCGTTGCTCGAATTTCATTGGCCTATCATCCCCAAATACCCAGCAATGATCATGAGTCGTCGACACTTCAATATCTCGCCCATCGACGGCATCGGTGCTAGGACCAAGCACGGCTACCGCCGAACTACCGCGCATGCTCCCATGATCCCCAAATACCCGGCTATGACCATCCGTCGTCACCACATGCACATCAGCGGCATTGGTGCTAGGATCAAGCACGGCTACCGCCGTACCACCATACATTCGCCCATGATCCCCAAATACCCAGCAACGGCCATCCATCGTCGCTCCCTCAATATATTCCACATCGGGGGCATCGTTGCTAGGACCAAGCACGATTACCGCCAAACCACCATGTACTCACCTATGAATCCCAAATGCCCCGCAATGACCATCCGTCGTCGCCACATGCATATCGGCGGGATTGTACTAGGACCAAGCAAGGCTACCGCCGTACCACCATGCATTATCCCATGATCCCCAAATACTAAGCAATGACCATCCGTCGTCGGCACTTCAATATATTGCACATCGATGCTAGGAGCAAGCACAGGTACCGCTGAACCACCATATATTCACCTATGATTCCCAAATACCTCGCAATGACTATCCATCGTCGCCATGTCAATACATTGCATCTCGGTGCTAGGACCAAGGATTATTGTGCATGCACCCACAACGACCCACTATTGCCAACCCCATTCATTTCACATGGGCGGAATCAGTTCTAGCACCTAGCAACGACCCTCATGCATGTTTTTCTCATCACAATCCACCGCATGGCCACCACCCACCGTCACCAAACATGCATACTAGGAAACCACCACTGCCAGTTTCCCAACAAACTGCCTTTACTATTCCCAATAAGGATTCGGGCGGAATGGGATAATTTAGCCGAAAATGTACATCGCACCATGGGTAAACTTCGACTTAACACAAATTGTCGCGCAAATGTCGTTTTGCTGTCCGCCCGGAGTGTAAACGGTTCTGCTTTTTCGTTACATCTGAAAATTTTTACCCCCCAGTAAAGAAGTTTCACTTCAAAAATCAACCAACACTATTCAAAATAATTTATAATTTAAACACAACAGTGAACTTTGATCCTACACCTTATATGTTATAACTTAATTCTAATAAAATTCAATCAAAAAACTTCATCTTATCCTAAAAAATTCTATCACAATATCCCTAACCTACGAGTTTAACCTTATAAAATAAACATAACATATACCTAACCGAACCCTTAATTTTTAACACACATAAACAACAACACTAAATGTGGCAAAAATGAGCTGAAACTCAAAAGCTAAGCAACCAAAAACACCAAAACTGAAAATGAACACGAATAATTTAGATATTGTTACTCAGCCACCAATACCTAGATTGCTCCATCTCAGCTCGATCAGCTTCAAAGAATCTAGCAAATGAGTATCCCCATTGAAATTATTGTTCTCGTGAACTCAAGCCCGGAGGATATTTTATCTTCTTATCGGTGGCCCGTCTATATATGTGATTTATGATTTAGACACCGTCAGAATCAAAAACATCTCGATTCATGTCCAAATACACGAATACTCCTGGAGGAACGAAGCCAGTAGCGAGGCAAGTTGCAATATAGCCGTTTGTAGGGTGGAACGGCTGCGAGATCCAACGGTTTTCACTAACATTTACCGATCTTGCGTTATGATTCCGAAGAATTTCAATATGAAGATATCGATCCTGTCACTTGAGCAGTTTGATAAATTCTTCTATTCGATATATAATGTTTCCAATTCATCTCAGGCTTATTGTACAAACCAGTACATGCACCAAGACATTTCTTTTCGAACTCTGGTTGTACCAGATCTGACATCCATATGTCAAAACTGGTCTAACCAGCGTCTTGTAATAGATAATTTTGACCTTTTGATCAATGCATTTGGAATCAAAGTGTCTTTGTTGGGCCATGACTACTTTTAGTGCCATACTGAGCATGCTTTTGACATGTTCAGTATAGTACAGATACTGATCGAGATGAATACCGACGTATTGAACACAGGATTTATGTAGAACCCGTTCTGAACTACCCTCGCCAGCCATGATGTGAAAACCCTTCTAATTACGTTTCAGGTCTTGACTGACCCCCTGCAGCGTTGTCCGGAACAAAATTGTTTCGCTCTTCTGCGCATTGATTTTCATTCGAGAATTGTCAGTGTACAGCTGCACATCATTGAACATTTTTTTAGAGATTGCTCTGAACTATTGTAGCTTTTCGGTCTGCCGCATAGATGATCAGATCATCAGCAAACGCTACAAACGATCGCGTTGGCGAGACGTTAAAATCAAAGCCGTTCAATAGCTTGAGAATGAAGATTGAGAAGAGCAGTTCCCTGCTGTAGACCATTCAAGACCTTGAAGTCGCGCATTATTGTCAGATTTCCATCAGTTACAACAAACATTGCACACTATGGCGGTAAGGTGTCTGGGGAACCTGTCCTGAAGGAGTTTGAAAACTAGTCCATCTAACCATATAAATGTGACACGTTCCAACACATTCTCTGTTGTTTAGTTTCCAGCAGATGTCTGAGGTTACTTTCGTTATCGCATGCGTGTTCAAATGCCTGGCACGAAAACCAAATTGGCAATTCGGCATCAACTCATATTTCTCAATGTGGGCGTTTAATGCTCTGTTGAGTATCACTCCAAACACCTTGCCGATGTTAGGCAGCAAGCTGATTGGGCAATAGCTTTTAGGACATTAATATTCTTTTCCTTTCTTCAAGATCGGAAATACCTTAGCCTTTTTCCACTCATTTGGGAAATATAAATTGCTCAACATATTGTAGAATAATATGCAATAATTCCTAATAGCAATCTCAGGCAAATGTCGGAGAACTTCATTTGGAATACCATCAGTACCACATGATTTCTTGTTGTGTATCCTGCTAAATATGAAACACAAGTCTTCATAGCTGACAAAATAATCAATAAGATTCAAGCTCGGTATGAGGTCAGATGTTGATGTGCAATCTCTCACAAAAAATCCTGTTTGGCGTACTATCAATTTCGATACCAGCCCTATCGGTAAGATTTATCTCATCACTAGTGACTTCAAGATTCGATGCCTTCACTCGAGACATCTTGCGGAATATTCTATTTGCTTTTGCGAAAATGCTATCTGGGCTCTGTGGACTAATACCCCTCAATTTTTTCGCCCATTGATTGCTGACCTCACTCCTGAAGTATGATCGGATTAAGTTCCGGACATTCTTAAAGTGTGATTTCAACATAGCCAACGAGGGCTGGTTATAGTCCAAAAATCGCCGATAAATATTGTTGACGCGTATTAGAAGAAAGCTTTTCAATCTTTTCAACATTGCAATGGTTGGTGTTTCATATCCTTCCATATTGTTTCGATGTTTAATCTTGGGAACGACTTTCTCAATCATTTCCAACGTCAGTTTCTCTAACTTCGACAAATAGAGATCTATTTCATCGTTAGTTAGATTTCTGTCATTAGGAACCACCGAGCAAGTGTTGTCATCATCAGAAGGAGGACATTGCTTCTGGTACTCTCGATTAAACTTCTTTTGAAACTTTCCCATCTCTGTTTTTTAGGGTTTTGTACTAAAATACAAAACCCTATTGCAATCACGACCTGTGTCCGTCTGTCCGTCTGTCCGTCCGTCCGTCCGTCCGTCCGTCCGTCCGTCTGTATGTCACAGCACTTTTTCTCCGAAACTATAGAGGCTACAGCCATGAAACTTTGTAGAAAGGTCAGAAGTGGTGACCTCTTGAAAGTTCAAGGGTGGAAAATTTTTTCCAAGGAGTTTAAGGGGAGTCTCCCCATATAGGGAGGTGACCCCTCAAAAAAAAATTTTCACCATTGGTAGTCGAGTAGGGTGTCGTTGGAAAGGTCTCAATGAGGTCTTTTCCAAACAAGTTTTAAAATTGCCTTATAAGTACCGAGGGGAGCAGGGGAAGGGGAAATGTACGAACTTTTCGCGTACCCCCCCTCGCGATTGGACACCTTCCATCCGAAAAATCTGAAAAAAATCATGAATGTAGGCCTTCATAAGTACAACAACAACAAATACATGACAAGTCGAAATTCACTCAACTTTGTTAGTAATAGTATGATTTATCGATTTTGTGTTTTCTTGAATAAAATCTAAACGGTACCCTTAAATTCCATCGCTTTTTACCGACTTAGACACTACAGCTTTGCTAGAATTTGCATGAAAATTTCAGGAGTAATAGATATCATGAAGATGAGTACATACAATTGAAACAAGTCGAAGAGGCAGGAGAGAGCTCCTAGCTAAAGGGCTTTGTAACCATTCTAGGATTCGAAAAATTGGCCGTGAATCGATGATTACAGTACAGAAGAGTGGCCCCTGAAAAAAAATTTCATGAAAGGTAGACGATATGAGTATCAATTGAAAGTTCTCTATGAGTGCTTTTCAAAACAGTTCTTAAACTGACAGTTTTTGCTTCAGTGGGGGCACAGGGGGGGAAATACATGAACAATGTGTTTCCTCCCTCGCGAATGGACACCCGTGATCTAAAAAATCTGAAAAAATTATCAAAGGAGATATTTATGGGTATAACTATAACAAAAACCTCAGAAGTCAAAATTCGTTCAACTTTGTTAATAATGGTATGATCCCCGAATTTCACATTTTCTCCAATAAAATCGTCTTTGACATGTTTCATGATTTTATTCGTTGCTGGTTACTGCATTTTGTAAGTTAAGTACAAAACCCTTCTGACATGAGCATAGGTCTGTCTACCCAACTTGTTTTAAATTCAACCGATGATTTTCATGTTGAACTGGAATGAGGAAGATATCATTCTTTGATGATTGATTTCCATTGCGATTGCGTTATGGTCGCTATCATAAGGAAGCGACTGCAGTTTCCGTTGAGGACTATTAAAGCTGAATTGAAGTCTTGGGTCAGCAATGAATTTGCCCTAGGGCATGTTGGGAACTCCGACCCATATAGATTGCACCTGTATTCAATTTGGTTCTCTGTTATCCACGATTTCAGGAATACACCTCTTGGATTATTGTTGCTGTTTAGCCATGGTGTATGCTTGGCGTTTAGGTCACCAGCAAGAATATAATAATTATGGAGCCTGTTAAGTTCGAGTATTTCAAACAAGGAATCAAGCTCCTCCTTGAGCTTGAGAACAGTTCCACCAGTTGCATAGGTAGAGATGACGAGGAGGTTATCCCCACCTGGCGGTGAGATTTTGATAACGGACACTTCAAGAGATCCAAAGCTTTTGAATTCGACTTTTTCAATATTTTGGAAACAATAGGGTCTTTGAACTAATATCCCGTGAAGCGTAGTGGTCGGACAACCAGAATGTGGTGGATCTTGCACATCAAATTTTCCAGAACGATAGCGAGCAAACCTGCGCTGACACTGGTGTTCAGTAACGCAATCTTCACCTTAAGCTTCACACAATTTCTTTCGAGCTTGAACCGCATGTTTGCCCTTTCGGAAGCAAAACAATAAAATATACCGATCATACTCCCTTTGATTTTCCATTTTCAAGTTTATTTATAACCAACAATTTTTGACTGCAGATAGCCTACGGTCTGATCTTTAAAATTGTATATAAATAAAAGCTACGCAATTGTTACTGCATGAAGTATGCAGATCACGTCATCTATGAGAAAAAACGACATGAATTATTGAAGAACTCAATATACATATAAAGGGTGGTCCAACCAAAACGCACGATGTTAATTGTAAATATAACAAAAAGTTTTCAGAGAATTATATTAAAATTTTTTTCTTACAATGGAAGAATCTATGACAATATACAACAAACAAAATATTACCCAAATGCTCGCCACGGCTATGGTAGCATACGTCTATCCGATGGTCCATATTTTCAATTATTCTGATACATAATTCAGGTTCAATGCTGCTAATGTGCTGAATTATCTCATCCTTTAGCTCTTGAATTGTTCTCGGTTTATCGACGTACACTTTATCTTTTAAATATCCCCAGAGAAAGAAGTCCAATGGTGTCAAATCACATGGCACATGAACTAACATCGCCAAAACGTGAGATAACACGGCCATTAAATTTCTCGCGCAAAAGAGCCATTGTTTCATTGGCTGTGTGCAAGTGGCACCTTCCTGTTTGAACCACATATCGTCCAGATCCGTAACCTCAATTTCTGGCCACAAGAAGGCCGTTATCATCTTGCAATAGCCAACACCATTCAGGGTAACTGCTTGGCCGTCCTCATTTTCGAAGAACATTCACTCGTGGATTCTCATTCTACTTGTTAACGAATCCTCCGAGGTGCAAGTGTGCCTCGTCGCTGAAGATGGTTTTCTTTGTAAAGTCACCATTCCCTTCTGTCTATTGAACCAACCATTCGGCGTATTGCCGACGCTTGAAATGGTTAGTAGCATTCAGCTCTTGAGTCGATTGATCCTTGTGAGCGTGTAAATTCAAATCTTTATTCAAAATTCGTATCAGTGATGTTCGTGAGATGTTCAATTGTTGGGCACGACGACGAGTCGATGTTGACGGCTCTGCTACCACACTATCACGAACAATAGCAATGTTTTCCGCAGAATGAACTGGGCGAGCATGCACAGGTGATTTCACATGTCCTACGGACCCGGTTTGCTGAAATTTGCCCACGATTCTCTCGATTGTGGACACATTGGTCAATTATGCGAAATATCACGAAGTACACGAAATGCATTTTGATTTGAACGCCCATTTTCGTAAAAGGCTTCAACAACCTTAACGCGCTGCTCAATTTGCACCTCTCCATGGAAGAATTTGTCAACCTCTGAAACAAAGAAATGTCAAATCAAGTTGGGCGAAAAACTTGACGTTAAGGTGTGACTCGCAATTAACATCGTGCATAGTGGTTGGACCACCCTTTAATAAAAATGATAAGTATATGAAGAAATAATGATCGAAGTCGATTAACGTTAGAATTGGCCAAATTGTAGGCAAAACTAACAAGTTGGGTAGACAGACCTATGCTCACGTCAGAAGGGTTTTGTACTTAACTTACAAAATGCAGTAACCAGCAACGAATAAAATCATGAAACATGTCAAAGACGATTTTATTGGAGAAAATGTGAAGTTCGAGGATCATACTATTATTAACAAAGTTGAACGAATTTTGACTTCTGAGGTATTTGTTATAGTTATACCCATAAATATCTCCTTTGATAATTTTTTCAGATTTTTTAGATCACGGGTGTCCATTCGCGAGGGAGGAAACACATTTTTCATGTATTTCCCCCCCTGTGCCCCCACTGAAGCAAAAACTGTCAGTTTAAGAACTGTTTTGAAAAGCACTCATAGAGAACTTTCAATTGATACTCATATCGTCTACCTTTCATGAAATTTTTTTTCAGGGGCCACTCTTCTGTACTGTAATCATCGATTCACGGCCAATTTTTCGAATCCTAGAATGGTTACAAAGCCCTTTAGCTAGGAGCTCTCTCCTGCCTCTTCGACTTGTTTCAATTGTATGTACTCATCTTCATGATATCTATTACTCCTGAAATTTTCATGCAAATCCTAGCAAAGCTGTAGTGTCTAAGTCGGTAAAAAGCGCATATGGCTCCATAGCCATATGTTTCCATAGTAATACAGGGCATATTGCTCCATAGTAATACAGGAAAATTCAACACGCTATAACTTCGGTAAATACCATTCGATCTTTATGAAACTTTCAGAAAAAATCAATCTTATAAATAGTCATCTGTTTGTTGAATTTTATGGAATTTAAGGGTACCGTTTAGATTTTATTCAAGAAAACACAAAATCGATAAATCATACTATTACTAACAAAGTTGAGTGAATTTCGACTTGTCATGTATTTGTTGTTGTTGTACTCGTGAAGGCCTACATTCATGATTTTTTTCAGATTTTTCGGATGGAAGGTGTCCAATCGCGAGGGGGGGTACGCGAAAAGTTCGTACATTTCCCCTTCCCCTGCTCCCCTCGGTACTTATAAGGCAATTTTAAAACTTGTTTGGAAAAGATCTCATTGAGACCTTTCCAACGACACCCTACTCGACTACCAATGGTGAAAATTTTTTTTTGAGGGGTCACCTCCCTATATGGGGAGACCCCCCTTAAACTCCATGGAAAAATTTTTCCACCCTTGAACTTTCAAAAGGTCACCACTTCTGACGTTTCTAAAAGTTTCGTGGCTGTAGCCTCTATAGTTTCGGAGAAAAAGTGCTGTGACATACAGACGGACGGACGGACGGACGGACGGACAGACGGACAGATGGACACAGGTCGTGATTGCAATAGGGTTTTGTATTTTAGTACAAAACCCTAAAAACGAAAAATTAACGTAGTCGTAGATTACCGAAAACACGCCAGACGACCATGTGTTATTGTTTAAATGTTAATTAAAGAATTATAAAGTTGGAACCTTGCGTTTGTTTTAAATCAAGTCGTTCTACGGTTTTCTTAATTTTTTTATTAATTCATAAGACAAACAAAGTTATTGCAACTAATTACGTACTTGGGACATCAAATTCTCGACCAGCTTTTATTTGCTTTCAATTGAATATTAATTTGCACATTATCGGGAGTACAATTCACGCAATTTTCCTGATTGTGACTTGAACTACGAGCGTTAAAAGCTATTAGGAGAAACTAGCGTCATAGAATTGGAAACCAATTGTAATGAACATTCGTCAAATGGTAAAACATGTTCATTTAGATGGAAAATGATTGGCTCTCCATATTTTAATATCAAACATGAAACTTTCTTTCATTAGATACATCTATGGGATAAAATATTAACCTCTAACCGATTCTTCTACTAAACCATAATTGAAACTTACATCATTCCTTATACTGGTAAAATTTATCGCCGTTTCCTCTTCAATGGATTGCTTGTTTGCGATTCTTTTCTCCTTCGAAAAGCCACAACTGTAGTCAATCTGCGTTGAATCAATTCGTTAAATGGAAACTCTCCTGAATAAGTAAATCCAATCGAATTGTATCCAAAGAAATATCTTTTCGATTCTATTCAACGAGTCGTGAAATCTCTGCGGTTTTATCTGCAACGCAAAGATTCACAAACGAAACGAAAATCAATTGTTGAAAATTGTCATATGGAAGTGATAGGTTCAAATTAGATTCGAATCCGTATCTATCTTCCGTTTGTCTGCATTTCGTTAATGCTGAAAAACATACAAGTATGCAATACTGCATACAGTCAAGATGTTTTCATCTATGCCAGACACATTGCGTCGTCAGGAAGTTATTCGAATAGTCTTTTCTGCTAGAGTGAACATCTTAAGGACTCAGCGACAATTGGGCTCGCTAGGATAATCCGTCTTATCTTATTAGCCAGGGCGAGCGATAATCGCTCAAGTCAAGCTGCAGTTGGAATCGGAAAAGGTAACAGTCAGTAATAAGTGCATGCGTGCATATCAAATATAGGTACACAAGAATGGGGATGAATTGATGTTCATATGCGCTAATAGGTTAAGTGGTTCAACTAGATTTCTCAGATACCTACTTCTCAGGCATTGTTCCGGAAAGTGTTAACATTGTGCTAAACAATGTTCACTTCAAGCATTTATCCTGGCTAGATGATAGCTCCCTTCATATTTGCACCCTACTAACGAGTGGAAATATTTATAAAATATGCATATTCTGGCGCTAAACCTATGATACGCGCATGTCGCTATAAATTACTTCTTTCTATTGCACTATTATTTTTCCAAAGTACATACTTGTGCAAGTCGAAGGCGCGTGACATTCGTGCGTTGCGCTTCACGCCGTTATGAAATAAATTCAAACGCGGCGCGTTCAGTAATTATTAATTGATAGTGGCGCGATGAAAAACACATATGTGAGCATTAAATAGTCATTATTATGATATGATACTATTGACCATAGGTTTAATTCGTGCTGTAAACTAAAAACACGAGTTTGAAGCTAAAAGTGGAAAATTATTCATATCCGTTTCCGTCACTCAATAGACGTAACTATACAATGGTTACTTAGATGAGCGCCCCGCGACAGCACATGAGATACTCGTAAATGCATATCCACTAGCCACGACAATTCTTTGAAGGTAAGCCCGCGGATAAAAACTCGCGGTTATGTGATAATAAATTCATCAATTAATTGCACGGAATCTACCAATGTTGTAGCATGCAAAACATTCTCATAACGATTGTAGGAAAGTGATGACGTTTCAGTTTAGTTCTACACGATAATTTTTTTATTTACTCAATTCGCGTTCTCAAGGAT
The DNA here is from genome assembly GCA_963969285.1 of Odontomyia ornata. Lineage (NCBI taxonomy): Eukaryota > Metazoa > Arthropoda > Insecta > Diptera > Stratiomyidae > Odontomyia > Odontomyia ornata. Next base: position 45,544,345 of record OZ017738.1, on the reverse strand, counting down.
GTAAAAAGTTGCAACTTTAATTAAACGCAGGCATCTAAGCATGAATTTATTATTTGCTAGATTACTAAAGAGAATGAATTATTGTCAAGAATTTCATAAAGACATTGTTTTGGCACAAACGGTAAAGGATTATTCCATACAAATTAATTATTAGATGGTATAAATCGCTTGGTAGTCAAAAACTGTTAAAAGTACAAACAATTAAAATTTCAAATGAATTTATTAAAGCATCCCGAAACGAAATTAGGAGGCATGAATGTTTAATGTTGGCCCCATCAACTCTGAAGTGTGTTCCATCATCAAAGCCCAAAAGAATAGAATAGAATGACTTTAAGCAAGCATACAACAGTATTGATCGTAACGTACTGTACTAAATAATGCTTTGCTTTGGCATCCCAACCAAATTAGTCCGTCTTGCCAAAATGACAATGACGCCGACAACCTCCCAAGTCCGCATCAATAACCAACTCACCGATGCCTTCGACACAAATAGCGGACTAAAGCAGGGAGATGGGCTGGACCCATTGCTATTCAATTTGCCTCTGGAGTACGTCAAGGAAGCTTCCTGTCGATACACTAGGTACATTACTATCCAAATCGAGCCAAGCAGTAGCCCATGCGGATGACATCAACATTTTGTCACGGTCATTAACAACTGCCAAAGAACTCTTCCTGAAACTCGACAGCGAAGCAAAACTAGTAGGGCTACAAATCAATGAAAATAAAACAAAGCTCATGACGCAGTCGAGGAAAAATACCTCAAACTACATCTCCTCACTTCAAAGGACTAGGGAACAACACAACAAATTTTTTCGTCCCCAATAAGAAGCCTGTTCAGCAAAGCCTTAAATTATTTTACCACAATTGCAGTTGTATCCGATCGAAATTAAATCAATTATTCCTTGACGCAAAATCTTGCCATTCTAAAATTCTACCTCTGATAGAAACCTGGCTAAATGATGCACATAAAAATGAAGAGATTCTTGACAGTGATTGGACCATCTTTAGAGAGAGGTGGTGTGTTAGTTGCAGTTCACAACTCCCTTTCAAGTGAGCTCATAAGCACCACCTCATATACATTATTCTAGCATAGAGTGGTTCATATATCTACAAATAAGCTTAGCCTCTATCTTGGCGTGTACTATGTCCCTCCAAATTCTTCCGAAATCGTCTACAACGAAGTCATCGAAACCATTTCTTCTCTAACAGCATCTATTAAAGAAGATGATATAATAATTATCACTGGCGACTTTAATCGACCGAATCTGATATTCGTAAATGACGAAGTCGATAATCGTCTTCTCCCAATCAACCTTCTTGACAGTAAGGATTTTAATTTGATGAGCACTTTTTATGGCAACGATTTGCAGCAAATCGCTCTGAAACCCAACCAAAATGGAAATTGGTTAGACCTAATTTTTACTAACGCATATGACGATGTAGTGGTCAATCAAACTGATGGCAAAGAGAATCTTTTTTGTAACAGCCTTCATCACTCTGCACTTAATATTGATATTTCCACTCCTGACATTTCTAACCCTAGTTCATACAATGAATCAATTGCATACGACTTTCGCCATGCTCATTATGAAAGTATCAATAAACATCTTGTCGCTGTTGATTGGACTGGTACACTTTCCACGTTAGATCTTGAAGAAGCCTTATCCTGTTTTTATCAAATAACTATTGACGCCGTCGAAAAGTATGTACCTAAAATTAAGAAAAAAGATAAACTGTCTGAACCTTGGTTAAATGGTGATCTTAGATATTTACGAAATCAAAGGAACAAATATTATCGAATGATCAAAAGCAAGAAAGATGTCAGCAATTATATTAAATCAAAATATAATGAGCTTGCCAATGAATTTCAAACGAAATCTCGAGAAGCATATGAAGTATATGTTAATTTGATCGGTGAAAATATTATTAAAGACCCAAAAAAGTTCTTTGATTTTGTAAATATCAAGCGTAAGACTCAAGGCTACGCTTCATCTATGTTTTTCAGGGATTCAGTTTCTTGTTCCCCAGAGCAAATTTGTGAGTTTTTTGCAAATTACTTTCAAGAAGTTTATTGTAACCCTGAGAACTCACTAAATCCCGTTTCGGAAATGGCTCCAACGACATTGATTAACGAAGTTTCAATTTCTGAGAAAGAAATTGCTCATGCGATTGCCAATTTGGATGCCAATAAGGGACCTGGCCCCGATCTTATTCCTCCTAGTTTTCTTATCCAATGCAAAGACCAATTAACCAGGCCATTCTCCATCATATTCAACAAATCACTCTCTAGTGGCATCTTTCCTTCTTACTGGAAATCTTCTTACTTAATTACAATACATAAGAAGAATGATAAACGGTGTATTCATAATTATAGAGGTATTGCTATATTATCATCCATTCCAAAGCTTTTTGAACAAATACTTTGCAACAAGATCTCCCCTATTATAGAGCCGCGGCTTAATGAAGAGCAGCATGGGTTCAGAAAAAATAGATCTACTACCACCAATCTCCTCATCATGGCATCAAGTATTCTGTGTGAGATGGAAAAGGGTCTCCAGATTGATGCAATATATACAGATTTTAGCAAAGCATTTGATCGTGTAAATCATGAAGTTTTGATTAGCAACCTCCGTAATTTTGGAATTACTGGTCGTTTACTCAGTTGGATCCATTCTTACCTCAAAGACCGCACTCAAGTTGCCAAATTTCTAGGATGATTATCGAAACAAATTCATGTCCTCTCTAGGGTTCCTCAAGGAAGTAATCTTGGGCCTCTTCTATTTAATGTTTTCATATCTGATCTCTCAGCAGTTTTCCATGATGTACCTCATCTTTTTTATGCAGATGACCTTAAAGTTTACCAAATCATATCATCTCTATCCGATATGATGTTTCTCCAGTCCAAGCTTAACATTCTCTCTGAATGGTGTTACAACAACCACCTCTCTTTAAACTTGGAAAAATGCCAGGTGATAAGTTTTGCAAGAAAACGGAGCCTTCTTCTGTTTGATTATCACATCAACAACACAACACTTAATAGAGTCAATAACATTGCGGACCTTGGTTTTGTTCTGGACCAAAAGCTTCGTTTTAAACTTCAGTATGATGGAGTGGTATCCAGGGCTAATAAAATGCTAGGATTCATCATATGAAGAGCTAAAGAATACAAGAATATTTGGGTTACTAAATCACTATACCTCTCATTAGTACGCCCTATTCTTGAATATGCCAGCCTGATTTGGAGCCCTGTTTTTGATATTCACGCTGACAGGTTAGAATCGGTCCAGAAACAATTTCTTCTTTTTGCCCTCAGATCTCTTTACGACCCTATGAACTTCAACAGCCTACCATCATATAACTATCGGCTCGATGTGCTAAATATGGCATCACTTGATTCTAGGAGAATGATGATGTCTGCATGTCTAGCATTCGATGTCCTCAGAGACAATATTAAGGTTCAGTATATAACAAAAAAAATTACTCTGAATGAACCCCTAAGAATCACAAGACTTTCACCAATGCTTACCGTAGGTCGCCATCACACTACTTATGCGGACAATGAGCCAATAAACAGATGTTGTAAGGCATTCAACAAGTTTAGTAAATATTACCCCCCGTCCATTTCCAAAACCTCATATAAAAATAATATCCTAAAATCCTTTCATTGAAACATGGAACCTAACCTAAGAATCTGCAAATATATTGAACGCCTTTGAGCAACGGGTCCTGTGGCGAATAATCGGAGCGAAACTAGACGGGGACCAATGGCGAATTCAATACAACCATGAGCTGTATGAAATTTTTGATAAATTGGAGGTCTCAAGGATTGTAAGAATGCGGAAGCTACAATGGGCTGGACACATGAACCCAAGAAGGTATTCGTTGGGAGAACTGAAGGCCGGAGACCAGTTGGGAAACCGAGGAAACGTTGGTCTGACTCGGTCGACGAAGACAGTTCATCGCTGCTCGGATTTCGAAATTGGAGAACGCGGTCAATGGACCGAGACAGTTGGAGGCGCTAATTGCAGGAAGTGAAGGCCTGACCTGTAGTGCTAGAAGAAGAAGAAGAAGAAAAGATGGTATCAATGATGAAGTTGCACTTTTGGTAGTCATATAATAGTGGGTTACGAAATGGCGGGAGCTTAAAAACGCGATTTTTTTGATTTTTGAGGCTCTCTAGTGACCAAACCACTCAACCAATATCGATGAAACTTAGTGTTCTACGATTTTATATCAAGTTCTTAAATGGTACGATAAATTGTGCAAAGTGGTCGATAAATAAAAAAGTGGAAAATTTTTATATCGTAATATTATTAGCTACTGTTTTTCATCAAAAATTTGTGGTTTTCATTCTCTCCAAGTATAACTCTGATATGAACGATATTTGCTACTAAGCTGATGAGACTAATCGATGGGTCTATGCAAAAACCATTCAAAATCCAATGAACACATTTGAAATGGCGTAATTTATCATTTTGAAATAGCAATCAAAGTCGAAGTGCTCACTAGTTTTTCATGAATTTTTTTTAAACGGTTGATATTATAGGTGTTCATAGAGCAGAAAATGTTTTTTAAAGATTTGTTCTCCAATTTCAAAATGGCGGCTGACTAAAGTTCGACAGTTTCAAAGGATGTTGAAGACGTGATTTTATACGATTCAAACAAATTTAATACTAAGTTTCGATGTTAATAAAATTTCATCATGTTAAATATTGAGGCTGTTGGCTGGAAATAGCGGTCTTTTTCAGGTTTTTGAGTTCCTGTGTGGCGGCCAGATCTCTCAACGCATTTTATTAAATATATGTACGTTCTCTTGACTCAAATTCTACATGAATGCAAACTGTGTTTTTAATAAGATCGGAATCTAATAGCGGGCAAAACTATTGGTTTATCGAAACGTAAAGGTGTATATGAAGAATTTGGCGTTCCGACTGGTTGTGCCGATTGCGATATTTTAGAGTAAATTTGCGCTGAAAAGTATCTATTTCATCTTTCATATGTGTATTCAAAAAATTGATTCTGTTGCATCGAAAGCGTTTTAAATGATAACCAATTAAATTCTTTTCTTTCATTCATAATGAAAAGCTTGTCTGGTTCCTTTTACATTGCCATAAAAACAAAGTAATTTTGCCATCCACATCATCATAATAAAATTTTGAAGGCAAAAATGAAACATTTTGACTATTGTTTATTTATGTAAACTATTTAATGCACTTCATTTTTGTTAATATATTTTCAGGGAAAAAATGTAGATCACACATGTTTTGAGTACAAAAATTGCTTCTCTTTCTTCTTTGTAGCACGACAGCCTCTCTCGGGCCTTCACTTAGAGATAGTAAGAGTATCTCATTTTCATGACCTTATTGATTTTTTTGGAAGTTGGTTTGGTCAGTACCGTGCTCCCGTGTGCCTGCTCAGCTATGATATGTACTGATCAAATCAGTACATATCACCACTGAGTGAACACTCGCAGTCTGTCCGAAAAATCGCCTGAACTAAATCACGTTGCGCCCAACGAGATTTGAGCCTGGGATCTTCAGTTTATGGGTTTGCTTCGGTTTATACGTTTGCTATTAAGCTAATATAAGCTTCAGTGTTTTATTGCAGTTGATAAACATCAGCTGTCTTAATTTTGCAGTCCTGAGCCTACTTCAACGATCTGCCACAATTAATCCAGATTTTGATACAAGCCTTTCACAAAGAACAGAAGTAGATACAGTTATAAACTTTTCCTGGACAATTTGGCTTAAATGTGGAGAATTGAAGTGATTATTTTTCCAGCAATACACTGGATTATCTTCACACAAAGTTGTTGGTTCTTCTAATTATCGCTGAATCCCAATAACTGCCTTAGATTTTCAAGTTCTACTTGGTTATACGGAAGCTCTTTTTTTGTCAAAAACTTTCCTTATACTGATTTCTTGGAAACTTTTTACCGCTGGAACCAATTTTGAACTCTATGTAATGTTTTCTGTAGTTTAGCGTATGTTAGCAGTGACCAAAGACGTAATCGTTTTTTTCACACATTGTCCGACACTTTCATCGGAAAAGCCAACCATTTTTAACCTTGGGTCCAAGAATTTCATCACCGTCAATGAAATTCTGTTTTCTAAGCCACCCTATCTGGATTCAATTCAACTTATAATTGAGTTGATGATATCACCTTGGATCTTATTAAATTTTTTGGTTTTAAGTTCGTTATAAACTCCAAGAAGTCCATCTGTTAAGATAATCATGGACGATGCTGGTACATCCTTTTCTCCACTCATCACTTTGGTGATTGCTTGTTTGAGAATTTCAATAAGTCCTTTGAGAAATTTCCAGTCCTCCACTAATATATTAGGATATTCCTTATTTTAAATGCCCATTGTGGCACGAAGAGGCACTTCCAGTTCGACAAACCTTTCCACCATATAAAATGTGGAATTTCACCGCGTTTGCAAGTCTTTAATTAGCTTTTTTGTTTCAACATTTAGTTGTTTGCTGTTCAATCAACTTGACCATTTCCAAGCTACTGCGCTTGAAAAAGCGAACGATAGATTTAATTTTATCTAGTATTTCCCGTATTGGTTTTAGTGCAGGTAAAGCAACCAAATTTATCGTATGAGCAAAGCATTCGAAATGTTCTAACCCAAGCACTGACTTTATGGCCTTATTCATATTGGATGCATTATTACTAATCACCATGCTAACTTTTAAATTCCATTAATTAATTTTTTTTATTAAGTTCACTTGCCAATTTTTCACCTATGTGGTTCGCGTCGAATGAAACACAGTATAATAACTAGTTCTGTACATTGAACTGTTTATCTATGAAATGGGATGTAACTGCCAAAAAATGTTCTGTGTTCCTAGATGTCCAGCAATCAGTTGTTAAAGTAACAGATCCAACTTCAGCCATTATTTGTTTAGTTCTTTTGTAAACTTCCTCAAATTTGGCTTGCAACAACAACAGGTATTGCTTATTGTTTTTCGTGATGGTAGTTGATATGACGGATTCAAAGCAGCAACGAAACTTGTAAATTCTTAGTCTTCGTCAATAGAAAACGGTTGAAAATCGTGAGTAAACAATAATAATAAACTTTCGTTGATTTTAGTCCTAGCATTTATCCCCATATTCTTCCTTAAGAAAGAATCGACGTTTGTTTGCTTCCCAGTGCAACGTTTTGACGGTTGCTCGATGGTTTCTACGTAAGCTACTCGTACAGATGATGAGAAGCCGGCTCCTGTTCTACAACTAGGCTGCATTATTTCTTCCACGTACAATCCTTAACTGTTTCTTCTGGCTGAAGTACTCGGCATAGTCACTGTTTTCTCCCGATTTGGGTTATCTGCATTGGTTTAGACCAAGGGGTATTTCCTTTGCAAATGATTTTCTAAACTAGAGGATGTGCACCTATATAGCTGATCTCCTGCTTGCATATATTCCATATCGCTATTTGTGCCACATTTATTTTGTCGGTAAAAAAATTCCACACGATGGATGGCTTCGTTGATTTTCTCGTAGCCATCCTTATGTGACTTGATCTACTCAAAAACCTATAAAATTCGGTATGACTGAACCTATGACAGTTTTACTTCAAGCAAAAATACCTTATTCAATTTACAAATTGTTTTGAAAAAAAACTTTAACACTTAGCAATTTGACACAGGAGCATATACGAGGTGTGTTCAAAAAATATCGCGAATTTTTTTTTTTTTTTTCAAAAATTATTTATTTATTCATGAATATCTATTTTGTCTCCTTCAAAGTAGTCCCCATGAGATATTATACACTTGTGCCAACGGTTTTTCCAATCTTCGAAGCACTTCAAAAAATCATTTTTTTTTAATCTTGTTCAGCTCCTCCTTCGATGCCGTCTTTATCTCGTCAAGCGTAGCGTAACGTCGTCCTTTCATGGGCCTCTTCAGTTTAGGAAACAAGAAAAAGTCAAAGGGGGCCAGATCTGGGGAATACGATGGCTGCGGCATCATTAGTGTGTTGTTTTTGGCCAAAAAGTCGCGCACAAGCAACGATGTGTGAGCAGGGGCGTTATCGTGGTGCAAAAGCCAATTTTTGTTCTCCCACAAATTCGGGTGTTTCTGGCGGATTGCTTCGCGCAAATTGCGCATAACTTGCAGGTCATATTCCTTATTGACCGTTCTTCCCTGTGGCAAGAACTCATGATGCACCACGCCCCTGCAATCGAAGAAAACTGTCAGCAAAACTTTCACATTCGACCGAGCTTGGCGCGCTTTTTTCGGTCTTGGTTCATGCGGCAGCTTCCATTGAGATGATTGAGCTTTGACTTCCACGTCATAACCATAAACCCACGATTCGTCGCCAGTTATGACCCTCTGGAGCAAATTTGGTTCGTCGCGGACAGAGTTTAACATCTCATTAGCAATGTTCATGCGTTGCTGTTTTTGGTCGCAATTGAGCAATTTGGTACGAATTTCGCGGCGACCCGTCTCATGCCCAAATCGTTGATGAAAATCGAATGGCACGAGCCAATCGATATGTTTAGGTCCTCAGCAACTTCTCTAACGGTGATTCGACGATTGGCCAATACCATTTTCTCCACTTCATTAATTTTTTCGTCTGTTGTTGAAGTGCTCGGGCGTCCGGCATGCTCTTCGTCGTTCACATCTTCTCGGCCTTCTAAAAACATTTTGTACCACCGATAAGCGTTGCTTCGGTCCAAGGTAGCTTCTCCGTATGCCACAGTCAACATTCGGGATGCATCCGCGCACTTAATTTCGTTTTTCACACAAAATTTGATACACGTTCTTTGATCCGTTTTTTTGAATAAGTAAAAATCGAAGACGATTGAAAACACGTGCAAGTAAAGCAGCTATCACCAATTAAGTGAACATTCAAAATGGCATAACATAACGCCACAAAAAAATCGAAATTCGAATATACGTAACCCTCGAAAATTCAAAATTCGCGATACTTTTTGAACACGCCTCGTATGAGGGCAAACGATGCATATCTTGCTACTCAATTAAGCGCTGAACTACTTTCGCTTGCATCTACCGAGTGCGAGTGATAGAATAAACTGTTTTGTTCAAAAACATGCCAACTAAGCTTTACTTAATTTTTTGTTTTCATTTGTTGATTTATCTTTCCAAAATGATCAGACATTCATCCTAGTTAATTTATTTAACCCTAAACCTCGTATTGTAGCTTCACACTTCTAGAAAGCATAAAGCTGTCCTGATTTCATGTTTGAGAAAGCTGTTAAAGTGTTCGAAGGTTAACACAACCAAACAATGATTTTGAACAAATCATCCTATGCGTAGCAGAATAGGAAATCAATAATGCAATTCTACTAATGCGCACTCCCTCATTGTGCATTTAGCACTTTGTCAGTTAGACAAAGGCGTATATTAAATTAAGGATCAGACACAGAAATTCTATGGAGATGTTTAAACAACTGAGACCTTTCACACCTTTCCGAAGACATGCATTCTCGTATATGCGATGAAGGATCGAGCCTTCAACCCTATCCTTTTGTTCAAGTAAATGTAAATAAATCAATTTAAGCAGACATGATTAAAATCTCCATTTGTATGACTAGCTGGAAAGGTAAATTGGCAATGATAAATACTGAGTAACGCTTTTACTTTTCATTCAGGACATTTTCCACAAAGGATCAAAATCATATAAATTAAATACAATCTATCCAAAAGCATTGCCAGGCATCGATACTTTCACTCGATAAACTTTTCCTGGAAATTTGGTGCAAATTAAAGCGAAACTGCCACCTCCCCTGCCGCAGTTTCACTATTTCGTTATTTATGCAGCAACATCATGGAAGGGCAACAAAAAATTCATAGTGAACAACATAATCTTCATAACGTGCCGCAGATTCCTTGCTCAATTTACACTCAGCTCAGTTGTCTACCACCACCAAACCCGAAAACCCCTCAATACATCTACAAACTTTGAACTTTTTGGTCAGCTGAAGAGTGGGATAATCGTATTAAAAGACTTGCGGATTCAAATCATAAAGCAAACTTCTGCATTTTCTTTGTAAGAGGAAACAGAAAAAACTTTAACGAAGCCAGAGTTCGGAAGACAATTGAAGACGACCTTCTTATCAGTGGATGCAAAATTGAGAAGCTACCCTCCCGCAATCAACAAAGATGTGGATTCAAGGTATTCATTCCAACACGATATGTCTGGCTTTTCAAGAATTCCAAGAAGACGAACGGTGTTTGTTCATGGAGCGGCATAGCTTTCAAGCAATGGAGTAATAAAATTGCGAGCCCGGGATCCAAAGACAGCGGAAAAATAAATAGCTCTAGGAATGTATGTAATTCCGTTATCATTACTAAGGATTCACTCTCTTCTACTAACATAAATCCCAAACCACAATCCCCACTTTATCTTTCTAAACGATTGAATGACTGCAGCACTTCCTTAGTCGACCCTAAACTGCACTCTAATAGTGACAGTGATAGTCCATTGGAAACAGTCTTAGACTCAGAGACATCTTGTGCACAACAACCGAAAGTAGATTCCTGCCTAAATTCTTCTGTACAGGGTACTTACAATAACCTTGTGCACGGAAAAGACATGTCCAATTTCATCTGGATCAATTTTACAACCCGTGTCACTTGCTCCAACCAACACCAACTAATCCTTTTTAGACCCGCTGTTGCCACCTACAGTCAAGGCCACTATGGTTTCGGGTGCTGACCTGGAAAAAAGATATCTATTATCTTGACTCAGAGATAATAACATTTACGACTTCGTTCGGCTTTACCTTTCATATATGCATACGGCTCCAGATACAATTTGCGTTGACGGGAAAACGAAAACCAGCCTAAAAATAATGATTCAAAAAGAAGGTCTTTCAATTGATCTTGAGGAAATTCGTCTTGTATATTTCTCCTACCATGAAGAGCTTGGTATTACCTTACATCAGGCAAAAAAAGATCTTGAAGTATACGCATCCCATGTTAGCTCTGATCATATCTCATCATTGCAAAGGGCTAGAGAACAACATCATAAATTTTTTCGTCCCCAATAAACAGAAAAATATTAAGCTATTTTACCATAACTGTCGTGGTATGCGCAGTAAGTTAAACAAACTTTTTTTAGACGCAAAATCGTGCCATTTTAATATCCTCACCCTTTCTGAAAAATGGTTGAACGATTTTTACATTAACGAAGAGATCCTTGGTAGTAATTGGAGTATTTACAGAGATGATAGGGACCCTCACAGCACCGGACAGTCACGAGGAGGTGGTGTATTAATTACAGTACACAAATCCTTTATGAGTGAACTAGTAAGCTCCACGCTATACAAATTATTCCAGCATAGAGTAGTTAAAATAAAGATGTGAATATCTAGCGTATATATTAGTGTGTTCTATGTCCCCCCAAAATCGAACGACACTGTCTATGACGACGTCTGTCAAGTTAAGCTGAAATCACTGCAATTACTAATGAACAGGATAAAATTATCATTACTGGTGATTTTAATCGACCAAAATTAAAATTTGTGGTCGATGAAGAAGACCGTCTCCTTCTTCCGATCAATCTCCTAGATAGTATTGATTTCAATCTTATAAGCACCTTTTATAGTAACGATTTGCAGCAAATAGCTCTTATACCCAACCAAAATGGCAGATGGTTAGACCTTATTTTTTCTAACGTATATCACGAATTAGTGGTCAGTTTAACTGATGACAACGAGCATCTGTTTTCTAATTCAGTTCACCACTCAGCTTTTACCGTTGAATTGTCCACTCCTGATTATTTTAAATTCTATATCGTACAATTCCACTATTGTATATGATTTTCGCAATGGGGATTGTGATAACATTTATAAACTTTTATCCCGAGTGAATTGAAATGATACCCTGTCAACGTTAGACTTGGATACGACTCTATCCATCTTTTACCGCATAATCTATGACGCCGTTGAATCATTCATACCTAAAACAAAGAAAAGAGACAAGATTTCGGAAACATGGCTGGGGAGTGATCTCAGACATTTACGTAATCAAAGAAATAAACTTTACAAACTCCTTAAAAGAAGGAATGATGCAAGCAACGCGATAAAGAGTAAGTATAACGACCTTGCTCTTGAATTTAAGCTTAAATCTCAAGAGGAATATCAATCGTATGTTAACGTCATAGCTCAAGAAACGATTTCCAATCCGAAAAAGTTTTTTGATTTTGTAAACGTTAAGCGTAAAACCAATGGCTATCCTTCGGTAATGGCATACAAAGACTCAATGTCATCATGTACAGAACAGATCTGTGAGTTTTTTGCCGACCATTTTCAGCATGTTTATTCCAATCCTGCTACTTTACCAAGCCTCGAGTCATCGGGAATAAAGTCAACGACTCTTATAAACAGTATTTCAATTTCTGAAGATGAAATTCTCCAAGCTATCGAAGACCTTGATTTGAATAAAGGGCCGAGCCTAGATCTTATTCCTCCTTGCTTTCTGGCCCTCCGCTAAAATGAGCTGATTAGACCCCTCTTCATTATTTTCAATAAATCACTATCTACTGGTATCTTTCCTAAGCTTTGGAAGCCATCCTTTATAACACCAATCCATAACAAAGGTGAAAAATGGCTTGTAGTGAACTATAGGGTTATTGCTTTTTATTCTACTACACCTAAATTGTTTGAGAAAATTATATGTAGTAAAATTTCTCCCCTAATTGAACCATTTCCTAATGAAGAGCAGCATGGGTTCCCTAAAAATAAATCTACTACCACAAATCTAATCGATTTGACGTCTGATATTCTTTGTAGCATGGAGCAAGGAAACCAAATGAATGCCATATACACAGATTTTAGCAAAGCGTTCGATAGAGTGAACCATGGAATATTGTTAAAGAAAATCCGTAACTTTGGCATATCCGGTTCACTGCTCTGCTGAGTTCAGTCCTATTTGAAAAACCGAACACAATTTGTTAAATTTGAAGGTCAGTTATCGCTTGAGATCAATGTCATCTCCGGGGCTCCTCAAGGCAGTCATCTCGGTCCACTTCTCTTCAATATTTTATCTCAGATCTATCAAAAGTGCTGTCTGATATTTCGCATCTTTTCTACTCAGACGACCTCAAACTGTATCATAAAATACAATCCTCAACCGATGTTTCTTTTCTACAATCCAAATCAACCATCATCTTGAACTCAATTTGGAAAAATGTCAGGTAATAAGCTTTTCAAGAAGAAGGAATGTCATCATATATAATTATGAAATCAATAACATACAAATGAGATGAGTTGAAAAAGTTGTAGACCTTGGCGTAGTCTTAGACACGAAACTCAGATTCAACCTTCATTATGATTAAGTTCTGTGTAAAGCCAATAAGATGCTAGGTTTTATTAAACGGAGAGTAAAGAATTTATGAATATTTGGGCAACAAAATTACTGTACACTTCACTAGTCCGTCCTATTTTCGAATACAGCGGCATAATCTAGGACCTATATACGATATCTATAGCCGTAGACTTGAGTCTGTACAAAAACAATTTCTATTCTTCGCATTAAGATCCCTGCATTACCCCACTTCTTTCATAATCTACCATCTTATGAAGATCGACTTCAAACATTTAACCTGACATCACTCGCCTCCAGGAGAGTCACTTTGGCTGCATGTCTATCATTTGACGTCTTAAGGTGTAATATTCAAGTTCCTTTTCTGTCAAACAAGATACTCTTGCGTGATCCTATTAGAGCTGCTAGACATAGTCCCATGTTAACCACGAGTACGCGTCACACCAATTATGCAGACAATGAGGCGGTTAACAGGTGCTGCAAAATATTCAATTAGTTTAGTGATCATTACTCCCCAACCACTTCCAAGTCCTGTTTTAGGTCAAAAAAATTAGAAGTCCTCAATTCAACCATAAGATAGACGATATTCTAGTATGTTTGTATGAATTTGATATGCATGTTACTTAATTTTGTGTATATATATTTAATTGTGCCTTGTTGGGCGAATAAATAAATATATAAATAGGCTATACGAGTATACAGGGCATATTTTGCTTGAGAAATTTTCGTATCGATGGTATGTGGATGTGATGCCTATGACTCAAAATACATGCTGAAAACCGTTCCAGAGTAACGTTATCTTGGAACGCTATTTTTCTGAAACATTTCTGGATAGAACGTTCCAACAGAGGAACCGTTTTCCCTGTCTCTAATGCTATTGGTGTGGAACATTGACCCTAACCCAAGAACCAGTAAGTTTATTGAACGCCTTGCAGAGTCGTATTCCGATGCAATTAATTTGAGCAAAGCTATGTACTAACCTCCGATCTCCCGGAGCGATACACGACAGAGATTTGTCATCCCCACACAATTGCTGATCAGCTGGTAAGTGTTAAATGACAGGTCTCTGCCACTGAACCGCCCTTTGACGTTGGCAGTGTGGTGAACTTACAGATTTTGAGTGACAGTTCGGACTAGCAGCTCTTGTACTGTTAACCAAGGAATATCGTGACTTTATGTGCTCCCAGTTTCACAAGTCATTAAAAAATCCTTGGGAAAAATAAAGGAAGCCTTTTATAAGGTACGGGGAATAAAAATATTGAAAGATAGTGTTCGAAAGTATTTCGTGTGTTTTCCAGAGACGTGGGTTGGGATGGGACCAGGGCTCTCTGCACAACCGCGAGCTTCGAGGATTGGATAAAACTTTCCATGGATCGAGCCGGCCAACATTTTGTTGTACATTAAGGAACAACCCATATCCCGAAAACAGTGGTTTTACTGCGATACGAAAGGGTGACATCGTTCCTCGATTCAACGAATAAGACCATTCTTACTTTTGTTTGCCAATGCGTAGAACAATCGCTTTTAATCCAGCGGAGTAGTAGATGTACTGAAGGATTTAGGTCTTAAATTGCTTCACTTTTCCGTGGTTGAATTCAATTTCAGGTAAACTTTAATACTTGAAAGACATCTTCTGCAGAAAAATTGATTCGCCGAGATTTCATTGTCTCCACCATTGTAACGCAGTTTAGGTGGATTTCTAATAAAAATGTCACTATAACCAGTGTTAAATGGTTAGCTTTCAGTTTTTGACACATACTCGCATTTCTCTGCGACAATCGTCATCTTCCAGTATTTCAGTGGTTTTCCTTATCAACGAGCTGCCAGGATATCAAGGCATAGCAAACAAAGCCATCGACATACGATCCTGTCAATTGCATTGACAGAACTAAATTGGTCAAAATTAAACCCACTTCTTCTTCCACTACAACCCCTCTCGGGCCTTCGCTTCCTGCAATTAGCGCCTCCAACTGTCTCGTTCCACTGACCACGTCCTCCGATTTCACTACCTAATTGAACTTGTTTCGATGCAGGCTTCTTTTCGTGAAGGTCCATCGAGCAGTTTGCTCGATTACTATACAGTTTTCTTGTAAATTTTCACGTAGCATAATCTAATGTAATTTGCGTAAAATAATTTATGATATTGCATAATTCGTAATTCTTATGAAAAAAATCCCCCAAACCCAAGCCAACTTAGGTGAGTTTACCGTCGTTTCTAGGGTTTTGTATTAAAATACAAAACCCTATTGCAATCACCTGTGTCCGTCTGTCCGTCTGTATGGCACAGCACTTTTTCTCCGAAACTATAGAAGCTACAGCAACGAAAGGTCAGAAGTGGCGACTTCTTGAAATTTTCGGGGTGGAAAAATTTTTCAAAGGGGTTTAGAGGGGTCTACCCATATAGGGAGGTGACCCTTCAAAAAAAAAATTTCACCATTGGTAGTCGAGTAGGTAATCGTTGGAAAGGTCTCAATGAGATCTTTTCAAAACAAGTCTTAAAATTGCCTTATAAGTACCGTGGGGGTAGGGGAAGGGGAAATGTACGAACTTTCCGCGTAAAAAAATCTGAAAAAAATCAAGAATGTAGGCCTTTATGAGTACAACAACAAAAAATACATGAGAAGTCGAAATTCGCTCAACTTTGTTAGTAATAGTATGATTTATCGATTTTACATTTTCTTGAATAAAATCTTAAGGTTACCTTTAAATTAAATTTAAAAAAATGACTATTTACAACATTAACCTATCCTGTAAGTTTCATAAAGATCGAATGGTATTTAACAAAGTTATAGCGGTTGAATTTTTCTGTATTACTATGGAACAATATGCGCTGTATTACTATGGAAACATATGGCTATGGAACAATATATGCTTTTTACCGACTCAGACACTACAGCTTTGCTAGGATTTGTATGAAAGTTTCAGGAATGATAGGTATCATGAATATCTTTGAGAATCGGTTCAGCTAGTGGTATCAGTAATCGTAAAACAAAATAGTGGCTGTTTTAAATATGAAGATTAAATAATTTTGAGAAATTTTTTCCCAACTTCATCGTTTAAGGTGAATGCTTTTAACACTTGATTCAATTTAATGAATGACTGAAGATGAGTACCTACAATTAATACTCATAGGTGAAACAACTTGAGGAGGCAGGAGAGAGACAGCCACTGATGCCTTTTAAGCATCAGTGACTCAAACAGAACTTGAGAGCGAGTCTTAAGGTTTTCTACTAGGCTATGGACGTGTCTTAACTGCTCCGCACATCCCAAGCCCTTACCTGCACAAAGCATCTTAACGAGGTGTTCAGCACGTTCGGCTACTCCTATTTGCTCCTGGATTTCCTCCAAGATTCAGTATTCAAACAGTATTCCCGTGTTCGCTATGCTCTTCAATGAATATGGTTTCAGATCCTCGTTCGGAGCTGCCAAAATACCAACGCTGAGCAGGCTTAAGATGACGATGCCAAAAGCCATTACTAGAAATACGGGAAAAAAGAAAAAAAAGGAAGAAAGGGGTAAGAACAATTTATTCATAATATGGTTTAAGTCGATTCTTATGAACATTGACCAGTTTTTTCCTTATCGCAATCGTGGTGTTGACGGAGAAGTAACGGCATCGACCTCATATGGCCCAACCCATACTTGCTTACGGTTCTCGTTTTTTAGCAAAACTTTATCCCCTATATGGAAAGTAGCTGGTCCGACGTTGTTATCATAATTGGTCTTAGATTTTAATTTACTCCCCATTATATTCTTACGTGCCAAGGTAAACATCTTCTGTAATTTGTGCTTTAATAACAGATAATAGTTCTCATGGTCATAGAGAGGAGCTGGCTCCCTCTTTAGATTCGACGGAACGTCCATCGTGAACCCGTAGAGACAATCCATTGGAGTGAGTTTCGTGCTATCATGTTCACTGTTAATGTACACGGACGCGGCCGTACGCTGAAATTGATCCCAAACCTGCGGGTTGTCATCCACCATGGATCTCAAATATTAAACAAGGGGTCCATGGGTGCGTTCCAAAGCTCCATTGGATTGTGGTTGATAGGCGGTAGTTTGCATTTTCCTTATATTTAATAGCCTACATGTTTGCTTGAATAGTTTCCCTACAAAGTCAGCCCCTGATCAATAACTAGCTGCTTGGGTATTCTATATCTAGCTATAATTTCGTCAAAGAATACTTTGGCTGCTGTCTCTGCCTCAGCGTTTGGTAAAGCGTACCAATCTACAAATTTTGTTAAATTATCCTGAAAGGTCAAAATATATTTATTTCCCAAAGTTGTCTCAATGAGAGGCCCCACGATGTCCAGATATAATTCATTGAATGGCCTCTCCGCTATGTCTGTGACAACCATTAGCATGCGGTGCTGGGGAGAAGTCTTCATAACCTGACATTTCTTACACTTCTTCACATACTTTTTAATGTCTGATAGCATATTCTTCCATTTATACTTCCTACCAATCTTCCTGTAGGTTTTCGCAACCCCTTGATGTCCCCCAAAAGGGGAGTCATGAAATTCCAACAATGCTGCTCCCACCTCTCCCGGGGTATTAAGAGTCAGGATCTCCGGTTGTACCTCGGTCTGGAAAGATTTAAACTTAATCGTCTCCTCTCCATCAGCTGCGTAGTCTCCACTATCTCCGTGGAGACCTCCCAGTGCTGGATCTGCACAGAGCCCCTCGGAGGAGAAGTCGGGTAAATTGCGTTGCACCGGTGCGATTTGCAAAGATCCGGTATTATTTGCTTCATCAGTACCAGCAGTAGTGCTATCCCTGTTTGTCTGTTGGACTCCTTGTGTCGGCTCCGCTGACCTACCTTCCAGAGCTTGCCCAAGCAGTTCCCGCTGTTTTTGCTCTCGAGTTATGGCACCGCACCGATACTTATTACCTGCTTCATTCACCAGGTCCTGAGGGATCCTACTCAACGCGTCGGCATTGGTATTATACTTTCCCGGTTTGTACTCAATGCGGTAATCAAATTCCGACAATTTATGGTGAAATCTTACCAACCGGGTGGTAGGATCTTTCACGTTAAACACCCCCTTTAAGGGTTTATGATCCGTATTAATGGTAAAACGGCTGCCCTGCAAGTAACATCTAAAATTCTTCACTGCCAAAACCATCGCAAGCAATTCCTTTTCGATAGTGGAATAATTACGCTCCGCCTTGTTCAGCGTTCGACTTGCATAGGCTATAGGATGGTCCTTGCCAATTTCTCCTTGAGATAGGACGGCCCCCAGTGCCTCGTTACTTGCATCAGTGGTAAGGTTAGAAGGCTGCGAGAAATCAGGATACGCCAGCAATGGGGGTTCCACCAACGAATTTTTCAACAGCTGAAATGCTTCCATACACTTATCCGTCCATGTAAATCGAACGTCTTTACGGAGCAAATTTGTAAGGGGTTTGGCTATCTTGGAAAAATTCGGGATAAACTTCCGGTAAAAATTAACCAGCCCTAGAAAGGACTGTAGCCAATGGACCGTTGTAGGGACTGGGAAATCACGTACGCAGCTAGTCTTACTCGGATCCGGCCGCGCACCTGTTTGGGAACAAATATGTCCCAAATATACCAATTCAGGCCGTAAGAACTGGCACTTCTCTGGTTGCAGTTTTTAGTTGTTTATCCTAAGTCTGACAAAGATTTTTCGTAGCTTATCAATATGATCCCTCAAGTTCATCGAGGTACACAAAACAATCAAAACCCTGTAAACCTGTTAGTATGTAGTTCATTAGCCTCTGAAAAGTAGCTGGTGCCCCTTTCAAACCAAAAGGCATTCGCTTAAATTCATAGTGTCCATAACTAGTGCTAAATGCTGTTTTCGGCCGATCCTTTGGGTGCACCAAGACTTGATGATAACCGCTGGCCAAATCCAACGTACTGAAATACCGTGAATGCCCCAACTACCTCCTTATTTGTATCCTCTAGAATATCAATCAAATACTCATCCAACTCTTTAATTTCCAAGACTATCTCTTTAAGTGCAACTGGCGCCTCACTCGAGTTCTTTAACCCTATTACAGGGCGGACCGGATCTAGAAGAGCATTGGCTAGGAACACGCCATCCGCTGTTGAACTTACGGTACAAAGCATTTCCTGATCCAACCGAATCGGTAGCTCCACTAGATGTGTCCGTGGCAACAATGTGATAACCCCCTTGAAACTGACTCGATAGATTCCATTGGACTACAATTCACATCCTCAGCTCGGTCTGATAAGCACGTCGCGCTTCGCGCTACCCTCTTGGACAACGCGTATGCGCTATTTGGCGCCTCATCCGAAGACTGATGCAAATCTACTGTTCCCTCTTGGCACTCAAGAGGAACCCTGAATTCACTGCCGTTTGCTTCCATGCGAGGGAACACTAGTGACTGAACAGGACCTTCTATGCTACAATTTTTTGCTAGAAGGTCATTTCCAAGAAGACCATCATTGAACGCCCCCTGAATTGCGTCTACCAAGGGTTTCTCCTTCCCCAAAAGGGCTTGACAAAGTGAGCTTACGACTAACATCTATTGGACACGTATCACATATTGCCGATTTGCTAATTATGCTAACCTCTGCACCTGTATCTATGGTAAATTTAGTTTTTTCCTGTTTCCCAATATCTAAAGGCAATGAAGCGGTCATGAGGTTTGATTCTCTATAACTGTTATCTACTGTGACAGGCTCGCCAGCCACTTCCTGCGACACCCTAGATTCAACCTTCCTACTGAGATAATGGCTTCCTGGTTGCACCGTCGTTTATTGTAACCGAGCCGGGGATTTTCGACTCGAATGTGTCTCACTTCCCTGCTTCTTGGCTTCCCATCTTTTCTTTTGGAAACACGTGCCCACGCCATGACCCCTTTGGCCACAAAAAGCACATTTCACCTGAACACTAAAAACCCTTGGACCCTCATTAACAACTGGTGTTGCCGTAGCTGGCCTCGCCTTACAATCCCTCTGATCGTGACCATACTCCTTACATTCTGGACAATAAGGAGTATTTTTGCGACTACAGCAGTCTGCATAAGTGTGGCCTCGCATATGACAAAAGTTACACGTGGTTTTCAGACTCTTTGCAAATTTAGATGACTTCGAGCCCGAACTTGGATCGAGCGCCATTGCTACCTATGGCTGGAAAGAAACAGCACACGGATTAGGTGTGTAACTAGTTAGTTGGGCATAAGTGCATGTTGACCAGGCAACCAAGTACCGAAAGTGGGGTTGTACCTGTGATATTTGTGGGTATAACTGCATTAGATTTCCCTGAAGGAGGAAAGCCCCCTGCTGCAATTTTTCCATATTTAATCCTTTAGTAACTAAATCCTCGAAGGTAGACGTTTCCTGCGTCAACAAATACTGACAAAGATGGGGATTGTTAACACCACCCTTAAAGGCATTCTTAGGGAAATCCTCCAGCTGTGCGTTTGCGATCTTACTTACCTCTGAGCCATACTTAACCACAGCAGCCTCCTGGCACCGCTTAAGCATTTGCCTCAGACGTAATGTGTAGGACAATACTGATTTTGTGGGGCTTTGTTTGGCTGAGATGAGTCCACTCACCAATTCCTGGTAGGTTTCCTTTGGCAATTAGACGCAGTTTAAGAGCTCCTCAGCCACCTCTAGAGTTGAAGGAAACTTTGATGATATAAGCTGGTAAGCCTCCGCTCGAAGACGAATCGGAAAGATCTGCATGAAAGCTACCTGCTCCTGGCTATTCAAACATTTCCAAACTTGCCTGCTGCACCCAACAAAGATCTGCAGGTCTAAAACTATTGACGGGCTTGGGGCTCCCGAAAACAAAGGGATCATCTGCCCCATTAACTTAGCTACCTTAGCAAAATCAACTATATTGCCTGCAAAACTCTCAGCCTCTACCCCCTTACCAGTCATACAAACAGGACTAGAATGATTTGTTTGATCAATTGAAGTGTTTGTAGATGGACCTGCCACAAACGATAAATTCTAATCATGAGACTTAATCAGCGTCTTTAACGATTGCGGTAGATCGAAAGAACTGGTCTGGTTTAGCGAGACTCCGCCGAAGTGTTTAATCTCTTCTTTAAATTGCTTCGTTTGTTTGCGGAGCTGATTAATTCGCTCTAAACGATGCACATGCAAATTATCAACCGTATTCGTTAATTCAATAATTGTGTCCATTTCAACGGGCTCGGTTTCTCGCTTCACCTCTTGATTTGAGCTAGAACAAGAAGATTCAGACTTACTTTTTGGAGTTGAAAGTGCTCTACCGCTTTGTAACATGAATCCGTCGCTTTCTTTTGGAGTTGTTCGCTGAATTCCTCCTACTGCTTGATTCCTAACACTCATTCGCGCGATTAAACAATTAATAATGACAGTGTCTTCGGGTTAACGTACAAGTCGCTAACAACACAACTCCTTCTGTGGTTGGTAAGGACTACAGTTTCTATAACACTAACTGGGTGGATCTTGCTACAATTCCAAGGATATGAACCCCAAGCAATCAGGATGCGTGGATGAGTGCGTTTATATCGAGAGTGTAAGTGTAAGATTCCAGTTTCGAACGTTTCAGCAATTTAGTCTGGTCCAAATTGATCACTCTACAGCGAGTCGCCGTACTAGAGCTGTTCGGTAGTTAAAACCGGCTGCGCCAATAAAGGGCTTTGTAACCACTTCGAAAAAAAAAATTCTGTTGCCATGAATCCATGATTACAGTGCAGGGGAGCGGGCCCAGAAAAAAAAAATATCAAAGGCATTCATACGATTTTCTCCAATAAAATCGTATGGATGCCTTTGAACCCAACAAAATTAGATATTTAAGTAGCCTTACACCAGGTCTGTAAGTTTGATGAAATTCGTATCATATTCACAGAAGTTATGTCCATTTGAAATTTCTCCAATTACAACAAATACAACACACTACACTGCAGTTTTGATTTGATGTTCTTAAAATTTTCAGATAAGATCGATGTCATAAACACTTTTGGGATTTCATAATTTGAGTGATTTTTAGGGTTTTGTACTAAAATACAAAACCCTATTGCAATCACGACCTGTGTCCGTCTGTCCGTCTGTCCGTCCGTCCGTCCGTCTGTATGTCACAGCACTTTTTCTCCGAAACTATAAGGGCTACAGCCATGAAACTTTGTAGGAAGGTCAGAAGTGGTGACCTCTTGAAAGTTCAAGGGTGGAAAATTTTTTCAAAGGCGTTTAAGGGGGTCTCCCCATATAAGGGGGTGACCCCTTAAAAAAAATTTTTCATCATTGGTAGTCGAGTAGGGTGTCATTTGAAAGGTCTCAATGAGATCTTTTCAAAACAAGTCTTAAAATTGTCTTATAAGTACCGAGGGGGGCAGGGGAAGGGGAAATGTACGAACTTTTCGCGTACCCCCCCTTCGCGATTGGACACCTTCCATCCGAAAAATCTGAAAATAATCATGAATGTAGGCCTTAATGAGTACAACAACAAATACATGAGAAGTCGAAATTCACTCAACTTTGTTAGTAATAGTATGATTTATTGATTTTGTGTTTTCTTGAATAAAATCTAAACGGTACCCTTAAACTCAATAAAATTTTGCAAAGAGTTGACTATTTATAAGATTGATCTTTTCTGAAAGTTTCATAAAGATCGAATTGTATTTACCGAAGTTATAGCGATTTGAATTTTCGTGTATTACTATGGAGCAATATGCCCTGTATTACTATGGAAACATATTGCTATGGAGTCATATGCGCTTTTTACCGACTTAGACACTACAGCTTTGCTAGAATTTGCATGAAAATTTCTGGAGTAATAGATATCATGAAGATGAGTACATACAATTGAAACATGTCGAAGAGGCAGGAGAGAGCTCCTAGCAAAAGGGCTTTGTAATCATTCTAGGATTCGAAAAAATAGGCCATGAATCGATGATTACAGTACAGAGGAGTGGCCCCCCAAAAAAAATAATTCATGAAAGGTAGCCGATATGAGTATCAACTGAAAGTTCTCTATGAAAGCTTTTCAAAACAGTTCTTAAACTGACAGTTTTTGCTTCATTGGGGGCACAGGGGGGGGAAATACATGAAAAATGTGTTTCCTCCCTTGCGAATGGACACCCGTGATCTAAAATATCTGAAAAAATTATCAAGGGAGATATTTATGGGTGTAACTGTAACAAATACCTCCGAAGTCAAAATTCGTTCAACTTTGTTAATAATAGTATGATCCTCGAATTTCACATTTTCTCCAATAAAATCGTCTTTGACATGTTTCTTGATTTTATTCGTTGCTGGTTACTGCATTTTGTAAGTTGAGTACAAAACCCTTCTGACATGAGCATAGGTCTGTCTACCCAACTTGTTGTAAGTTGAAAATGCAGAAACAATGGGTCTTCTTTTAAACGAGCAAATCTCTTTGACATGTGTCTTGATATTAGTCGTTGCTAGTGATTGCATTTTCTTAGTTTAATACAAAACCCTGCTGACATGAGCGTAGGTCTGTCTATCCAACTTGTTTATTCTTAGTGTTTTGTAAAACAATGTTTCATCAACACTACGATTGTTTTCAAAATATTATAAGTATCATAACTAAAACCTCTATGATATAAGGCGAGAATATCATTAAACTTTCCACGTAAATTCCGAATATTGATACTGACTTAAATTCGTATAGATTTGTTATTGGGTTTATCATCTATTGTTGGCTTACTCCGCGATTTATTGATTGATGTGGTTGCTAACATGCATGCAGTTTTTCAGGATATGTGCGAGGCAAAGTTGAGAATCACTTTTTTTGCACGAATTCAATTTGTTATAATTACAGCTAAACAAAAACCAAACGACCGAGATTCTAATTATCCTAATTTGCAATAGTACACAAATAAAATCAACTACTAATAAATAAATTGTTGTACACAGTGATAGAAATGATCCCTTCAAATAAAATCCTTAAATCTACTTCAGAGGTTTATTTTTCGCAAATACAATCGGATCTTAAGCAATGTTCATGATGTATGATATCTTATGATAGAGCGAATGACCAAAATGTTAAAAATTGTCTTCTTGCATCACTAAAAACATAAATTTTATAACCGATTTACTGAAAGAAAGCATCGCGCATCACCTAACATACATATGTTGGGTTCAACTATGTGGTTCTCAGTATTCAGCAAACCTCGCTAACCCAAGAGCCCCTTTCAATTGCTTAATTAACTTGTACAATTTATAATGAACCCCCTAATGGGGGTCATGTATGTGAAGATCAATAATAGATCCATTTCATTTAATTGTACATCTTTGACTCCCCCAACGTTTCGATTGCCAATGATTTGATCGATTTGATTTTCCTCTAAATAATAAGCTCATCATTGATATGATGGCCCCTTGAGGATTCGGCTAATTTATTTATTATTAAGTGGCTTTTGGAACATACAAATAGATGCCTAATCCTCATCGTACAAATATTTTTTTCGGTGAGCACAACAAAAGATTGCTTTCCTTCAGGTTAACTGATTCCGTGAAATCGGTCTTGCTCTTGTAGAATTCAAAACGTTTTAATATCACAAACGAAAATGAGTTAAAGTGTGGTGAGGCCTGGAGTCCGAGTGATGTGGGAGACCCGAGGGATATCGCCAATAAGATGATCAAGAAAAAACATTCGTTTTATGATTAATTGACAATCGATGACTTTGCAAGTTTTCTAATCCCTGTTCAAATCCCAAATGCAACCCGGTCCAGAGCGATTTGGACGGGACGTCATGAGTCGCTAATCTTTTAGGCTGCTCATTGATGTTGGAGGAGTGGAAAGAGTTTGTTCTGCTTATTTTTAGGTGAACTGCTTTTATGATCAGTTTAATTGAATTGCCAGAATCAACAAATATTGAATTTATGTTTAAAATCTACTCTACGCTAATTCAAAATTTGTTTTGATATTTTTAATCAAAATAAACTAGAATTTGCGATAAAAAGACAATAATTTGGAAAAAACGCTTTTAGAGGGACTTAGAAGCACTAAGAAATCATTCAAACTTGGCAACTCTGACCGCGATCTGAAGATATGTTTCACAACTCATCCCAAACTTCGCAGCCAGACTTTTAGCAGCCATAGTACTTATCCATGCGTCCGCCTTTCAGAAGAGTGACCATCAACAATTGCCTTCCACCTCTTGATAGATGGGTCGATGTATGAATGGTATGTTGGCTGGATGGACGGAAGGATAGACACATGAATAAATAGACGGACGAGTGGATGTTACGTTGGAAAGCATGCGCTCATGTATGTGCCACATTTGAGCGGGCCGTGATTCTAACTCAACAAACCCCATTACAATGGACGTACACAGTATGATGTCCAAATATCGTTTTCGGCTCCTAAGTCGCTAATAACGAATTGAAAAAGAAAAATAGTTAAAAGATAGATAGGAAAAATTTCGAAATAATGCGCACCATGCAAACGACATACAATAAGAAAATCTACACGTACTCGGATACATACATATCATTCGGGGAGGATTGGACCACTTCATTACTTTGCATTCAATTTTAATTTCAAATCTCATGGTTCAATTATTTCATTCCGTTTTTGGGTAACTCTCGCCGAGCGAGTCATGGCGGCTGCCATATGTATGACGCTTTAACGGGAATCCAACAGTTCAATGTCTAGAAAAATGATAGACTGTTTTGACAGGAATTTGTTTGACCATTAACTCATTTGACCCGGTTGGATGAATTTTACATTGTTCATAGTCAAATTTAATTTAACACTGAGCCATTCACTTTTTGTTGCATTTCAATAATTTGCTGGAAATTTTCTTGATAATGTTTTTGGAATTGATGTCGATATTCGCAACATTCTTAAATCTGTCACCACACTTCTTATATCCACTGACAACAAAAGAAAAAATGTATTTGCATTAAGTACTTCTAAATTATTCTGAGAATTGTGCTATATTTCGTCACTGAACATTGGTGAACACCTCCTAGATTTACAGGAGAAAATAGTAAAATATATATTGAATGGAAATCTTTTTGCTTTCTGAAGTTTATTGAAAATTTTACTGAACATTTTAAGACTTATAGCCATACTTGATGGTGAACAAGGTGAACAAGTCAGTGAAACACTTCTTTGTTTGTGCTGATCCTCCCAGAACTCTTCGACAAAATATCATGTATCCTTGGGAACCTATTGCGAAACCATAGTTTACATATTCCACTATTATTAAAGAATAAACTCGTTTGATTATGTGCTAACTTCCAGGGTTAAAGCTGAAACCAGTATAGTGCCTTACGGTGTTAAACTAGGCTACCTTTTCTCTATGGAAGAAGCCTACGAAGTGTGACAATTAAGTAATGAGACTGATTTTATTGCCGCGCTTGTGGTAAGCCTGCGACTTTGAAATTCCCTTCCTCTTCCCCGACATCCTTCTCTTCTCTATTGATATATTTATCATTGCTCTAGCTTGTTTAGTTCGCCTGCTGTGTCGTGTTGAGTAGACGTGTGTTGGTGGTGCTCGTCACGAAAATGGAGAAACAAAATCAATAGCACTGTTCAGTTTCTGACCAGAGCACTCGTATCGATTAAAGATCATCAACCGATACACATTCCAACATGTTTCATTTTTTCTGCAATTTCAACATTTCATCAATGTTAACGTACTTTATTTTACACCGTTTTTAAATTTACACATTCATATTAATGCTAATGTACTATATTTTACAACGTTTACAAATTTCTACTTGATATTAATGTTAATGTACTTTGTTTTGCTATCTTCATCATTTGTTGATTCATATTAATGTTAATGTACTTTATTTCACTAGCTTGCAATATTTCCTTAATCCACATAATATAACCTTCCGATTAATTCTTTTCAATGTTCAATGCTGTCTTGCATTTTTTTCAGATATAGCTGGTGTGGCTATTTATTTGAAGATTTCTTCTTATTTCGGTCGGATATAATACTCTGCGCCGAAACAAGCATTTTTTATGAAAAGGTTAAACTGTGGCCTACATCGGTTGTTAGGGAGCAATTTCACGAAATCTAAATTGTGCCGTTCTGTGAATTATTTTATTAGCTTTCGGGAAATCAATCAAAATATTGAGAATATCCTCAAGTCTGTTAAATTTTAAGTGAAAAGTGAAATCTCCATTCCATCACCGTCTCCGAGATGTATAATCTTTTGGTGAACCCGAATCCCGAAATAGCCCACTCTAAAAGGGATATCGTGTCACTATTGAGAATGTTGATTGAAATTCCATGCAATTCTTGTAGATTGAATCCTAACAAAAGTAATACATATTGACATAGGCTCTGCACTGTCCGAGGAGAAAAGCATTGAAGAGTGCGTGTCATATTCTGAAATGCAACCAAATAAAAGCGGTTGATGCATTTTGTGCTGTTAAGCTCGAATATGACTACAATTATCGTCTATTCATCTTCGATTGGCAATCATATTAAAGCTCGAAATGCTTAAATTCTATGCAATACGCCATAGTTTATAATTTTAATGAGGTCTTATGTATGCTAGTAACATGGTTATTGAAACGTAATCATTGCTCTTTTTCTCTTCTAATCGTTTTTGATTTTTCCCCACGTAGTGATTTTTTCACTTTTACTCTTCTTAACCAAGACCTACATTATATGATACAGTAAATTATGATTTAATGCTTGTTTTCATATTTTTTTAAGTATATTTTGTTGTTCATATAAAATAATTGAAAATTAAAGTAAAATGCGTAAAAAATATAGAATTTGGTCTGTAGTAAATAATTCCAATAAACTGTCTTATTTCCTAGATTGTAACATTTATAGGTCTACTGGCATCTTTTTGCACGCTGTACAGGTTTGTTTCGTCTCTTATGAAGTCCACAATGTCATCAGTAAATAAGTAAGAAAATACCTGGTAACGCGTCTGTAATTCCAGTATTTCATTTGATAACTTGGAAGATCCCCAAAACCTCATCTGGTCTTCATTTAGTTCTAAGTTTTTATTGTTCCATATGATATTCATTTTGGGATCACATGCGCTTCGTGAAGTTGTGTTGACTTTGGAGCTGGTATTGGGACTTTGGAGCTGGTATGGTTGAACTGTAGTGCTTGTACTGGTCTCAGAGCTCGGTAGCAAGATGTCATCTTCCTGATCTTCTAGGAAGGGTATTCCTGGTTCCTAATCCAAATCTTGGCGTAAATTTCGATTTTCCAACATGTACGATGGGTCGGCTACATCGTCGTCGTCTGAAAAGTCTAGGCCATCCTCACTATCTTGCCATTGGCTTAGAATAGTTTCTAATTCGACAGTTGACAAAGGCCTAGAGCCTGAACGCGGAAACCTCAAACTCATATTGAGCCTGAAAAGAGAAAATATTCCTCTCCCGAAAAAAAAATAAAATATAACAGTTAAGCGCAGTGTTGCATTACTGCTTCAAAACAAAACTTGAGAGTATCTCTCTAAAAACAATCTAAACATTTGAACTGCATGTTCTTAGCAAAAACCAATAACTTACATTTACTGTGCAGTAATTTCACGTCAATATTGCCAATATAACCACTCAAAAAAAACAACGAAAATTATGCGCGAACAACACAAACCGGTTCTAAGGGAACCGTCACTTCAAGTGGCCAAAAATTACTAATAACACTGTTTAGCACAAACGTGGGGAACTCGTTCAATAGAATGCTTTGCTGCAGATATGCATTGCTGCGTTGAAAGGTATTTTATTCGTTCGCTTTGAACGACTTTGCTAGTTTGAAGAGTATGATCCAGATCTGCTACTCAGCGCCGTAAAGGGCTAATACCATTTTTTTATCAAAGATAGTCGTGCGGGTAATAGATAAAACGTTTGGATTATAATTTTTAGAATCTGATACAAAACAGTCATATCATGCATCAAGGGGTCCAGAGGGAATGTAGCAAAATTCACTGTCCTCCTGCTCGTGATCGGACAATTTTGAGCCGAAAAATCTGAAAAGAATCACGAAGGTGAGTCTTTATGAGTGGAAGGAGAACAAATAGCCCAAAAATTAAAATTCACTCAACTTTGTTATTAGTATTGTTACATGTACAAAGAATTCTGCGAGCTACTGTCGCAATTGTTTCACAACCATTAAGAACATCAACAAAATGTATTTACTCGAAACCACGAGAACCCACCAAGCATGATCAACATCTGAAAGTGACGTCAATCCATTCATTAATCTGCCCGAATGTACCAGATACCTCTCGGCAGAACATTCGCCAATGTACGAGAAATGCATTGAACGGATGGAGACCCTATATAAAGGCGAGCTGAATGAAGGGGGGGATTCATTCATTCGACCGCGATAAAAACTGCGATAGTGTGTGGGAAGCGATATTGTTCGAGTAATAGAAAAGTGATTTTCGTTGATTGTGAAGTGATTTTAGAAGACAATTGCGATATAAATTTATGGACAAGTGGAAGTTAGATTTTAATAGTGAAAATTAAAATTGTGAAATAGACCAAATATGTGATTGTGCATTTTTAAGTAATTTAATAAACTCTTTTAATTTAATTTAAAAGACATTGCGTTTTCACTTTCCTGGAACGTTAAAATTATTGGCCGCGAACCATAACACGCGACAGTATGATATGTAGATTTTACATTTTCTTCCATAAAATAAAAAAAAGTACCCCTAAACCCTGTGTTTAGATTAGTATAAGATCTTCATGCTCACAAAATTTTAGGGAAATGGAATCATAATCAAGTGAGTTATAGCCATTTCAATCGTATGCAATTGCAACAAAAATAACACGTGTCGACGGCTGCAACACACTCGTATTTCAAATTGATCTAGTCACTTTTATTTTCCTCCAATTTTCATGAAAACTTAAGAAATTGTGTTTAATTTGAATATACTCAATACTGGAATAAAACGGCGCCTGCAATATGCTTATGAAATAAACTTTTCATCTTTTGCATAAATTTGAACGATTTCTTACCCATGTTTTTGATGAATGATTCATGTCATCAATTCTCGCTATTAGAAACTTGCTTCGAACCCTAGGATGCATACAAAGGCCTTCTGGTAGGAGCATTCTCCTGCTTACTCAACTTGTTTATTATGAGCTTCATCACATAGTTCAGTGAACATTTATACTAAATTTCATCAAATCAGAGCTATACTTTAGTCAGAACAGAAATCAAGAATTTTCGTCACAAATGGCCGCCATTTTGTTTTAGCTTGGCGAATTTTTCTGATTAACAAACGTACTTAAGATATTTACTCACTACGCCTTTTCTGAAAATTTGGTGGAAATCGAAGTAAAACTGCAACCTCAAGCGTGGTTACAAATTTCGAGATCTCCCATATAACAGAAAAGTTGATTTGTTCGTTCTGACTTGGCATATGACCTTTTGCAGTATCGACGATGAAATTAAATTTGTCAATAAAACAATTGATGCAACCGGTCGTTTTGACCGTTTGGTAGTTCTAGTATAAATTGTCGTCTGAACAATTGACCGTCTGTTAAACTTTTCTCAATTACTTAATTTTCCCAGGTCATTGCCATCAAATAATCAAAACTTACATAACATTAGCCTTTGGATTTAGGGTCGAAAACTCAAGTTATTCCAACTTCCAAACATAAGATATCACACTCGGTAACAAGTCAAGCGCATCAACATCTAATCCATATAAAATATCGTTAGTTCCCTTGTAGTTGAAAAGAAAATAGAAACAGAGAAAAAATCACTTCGAATCCTGCACATTTCTTGGAGCAAAGACAAAGGACACAAGCAATTGCCAGGAGATTGAAATGCGTCTGTTCGGAAAATAAAATGGATTGAGTGGAAGCTTGTATGGGTGTGATAGTGCAGAATAAACCGGGAGGAAGTCAAGGCGGACATTAAGATGGTAACATGGAAAATTGGAAATAGATTTCACACGAATATGTAGTAAACGAAATTGTTAAATCTGGTGTGAAATAGGGTCCAGTCTAAGAAAATCCCAGGATTTTGTAAAATTGGATAAATATAAGGATGTGAAGTGAAGCTTGGACGGTATCAGTCCGCCTCACTAGCTCCAATAAAATTTATAGCGTTTGCTTAGCAAAAATAAAATCAATCTCCATTCGTGATTTATGATGCGATTTAAACGGAAAGTCCAGTATCAGGATAATGATTTGCTGTTCATAATAAAAGTCTTAATTTGATGCTTCGGATGGTGATCCTTGTCAAATACTGGAAATTTCACATTTACCAAAGGGTGAATGTAATATGAAATAAGAAAATTATCGTTTAAGGATTTATCAGTGCAGTCACCAAATAACGCGAATTATTGAAATGAAAATAATGTCAGCTTGGAAAATTCCCAAGTTCCTTGACACTGAACTCATTACTCTTCCCATACAAATAAATAAAACTGGGTCACTAATTACCTTCCCACCAATCCATAACTAACAGGATTTTAACACAGGAAGTAATTTCTGCCTTCGGTAAGCACGTTTTACAATTCTTGGGCATATTTTTTCAGGCTTATGTCAAGAGGGAGATTGTAGTTGGACGTGGAGTCATTTGGAATTGTTGTAAGTCAAAAGTCGTTGAGCTGCCAGCCGGGTCGTCCATAAAGAATTAACGCAAAGACAACCCCAGTCTGTCCGAGCAGCCGCAGCACCAGCCAAGCAGTCACAGACAACCCAGAGACACCTTATCTAAAATCTTCATAGTTGGCTAACTTCACTGTTTTAATTACTCAGCGGTCCCGCGGCCAAAACTCAATTTTCTTTTTTCGTGTATTTAATTCCCGCGATGTTGGCACTTTAAATAGGCACGTACTGCTCTGCTCTTGCTCTACCTTCACAGTTTTCCATGTAGGAAGGAGCTCAGCAGTGCTGTGGTACCGAATGGCAATTGCATCCAAAACCACAAGCAACGACCATATAACCAGGTTGGCCGGAGAACTGAAACTATCACCTCGTCGTGCTCACCCTATGCTACGTTCCCGTTGCATTGCAATGGATATGGCGGACTCGCTACACCGATATCCAGGTTAGAGTCAGTCATTTTTCGGCAAATGAATTCAGAAAGTGGAGAAAATAATAACAATGTAAATTTTAGACACCACCGAACACTGAAAAGAACATTCTATCGTCAATTTAATGTGTAATTTTGTCGTTTATGGGCTAGGTTATGTTAATGGCGTCGTCTAACCTAACACACCATAAAAACAAAATGTATCTAAACGAGGAAATTTATCTGTCTGCTGTGGCGCGAAATTGGTGCAATTATTTTTGGGTTTTTTGTTTCCCATTCAACTGTTAGTGTAATGCGATCTCGTAGTTGATGCTATTACAATGTTGAATGAATCTTTTGTAGTATTCATTTTGTCAGGTGTTCAAGCCAGACGAAATACTCTAGAGTTTAGTCGTAATTGGTTGTAATTATTATTTTAGGGCAAAACAGTTCATTGATTGAGGATAAATGTATCAATGTTCCTCCAAGTAGAAGTAAAAATGGAAAATTTTCAACTAAAATTTAAAAAAGAATCCAAACATATTGATTATATACTGAAAAATAATGTTCTGCATCAAAGATGAGCCACCTATCATTACATTATATTAGGGTATCCTATAATTTTTTTCAGTGCCATGCTATGATTGAGCCTACTGTATATTTTTATTGAAAATTGCACGCTTATCTTGCAGTCAATTAAGCGTTAAATTTCAGTCGCCCCAAAGTTCCTTCAATGGATGTTACGTTGATGATAAAGAATCTTTTGAATTTTTTTCAACACACTTCAATATGGATAGCCAAATGAGAATTTATGCCACGTTCCAGTAAAATAGATGATAGCGCAAAGGACACTCTACCCATTTGAACGTTTAACGGCTCGCTTGATGTGCAAACAGCTGAGTGAGCACAGCCATGATAAAAGCTCTGCATCATGGTATCCTGATAAAACTGGTGCTGCCACCGTTTACGTTCGGAACAGTGATTTCCAAACGGAGGTTTGTGGACGGGGGTTTTTTCATGTGGGCTTAGTCCTCAAGGACCACCTTCTTCAGTGTGTACCTGACGCCGAACGAACCGATATCATCTTTCCAAGCCAAATTCATGCTTTGGAGGGCGCTGTCTTTAACGCAGATGGCCACTTGCTCGTTGGGGGAGGCTTCAACGCTAAAGCAATCGAATGGGACATGCCTTTAACAGATCCGTGAGGAAAACTATCCTAGAAATGGCTGCCAGGATGGCGGATGTTATACTAAATACCGAGTATATGCCGACCTATCCCGGTATTGACTGTGAAGGAACCATACCGAACGTGAATGTTTCCTTGGAATCCTTAGTACGGAGGATACACAATTGGAGAGTCCTAGGGGACTACTCAGCCAGTGATCGTCAGTGCATTCTGCTGAAGATCTGTGATGTTTTCTCCTGACGTTCTTGCTTTCAACCTTCTACAGCCAGATGGAATAATCGGAAGGATGGACATCGAGAAGTTTGTCACGGCAGGTGCTCCGCTGCAGGGTGATTCGCAGGGGACATAAAAACGGGCAGCTCAAGAAGTGGTGAACTCAGCTATGAACATCATCATGACTACTCGCAGCGCTTCTATGCCCCGTTGAAAACCCCGGCACGGCAAGCCTCCAGTTTACTGGTGGTCGACTGAACTTGCTGAAAAACGAAGGGAGTGCCACCAGCTTTGGCGTGAGGCTCAACAGGTACGGAACCGTGACGACGCATGCAACCGCGAAGCAGCATAGAAGTCGGCCCGAAAATGCCATCACAAACTAAAAAACAACAGCAAATGCTCGGTGCTAGCAAGATCTAGTCGACAATGCGAACAAGAATCCGTGGGGACTTGGCTAGCAGCTAGTTTTGCGAAAGTTTGGTGCTCTAGGGACGCCTTGCTCACATGCACCCTAAAAGCTGGACGAATTGGGGCAGGCGTCCGTGTTGACGCTGTCCACCTTGAAACAGCAGTAGAGTGCCCACTCTTCATACAGCCAGAACTGGAAGCGGTAGTCCTAACATTAAAAACAAGTAAGGCTTCCGGCCCAGATGGTGTTTCAGCTGAGTTGTTGCAACTTGTCAATCACCATTGTCCTAACTTGCTGCTCAGTACATTCAACCCTTGCCTGCGGGACAGTGTTTCCCTGGAATGATCAGCAAGGGGAAGGGGAATTCCGGTGGTATGCCCGTTATGCATGCTACACACGGCTGGGAAAGTGCTAGAGAAAATCATCACGGAACGACTCACCGACGCAGTGCGTGCTGCTTGGGGCCTGTTTCTTCAGCAATACGGCTTTGGAATAGATCACCCTACCATTGACACAATTGCAAAGGTAGTGAGCGTGGTCCAAAAGGCAGAAGCACATAGCCGCATCAACGGCTATGTGTTCTGTTGGTGGCCCTCGACATTTGAAACGCTTTCAATTTAACTAAATTAGGGAATGTTCTGGATACACTGGAAAATCCGTTTCAAGTTCCAGAATATCTAATGCGGCTTTCGAGGGACTATCTGAAGGACGGAAGCCTGCTTTACGACAAGATACAAAGCCATCGAAAAATGGAAGTTACATCAGGTGTTGCCCAGTTATCTACCCTTGATCCAGACCTATGGAACGTGTATTACAAGGGCTACTGAGACTGAAGATCGGCTTGATCGGCTATGTGGATGATATTGAAGCTCTACTCACTGGACGCACCGTTGAACAATCGCAACTTAGGCCAGGTATGCGAATGTGCCGAGTGAGAGACTGAATGATTGCTCCTGGGTTTAGTTTTACACACGATAAACTCAAGTTATCAGCCTGACTAAAAAGAAAACCTCTAGAGTAAGGATGATATGTATTTGATTAATAAATTGAAGCCAGCGGTGAAGTACCTGGGGCTACTGAGTGACACAAAGATGAGTTTCTCTGAACAAACAAGGACAACTCTCTGTCTCAATCAACTCTGAGTCAATTTTGACTAACGTAGGGGAACCCAACTCATCAAGAAGACGCCTCTTAATGAGTACTGTCAGGTCAGTGCACTGTACGGAGCAGGAATTTAGGGCGACACCCTCAGCAAAGTGGTATACCAAAAACGCTTAGTGAAGGTACAGAAAAGAGGAGCACTGAGGCTTGCATCTTCATATCCAATACAAAGTGTTAATATAGGTATGAAACTTATCGCCTTCCTTGCCAGAGAGCATCACGCTATTTACTTGCATCGAAATGAGACACAAGAGAGGCAATTGTCTGCAAGAAGAGACAGCGCTCACTCAACAATTGGCTGAAGTGTTGGGTGAATTGAACGAAGCGAAGCTGGACTAAGTGACTCATCCCATATCTGAGATCGTAGCTTGACTCCTATCTAGCCCAGCTTTTGAGCGGTAGTATTTTCAGTCTCATTGGCTCATGATCGGTAAGATACGGTCCTCCAACTGTAGATTTTACGTAGGAGGTTTTGCGTAGGAGATTCTTTTCCCCAAAACACAAGGGCCCAATACAAAATATTTTTGTACTTACGATTTATTTGGTGACCGGAGTCAAAAACTCAAAACCGATGGACTGGTGGAAAAGGTGTCAATGGCCGAAGTAACTTACGGAAAGGGCTTACAGTGAAACACGTGACGTCGGATGACAAATTAGCCGTGCGCGATACTCAAGACGATTTTGTCGTTGCTGGGGATGACCACGGCCCACAAATAAGAGTGGGGCATCCAGATGGTGGCAGTGCATCCACGCATCCCTCCCAACTGGATCGAAATCCAAAAAATGCTGCCTTGGTCCATATCGGTTGTGGAAGCCCAAGCAGCTCTGCGAGAGCTCCTGTAACAACGAAAAAGGGGAGAGCTCACTCGCTGACTAGCTCATAAGTCCAGGAGCCAGCCAACGTAGCGGGTCCCACACTCGGTCGGGGTTCAAAATAGAAAGGCCGAATTTCTTTACTTTATTTTATCTCTGTATTTTTTATTCAGTCTTAAATGTAAGTGAAGAAAACAAAAAAATATTATGTAGTAAAATCTTCGTACCAGTTTAATTGTGCGTACATTGTAAATAAGGTTTTAAGCACCAAATGCCATTGGAAATGAAATAATCATTGGCTTTAGCACAGTGTAATGTAAAATTATTCGGGACATTAATTATACTCGTACCATTGAATCAAAGTTTTGTCAAACTAGCAAAAAATAATGCTTATTTTATATATTGTATATGTTCTTTGATTTTTTTTTTGCATTTGAAGTGTCTAGTAAGACTCTAACTTTATCTCGAACAGTTCGTAAAATTTTTTTAAAATTCAAAAGAATACTATCAATTCATGATACAAATAAGACTATATATTTTTTTTTAATTCAAAATGATGTTATCAACGTATATATAAACAAGAACAAAACAAGTTACTTACCCACTCCTTCGACGATTGCTTGGTGGAGGTAACCGTACCTGAAAACTTGAACAGCTAATGCGAAAATTCTCAATGACAAACAACAAAAATTATAGTTAAGCGATGCTAAGCCTAGAAACATTTTCTTTGTAAATTCGTATAAATTGTTAGCTCCCCTTTTACATTTTCCCACTAAATGAGCATGAACATATACGAGGGGGGATCCAAAAGTATCGGAAATTGGGTGGGGGATGATGGGGGTGGAGTGAAGGATTGGGTTCTCCAGTGAAATATTCAAAGCGGTAACTCTCCCTAGTCATTGTGCGAAGTTTGGTCGCTGTGAGTGCATCCGCTCGTGTGAGGGAATTTTTCCAGTGTAATAACTTTTTCCGCATCGGCGAAAACTTGAGATGGCTGAGTACCGAGAGCAATGCGCGGCTGTGAAACCCTTGTGATGCTGAAAACAGCTTATAGGGATAATGTCTTGAGCAAAACGCGTGTCTGTGACTGATTTTTGAGTTTCAAGAATGGAGAGATATCAATTGAAGACCAACCTCGGAACGAAAACGTTGAAAAAATCATCACTCTTATTCGCGAAGCCTCTAGTCAAACCATTGATAAATTTTGCGAGATATTTGGATTGTCATGAAGTTCAATTTAGAGGATTTTATCCAAAGATTTGAATGTGAGAAGGGTTGCAGCCAAATTTGTTCCACGCCTTCTAACTGACGATCAAAGGGAGCGTCTACTTCAGGCCTCTGTTGAGCTGCAAAATTGGTTAAATGAAGACCCAGATTTTTTTCCCGAGTTCATAACTGGTGCCAAATTATGGTGTTATGCGTAGAACCCCGAAAAAAAGCAGCAATCATGCCAATGGAAGACACCTCTATGTCCTCGTCCAAAAAAAGCACGCCAAGGAAGTCGAACATCAAGACATTACTAATTTATTTCTTCAATCGCAGAGGTGCTGATCACGCAGAATTTGTTCCTCTAGGCCAAACGGTTAACCAACACTTCTATTTGAAGTTTTGAAGAGCTTGAGGGAAAACATCTGGAAGGAAAGCGCGGATCTTTGGCGCACAAGGGATTGGTTCTTCCACCACGATAACCCACCTGCCCACACAGCGCTGTCCATGAAGAAGTTTTTAACCAAAAACTGCATGTAGTTGCCTAAGTTGTTACTTTTTGGATAACAAAACACTGTTATTCTGGGTCGCCAAACAACGCGAGACATTATTTGATGATCACTTGGTTAATGAAATAAAATCAGGAGCGAGAAATGTCGTCTGTCGCACAAATCACTCCATATCGAATTCATCACTCGTTTGTAGCATGTCAAAGCTCCCCTGAGGCAGTTTTCGTACGATCATTATAATAAAATTTGCACTAAAATATGCGCGTGGATTCTATTTTGCATTAATCTTATACTTATTCTTGAAATTCTTTTGCAAAGTGATCGCCCAGAACAAAATTAAAATCACGTCCTTCAGTTTAATCCCAAGCGCTGGCAATCATTGTTTTAAAGTTGTTCATAGGCTTTAAGTTTTATAAAACACACCGAGTTATAATAATTCAAATAGTTTACTCACCAACAGGTATTCAATTCATTTAATACAATTTAATACAAGATATTTAACACTTGATATTGGCGCGCGATATCACATGTTGCGGCTCGAAAGGTTAGGAAAGAAGTGCCCAAACTCTTGGGATGCAAATGTGTATAATGAAATATATTTGCTCTTTTTACTAATACAGTCATATAGTATTAGTAAAAAGAGCAAATATATTTCATTTGTATACATATATAACATCCTCCTTTTTTTCTTTTAATAAGCCGCTTCATGTCTATTTACGGGCTTTATAATTCGAGATGATTTTCTGATCGGTCGCTGTTGATTAAAAACGTTGAAGCCATCTCTCGCTAAAGGTTCTCAGTCTGTTGCAAATTTCTCTTCTACTGGAACGCTGGAATTATCCGAGTGCTCGACACGTTCATTTGGTAACCTCCGAATATGGATCGAATTACGCACATATTCGTTTCGTCCCACACGAACGATGTATGACCTCGCGTTGATAGACTTCACGATGACGCCTGGTTCCCACTGTTTGGTTTTGACGACTAGATCCGATTTTGTTGGGAGTGTTTCGCCATACTAACAGAGCTTTGTAGAAGTCCTCGTTGGAATCTAAACATTTTGTGATCATCGTTTTCGCCGTTTTCACAGATGCTTCCGCTTTACCATTACCTTGCTGGTGTTGAGGACTAGATGTCGTGTGTTGGAAGTTCCATTCTTTAGAAAACTTTTAAAAATTCGTGTCGAATGAATTGTTGACCATTGTCCGATATCGCCTTCTTTGGTACGCCATGCCTTGCAAAATTTCTTTTGCATATTAGAATTACAGATTTTGCAGTCATGTCTGCAAGCTCATCAATTTCAAAATAGTCAGAGTGATGGTCTACGGAGATTAAGACACGATGAACGCGATTCGTAATTGTAACTTCATAAATATCCATTGATACAATTTCAAACGGATGTGCTGGGATCTCGTGCGTTATCATTGGCTCTCGTTGTTGCTGTTTCGAATATTTTATGCAAGTATTGCAGTTTTCGATTATTGATTTTACATGACCATTTATTCCTGGCCAAAATACAGTTTCTCTGGCTAATTTGAAAGTATTTTCGATTCCGGAATGGCTTGTATGTAATCTGGCTTAGATCGTCTTTCGTAAAGAATCTGGTATGAGAATACGATTTCCTTTTAAGATCAAACCGTCTAGTATTGTTAGGAGTTCTTTACAAGGAAAGTATTGTTTGAGTGTTTCGTTTAATTTGTTCTTAGAATTTGGCCAACCGTTTTGTATTTTCTCGTATAATTCTATCATTGCCGGATCATTTTTTGTTTCTTCTATTATTCTTTTCGTCGTGTTATCACTTATTGGCAATTCATCAATACAATTTATATTTTCTATTGTTTCGAATATATTTTTGATTCTGTAGATATCATATAGCTTTTCTTTGTTCGAAATGTTTTCGGGAGCTCTTGAAAGGGTATCCGCAATATACATTTCTTTACCTTTCTTATATTTGATGTTAAGTTTGTATCGCTGTAACATGAGTATCATATTTTGTAGTCGCTTTGGGGCTTCTAGCAGTGGTTTCGCAAAGATTTTCACTAATGGGCTATGATCCGTTTCAATAGTAACATCAGATTTGCCACAGATATATTGGTCGTAACGTTTACAAGCATAGAGTATTGCAAGCCTCTCTTTCTCTGTTTGTGCGTAGTTTTTCTGAGTGCTAGATAGTGTTTTCGAAGCATAAGCTATTACCCAGTCATATTAGGGCTTTCACCTCGGAATGAAAGATAATAAGCTGCAAATTGGTATGAACCTTTGTTTTGTCATTTTAAATGTTGTCTCAAAAGTCACAATCGTTATCGTGTTCGCGTCTCAAGATATTCAAGGTCAAAGGTCACAAAAATCAGTTTTTCGCGAATATCTGGCTTCCTATCGGTTAAATGAGATTTGCATTTATTATAAAAGTTGTAGGTATAAAATTCCCTACAACTTTTGTTTAAACTTTTTTTTCATACGACCAACCGTTTTGAAGGTAGAGCGCGAAGAGTGCACATCGTACAGTCATATACGGCCTAATGCAAGGTCAAGCGTGAGTTATGGTTATCAGTACGTTATAAAGTCAATTATTTACTTGGAAATTATAATTATTAAACAATGCCTATTATTTATGTACTAACTATTAATTATTTATATTTAATTAAAGTAAGTAACTTGATTATTTATATATAATTATTCATATTTAACTATTTAAGTATAAAATATTATTAATTCTGGATTATATATTTTAGTTT
Source organism: Odontomyia ornata (assembly GCA_963969285.1). Taxonomy (NCBI): domain Eukaryota; kingdom Metazoa; phylum Arthropoda; class Insecta; order Diptera; family Stratiomyidae; genus Odontomyia; species Odontomyia ornata. Next base: position 45,503,899 of record OZ017738.1, on the reverse strand, counting down.
TATTTTAAGTTAAAATGATAGTAAGAGTATATATTTTACACATATTTTTATTTATTATTAAATACGGCATAATATACATTTATCAAAATGTGAGTTCAAATATCAAAAGTATCTTTGTTGATTTTAATTGTAATGAAATTGGAAATGGAAGCTAATTATCTTCTTCTTGTTCGTCGTCTTCTTCTTCTTGTCGCTCAAAAATGTTCGATTCATTGTCATCATCCTCATTATCTGTCATGTTCATCTCCAAACCTTCCAGAATATCGGGATCATATGTATTTTCTTCATCGGGATTACTTGGATACAGTGAAGCGTTGAGGCAAGCTTGTCCGTTGCACTGGCCGCAAGCTAAAGAACATTGTAGCCCTGATTTTCTGCATCCACAGCGGGAACCACAACCATTTTTGCAATTGCAAAATATTACGTTTAGTAGTTCGGCTGGTGCTGGAGGTAATAACGTTCGTATGGGCTCCAGGATTTCATTTTCAAGCATCCAGCCCCATTCTTTAGGTTCTAAGTCCTTCCCTAACCACGTTTGAATCTGGTAGTAGACACGTTTTATGTGTTGATGAGCTGCTACACTTGTTGGTGGAAGTGTTGACAGTTGTACAGGTTTATTTAGTTTTGTAAATTTGATGAATTGCGTGTAGCGGAAATGATCAATGTTGTCCTCAGATTTTGGAGCATTATATTATGCCAACAAAATGCGCACTCCATTTTCTAATAATGTTTGTTTTGGGCAGTTTTCTTGTTGAAATACTTCCACCAGTTTATCTAAATCAGGAATTTTTTCCAATGCTCTAGTAACAGTTTTTTTTCCTTTTTTAAATAGCGCAGAAGTCGTGTCACAGCCACTGAATGCGTGTAAAAATAAAATACTTAAATAGTTAAATATGAATAATTATATATAAATAATCAAGTTACTTACTTTAATTAAATATAAATAATTGATAGTTAGTACATAAATAATAGGCATTGTTTAATAATTATAATTTCCAAGTAAATAATTGACTTTATAACGTACTGATAACCATAACTCACGCGTGACCTTGCATTAGGCCGTATATGACTGTACGATGTGCACTCTTCGCGCTCTACCTTCAAAACGGTTGGTCGTATGAAAAAAAAGTTTAAACAAAAGTTGTAGGGAATTTTATACCTACAACTTTTATAATAAATGCAAATCTCATTTAACCGATAGGAAGCCAGATATTCGCGAAAAACCGATTTTTGTGACCTTTGACCTTGAATATCTTGAGACGCGAACACGATAACGATTGTGACTTTTGAGACAACATTTAGAATGACAAAACAAAGGTTCATACCAATTTGCAGCTTATTATCTTTCATTCCGAGGTTGACCCCTTTTTTTACCTAATATGACTGGGCTATATGGGCCGATTGTCTTGCAAAAGAACGCTTCCGATACCAAATGAAGATGCATCAGTTTGTATGGTTACCGGCTTTGTAGCATCGAAATATTTAAGCGTTGGAGTTGTTGTTAGAATATTTTTTAATTCTGTGAATTCGTGTTCATGCACCTCAGTCCAGCTAAAATTTGATGATTTGTGAGTTAATTCTCTAAAGTTACGCAAATTCGAAGCTAAATTCGGCATGTACGTTCCAAGGTACGTTATCATACCGAGAAATCTTGCTAGTTCCTCTTTGTTGCTCGGACGTGGTAGGTTGCGTATCGCTGACGTTTTTGTTTCATCTGCCTTTATTCCATTCTTGGTTAGTATATGGCCATAGAATTTTACCTCTTTCATACACAGGTTTACCTTCTCCTTGTTGAGTTTAAGGCGTTCCACCTCAAGTCGTTCAAGAAGCTTGCGTAGATTCCTGTTGTGATCGGTCAGCGCTTGTTCATCGGTTTGGCCACAACTAAATATTAAAATGTCACCTGCAATGTTAATTACACCATTTAATCCACTTAAAATTTCTGTGAGTGCAATTTGAAAAAATTCCATTGCTGGTTTTATACCAAAAGGCATCCTTAAAAACTTGAAGTTGCTAAAGGGTGTGCTGAATGAGGTTAGATCACTGCTGCTTTTGTCCAGTTTCAGTTGCCAAAATCCTTTTTTGCATCAACTGTTGAAAATATTTTAGCGTTTGCTAGACTCGGTAAAGCTTCTTGTAGCGTCTTCGATGTGAATCGAACGTCTTTCAGATGTTTGTTGAGTTCGCGTGGATCTAAGAACAATCGAAATTTTTCGTTTCTCTTGACCAAAACGATGTTGTTCAGCCAAGGCGTTGGTTCAATTTGCTTTTCAATGACTCCATCGCTTTCCATTTCATTTAAAATTGAACGGAGGTTATTATATAACGCGATTGGAACTCGTAGCGGCGTTTGCTTTCTAGGCACAACATTTTCTTGTAGTTCAAGTTTCACCTCACCTTTGAATTCTCCGAGTCCTTCGAAAACAGATGCGTACTCCTGGCAAATTCATTCTGCTTCTGAAGAAATTTTGTTTACGTTGAAGCAAAGTTTGATTAAATTCATCTTCTGGCAGGTGCTTGCTGAGAGTAGTGGTGCATGATCTCCGGTTACTATTTCAAAAGTTTCATTGTAAATATTATCTTTATGTTTTAACTGCAACAGTACTTTACCCAATGGCACTATTATGTTATTTCCGAATGCTTGCAATTTCGTTGTTGTTGGCGTTGCTACTATTTTTCGTTGTTGTGTGACACGCTTCAACTTGTTTAGTCCGATTATATTGCAGGTAGCTCCCGTATCTAGAATACATTTGACATTTCTGAATATGTCGCTCTGTTGTCTGATGTCTAAATCAATTGTTACCAGATTAGTGTTGTTGCTTAGTGTTAGTATTAGTTGTTGCTCATTTTGTAGACTTTTAACGTGTTTATTGTTGGGTGTTCAATTGTTGCTTGTACTCGTATTAGTTGATATACATACAGATGCGTAATGTCCATGTTTGCTACACTTTCTACACACCGCAGATCTCGCTGGGCATTCCCTCAGATTTTTATGGTACTGGTATCCGCAGTATTTGCATAACTGTTTATTATTTCGGTCCATTTTTGGCTTATATGCTTTATTGGTTGCAATTTTGCGCACTTTACTGACAATGTCGGTAGTATTGCCTGCGTGAACGTTATTCGTACTATGAGATTGTAATTCCCCTAATTGTTTTGCGCCATTTTCTTTTGATTTGCAAATATCAATTGCTTTTGACAAAGTAATGTCTGTATCTAGCCAAAGTTTTTCCTTGAGTCCTATATCTTTTATGGAGCATATTATCTTGTCGAGTAGTATATCATCCAACAAATCTCCGTATTGCGTATTTTTATTCAACTCTCGTAGACGCGCAAAGTATTCGTCATAGGTTTCATTTTGGTTTTGAGTCGCTAAGTTGAAAATCGCTCGCTCATACCTTTTATTAACTCGTGGTGTTAGATTCTTCTTGATAGCTTTCAGTCTGTTTTCAGCTGTCGATTTTTCTAGCTCGGTTAGAGGTAGATTGCCGTAAATTTGAAAAACGTAATTTCCTATCGCAGTTAGAAGAATCGCTTTCTTTATTTCCTCGGGCTTATTATAGAGTCCACTAGCGATGACATAGTTGTTCCGTCTTTCTTCGAAATGCTTGAAATTCTGAGAAATATCGCCTACCTTGATGTTCAATGGCTCTGGTAGAGGGATTTTCACGTATGCTGTTGCTTGTTGCGAATTCAGAGTTTGCTCCAAAGCCTGAATTCTGCTGGCTGATGCTTGTTGCTTGTTGAGATTTTGTTCCAATGCCTGTAGTCTGCTGGTTAGCACGCCGAGTGCTCGTTTATTTTCGTCGTCGGCCATTTTTCTCGTTTTCATGGGCACTTTTCAAAATTTTCACAAACCTGACACCATGTTTTAAAGTTGGTCGTTTCGTGTGTTTAGCGCTGTTTTGTTTATAGGCTTTAAGTTTTATAAAACAAACCGAGTTATAATAATTCAAATAGTTTACTCACTAACAGATATTCAATTCATTTAATACAAGATATTCAACACTTGATATTGGCGCGCGATATCACATGTTGCGGCTCGAAAGGTTACGAAAGAAGTGCCCGAACTCTTGGGATGCAAATGTGTATAATGATATGTGACTGTATTAGTAAAAAGAGCAAATATATTTCGTTTGTATGCATATATAACAATCATTTTAAATTATCCTTTAGTGAATGCACATACACTGTTCTGCAGTGCGTGCCCACAATCAATAAATTTTACATTTCTAGGTTTTTCATCGGGTAGGTCTTGCTTATAAAATCCATATTATAGAGCTATACATGTTGTCTCGTTCATCAACCTTACAACATTGAGACCGGCTATCATTGAAACATCGAGCAAAGCTGGTCGTTCAGCATTTGTAAAGTATATCAAAAACACAATTTTTAACCTGCGCTTGTTATGCAATTGTTGAAGTTTCTTTAAGTATCATTGACAACATTGCAGTTATTTGTGCTGATGAATTGGTTTCTGTGGGCATTTCGTAGTAAGCTGCTGATGAGGTGGCTTCACCTGTCATATTTGAATATGGAAATTCAGGTTGAAATTGAGAAGGTAGTTCAACAGGCTATGGGTAGTCGTATTTGATAGTTGACGAGACAGGGTTCCTGTTGCTCTGGTAAGTCGTATTTTTATAACCAGAAGACTCATAGTATTGCTATGATAGAGGTGTGTATAGAGGTGGTGGATGGTCAACAGGCATTTGAAGTATCTGCTTCTAAGCAGCATAATAAGTGGGATTGAGAGCGACACACGCTGCTGGAAGTGGAAGTGGCCTCATTTACCGGTTTTTATCGTTTATTTCCGAAACAGTGAATTGTATTGCAAATTTTGTACTTGCCAAAATTATTAATCCAAAATTATTAATCCTTGCAATAATACATTTGTCCTTATGAGTGATTTCTCAAGGATTGAGTGCGCGAGAATGGAAAATTCGGGATTGTATTGTACAGGAAACTTACTCGTATATGCTTCAAAACTAAAGCTTATTTTATTTCCTGTAAAATAATATCTCACATTTATCCCTACGTGGTACTGCTTCCAACATTTGAACTCAAAAAATGTTCATTTGTGAAAAATGTTGTGGCGCCTCCTGTTTTTGGCAAATTTTTCTTTCCAACTTTGTTTCTACCCATTTAACCAAACAATTCTTTCCACGAATTTAAAACAACAAATTTACTATGTTAGAGGTCATGGGTGAAAAATATCCTTGCTTAAATACTTCATACAAAGATTCAAAAAATTCACATTTACAAACATAACAAAATAACTCAACGAAACTATTCAACCTATGAGAACTTGCATCAATACACTTCTCACTAGTAATAAATCCTTCAACTTGTTTATATTTGATCGACAGAAAAATACATCAATTTTAAGGATCATTTTATAATGACAAACAATACCTACCCCAACGATGAACCAGAATGCAAAATACTTCTATTAAAATTTAACGAAATCCTACAATTACTGGAATATATCTTGAGAAATTGAATTCAATCTTGATATGATCGTTGACAACGATGGATTATAGTCACAATCACATACGAGTACACCACACAAGCGAAGTACAAATATTTATGGAGTTTTTTGTATGAAATAAACATATCACACAAATTCAATTAAAATTGACAGTCCTGTAAGATGAATGCTCACTGCAAAGTCAAAATAAATCAATCTGAATGTCGTTGTTTGCTGATCTTGCAAGAAGACCAATGCAAGTCCTTATGCAGTGTCAATGTGAAATTTTTTAAATGTTCCTATTATTTCGCCAATAAAGTACCAGCAATAAAGACGTGCCTTGAATACAGATGCATGTGAGAATAACTTACAAGGGTTATTACAGTAAAGTATACTTTTCAAGGTGACGATGATTGATCAGAAAGTTGAGATATATTTTTCCTTGATAACTGCATTTTTTTCAAAATCACAACTTTTAAAAGTCTAAAAGAAATATAATTGTGTTTCTTGAAAGTGAAAGGAATCCAAAAGTGTGAAAATGTTATTATCAATGATGTACAATATCGTCTTATCTTCTGAAAAGATTAGTTTGCAATTTACCTCTATTCAATTATCCCCCATTCTTATACATATATATTGCATGCATGTCAGTATGTAGATAGTTAGATATCTTAATCTCGCGAAATTAGCTTAATATTCAAGCTCATAAAGTATGTCGTCTAGAGTTCACTATTGTTGTTGCTCACAATTACTATTAACGAACCGGACAAAATATTCGGTTTACATTTTTTTCGAGATCTTTTACAAAGATACGAATCTTCTCGCTGACTATGTTTACTACGAGATCATTAGATAAACTAAGCAAAATATTGTCGAAGTTTAGTGAACACAAGAGCATTAGTTTCGGGTGAATATCACTCTTGGTTCAGCCATACCAATTTAGTTCCTCAGTTTTTCACTCTGGAAGATCGTATGAACCTTTCCTCCCGGACGGCTGTCCCTACTTGCTGTCTAGTTTCAAACGGAACAAGAGACAAAAATAGTAACAAAGCACTAGCGATTTTATCTGGGCACAATAGCGATGGGAACATTATAAAACCGTTTAAAAAATAATTTTCATTTTCTCGCGTATGATTTCCAACAGAATTGAGGAATTAGGGTGGAATGTACATTGACACCAGAGTGCAGGTGGAAGACCTTTTGGAAGTTCCGCGTTTCACTAATAGAGCGAAAAATTTGTAGAAGAGTAACATGATGTGTATATACATATGTACTATACAGTGTGGAAAAAGTTATGCAAAAGCCCATATTTTTTTCGATTTAGCTGTTCATATTGTTAAAACTATTGAATGAAAAAGCTTGTGGTTTTTATTTTTAACCGACTTCCAAAAGAAAGAAGGTTATCAATTCAATGGGTATATTTTTTTTTGTATGTTCACGCATGACTTTTGAACAGAGATAGATAGAAGAGTCCTGTTTTTGGCAAATAATACGTCTTTTTTCCAGTTAGGTCCCGTTTAAAGGATAAGAAATTCAAGTAACGGTAAAGGACTTTTACCGTTAAAACTAAAAAAATTCCGACTTTCACCCCGATTTCTCAGCATAACTGATCGACGCGTGTAAGGATTTTGATTGTAGAGGTTTCAAATGAAAGACAACATATTGGTCTAAAATGTATCGGAACAGAATTGAAATCCTTCCAAGGACTCTGTAGATATTAACAGTTAAATATGATACATTGATGTCAAGAAATTGAATTTAAATGATATTTCGTAGGAAAAGTGCCAATTAGTTGGCGCTCTGCAAGGATTTGCTGGAGATAACGAGTCCTTTGATGACGGATGATAAAAACGATCAGTATCCTTTATTTTCTGCATAAATGGTACATTTCAGTCCATAATTTCTACCGGAAATAACCAATAAATTAATTCTAAGTGTGGCATAAATACTACATTTAAAGGGAACATTTCAGGATGCTTTTCTCTTCCGCATTCATTTTTGTGTACCAACGAGCTTGGTATAGGATCCTTCTTACAACCTTAGACGTAAAGGTTACATATAGGATTATAAAATTCCCCGAAGAAATAATAAGGATTGAGTCAGTGCAAGTTATAGAGTTGACTCGTTACTTTCCAGTTAATATTATATGTACATTACAACATATGCCCAGAAATCTAAAATTAGTGATTTCCATACTAAAAGCCGGCGAGAATCGCAACCTAATAAAAACAGATACGTTTCCTGCTATCATTGCTCATAACTGTAAAAATGAAGATGAAAACGCATAGCCGAGTTTTTATTGAACTATATGGTATGATTTTCTTGAAACTTTTGTGAAAATTATGTGCCATAGTTAACTGAAAACGAAAGCGAGGGGTATCGAATAAACGTGAACGAATGATGTGGTTAAGAAGGATATTTTTAAGTAAATTTCATGAGATTGATTGCGGAGCGAACTTTACGTTTACATACATAAATGCATATGTCTATATATATATATATATATATATATATATATATATATATATATATATATATATATATATATATATATGTATATATATAGATATATATAAAGGGTGATTCATAACAAGTGTACACATGTGAATGGGCCTTAACTCTTATTTATCACCAACTTCAGGTCCATATATTGACAGATTATGACAGTTTGGTCTTTTACAATTCTAACCATGGTATCATGCACATCAGCCGAACGTTTTATTATTGTTAAAACATTTTACAAAAGTAATGAATCGCCAGTGCAAACATTTCCCGCTCTACGTGAAATCGAATAATTTCACGAAATGGTTTGTGTTTACGCTGATGCTCCCCAGACTACTGAAGCATTAAAAAACAATATTCGAGACAACATACGCCTAATAACGCCGGAAATGTGCGAAAATGTCATCGAAATATACAATAATCGTTTGATAGTCTGTAAAGCAGCACGAGGTGCACATATGCCCGAAGTAATGTTTCATATTTAATTGTAAGGGACTAAATTTTGAAAGGTCGGCGTTTTTCCTCGATTGAAGAAATAAAGGCCGAATCGCTGAGAGTGCTCAAGGACATACCAAAAAGTGAATATCAAAAGTGCTTCGAAGATTGGAAAAAACGCTGCCATAAGTGTATTACATCTGGGGGGGACTACTTTGAAGGGGACCACATTGATGTAGCCGAATAAATACATATTTTGTTGAAAAAACGATAATTCCGGGTACTTTTTGAACAGACCTCGTGTATATATATATATATGGCTATGTGTGTGCTTTTGCTTCGATTTTCGCTAAATTTTCAACATATTTCTATTCTGCCCAAAGTATAGCTCCAGTTTGCACCAAAACTAGCACAAAGATTTATTCAATTGTGTGATAAAGCTCACAATAAAAAATCCAAACTTGAACAATTTGAAACGAAATGGCAGTCGCTCAAAGGTCGAAAAAAGTTGAACGATAAAAAAGCACTTCAGCGTCAGGTCAGAATATTAAAAATGGCGGCTAGGCAAAGTTCAAAATTTGAAAATTTCTCAAAGCTTCAATTCATATTGCATTATTATGAAATCTAAAATCAAGGTAGACTTTGATGAGATCATGGATTAAATGTACCAGAGTTAAATTCGATTCCTATGAACGCTGCAGATTTTATGAACGCTGCAGATTTATTTTTTACTTTACGAGAACATGATACAATGTATTCAAGAAACTGAGCTTTAAATCGTTTGAAATGAAAAAATTTGCCACTGAAAAGGGTGAAATAAAAAACTTTTAGAAAAAAAAGAAAACCGACTTCGGAATGCCTTAAAAAGGATGAAATAAATTTTTTGGAAGCGGTGCCAAATCAATTTCCCCATAGATACTTCCAATATCTGCACCATCACAAAACAATGGGGGAAAATATGATATGACACCGCTTCCAAAAAATTTATTTCATCCTTTTTAGGGCATTCCGAAGTCAGTCTTCTTTTTTTTTCTAAAAGTTTTTTACTATTTATCTATTTCCATGGTGTTTTCACAAAAAAACAACAAAATTATGAAGCTTTTCATAAGAATAATCAAAAAAATAAATGAATAAAATGATGCAAAAAATTAAACCATTATAATTTTCTAGCAACTGTAGTGGGTACCCAAAAGCAATTAATAGTTTTTAATATTTGGTAGGATTTCCTTTCCTATCCAGGACAGCTTGGAGCTTGGCATGGAAGAAACCAAATTGGTACAATATTCTTGAGTGATTTTGCTCCACTGTTCTTTTATTGCCTTCTCAAGCACGGACTTACTGCGGATGTTATGTATTGTAGTCATCGACCAAATTCTTCGCAAATAAGCTTATTGGGCCAGGCTAAGCGTAGTCGTAAACAGGATTATAACTTATTTCAACATTCAGGTTAGCTAAACCCTTTCTTCGGTTCACACTGTAGTCACTCCATGCAGAAGTAAAGTCTGGCCATTCACTGACATTCGGTGTTTTTGATGGTCGAAATTTAATTTCGAAATCAAACTTTGAATTGTGTGCGTTAAAATGTATGAATTTCAATTTTGACACAAGCAGTTTCTTCTTCTTCTTTGTAGCACTACAGCCCCTCTCGGGCCTTCGCTTAGAGATAGTTAGAGTTTCTCATTTTCATGACCGTATTGATATTTTCGGAAGTTGGTTTGGTCAGCACCATGCTCAGCTATGATATGATCTGATTAAATCAGTACATATCACCATTGAGTGAACACTCGTAGTCTTTCCGAAAAATCACCTGAACTAAATCACGTTGCTCCCAACGAGATTTGAACTTGGGACCTTCGGCTTGTGCGTTCATGCTCTAACCACTAGACCACACAGACTATACAAACAGTTAAGAATTGTGATTTTGCAATTGAAATTGATTTGATTCGGTCGAGATCGCTGAATGCTGATTAATGCCTTCTAGGACACACCATTCAAATTCCAGAGTATACTTCTGTGGAGCCTGTAGAGAAACAGAATAGAAGGAGAAAAAGTATTTACTTTCGATTATTTCTTCTTTATTTCTGAGGCTGGAAACAAATATTCTCAATTTTGTTACATTTAATTTTTCATTTTATTTCAGACTAGTGTTGAAAGTATTTGAGACTAGTCATACTTCTTTCCGGGGTTTCCTATTGATTTTAAATTAGTAGGGCATCTTGGGAAAGAGAGTGATTACCTCTTTATTCATCAAAACATAATTAACTTCGAACTTCACAATTCCAGCTAAATCGGTCCAGCGGTGAAAATTTGGTAAATTAGTGCTACGACCAAACAGGAAAAACCGAAAGCATTAATCCATAGGAATCGTCCGATTGAGTGGATAAATGAAATTGATTAAGTCGATAAAATGCCAGAGACAGTTCCTTAGCTTTCTTTCTTTCCCTTCTCCCGTGTTTAAAAAACAGGAATCCACAAATGAAAATTGTGGAAATTTGGATGGTCTATCCTGCTGGCACTTATACCAGCGTTTAACAACCTTGTCCCCTTTTGGGAGTAAATGCAGTGACCCAAGACTGGTAGGTAATATTGTCCCTCAATGGGTGGTTAGTCGAATTAATGAGGTGGGGAAGTATTTAAGTATTTTCAGTTTTTTGTAGCTTAAGATTTTAATCTACCAACCATCTGAGTCCGCAGTGTCTCAAGATTTTATGACATCTAATTTAAAAACAATAAAGACTCGGAAATAAATCATGTAACATTTAATTTAATAAGCTCGGTAGACAGGCCTACGCTCATGTCAGAAAGGTTTTGTACTCAACTTACGGAATGGAGTCACCAGCAACGAATAAAGTAAAAAAACATGTCAGAGAGATGTGCTCGTTTAAAAGAAAATCAATTGTTTCTCCATTTTCAGCGGCCGCCATTTAGTTCCATACAGACAAAAATCACTAAAATCATGAATTCCTAAAAACATGTGTATGTTATCTGAAAATTTTAAGAAGATCAAATCAATGATTCTATGGAAAGTCCATAAAGTAGCAAAATTGTGTATTGTTATTGTTGGATATTATTATATTATTTTATTGTACTATAATATTGGATATTATTGTAACATGTATTACTATTGTGAATTATCTATAATATTTGACATAATGACATTTGTAATGTCAATTGTAATAAATGTGTGCACGGTCTCTTTCGCTTGCGACCACCAAGGAGTAAAGACGTCTTTTCATCCCCTCCGATATATTACAAATTGGCGACGAGGATGGGATCTCAAGGTTAACGGGTTGTGTTATATTATAACATTTCACAATGCCGAACGACGATTTAAATATCAGCCAGGTAATTAGCCCAGTGGTCAGGGCATCGAATATGCCGGAATTTGCCGTTCATGAAAATTTTCAATTGTGGAACGAACGACTCGAGATGCACTTCATCGAAGTCGGCTGCACCACATCAGAGGGGAAAGTTTCAACATTATTGAAAATGATTGGATCGGAAGCATACAGCAGTATACATTGTATATGCAGACCAACTTTACCAAGCGCGAAAACGTATAAGGAACTGGTGGACATATTAAAAAGGCATTTTATGCCACCAGTAATCGTATTTCGGGAACGAAAGAATTTTCATTCTGCGAAAAAGTTGGACAGTGAAACGGTGGCCGCGTGGTTTGCTCGAGTTAAGAAACTGTCTATGAACTGCAAATTCGGAAGCGGAATGAAGCAGGAAGTTCTAGATAAGTTCATCACAGAGCTATCAACGAAAATTTTTGAGAAATTATGCGAGGAAGATGAAACTCTGTCCCTCAGCAGTGCGCTAAAGAAAGCGTCAATATACGAGACGAAATATGCCGAAAAGTGTCAACAAGTGAATTTTGTTCAAAAGTTCAGAAATAAGCTGAAAAAGACGAACAACGAGGGAAACAATAGTTCAACGAGCAATTCTCAACCTAAGAAAGTGTGTCGACATTGTGTTTGGAAGAACCACTTGTCAGATAAATGCAAGTTCCGCACAGCGAAGTGTCATTCATGTGGAAAGCAGGGGCATTTTGCGAGCATATGCCAAAACAAGGAAAGTCGTAGAGAAGATAATGAAGTTAAATACATTCAGAATGATGATGGTGCTAATAATAATTTTTCCATTTCCATTTGTTAGTTCGGACTTCTCGGTTTTTGCCATCGACGGTCGAAGTAGTGCATCGAATTGTTACGAGCTATCGGTGGAAATCAAAGGCCAATCAATGTTGGCAATGTGTGATACAGGAGCGCCATGTTCGCTGATGTCTATCAATGTATTTGATCGCAATTACGACAGACGGATTCTTCGATCATGCACATCATCATTCACCGGCTATGGAGGCGAGACTTTGAAATTGTATGGACAATTCGAGGCAACTGTAAACTTCAACGGCCAGAAAATAAGAGGTAACATAATCGTAACTGACACAAACAGACCAACATTATTGGGTCGGGATTTTTTGCGCGGATTTGATTTTGAGTAAGTCCAAAAATCTACAGTTAACTTGGTTGTTAACGAAACTTCTCAAATCTCGGATGATTATAGTGAAATTAGTGAGTGGCTTAAAAGTGAGTTTTCGGATGTTTTTAAGAGTGGCTTAGGTAAATACAAGTTAGCCGAAATCAATTTAGTAATCATGCCTGATTGCCAACCTATATTTTTAAGCCGCGCCCTATTCCTTTTGCGTGGAAGGAGGAAATTGAAAACCAATTGGACCAGTTAGTGAGTTCCGGGATGCTTGTTCCAACAAATGATTCTGAATCGGGCACACCTCTTGTTCCAATCTTGAAGCCAAACGGCAAGCGTCGAATTTGTGGTGACTTTAAGACAACCATAAATAAATTTCTTCAGGACTTTAAATATCCTCTGCCACGTATTGAACAAATATTTGCTTCAATGCAAGGTGGCAAGCTCTTTACAAAGCTCAATATGTCCAACGCTTATAATCAGCTTGTTTTGAACAAGCAATCTCAGAAAATTTGTGCCTGGAGCACTCGCAAAGGAATTTTTACAATGACCAGGTTACCTTTTGGAGTCGAAACAGCGGCTGCAATATTTCAAAAGACGATTGAAGGTCTTTTATCACAATTTGAAAACGTATTTTGCTACCAGAATGATATTGTCCTCACTGGACCAAACTTGTCAGTCCATCTCAAAACATTAAGAGATGTACTGCAACGTCTCAGAGAAGCTGGATTGAGGTTAAATTCTGATAAGTGCAAATTTTTTAAAAAGAAAATTTCGTACTTAGGTTTTGATATTGACGCAACAGGTCTTTCAAATAATAAGGAACGCATTAAAGTTGTTTTGAATGCACCCAAACCACCATTCAAATTTTATTTAGAATTTTGCTGATAAAATGACTCCTTTGTACGACGTATTAAAAAAGGGTGTTGAGTTTTACTGGACAAACCAGCGTCAGAAAGCTTATGAACAAATGAAGATGGAAATCTGTTCGAGTAAAACGCTTGTTCACTTTGATCCTAAACTATCGATAGTTTTGTCGACTGACGCATCTAATTTAGCGATCGCTGGAGTTTTATTGCATGTGTTTGATGATGGAAGTGAAAAGCCCGTTCCCTTTGTATCAAGAGCGTTAAACAGCGCTGAAAAAAGATACAGTACAATTGAAAAAGAAGCACTCGCAATAATATATAGCGTAACGAAGTTGAAACAATATTTATTGGGCATGCATTTCGTATTAAAAACCGATCACAGACCACTTTTGACTATTTTCGGTCAACATAAGGGCATTCCCGTAATGGCTGCAGCACGAATGCAACGATGGGCCTTTACACTTTCGGGATTCGATTACAATATCAAATATGTAAAGGGCTCCTCAAATAAGGCGGACAGTTTGTCTAGGATGCCTCAATCAGAAATTACTGAAGAAAAACCAGAACCAAATTACATAGATTATGCAGGGTTTATTAACCCGTTAAATTTAAATTATAAAACCATAGGAATTGAAACAAAAAAGGATAGAATTCTGTCAAAGGTATTAAGTTTTACTCAAGATGGAACTTTGGAAAAATTGGACGGCAAAGATTTTGAGCCATTTAGAACCAGGCATTCAGAGCTAACAGTAGAGAGAGATTGCATTTTGTGGGGATATCGCACAGTGATTCCTACTAAATTAAGGAGTGGTGTCTTAGATTTACTACACCAGTCACACTTCGGTATAGTAAAAACTAAATCTTTGGCGCGCTCATACATTTGGTGGCCAAAAATGGATCGCGAAATTGAAAATTTGGTAAGAAATTGTAGTCCGTGTCAAAAATATCAGGCTAGCCTAGAAAAAGCAACGTTAATTCGCCAACATTCTCTCCATGGCAAAGAATTCACGTTGACTTTGCCGGTCCAATCAAAGGTTATTATATTTTATTAATAGTGGACTCTTTTTCGAAATGGACAGAAGCATTCAAAACCAAAGACATTCCGTCTTCATTCACTATAGATAAGCTCAGGGAAGTTTTTTGTCGATTTGGCTTAGTGGAATCCTTGGTAACCGATAATGGTAGACAATTTACATCACAAGACTTCAAAAATTTTGTTGATATGAACGGGATAAGGCATGTTTTCACAGCTCCTGGTCATCCTGCAACGAATGGTCAGGCTGAAAACTTTGTTAAAACTTTGAAGAAATCTTTATATGCAGCACTCCAACATGATCAATCCAATTTTCAAGTGACTTTAAACCGATTTTTATTTGACTATCGCATCATGAAGCACTGCACAACAGGAGAGTCTCCTGCAAAACTACTTTTTAATAGAGAACTCAGGTCTCGGTTTAGTTTGCTAAAACCACCACTATTAAAGCAAAACATTCAAAAAGCTCAACAATTTTCGAGGCAATCGAAATGTACAATTTTCAGTTGGACAAAAAGTCCATATTCGAAATTATAGCGACCCCAATAAACCGAGTTGGTCGTCTGCTGTTATCAAAAATAAAATTGGCCCGCGAAATTACACTTGTCTACTGATTAATAATAATAATCGTCCTATAAAAAGACATATAAATCAAATTCGACCAGCCAATGAAAACGATGTGCCGATCAAGGAATCCAATGATTCTTCAAATAATCCTTCAAATTCACCCAACATTTCCGAGATTTCCTACGATGGCGAAGAACAGCAGGTGGATCACTCGATGGAAATCGCAGATGCCGAAATAGACGTAAGAGCATTATTAGCAGCAGTAGCATTATTAGAAGCCATAGAGAAAATGAAAGGTCAAAAATAAAATACTAGTTATGATTTTTGAATAAATGAAATAGATCTATAATAAATCAATAATAAATGAAATGAAACATGTAATTAGAATTGAAATCAGTTAAAGTAATTATGGTAAAATGTATGTGTGGAGATTAATTTACACTTTGAAATTTATTCTGTAAACTTTTTATATTTCCTCATCACTCTGAAAATAATGTATGGATTGATGTAAACAATTTAAGGAAGAGGTTGTTGGATATTATTATATTATTTTATTGTACTATAATATTGGATATTATTGTAACATGTATTACTATTGTGAATTATCTATAATATTTGACATAATGACATTTGTAATGTCAATTGCAATAAATGTGTGCTCGGTCTCTTCCGCTTGCGACCACCAAGGAGTAAAGACGTCTTTTCATCCCCTCCGATATATTACAGTTATTGTAATTGAAGAAATTACAAATGGGTATAACTTCCTGGAATATTACTCGATTTTCATCAAACTTACAGAGTATTAGGAACTTTTATAAGACTACTCAAATACAATTTCATTGAGTTTAAGTGTATCCATACGATTTTATTGGGGAAAATGTGAAATTCAAAGATCATACTATTATTAACAAAGTTGAGCGAATTTTGACTTGTAAGGTATTTGTTCTTGTTGTACTCATAAACATATGTTTTCATAATTTTTTGGATCACAGGTGTCCAATCGCAAGGGGGAAACACAAATTTTTCGTATATTTCAGGGGCCACTCCCCTATATGGGGAGACCCCTTTAATCACCTTATAAAAATTTTTAGAATTGAACTTTGAAAAGGGCACCACTTTACATCTACATACAAAATTTGATGTTTCTAGCTTATATGGTACGCGAGAAAAATTGCTGTGACATGCGGATGGACGGACAGACAGGGCGCGATTTTAGTAGGATTTTGTAAAATTATCTTGCAAAACCCTAAAAATGAATAAAGTTCGTAAATAGATCGTGTAAGAGTATCCTCTCTATATTTGTGAAAGGTGTAATTTCGGATATTTTGGATTTGTTATATTGTAAAGTACACTTGGAAATTGACGATGTACCAAAAGTGCTTGGTTGTGGTTCTTTAGCCCCCTTTTCTTGTCTTTAGAATTTAGCCTGAATAAGGTGTTTAGTGCGTCAAAGGCATATTCAGCGAAGACCAGTGCGCTACAAAAATTTGACATCGAAAGGCTCCGAACGGCGTGTGTGACCGAAAATTTGGCTCCCATCTTATCAGATGGATCGTTAAAGACAAGCAAAGAGCTTTCGATGGAAGTGAAAGCGGCTATTAAGACCATGGAAGAACAGACGATCTGACATCAAGCTCGGCGCAAAAGAAATGAAAGGTTCGATGATGAGTGCCAGAATGCGTTAGACAAAAAGAACCAGGCATACAAAGAAAATACGATGACGACCAAATGAGAAGTATAGATGTAAGTCAAGCAAGCAACAACCCAAGACAAGCATACAAAGTAGTGAAAAGTCTGAAACGTGATTATCAGCCCAAAACTACGCTCTGTCGTGATGACATCACCAATATCATTGCTGATGAAACCAAGATTAAGGAAAGACGGACATCATATTCGAAAACCTCCTCAATCCTCCGCATAGCTCCACAACATCATCGAACCCCAAAAGAATAATAAAGTGAAAAGTTAGAAAGAACAAGGTCAAGTACCCGACTATTAGTGATATTATGAAATTGCGTCAGTGAACAGAGTGATAGAAACGAAGTAAGAGATAAAGAAGATGAATCGGTTGATGAAACAATGGAAGAAGGGTACTTCATCCATTGCACTCTTCCCAAATTAAAATCACCACATATTAGAATTAAATATTGCGGTTGATGCAAGAAAACATAAGAGGAAAACTCGTCAAAGAATGTATCGTACACATACAAAGGAGAGTTACTAGGTATGTAGACAGAGTAAACTAATAAAGATGTATTATAAGGAAGGAAGATCTTGACAATTGCACAATCCCTAACGGTGGAAAAGCACAAATCAACACAAAGAGTACCATATTACTAACAGCTACAGGGGTCCTGCCACCATCTTCTTTATTTGCAGAGGCCAAATCCCGGTCACAACGGTGAATATCAAAATCAAGGAAAACTTCCGAGTTTAAGATGTTACTATTTAACCAGGTTTCTGCAAGAAATATAAATGCGTCTTTGCTAAGCTGTAATGATAAAAAGAGCTTATCAAGCTTGGCCCTAAGCCCTCTGACATTTTAATAATATACTGAAATATTAGAAGTTAAGTTACTGTCATGAAATCTTATACTAGTTCGTAGGTTGTGGTCTTCGCAGTGCACGAAACGACTTCCTTCTTCTGGAGCTGAATGGTCTAATAAGTACTCCAGGTGGCTAAGCTTCAGGATTCAAAATAGTATCACAATTTGAGGCCACTCTAAGCTTAAAAGAAGCTACCACTCTGTCCTCCAAATTACCCTTTGTCAGTTTGTGGCAACTAATAACTTTAACAGCTGGGCCAAATTAAGGAGACCTGATGAAATCCGTTTTTAAGGTTTTGTACTAAAATACAAAACCCTATTGCAATCACGACCTGTGTCCGTCTGTCCGTCCGTCCGTCTGTATGTCACAGCACTTTTTCTCCGAAACTATAGAGGCTACAGCCATGAAACTTTGTAGAAAGGTCAGAAGTGGTGACCTCTTAAAAGTTCAAGGGTGGAAAAATTTTTCAAAGGCGTTTAAGAGGGGTCCCCCATATAAGGGGGTGACCCCTCAAAAAAAAAATTTCACCATTGGTAGTCAAGTAGGGTGTCATTGAAAAGGTCTCAATGAGATCTTTTCAAAACAAGTCTTAAAATTGTCTCATAAGTACCAAGGGGGGCAGGAGAAGGGGAAATGTACGAACTTTTCGCGTACCCCCCCCCTCGCGATTGGACACGTTCCATTCGAAAAATCTGAAAAAAATCTTGAATGTAGGCCTTAATGAGTACAACAACAACAAATACATGAGAAGTCGAAATTCACTCAACTTTGTTAGTAATAGTATGATTTATCGATTTTGTGTTTTCTTGAATAAAATCTAAACGGTACCCTTAAACTCAATAAAATTTTGCAAAGAGATGACTATTTATAAGATTGATCTTTTCTGAAAGTTTCATAAAGATCGAATAGTATTTACTGAAGTTATAGCGATTTGAATTTTCGTGTATTACTATGGAGCAATATGCCCTGTATTACTATGGAAACATATTGCTATGGAGCCATATGCGCTTTTTACCGACTTAGACACTACAGCTTTGCTAGAGTTTGCATGAAAATTTCAGGAGTGATAGGTATCATGAAGATGAGTACATACAATTGAAACAAGTTGAGGAGGCAGGAGAGAGCTCCTAGCAAAAGGGCTTTGTAACCATTCTAGGATTCGAAAAAATAGGCCATGAATCGATGATTACAGTACAGAAGAGTGGCCCCTGAAAAAAAATTTCATGAAAGGTAGCCGATATGAGTATCAACTGAAAGTTCTCTATGAGAGCTTTTCAAAACAGTTCTTAAACTGACAGTTTTTACTTCAGTGGGGGCACGGGGGGGGAGGGAAATACATGAAAAATGTGTTTCCTCCCTCGCGAATGGACACCAGTGATCTAAAAAATCTGAAAAAAATATCAAAGGAGATATTTATGGATATAACTATAACAAATACCTCAGAAGTCAAAATTCCTTCAACTTTGTTAATAATAGTATGATCCTCGAATTTCACATTTTCTCCAATTAAATCGTCTTTGACATGTTTCTTGATTTTATTCGTTGCTGGTTACTGCATTTTGTATGTTGAGTACAAAACCCTTCTGACATGAGCACAGGTCTGTCTACCCAACTTGTTTAAGATTGAATGGGATAGGCATCGGTTACTGTGATAGAGTTCAATTTCCGATAGCCCATTACCATTCTAAATTTGCTCTCTCCTGATGCATCCTGGTTTTCTTTACTATCCCGACTGGCGCACTGTAGGGGGACTTGGAAGGACGTATAATGTTATCCTTTAAAAGCTGTTGAATTTCAGTTCCAGCTTCGTCCTTCAGAGCATTGGGTACGGGTAGGACTTCACATAGACAGGGCCGTATTTTGTATAAATTTCTCCTTTAACGGTAGTTATAAAGGTCAGGCTTCTATTTGGTTCTGACGATAGGTTGGGATACTTTTCGAGGATATGTTTAAGATTTTTGATTTGCGTAGTGTGTTCAGTTCTTAGATTCAATTGATTCACGGTTTGGGAAGCATGTTGCCTAAGAGGAATGCAAATATTTCCTTTAATAGTAATGAACTTGTTGTCAGTGTGAATAACTGCTTAGAGAGCTTTAAGGCTGTCATTACCAATTATACCTGCAAACGCTTTTAAGGACGTTAAGATGAAGAATTTAATTTTTTCGATATTGGGACCAAATAAGGGGATAAAGACATAGTGTGTTATGTTGATTAATTCACCGACACAATTTGCATTAGGGTTTTAAATTTTCCATGGGGTACAGTATGAATTAAACTTTCTCAATTCCATATATGGAATGAAAAGCTCAACAATCTAAAAAATGAACGACGTCCTGTTCGTTTTCGGAATTCTGGTTACGGATGTTTTTAGGGTTACCATAGGAATAATAACTTTTCGAAAATAAAAGAAAATAGAACAGTGGAAACAACAACCAAGTTTTCATAGAAAATGCAACAGTTAATACAAGAACCTAGTTTTCATAGAAAATGGAACACTGAATACAAAACCTTGTTTCATAGAAAATGGAACAGTTGAATACAACAACCTTATTTAGAAACTTTGATTGTAATGATATCCAAGACAACGAAAATGAGATACAAACTAATTCTTTCCCACGTTTTAGGGAAAGACAATTTTGCTGAGCAAGCAATAATAACGTATATAAACAGCGATGCTAGCTAGGAAAATTCAAGCGACTATCATTAGTTGCTTCGAGTGGTTGGCTTTGCCCACTCATCTATTTGGAAAACCAGTTGGCCTTGCGCCTGATCTTGCCTGGTTGGCCTTGAGCCTAGACTAATTTCCTTAGAACCTTTCTGTTGTTTGGCTTTGCCTCACAGATTGGTTGGAAATCAGTTGGCCTTGCGTCTGGTTTTGGTCTAGTTGGCTCAAGTGCCTAGACCCGTCTCTTCATATCTAGGGGCTCTGGTTGGCTATTTGCTAAGAGCCCTTGATGCCACCAGGACCAAGTTTGGCAGAGGCCGTTGCGGCAAGGCGTCCCAACCACGACACGCCGGACAAGCGGCCCCAGACCAACGAGGCAACATGCAAAATAGACCAGGACGACAGCAAACCTGAACCTCGCAGTTCAACAGTCATTAAGTTAAAATGTATAAACTGTAAATATACAAGAGATAAAATTTATGATTACAACAAAAAGACCATATCTTTAACTGGAGTGCTTTGAAAGAATCCGAGTGGGGAATTAATAGAGGTAAGTGTGCTGGAGTGAAGCAATAAAGCTTTACGGCTCTAATAATAGGGCTATAAAAATAAGAATTTAACAGTAGTATTCAGTAGGTGAGTTGTAATAAACATAAGCAGTCGAGCAGCCCCGTGGTGATCAGGACTGGCTGCTCCTGAAGAGATAAGGTGGTCACCCCGTCGAAACTGCTTAGTTTGTTGTTTTACTAGAGTAAAACTAAACTACATCCGTCAAGTTTCCATCCTTTAGGCAGAGATGAGTGGTTAACTTCAGCCACTTTAACATCTTTAGGTTTTACATTCCCCTTGTAATGCAAAGACCTTCTTAGGAGAAAGTAACGGTTGCTTTTTGTGTAGTGTTTGAGTTTGTCTCAAGCCTCCGTGTCCGCTAACTTTAACGAGGTAAAAAAATATTGAGTTACCGTAGAGTAGCTTAACTGACACCTAATAGAACATTTCTAAAGATAATAAAAATTGATCGGTACGTCTTGTAGAGTAGAGTACGTGTGATAAGTATTTTGTAATGTAGCTTCGTGGCTCGACAAGAACCCGCCTCATATGATCCCGCAAATGCTAGTCGTCAAGCGCGCGTACGCGGTCGTCAAGCGAAGCTAGTTAGCTGAGCTCGGTGTTGTTTTAGCTCGCTGACACTTGTGTCAGACCATCGGCACCCGTGTCCTACACGGACATTTCGAAAATCATTACAGAGTCTTCGTAATCATTTGTTTCGTCACAGTAATATAGTTATTCGTCTTGTCCGTTATCGTCGTTTTCGTAAGGGTAATGCTACTTTGCTCCACATTAAATATTCTTTGCTGTTTTTTAGGCACATGGGCCATCTGAGATGTTTGCCGTTTTTGGGCAGGGTGCTGGTGTTGACTTTGGGGCCGATTTTGGTAGTTTATGGCTCTTGATCTGATTGACTGATCAATGTCCATCGGCTTGCACTGCCTGGGTTTTGGAGGTAGTTGCCTAAAGTTTGGATTGGGTGCAAATGGTTCATTCTTTTAGGAAAAATCGATTAAACTGCGAATTCGGGCGACGAAATTGTGGAGGCTGTGGTATGCTAGGGTTGTGCAGTAATTCAGGGTGAAAATCCTTTCTAAGAATGTGGCCTTGTATGTATGGATGATGCGCATTGTTCCTTTTTGTTGGTAGTGGAGGCGATATGTTCGAGTAGGCCCTTCTACCTGAATTTTGTGAGCACAAGGTATGTTGAACCCTGAAATTGATATTTTGTAATTTTAGACAAGGATGCAGGGCTAGCGAGAGATTAACAGGTTCTCAAATGCTTAGGAGACGTAGGAAACTATCTTTGAGACCACGCACAAATATGCCTAGCGATTTGTCTCTCTAGTATTGCGTCATATTCCTTATTGATTCATCTCCCATTTTCATAGAAGAAAATTTGTTGAAAATAAGGGACAAGTGATGGTAGACAATATGGTAAAATTCGTGTATTGAACTTTTTCCTTGCAGCAAAGTCTTTTATTGTTATTCTAGAGTTCAGAGATTGCATTTATCCGCGTAATGCAATGTTAGGCACTTCTATATTTTTGGCCAATTCAAGAGTGTGTTGTAGGACCGGAGAGCGATGTCCACTTGTGCTACAATCTTCTTACGGACAACGGAAAGGATACCATTGTATTTCGGTGTCCCTTGAAGATGTTTGTAGATCGCCAGAATTCTTTCTACACTTTTTCTCCACCAACAAAATTCACTCGGATTGCCGGAGAAGGCACGTAGACTTTTCATAACTTCTTTGATTTAGTCCATGTCAGATAAGTCCCTTTCGGCGTCTATATTTATGGGTGCGTCTTGATTCTGGTTTGGATCAGAGGCAAGATTCATGAAGGAATCAAATATTTGTCTTCCTTGAATATGAAGCATTTCCGAAACTAGTTGGGTTATTAACCGGACGAAATCGTCATGGTTTTGAATATTTTGTGGGGAATGCTGCTGCACTCCCTTCTTCTATTACGGCTAGAAGTTCGATGGGACAAGGTGCCTCACGACGACCCAACAATGTTCGAGTTTCACGAATCGTCTCTGCCAAATTTTCACCATTTTTATAGTGAATTTTAATAATTTCAATGCGTTATTGAAGCATGCATCGTTCCATTTTTATTAATGACGTAGTTTCTATTAGTCAAATGTCAAAAAATGCTAGCTTCAAAAGTGACATCTACCGAAATAGCGAGCTATTCAAAATAACACCTCTTATTGGAAAATCCTTTATGATCTTTCCTCCACTCATAAAAAGAACACGATGGCAATTAGTTTAAGAATATTTATTAGAGATATAAGACATTTGTAATAGATAATAAGAAATAAGATATTTGTTATAATTATAAATTAAGGCTTAGCAATGTCAACAGTTCAGTTGATATTTTGAAGAGAGAACGAATAAACGAAAAAAATTTAATTTAAAATAGTAAAACTTTACTTAAGTGGGAGGTTTCACACAATAAGGAAGTATTTTGATACACAAAAAAGCACCGATTATTTTTGCGAAAAGGAAAGTTAAGAATTTCCGTAGAGCGAGAAAGACAGAGAATATCACTCTATGCTTTTATGGAGAGATCGCAACCATCCTGTAGTTTTCTTAAAACAAAATGAAAAACAGTCGAGTTCACTTGCTTAAGATAGAAAACAAATAACCAAGTTAACTTTTCACAATTCGCAATTGGTATCATTGGCAGGAAAATATTTTTTGTTATTAAATGTAATATTTGTTGTTTTATATCACCTTTCTACGATTGAGACGGACTGATTTATGACTGATTGATGCTATTTATTACACAGTACTGACTCTTTGATATTTCAGCTTAACCTCTATTTATCATATATTCTTATCTAGTAAACTTAAATGTACTAGATGTTAAGGACTAACTATAATATAGTTCATTTCAATATATAACAACTCCTCTTTTTATTTTATTATTTTTGCTTTCTTTACAGTTTTTAAATTCAACAATTACAATGATTTATCATATTAGAAACAGACTACTATTTGCGGGCCTTACAAATTCTTTATCATTGAACACTTGAAAGCATTACCTTATTGCACATTGTAATTAATTAATTATTTGTAATTTAAACTTCTAAATAAACAATGTTTTAATTCAATTTGCACTTTGGTATATTTTTATGGGTTTTACTAACTTACCAGATCGTGTATGATATTTTAACTTACTATATGTTACAATAAAATTGTTTTCTTTATTTTCTTTAACTATTGGTTTACTTTGCCCTGTTTCATTTTGTTATACGTGGAATGCAAGAACCCGAATTATTAAGCATTGGCTCGTTAATATCCGAAATTTTGAGTCTATCATTTTCAAACTGGGAATGTACTCTGATTTTCTTAATTTTATGCTACTTCATGTCAATAATTGATTATTTTCATTCTGAATAATAAATGATCTTGGCGTTGAATGTGACTCTATAATCTTAGCTGGTTCCCAAATTCCTTTTCTTTGGTAAACGACATTAACTCCCATTTGAAACCCCTCCTTTCTCATTTTCCTTACAATCTTATCGTAGTATGTTTCATATCTGTCTTGATTTACTTTCAATTTTTGATAAGTTCTTTCAATAGCTTTTGGTTTCAATAATTCCTTTCTAACAGAACATTAGGGGCGAAATACTCGGCTCATTTATAGTTGTGCTGGTGATGCCGATAAACTCGAAATTGGAGCATTTCTATATGCCAGCAATCCACTCTCTAAATTTTTTCCTTCTTTTCCACATTTCCGAAGTAAGCTTTTCGCTATCCCTACACCTTTCTCCGCTAAACCATTACTACAAGTGTAGTTTGCACTAAAGGTTATTAAGCCAATATTCTTTTCTTGTGCAAATTTTTTAAATTGATATGAACTAAATGGCATATTATCCGATGCAATAATATGAGGGAATCCGAATTGAGCAAATATTTCCTTAAATTTTCTCAGATGTCTTATTTCTTAATAATTTCACTTCTAACCACTTCGAGAAGTATTCCATCAAAACTAAAAACGGCTTTCCTCCGAAGTCGAGATATCACAAGCCACTAAATAGTAGATTTGGAATTCCATGTGGAATCAATGGAGACCTACAATTTGATTTTTGATATTTCTCACATGTCTGGAAGCTACTTATAAAATCTTCTATTTGCCTATTTATACCTGGGCAATACACAATTAATTTTGCTAGCTCCTTTGTTTTAGTTATCCCAAGATGCCCTTCGTGCAGACTATTCAATATCTGTGCACGAAGACCAATTAAAATGATGAGTCTATCTTCATAAAATAGAAGACCATTTTCACAGTAAATGCCATTTTCAACTTGCCAGTACTTTTTAATATTATCTTTAACTTTAGTTTTATTTTTGGGCCAACCTTTTTGTAGTAACTCTATTAATTCTTTCAACTCATCATCATTAAGAATGGCTCCGTTCTTCTATCGCTAATATTGATGGTATGAACTGCAGTATTTAATGTCGAGTCAACAGGGTCCGAATTTTTCTCGTTGATACTTCTAAACAGTGTATCCGCTATGTGCATCTCTTTTCCCGAAAGGTACCTGACTTCAATATTATATTTCAATAATTTTAGTTTTATCCTCTGTAACCTGTTGGAGTGAACCTGGGACATTAATTTGTTGAAAATTGCTACTAAAGGTTTATGATCTGATAAAACGACAAGTTTCCGCCCATAAATATAATCGTAAAACTTCTCACATGCGAAGAGGATGGCCAACATCTCTTTTTCAATTTGCGCATATTGTTGTTCCGTATTTGTCAAACATTTCGATGCAAAACAAACCGGTCTGTTGTCAGGCATAAGACAACTTCATCAGCATCAGTTTCGAAACAATTAATTTCAGATTTTCAGATACTTTGGAGTGTGCTTCAAACCATGTTTATGAACAATTCTTTTTCAATAGCTCTCTTAGAGGCGCTCTGATCTATGTTTGGAATGAAATTTCTCACAAAATTGACTAATGCTAAAAATCTTTGCAATTCTGGTTTGTTTTTAGCGATTTCAATATTTTCAATGGCTTTAATCCGAGATTCATCGATTCTAATACCCTCTTTTGCAAATACCAAGCATAAATAATATAATTTACAGCTTTTTGACAGTATTGCAATTTTTTAGCATTAAATTCAATATTTGATTCACTTGCTATTTTAAGAGCATTAGCCAGAGTGCTATCGTGTTCCACTTTATTTTTTCCAAAAATCAAAACATCGTCAAAATAGACGAACACACCCGGTGGTTAACTAAAATATTTAGTATTTATATTCGTTTTTGAAATAGCTCGGGAGCGAAATTGAGCTCAAATGGCACCCTTGAAAATTTATTACTTCCAAAGGGTATGCTGAATATGCACAAGTCGCTACTTTTTTCCTCCAATGGAACCTGCCAAAATCCATCTTTGAGGTCTAATACCGTGAAATACTCCATATTTGACGATAAATCTGATAAACGTAGTATTTGAAAAGGCTCTCTTATAACGTTTCTATTCAAATTCCTGGGATCTAAACTTAATCTAACAGATTTATCGGGTTTTTCAAACCACAACTAGATTGTGGACCAATTCATTGGGATGATTAACTCTTTTGATGACTTCTGCATTTTCCGTGTCATCTAATTTATCCTTCACTTTATTTTTAAGACTGCTCACTATACGGTGAGGTGCATGTATGACTGGAACCGCATCTTTCTTTAAATAAATCTTACACTTGTCTGAAAAAGTACCCAATCCCTCCAATAATGAAATATTTTTCCAAATAAATTCCTCTATTGAATTAGTGTTTCAGCTAAGATTATCTATGCGCTTGATTAATTTAAGCTTAACACACATTTTTAATCCTGAAATTGGAGGTGAATCCACATTAGCAATAAGAAATTATTCTGCACTGCCACTGACTTATGTTTTATTTCAAGTTTTATTGCGGCTAAAACGTCTAAATTGTAACCAACATATGCCTCCAATTTTAACTTAACAGGCTCAACAATAGTTGTCTCATTTTCTAACATTTTAACTACTGAATTAGGAATAATATTTACTTCAGCACCCGAATCTATTTTATTTCTTTCCCATTTATCTTTATTTTATTATACCATGGTCCCCTTTTCTCGATTCCTTCCACTTTTAACCATGTCAATAACTAAAGCATTAAGATCAATGTCATCATGTCCATCTATCGTGTTAATTTTCTTAGCCCTCCACCTATTTGCGAAATGATACGGTTTCTTGCATTTCATACAAAGTTTTCCATTAGCTGGACACTTATTAATAGGATGGCTAAATGAACATCTTTAACAATCAGTGATATTGTTATCAAGTAACTTATTATTATGTGATTTTTTTTTCAAGCTCGGATACTTCTTTGAAAAATTAGCCTTATTACTTTTAAAAGTATTTTTATTAGACTTGACCTGATTTGCCTATGTAGATTCTCTCTGAATCCGCTGGACATCTTTTGCTTGCTAGTGTGTAGCTTCCACCACTCAACACAGCTCGACTACTTTTTTCAGAGATAGATTTTCCATTCCCAGAAGCTTCTCCTGTATGTCGGTATTGTTTATCCCAAGTACAATACGATCTCTCACCATTTGATCAACTATATTTTCCGAACCATCGTCAAAGTTACATTTTTGAACTTGCTTCGTAACGTCAGTAAAAAAATTATCGAGTGGTTCACCCGGCTGCTGCTGCCTGGTATAAAATTTGAAACGTTTGTATATGACATACATCTTCGGCCGCAATATCCATCAAATAACTTGATTACATTTTGAAATACTTTCTTGTCATTATCACTCAGCTTAAATGTTTCAAAAATTTCGATGCCTTTCTCACCCATTAAATTTAATTGCATGGCGATCTTAACCTCATCGTCTGGCTATTGCGCTCTGGATACAAGTACAAAAATTTCAAAAGATCTCTTGATCTTACGCCACTCTCCGCTTAGATTTCCTTCAAAATTCAATGGTCCGGAAGCCCTAAACGTTGAATCCATTTTGGCATTTTAAATTCTGCTTTCGGTTTTGGTTTTATCTTTTCTTTATTCTTTTCCCGGCTGCGCCATGTTTTATATCAACTTTCTACGATTGAGACGGACTGATTTATGACTGACTAATGCTATTTATTACACAGTACTGACTCTTTGGCATTTCAGCTTAAGCTTTAAATATAATATATTCTTATGTACTAAACTTAGATGTACTAGATGTTTAGGACTAACTATAATATAATTCATTTCAATATATTTCATTTATTTCGTAAAAATAATCGTTTCTATAAAAAGTTTTATGGTTTCTTTGCAAAAATATATTCTATAAATGTTCGTTGCCATTATTTTCGAATGTTTATTTACTTTTCAATATAATAACTTCAAATATTAATTTAATTAAATTGCTTGCTTGGAAATGTATCTCTTTTCCCACTTTTCAATAATTAATTTCTTTTGTCAGCTTTCAATATCACTTAATTCACTTAATTTGTTATAAATTTAATTCTTAATTTACAATATTATAGCAGCAGAGCTCAAATGAATATTGGGTTACTCCGTTGACTTCTTCGCGATTCTTCGTTGCTTTTCTGCCAGGATATCGTTTTTCATCGTCACGTTGGGATGGCTACTGAATTGACGCTGACGATAGCTATTAAATCCTTAACGTCCTTTTGCCTTTTGTTCACGGCCACTTTGAGGGCCTCCTTCCCTTACAAGAAAAACGCTGTTGCTTTTTTATAAGACTCGTGTACAATTCGCGTTATCTTTTTCTTATTGGTACTTTTTGTTTTCTTACGATACCGAAAGATATTTTTCTGGCTCATTTTCCCAGTCTCAGGAAGTGATTTAATGATCTATTTAAGGTTTATTGATCGACCAATATCCTTACGCAAACACTTACTGTGTTTTATTTTAGCTAAATTTGCGGTGTCACGATCAGTAGCCCCACGTTGGGCGCCAGTTAGACTGCTTTTTCCAGTGTTTACTAGAAATTGCTTCACAAGCTTTATGCCAGAAAAATTAAATTTCTAAGGAAACTTATTCTAATATCGATTTAAGTTTATATTCGGTATTTTTTCTGATGCAGCGTCTACTTTGTTTCTATTGAACTGAATTGGTAAATGCATTTTCACCTGGCTCGTTTTCTGCTGACGTAGCGGGAACGTGTCAGTAACTTGCAGGGAGTTACAACGTATCTGCTGCAGTTTGTTAAGTATCTACTATTGCTAAATATGTACACTGATTATTATTATTATAGACATTCCTTTGGATTAGGAGGGCATGTTATCATCTGAGGAAGTACAGCAGCTGGTCAACTTAGGATCAATTTCTTTTAAATATAAACTTGCCAGGCCAAGAGAGTCAATTATCTTAAAATTGTATCAGCTTTCACGTATTTTGCTGACAAACCTAGTCGAAGAAGAGTTTGTGGGTTGATATTAAATTAAATCTATTCTGGAAAGTTAAGGAGCAAAATCAAATGTATTTCCTTCATGACTGCTTATTATGCGCTCTGTGTTATAAATGGAACCTTTGCTTCAATTTATGCACTATCCGTATCTATGTATGACTCTTAAAAGGTCTATCAATCTATAATCAAAATTAGCTTTTGAAAACTGACCTGATTTCAAGTATCCAAACGTTGCCTATGTTTTGTACCTTTAAATATCATTAATTTCTTTGATCCTGGAAACTACTAATATGTGATAAGATAATCTAAATTACCCTTAATCGAAACAACAATTCGCGCTTCAAGTCCACTAAAAACAAGTACTCACCGGCTGCCTTGCATTTCAATTTCATTAATGTCTGCTTGCTAAGGAAACGGCATAGTCGCTATTGTTGCTAATGAATTAATTTGGATGCGTTTCGTTGTTTGTGAAGGCCTCAAACCATAGTAAGCTAACCTGCACTTGCTCATCAATAGTCACTTACGTGCATTCCTCAAACATCGTATGATTGCAATTCGTAGTAATTGCAAGTCCATTAAGGGAAAGAGCAAGAAGTGAAGCGGGGAAATGAAAAACGGCCAAGAAAAACTCTAGACATGGGAACGACATGTACGTAGGCAAAAAATTTCGGCATCTTTTGAAGGGTTGGTCGGCGTTTCAGTATGCAAAAGACTTGTTTTGCATCTGCTTAATTTGTATGCGCCCTCAATGTTCTCTTGCTGATTCCATGCCGTTGAGAATATCGAATTAAAGTGGATGTGAAACAATAATAAAAGTAAAATTTTGTTTGCCAAAACCAAGTGAGGAAGTTGTCTTTAGACCATTCAAATCCCGCGCCAATTGTTGTGACGGACATTTGTCCCTGGTTCTTGCAGTCGTAGGAGTTATGCTTCTGCTTTTTGGGCAATGTTAAAAGTGAAAGGTTATTGTGCTTAAATAAAATAAATTCAAAATATTTACAGTGAAAATATACACGACTAATTAGTAATAAGTCGTTTAACCCATCGCCTCATCAACCAGCCTTAAGTGCTTAAGCGAGCTTGAAAGTTTAAAGTGTTAATTAACTTCTTAGTTTTCGGAAAGGATTATCAAATGCTTGTCGCTCAGAATTCTCGAAATTCCTATTCACCACGTATACACTACATCAATTAAACAGTTTGAGCTGCATTTTCACACCTAAGGTCTTCATTAGCCAGTGGCAATCCTATTCGTTTGAATTGGATTCTGCAAATAAAGTAAATCGAGATAAAGCAAACAGAATCAAAATCAGCAGATATGTACAAGAACAAATAGAATTTCATTCGAATGCCCAACGATGGTATGAAGAAGGTCGAAGGATGGTGATGATCACTTCTTCACTTGTGGATTGTCGCATGTTCACGAGCTGATTCTACAGAATTCCAAGAGTTCCTCGATTTCGAGATAATTTCTTGATCTTGACAACTCGAGCCAAAGACAAAGCAAGGCACTACGAAATCCGATAAATCACAGTTTCCAATCTATACGTGTTACACCAAGGGCCAGGCCATCTCCATCTTTTCCAGTTGGTCGTCTCAATAATTCGAAGAAGAGCAATGTCGAGTGCATGAGAGGATCAGAGGATCGATGCTGGAACGTTAGCAGAATTTTCTTATTCTTCGTTTCTGTTGTTTAGTGAACAGTAGAGTACCATCTTTTAGATGGCTGGTGGGTCTCCTTGTTGCTTTTTGTCAGGGTTCATTTGGAAAGCAGAACGAATTCGGTGGAGCAGTTTGTTTTTGCCCAATTAACTGAACACTATTTAAACATCTTATACTTGGAAATAAAAGCACTCTTTGATCGTCGTTTTACATTTATTTTTTACGATACTGAAACTTATTTGATTCTTCTTCATTATCGGAGAATTTTTTACCTAATAATGGTAAAATCCATTGGAAATATTCACCTCAGTGCATCTCCATTCTTAAAATTAAATACGTTTTTCTTATTAAATAAGGGTTAAACACAGTGGACTTAATTCTAATCAAGTACTTTATTGAATATAAAATAATAAGTTTACACAGTGAGTAGTGAACGCGTCAATGTACAAGATGAATCTGACTCAGCCCAGAGCTAAGTGCGCAAAGCACGCTTATCCAGTGCGACATCTATGAGCAAGAACTTAAGCTACTATTAGTAATTTCTATATTTATAACACTCCCACTTAGAAATTACAATCTATGCATGTGAAACATACATTACAAATCTCGTGCAATACAATTTTTTTTTTTAATTCTGATTCAAAAAACAAACATAATTTATTATTATTTTATTTATTAGTATTACAAATGCCAATTAATTTTCTCAAACGATAAAATGATTGTATTCTTAATGCTTTCGTCAAGATATCAGCTTGCTGATGCTCAGTATTAATATATTCCAACAACAATGCTTTAGAATTATAAAGTGAACTTACAAATTTATATTTTGTATCAATATGTCTACTTTTATAATGATATCGCTGATCTTTAAGTATCTGAATGGTACTTTGGTTATCAATGTACGATACAGGTATTTTTACATTTTTACTATTTGTTATATCTCGAACCATTTGTAGAGTCCAAATAATCTCTTGAGCAGCGCAGCAAGCAGCATAGAGTTCCGATTCAGTGGTTGAAAGAGCAATCGTGCTTTGTTTTTGCGATCCCCACGAAATTGTACTATTACCTAGTTTTACGATAAAACACGATACAGATTTTCGCGAAACAAAATCACTTGCGTAGTCGGCGTCACTGTAAGCCGTGATACTCGAAAAATCATTTTTGCTCGAATACACCAAACCAAAATTAACTGTCTCTTCAACGTATTTTACAATTCTTTTAAAAGCGATCCAATGAGTTTTAGATGGTTTTTCTGAAAATCGACTAAGTACTCCCACTGAATATGCTAAATCAGGCCGCGTTACGGTGGCTAAAAACATCGAACTACCAATAAGTTGTTTAAAGGGTACATTAGTCGCATAATCCTCCAAGTTTTTATAAAACAATGAAATGTAATTTGGATCAGCTGGAGTCACACTTGTTTAAGCATCTTGCAAATTAAATCTATCAATAATTTTTTGAGCATACATACTTTGATGTAACAAAATTGATCCATTATCCAAATATTTTATTTCAATTCCTAAAAACAGCAGTAAACTATTTGTAGTTATTTCAAAATTACTTTCAAGGTAAGAAAGAAGTTCATTAACTCGACGTTCGTTTTTAGATGCAACAAGCCCGTCATCTACGTATATAATTAACATTAGCTTTTCAACCGCAGTATCATGGCTAACAAAGACGCATGGATCGGAGTCCGTCGGATGCAAATTAAAACGTTTTAAACATGATACGAACTTAGAGTTCCAGCATCTCGCGGATTGCTTGAGAACGTAAATACTTTTCTTTAAAACGCAAACCCGATCTGTTCCGTCTTCAAAACCTTCCGGCTGGCGCATGTATATAGTTTCAGACAAATCGCCGTTTAAAAATGCGGACTTCACGTCAAACTGTTTACAAAACATTTGCTCCGAAACCATTATCGCGAGAAAAGCACGTATAGAAGTGTATCTAGCTACCGGGCTGTATATGTCGGTATAATCGATGTATTTTCTTTGAAGGTAACCGCCAGATACGAGTCTCGCCCTAAACTTTTGTTTACCTCCATCGAGATTAGGTTTTATTTTATATACCCAGCGGTTCGAGAGAATTTTAACATTTAACGGCGCGTTTTGTAATTCCCACGTACCGTTTTTAACTAAAGCTTGATATTCGTCTCTCATTGCCGCTTGCCACTGTCGAGAGTTCTCAGAATTTATTGCATGAGCATTTAAAGCAACAAATAAATTGTCTATATCAATATGATCTTCGTCATCAAACATGAAATAATTTACAATATCACCACGATCAGGTGGCTGAATATTTGCTCGATTTCTCAAGTTATAGCGAGGACGCTCAGGTACCACAATAGGATTGTTATTATTTTGATTTGGTTCATGAATTTCCCCCTCATTTTCAACAATACCATCACGAGCAACTTCATTCAAATCATCATTTTGGTCATTTTCGACATTTATATCAACGTTAGGCTCATTCAAATTTCGATTATTATTATTCTCAACATTGTTTTGATTTTCAACGATTTCGCGTACCTCGTTCACATCAGCTCTTGGTTCAACATTTTTCAGACACTCAAATATACAAAAATCTTAATCGCTAATATTTTCAATTACAATATCTTTTGAAGCATTTTCATTTTTAAACAAAACATTGCGAAACGTTTGAATTTTATTATCATTCATTAACACACGATAGCCTTTTACGTTGACATCATACCCAACAAATATTCCAATTTTTGATTTTGAATCAAGCTTATGCCTTTTCACCTTGAGTATATGAGTGTACACTTCGGTACCAAAGATTTTAAAGGAATTAAAATCACTCTTTTGACCATGCCATATTTCAAACGGTGTTTTACCATCAACACAAGTTTGTCTACTACGATTCAATACAAAACAAGCAGAATTTACAGCGTCGGCCCACAAATTTTTATTCAGGCCCTTTGAAAGCAACATTGTACGCCCCGCTTCTACAAGAGTACGGTTTTCGCGTTCAGCGCTTCCATTCTGCTCTGGCGTGTATGTGACCGTACATTGATGTTTTATCCCGTTCTCAAACAAAAGTTTTGAAAGTTCTTTATTGGTATATTCCAATCCTTTATCAGTACGAAGTACATTAATCTCGTTACTAGTTTCCTTTTTAAAACGTTGCATAAAATTTTCAAAACAAGCTTTTACTTCTGTTTTACTAAATATGAAGTACAAGGTCACATATTTCGAGAAATCCTCTTTAAAAAGCAAAAAATACCTCGGATTGCCAAGTGAATAGACTTCCATAGGACCGCAAAGATCGCTGTGAATAATTTCTCCGACTTTAGTCGTTTTATGGTCACTTATCGGGAAAGGAATTCTATGCATCTTTCCCAGCGCACAGGCATCGCAAAACGGAGTCACTTCTTTGATTACAATGTTGTTTTTATGAAGAAAGTTCCTAACGTGTTCAAAATTTTGATGTGCAAAACGCTCGTGCCATATTTGCAATTGAGATTTAACAGAATTATTTTCAGCTATCAAAGATATTTCAACATTTTTATTATTGTTATTCACTTCATTTTTATCAATCATCTTAAATTTATTACTTGCAAAAATTTCCATTAAAAATAAGCTACTATTTACCGGTTTTTTACCAATTACTAAAACTTCATCATTTTTAATAAATTTGCAAATATTTTTATTATACTCAAATCTCATGCCTTTCATAAGAGCAGCGCTAATTGAAAAAAAGATTAAACTTTCAATTCGGCACATAAAGCACATCAGACAAATATTTACTTGGCCAAACTTTTTCGTTGAAAGCATAAACATCAACATTACCTATACCAACAACGTGCACGATGTGCCCGTCTCCAAGACGAATAGGAATTCCCTCGATTTGCCGAAACGTAGAAAAATATTCTCGTTCCTTGGACATGTGTTGTGACGCTCCCGAGTCGAAAATCCAAGAAGACAACTGACTGGTATCAACCTCCGTAGATATGAATATTTCGCCGACCAAAGCTGCATTCGAAGAATTCTGCTTACTGAAGACTGAAGAATTTGGCTTATCGGCATTGGACTGTTGCGCGTTCTTGTGACCCTCATTACCAGGAAGGTTCCAACAGTTCTTACGTATATGCCCAACTTTTCCACAGACCAACATTTTGGTTTTTGTTTACCACGATTCTTCTCTCCATTTGGATGATTATTCTTATTTTTCACAAAATTCTTTGAATTATTTGCGATCGAAGCACCAGAATGTTTGATTTCACTTTGCAAAGCACGAGTTTCTTCAATTTGCAAACGTGCGGAAAGATTTTCCAGAGTTCTTTCTGCAACTGGCGTAGAATCCCAGGCAGACACAAAATGACTATATTGTGGAGGCGAGGTCATCAGGATTTTTGTCATGACCATGTTATCCGACATTGGCTCATTCAATACTTTTAAATTGAAACTCAAATCCAGGACTTTCGAAATGTACGTGGAGATATCGTCAGAAGGTTCCTTTTTCATGCTAAACCAACGTTGTTGCAGAACGTGTACACTAGCCTCCGACCTGTTCTCATAAATAGAGTGCAGTTTATCCCACATAGACTTTGCAGTTTCACACGTCATTATATGCGTCATGGGCTGCCTCTCCATGGATGTCACGATAAACTTTTGTGCAGTGCTATCTTTCTGTATAAAGATTTTCAGCTCTCTTTCATAGTCACTTTTTGCAGTCACGTATGCTGCTTTTGCTTCGTTCGTTGCATCTTCTGCTGGAGCAACAGGCGGTGTTGGCTTTGACAGTACACCATTAACAGCATCGAACACTTCATGTGATAATAAAATCACGCGAATTTGAAATCGCCAAACAGTCCAATTTTCAGCACCTTTTAGTTTTGCTACTTTTACCGCTTCACTGTCCGACATTATGTCAACTTCACTATTTCTTATTACTCGTAAACTTTAAACAACAATAAGCACTACTACTCAGTGGCCTGGGCCCATAACCTCTTATTAAATAAGGGTTAAACACAGTGGAGTTAATTCTTATCAAGTGCTTTATTGAATATAAAATAATAGGTTTACACAGTGAGTAGTGAACGCGTCAAGGTACAAGATGAATCTGACTCAGCCCAGAGCTAAGTGCGCAAAGCACGCTTATCCAGCGCGACATCTATGAGCAAGAACTTAAACTACTATTAGTAATTTCTATATTTATAACAGTTTTTTTTTTTGCTAAAAGTCAAAAGAGAAAAATGTAAACAAATAATCCAGCATTTTTCATAAAAATCCCCACTGACACCACCCCAACAATTTCAAAACATTTCCATGAAAATATATTCAACGCTTTGCTTTACACTAAATTTCGAATTAAGCTTAATTCTTGAAACTTAGGGGCCGCCATTTCGATCGAATTTAAGTGTTTGCCAAGTCTTGTTCAAATTGTAGTTACACTCTGGACAGAACAAAAATATTCGATTTTTATTGAAAATGGCAGCCAAAAATATTAAGTTTTAAATTTTAGACTTTTTTTATTAATCATTCGATTTTCATAATTTATTGCAGAATGTAAGAACCTGCTTTGATAACTCATAGTTTTAAATGACAAAAAAATTCGCAGAGAAAGCCGCTAGAGAGCTACAAAAGGTTAAAAAAAATCCCATATTTGAATCACCGCAATTTCGAAACCTGCTTAAAATGACAAAATCATTAGATTTTAGTAATATCTATACGATTATTAGGTTTCATACAAAGAGAATAAGACTTGTCACTTTTAGAAGCCTTTGAAATTTCGACTAGCCACCATTTCGAACTTTGAGACCTTTCGTTGATATTCATTTACTATTCACTAGGCACTTACAGTTTCTACCACATTGCCAAGTGTATTAATCGAGCTGCTCGAAAACTTTTATCCCCTACTCGAAATTTTATGTGGCAGATCTAAAAAAATATGTAATTATTATTATTCGTAACCGTAATTTGTAGAATACTTTTTCTTTTTATTTTTTTTATTAAATGTTATTTCATATCAATTTTCTTTATATTAAATGTAATTTTATATCAATTTTCCTTTATATTAAATTTAAATGTTTTCTTTTAATTATATTTTTCATGAAATTTAATTTTTACCACTTTTTAAAATTCCTTCATTTCAATTAAATTTTTGTTTTTAAAAAATTTGAATCTGCCAAATAAGGTTTCAAGTATGGGAACGCTGATTGATTGCACCCCAACGGTGTTTTACCTTGCGGAAGGCAATAGAGCTTAGCTGATGCGATTCACGATTCACCGTATACACGGAATGTGAAAGAGGAAAGACAAGTTTTGTGGACGAAACGAAATTTGCTCATTATTTCGGATAGTATATTTACGAGTTGAGTAATAGTGTTCTCTTGTAAGTGACTCAATTCTTCCCCACAATACCTGCCCATTAGTAAAACTTCAACAAAAAGTGTTCCCTCGCTTCCTATTAAAATTTTAAGTGGAATAGTAATGGATGTGGTGGTGTTCGTGAGATTTAAGTGGAATAGTAATGGATGTGATGGTGTTCACGAGATAATTTTTAAAAAGATTGCCTTTGATGGAAATTTAGAGCAAGGAAGATTTGATTACGAGTTTTCCATGGTATTCTCCATTAATCAAAGAAATCAGTGGCAGATCCACGGGCGGGGAAATCAGGGATCCCCCCCCCCCCATTGGAACCGCAGAACCTGAAAATTTCACTTGTTTGCTAGAAAAATATTCTCTGCAATAAAAAAAACGAAAATACAACAGTGACACTCTTCCACTGATCTCTATTTATCACTGGATAGGCTACGGCTAGCTTCTGCCTATAACAGCGATGCGACACTTTGAGCGCCATGTTGCGTGAGGAATTTTTGCATTCTGAAATGTGAATGGCGCGAAATTCGAATCGTCTTATGAAGTGTCATTGAAATCAATTCAATAAAGTACGGATTTAGAGGCGCTTTTTCAATTAGTATCATATATATGCTATAATTAGATATGAAATGATATATATAATTGAAAATTATGATTAATTTTTAGAAAAGTAAAAGCAATTTGTCAGCTCCTCATACAAAACAGTTCGTTTGGAGCCCTGTCATTTTAACCATGTACCCTATCCGCACTTTCATACATATCATTGGTTTCGGCCAGCTGATAGTCGTCAGCCAATCAAAACGCATACATTATGTCGCAGATCCTCTTACAAAATGCATCTAGTGGTGCCGTGTAGTTTAAACGCGTCACCTATCCAGTGTGTAGTATAGATCAGTGCACTCTTCTCACCAAATACGCTATGGAAATCACAACAAGATACTATCATAAATTGCATTATATGACCTGCCTAAATTTATTTAACCCTTTTCTGGGCAACTCACAGCGGAAGTACTAAATTCTGATTCGAGAAAGAGTCGAAGTCTTGAGTACAATTGGTACTATTTAAATCCGTTTATCTCGCCAAAAAATGGTAAGTATCGATTCTTAGAAATAAACTTGAAACTAGTATACTTTGGCAAGATGATTACTTGGGTGAAATGTGAGGTGGAATGTATTTTTGATTTGTATCAAAGAGTTCATTTATTGCAGCGAAAACCATGTTCGTTGGCACCAAAATTAACGGTAGCGGTTACTTGTGATGCATATAATAGTTCTCGGGAAGAAGCTAGCCTTCAGTGACGTTTGAGGCAAATACACTGCTATCAGGACTTGTTTTCGATTGCGGACGGAACGATAAAACAAATTCAAAACAATACGTGTGAACTAAAAGCCCCTGAAGTATTGAAAAGTGCAGTGGAAATAATATCATACCTGAATTTAGATTTCTTGATGAAATTTCGGGCAATGAAGAAAATCATGATGTTTCATTAACGGCTAAATACAGCAGTACCAAGTTGGAAAAGTTGACAATTTTCTGTGACCGAGAAATTGATGTGGCGCAATCAGCGCTGAGGACAACGGAAAGGGGAGAAAAAGGCAAGAAAAGGGTTGCTCGTCGATAATTTTTCCTCAACTGGTGACGACGAATTGTGCGTGTTTTCATTTATTTTTTTTTTCGTTTTTTCTGTGAACTTACTCCTGTTTGAAAGACTTTCGGCTGCGTGGGACACGAGACGCAAAATTTTGTCAAGCGCTAAGGTTGTCAGTCTACACTTTGTATCAAGTTTACGCACAGCCTAAGCGAGCGGCATTCTTGAATAGTTCACTTGTTAATCCGTTCGGTTAGGCTGTATTCACAAATTGTGGTGCGTCGTTCAGAAACCCGGGATAAGGATACGTGGCTCGAAAAATTGCAAAGCTTACGTCAGGACACTGAAAAAAAGCACATTATGAAATTTTTCATCGTAGCGAACCAGAGGTCGTACACTCGTTAGTGATTTCTAAGGCATGTACTTATTGCAATGTTTTGGGGCGTTGGAAGAGTGCTAGTGCTTGATCGGGAATAGTGGAAGGACGGAAACAGTGATTGACGTCTCGAGTGTTTTCTAATCGAGCAGTCTGATGATACGTATGACGGAATTATATGCCATCGGGATTTATGTGGCATCAAAACGAAAATGTGTCGAACACGAAGACCCGCACCGACTGATCAAGTTCGACCCACTGAAGAGGTACCATTGAACAAAGTTTGAGTCAATTCCGTTTTTTTTGCTCGTATATCATTGCGATTTAAACTAAAGTTAAAAATTGACAAGCAGCAGCTCTGAAGTGATGGCATTACTGTGCAGCATGTGCCAGCATGAGATAATAAAATTCCATTACTTATCCTCATCATTGACATGAGTAAAATCCTTTCCAACCTTCCGTAGGTAATCCATGGAAACACTACTATATTATCTTTATATCAATAATTAAAAAAAAATAATGAACGGTGCATTAAATTAATTGAAGAAAAAAAATAATTTACGGTGCATTAAATTAATTGAAGATAAATTATGAACGGTGCTTTAAATTATTTGAAGAATTGTAGAAATAAAATGGATTGTTAAAGTTGAAAACTACGGTCTTTCCGTTTCGTGCTACCAGACCGGGTATAGGACCCGCATCGATGGCAGGCTTTCCCGCTAATATGAGCTAGCCATCGGGCGCGCTCCTCCGTTTCTTTTGTTTAGCAGGGGCTCTTGCCGGGTAGAGTGGCCCTCCGCTTGTGTGCCCTTATATGATATAGGGTTATGTGATTCGATTATATAATTTTATACCATAAATTTGCCACGTTTATATTTCTCTTTTGATGGGAAAGTTCATCTTTCTTCCCCAGGTCTAGTTTGTCCTTTTTCGTCAGCAATCTCCAACGCTTCGTTGATTACCTCCTTTTTTTGTTTTTGTGACCCAGGAATTCGTGAATGCGCAATTATTTTTATACTGGGCCCTTGTGCTGGGGAAAAGAACCCGCCCCACGACACCGCAACACTAGCCTGCCAGCGCACTCACGCGTGCCCACACAAGGCCAATCTCTTTCGCCGAGGCAGCAGACCATCGCTGCAGTCCTGCACGGACATATTTTCATACCTACTTTTCACTGCACAATAACAGACTGTTTTACTTTTGATTTTTTATTGTCAGCTTTATTTATAGCACAATGAACCACTATACCAAATTTCATCCAAATCGGAGCAATGCTTTTGCTATAATTACTCGTAGCTGATAGATTGTGGAGCGTGCCTTGGATATTACCGGCGAGATTCCATAGAAAATGATAGAAGTTGCCATGAAACATGTTTATAATGTGTCACTATTCATTGTTCTCGGGACGAGTCATCCACCATCAACAGCTATCGCCGCCGTGACTATATATGTACAATTTGAATTTGAATTATCGTATTTATAGTCATAAATAAAGTTTGTCTAGTAGGGTAAACTTGCCAAATTCGTACCCCTACACTAAAAACCTTCATAAATTCAACACAAACAAAGATCACTTAAATTTGACTCCAAGTAACTTTTATTTAGGTAATTTTTTATTAATAGTTCAATAAAATTTAAGAGAAAATTTATAAATTTCAGAGAAGTAAATTATTTTCAAAAACTAGAAAAATACAATTTAGCGCCATTTATCTTAAATCATACTGACATATTCCCAAATCGTACTTTGAGATATTATTGATGCACCAAAATCTTAGTTTTAGCGATTTTGTGCGACAATTTTCACCAATTTTTGGCAGTGATCGCAGTTGTAATGCTTTGTTTTTTTTTTATTGGCTCCTGCGCAAAGTTCGTGTACCCATATCTCATATTGCGTGCATTTAATCATGTCCTCCTCAATGTCTTCTTGGCATAATTTACAGGACTGACTATCATTTTCGTTATGTTTTGGTTTCATTTTCTTATTTTGCTTTTTTGACCTTACGAATGATTTATTTTTCTTTTCTCACTACGATTTTATTTTGGGACTATTTTATTTTATTCCCAAATTCTTCTCCATAAGAATTTTCTGTAATAACAAGAGCTCCTGTACTTTGTCTTTTTATTTGCTTTGAACTACCAAGGATAGCACGCAATGGGGATATTTGTTCAAGCGTTGCTGTAACTGTATAGAGTTTGCCAATAAGAGGTGTTATTTCGATATTAAAGGCAAAATGCCATTTTTTAATATAAATGATAAGATGTTTACTTCATTATAAATAGAAAGGTATGCCGTTAGTAGTGAGAAATAACATCTGGCAAATGACCACCACAACCACGCCTACAGGACCATATCCTTTTCATGAAATTTTCCATAACCAAATCGCAAAGTGGCTGCCCTGTGTCCTCGATAGCCTCACGAATTCCATCTTTGAGGTCTTGAATCGACGCTGGACTGTTGGCGTAGATCTTCTTTTTCACGTGACCCCAAAGAAAGAAGTCGCAAGGTGTTAAATCACAAGATCTATTCAAAATAACACTTCTTATTGGAAAACCCTATATTAATATTGGAAACATTAGCTTTGGAATCCATAGATCTTTCAACTTCATCAAGTTGGTTTTACTCAGTATCCTGATTGGACTGTGGTATAGATGTTAATATATCAGTTCGTTCTTTTAGTTTCAGGACTTTGGGGGACTGTCACCGGTTCACTTACACTAGAATCTTCGTAAAGAACAACATATTCTTCATCCCTGATTTTATGTCGATTGCGAGACCATAATCCACATGATTTGAACCAATGTATTCCTTCTCCATACAAACGGCTCAAGAATATGTCACTCCAAAAATTTCTGCAATGTTGACCTGTTTTATCACGGAACCAGGATTATTCCGCACCCATGAAGAGCAAGCAGCACTGAAATTATGTTTCAATGGTTTGAAAAACGACATGTCCAAGGGTCGCAATTTGTTTGTGGTATGCGCTGGTAGTGAGAACATGATTATTCGATACTACCTTGCGAGACTAATTGCGTCAATATTTTTCGTGTGTGTTAAGTGGCCATCTAAAATTAGAAGAACTTTATAAAATGTTCAAGCCATTTGACAAATAATGTACTTACAACCCATCCACTTTCTTAACACTCGTACAACGTACAGGTATTCGGTGGTCCCCCTTGTTTTAAGTCCTCTATTATTCATTTCCGTTTGAATATAAGCAGCAATCATACTGTAAATACATGTTGTGTTGATACCACGCTCACCACTAGTTACAGCTCGAACTTGATGTTTCCCCTTTTGACCCAAAATTTTAGAAGGCTTGTGAACTGTGCTTAGGTAAGTCTCGTCCATGTTATAGATCAGCTGTAAATTGGCCTGCTTCTAATATTAATTCATAATTGTCAAAGAATGCCATAACTGTTTCTTTGTTGAATCTTTTCGAGCAAACCATAGACGTT
The DNA here is from genome assembly GCA_963969285.1 of Odontomyia ornata. Taxonomy (NCBI): domain Eukaryota; kingdom Metazoa; phylum Arthropoda; class Insecta; order Diptera; family Stratiomyidae; genus Odontomyia; species Odontomyia ornata. Next base: position 45,460,952 of record OZ017738.1, on the reverse strand, counting down.
GCATCCGGAGTTCATAAAGATATTTCTGGATGATTCTTCATAAATTTTTAATATCATTTCCATCCAGCCAGCTGCGAATCCTTATTGTATCTGTCCATATTTTTCAGCTAATTGGTATCTTGATTCCAACAACAAGACGTGCCAGACTAGTTCGCATTACATTCCATCAGTTGAATCTTTCAGATGTCCCATTCGCTGTGGTTTGTTTAGCCCTTTTAGATATCGCCTAAATTTCGGTTTTGGTACGCTATAAATGCGGCAAACTTCATTGAATCGTGCCATCATTGTATATTTTGATTGCTTCATCCATATTTTGTTTAGTCCAAGAATTAGATTTCCTTTTTGATATTTTAACCTGAAAGTAGCAGCTATTCAGCTTTACTTTTCATAAATTAATTTTAGTTAATTTTAATTTTTTTGGATAATAGTTTACGGATTGGTTTTGTTAATAGAGAAATCAAACTATAGTGCTGTTCCTAAATCATACCGGTGCATTTTAGCAAATTACTAGGAGTACGAAATAGGCTCAAAAGTCAAAAGCTTTCAATTTATCGATAACAAATTTACGCGAAATGTGGGTGTGTAGCATCTCTTCTGACTGAAACATACAGGAACGTGCAAATACACTACGCACTCCTAAACAAACTATACTCTATACAATTTTTAGAATGATCTTCGTGAATTGTGCAAAATATAACCGAAATTATTGAAAGAAACTTACGTTTTTAATGTATATATATTTTTTTTTTTTTTGGGAGCTGCAAAACACTCTGCTATTTGTCAACTAATCATATGGCTGATGGATATTTATATTTCTCGCCACTAGATAGGCTTATAGCTAGTACTCAAGATGAGTTATAGGTGGATTACGATTTAAGCACAAGTACGAATTAAGCAAGTTTACCCTAATTGTTGGTGGTTGTCATTACTCGTGCCAACAACTGGTGACCCTAAAATTGGACAGATAAACAAGCAGGGAATTAATTACGCGTAATAGTATTAATGCCTGGAGAATGTTGGAAGTCGAAAACTTTGCTGACGCTGTGGATAATATTCCTGCGTAAGTAAGCTCTTTTTTGTCATTCAAAATTCTTGGGGAAATTGACTGGTGCTCTAGTTTGCCAGACTTGAGCCTTAATTTCATCGTCAAATAACAAAAGACGATCAGATAAAGTCATCGTGAAATTATACTGGCTGGCCTCAAACTTGGCGACCAAACGTAATCACAATTTTTACGAGCGATGCAGATCAGAGACAGTGTTTTGAAAACGATGTGGCAACAATGGGTCTCCGTAAATGTTTAACAGATTGTAAGAACAACTGAGACACCTGACCAAGCCAAATTTTAACGATGCATGAGTCGTGAAACATCGCAGCTGTTTCTTTATTACCCATGCAAAAAAGCAAGAAGTAACAGGCATCCATGAAGTAATCGCTGGAAAAAATTCAACAAAGCGGATCACACTCTTGGAGCTCTTCTTCATTCCGTAAACGTACTGTATCGTCGAAAATGGAGAACCCGTCAGGGTGTTATTATCACAGTTTCTTCGGCGAAATAACTCGACGATGCTGCACACATAGCCTGCAGATGAACAATCAAAAAACTAACTTTGCCGCTGTTAAACACGGTAGTTGGCGATAGAAGCCCATCACAAAGTCACCCACACATTTATGATCATGCCACTAGTTTCACTCTCCTCATCGACACAGCCACAGATATTTCAGCTTTCTGTCGTCAAAGCATCCAGCTCAAATGGCAACCAACCACATTTAAATTGTATACCGCTAACGGCATAGGACCGTTGTAGACTTGCATTGTAGGACTTTTGGAAGCCCAAGTTCTACTTTACAGGATTTGGGTGATCTTGTAATGGTTGGACTACTGCTAATTATTATTATGGTTACGCTATTTATTTATAGGTTTCTAAGATAGGTGTTAGTTATTATGTTACGTTAATTATTATGTTTACTTGCTGGTTGTGCTACTTATTCGTAGGTTTCTTCGATATGTAAATACTATTGTTTTATTGGTTACGCTAGCCATCAGGTTACGTTAATGATTATGTTTATTTTTTGGTCACGTTACTTGTTTGCAGGTAGACACTATTGTTTTATTGGTTGTAGATACTATTGTTTTATTGGTTGTGCTAGTTATTAGGTTACATCAGTTATTATGTTTATTTATTAACTTAAAATATTTGGATCCACCGGAAGCTTTATAGTTGAACTTTACTAGTAATTTTTAAAATAAAAACAACGTTGCTTCCTTAACGACTATACTTATTTATTTTTACTGTAAATACGCATTTCGGCACGGAACATCCGGTCTTCCTCAGTACACTAAATAATTTTGCCTATTGATCTAGGATTTCTACAACTTACTTTTTTCTACAACAATCATAAACTTAATCTAATCACTTTACAAATAATGAATCTATTAGTTTTGAATCACTATTTCCGACATCTCCATTTAATCTCCGGTTCGCAGGTACTTTTCTAATTTCAATACTTTCACATACAGGTATATCAAGTTTATTGCTCCTTAATCCCTCTTTAATGACCCTGAGGTTTTCCATGGTTATCTCATGTCCTTCGCTTACGATATGCTCAGCAACTGATGATTTTGCGCTATTTTTCTTCTTGCTCTTTATGCAGGCGGCTTTTTTAACGTGTTCTTCAAACCTTGTTCATACTAATCGTTTAGTTTGACCCACATATACTTTTTCACAAACCGGACACGTAATTTTGTATATCCCGCTTTTTTCCTCCTTGAGTTTCCAATCTTTTTCGATGGCCAACAGGGCTTTAAATTGCCTTTTCCTGCTGCTGCCTATTGATTCGAGCTGATGTTTTTGTAATACCTCGCCAATTGTTCATACATTGTCAAATTTGGTATTTGGTAAGACCACTCCACGCTTGCATACAGAGTCCAGCACTTAATTAGTTTGAAGTAGTGTTGTCATGCTGATTCTCCTTACTTGTTTCTTCTTCTTGCTTATCATATTTTTTATAGTTATCCATTCATATCCATTCAATTTCGCTGTTTTGATGATGTAGTCCTTTTCCCTTGCGTATCTCTCTGCCCTCTAAGGAATGGTAAACAATCGATGAACCATACTGCTATACGCTGCTAATTTTTGGGGTTGCATATGCCACGAGGTTGTCGGAATGATTCTTTGAGAGTTAGTTAGTTGACGATGAATGTCAAGTTCCAACATTCCCTCACTCCTAATGATCCACGTATCCAAGAAGGGGATATGATCCTCTACCTCCATTTCCATGCTTAATTTTATGTTGTTATTTTTTTTTTATTTTATTTTAATTCCAAATCTTACAGGCGGTTAGCCCAATTACAAGATATTGAATACAATAATGAAAAAAACCAAAAACATACTGAATGAATTAGTTGGAACTGTACAAATTATTCAAACATTAACGAATTACGTGTTAAATAATTTTTCTCTTAGCAAAGACTTAAAACTAAAAACTGAAGAAGGAAATGGACCAAGCTCAAGATTATTGTGGCCGCTAGGGAGGCGCACCATAGCAGAGTGAAAATAAACATCGGTACGTGCAAAAGGAGTGACTAAGGTTTGACATGATCGAGTAGTTCTTGCAGGAACCCGTAAATGTATATTGTCTACAAGATATGAGTCGATCAGACGGTGGTAAAGTTTGAACAAGAAACATTCAACTAAATAAAGACGTCGATCACAAAGAGATGGTAAACGCAAAAAGTTAAGCCGATCTGAATAAGAACAATACGTAATTTTAAACTTGTAAAATAAGTATTTAGTGAATTTTCGCTGAACTAACTCTAAGGCAGTAGTAAGATATTCTTGGTGTGGAGACCAGATTAGGGTAGCGTATTCTAAAATACTTCGTACGAGAGAAACGTAAAGAAGGGACGCAGTGTGAGTATCACTAAATATGTGGACATGACGCAGCACAAAACCAGACATTTTTGTAGCCCTATTGATAACATGAGAGATGTGTCTCTCAAACTTTAATTTAGAATCGAAGATGACTCCAAGATCCTTGCAATGTGAAACACGCGCGAGGGGCATATCGTTTATGTTATACTGGTAAACTATAGGTTCACGTTTCAATGAGAAAGACATTACGTGGCATTTTGGGATATTTAAATGGAAATCGTTAGATAACCACCAGTTGCTTAACGTAATCAGATCGTTATTCAAAATGCTGCAATCAGCAGTACTATCTATTTGTCTAAATAGTTTCAGATCGTCAGCATAAAGCAAAGATGACGAATTTAGCATAGTTGGGAGGTCATTGATAAAGAGGATAAATAAGAGTGGTCCCAGAATAGAACCTTGAGGAACTCCTGAAGTAGGACTAAAATATGGAGACAAATTTCTGTTCAGACGCACACAACACAACCGGGAAGAAAGGTAGGACTTGAGCCAGTATATTAATATTTCCGGAAAACCATAATGATTGAGCTTAATAAGTAGGATGTTATGAGGAACTGTGTCAAAAGCCTTGCTAAAGTCCGTATAGATAGCGTCCATTTGTGCCTGAGAGTCCAGAGCTAGAGCAACACTGTTAGAGAACTCAAGTAGGTTCGTAGTAGTTGATCTGCGCGGAAGAAAACCATGTTGCTGATCATGAAAGATGGGTGATAGCACAGGGATTAATTTGAGGTACATAGCTCTTTCAAATATTTTTGAAAAACACGATAGGATAGATATTGGCCGATAGTTTGCGATATCAGATGGATTGCCTTGTTTGAAAATTGGAGTAATGAAGGCAACTTTCCAACATTCAGGAAATATGCCAGCAGTTAAGCTAAGGTTGAAAAGAAAGGATAGGGGAAAAGACAAAGCAGTAGAAAGTGATTTGATAAAAAAGCAAGGAATCCCATCCGGGCCAGGGCCGACAGATCCATTTAGGTTATGGATAATTGATTCGATTTCGGGCGGAGAGAACGAAAAAGAGGACTGGAAGGTTGGATGGAAAAAGTTTGGAAAATAATTACCAGCAGCTGAGGGGGCATTGAACGTTGAGGCGAAAAATTGAGCGAACAATTTTAAGATAATTTCTGGGGTGTTTGCGTGCAAATTCTCCAGAAACATTTTATTAGGTATAGGAGAAGAGGTCTTTAAGGATCGTATGTATGACCAGAAACGTTTAGGATGGTTAGGCGAAATAGATTGCTCAATGGAGCAATAATAATTTTTTAGTGCACGTTTGACTTCGGTCTTCGCTAAGGAGCGCAATCTACAATACTCTAAACGAGCTTCCACTGAACAGGATTTCTTGGATATCAATCTGGCTTTCTCTTTATTTTTAAGGGCATTGTACACATCGGCAGTAATCCAGGGGGCATCAGACCGATTATTCGGTGAATATAAAGGGGTAAATTCAGTGATTTGTTCATTTAAGAGATCATAAAATTTTGCCAAAGCATCATCACATGAAAGATTATGAAAAAAATTGGGCCAGTGAATAGAGTTTAGGGCACTGGATATGGCTTCAAAATTAGCTCGATTGAAATTAAAAGATGGAGGTAAGAGTTTCTCTTTACCACGAGTTACCGGAAGATTCAGCTCTATACATAACGGAGGGTGATGGGGGTCAGGCGGGATATAAGGTTCAGCTGAAGAAATAGATATATTATTTGCCAAGGCCGGGCTGACGAAAACAAGATCGAGTAGTCGATCATTTAAATTAACAATGGAATTAATTTGAGAGAGGGACAAGTAGGATAGAAAAGACAAGAAATCGAAGGAGATAGGGTTGTTCGACGTGATAGGTATGGAGCTATCAAGGTTCCATAAAACTGAAGGAGCATTAAAGTCTCCACATATCAACAGAGTATCATGAGGAAACCTAGAGAGCACGTAGTTAGATATTTCATCAAAGAATACTGTGTAGGTTTGTAATGCAGAATTGCAAGGTATATATGTAGATGATACTAATAGGTATGAACTTGGCTTTAGTGATATTCTCACCATGATACATTCAATAGGAGGAGATGGTTGAAAATCACAACAAATGGAGCTAGGAAAACATCTTTTGACACCTACCATGACTCCACCACCGTCTGATTTTGAGGAAACACTAGTGTCTCGATCACGACGAAAAATATTGTGCGTACCAGACAAATCGAAGTTACTCACGGAATCATTTAACCAGGTTTCGGTAATGAAGAAAATATCATCGTTGGCAATAGTGGAGGTGGTTAAAAATCTAGAAAGTTTGGTCCTTAGCCCTCTAACATTTTGATAGTAGCATTGAACACCATTTATACTATTTTTTGGAGGTTGGAGCGTGACGCCTTTTCCGAAAATTCATATTACGGGATGAGATGAATTCTTTTACAAGCACGCCATTGGGCCAGAACTCAGGCATCATAATAATATCCGCTTTGGATGACGAAATATCAATTTTAAAGGATGAAATGTAACGCTGCTCACCAGTCAACTTTCTGCAAGTAAGTAAAGATGGAACATTACCTAGCTTTGATGTTATATGATGTTTGATTTGTTCGGAAGTCTTATGCGGCGCTAGACGAGATACAAAAACTCTTGAAGGTGGACTGATAGCCTGCAATGGCTGGGTGATGGAAGACTGGAGATCGGCATGCGTGTCAACTAGGTTATCACGATGTTCGGTAACTTCCTCAGTGAGCGCTCGAGATGTTGGTTGCTTACGTTGTTCCTGAAGATGTTGATTATTTTGCGGGACCAATTGATGTAACTCGGTATGAGATTGAGTTTTAGTCTGCTGAGCGCTTCCCTTGCTTCTTGTAGTCATTGCATAACGAGCAGATGTCGCAAGAGTTGCTGGTTGTGGGGAAGTAGATGGTTGTTCCTTTTGAGCAACTATAAGCAAGTTTGATATCTCTGTTTTTGAGGCCTCAAGTTTCTTGTGTAAACTAGAGACTTCCGAAAGGAGAGAATCAATTGTTAATTGTGCTACCCGAAGTTTAGAGATGTACGTTGGTATAGAAAACTTTCTGCAGGTATCACAAAACCACAAAATACCTGACTCATTTCTAGTAATGTGATCTGCTACTGGACCGGATATTTCAACACATTTTGCGTGGAAAGATAGTTCGCACAAGCCGGAGCACATCAGAATGTTTTTATTGTTTGCTTTATCGGTGCAAGATGATGACATGCAAAAAGTCATTGTATTTGATAAATAGAAAAATAAAAAATTGAATAGAAAATCTCCTTATTTAATTTGAAAGATTCTGAGTCTAGAGTGTTACGTATAAACGACTCCAATAAAAATTCACTCAAACAACTTAACTCGTCGGAATTAACTTTTGTACATGGAATAACTCACGGTTGATGAACAGAATAACGACACGATAGTTGAGTGCAATTCATTAAAATATTAGTCACGGCACAGATGGTACTGTTACTGTGTACAGGTGTTATCAATCGACACGGAAAAATGAATTTCACTTGAACTTTGGGGACATGAATGAAATGTTCACGCAATATGCACTATAACTGGATTATAAGATCGAGATATTCAATTCAGACTCCAACGAAGGATGCCGACGGCAAGATGACATCTGATTATGCAACGGATGAGTAAGGTTGCAAACTTAAATAAAGGGTTGTGAACACTACTGCGCAAATTTCAACTCAGCAAATAGGTGGCACTGAAACGCTGCTTTGTTTTCGTTTTACGATTATAATTAAAGTTTAAAGATACGAAAACCAATATTCAAAAAGCTATCAGGGCTGCAAAGGGAACCGAAAACACTCAATAATGAAGCAATTGCACCGTAGCTAAGGCTTGCACAATAAGATCACTTATAACCGAACCAGGAATCACTATATTCGCAAGAAATTTAAAGAAAAATAAGACGTCGAAGTGAACACGGTTGAAGGTGCTATTCAACATAGTAATTAGTTCATTCACTTTTTCTTTGGGGACTATCGCTATAATATCGTCAACGTACCTTTACCATATTTGTGGCATCCATTCTTTCTCTTCAATGATCTGTTCTATGCTAGACATGAACATTTCCACTAGCAAAGGTGATAGCGGATTCCCCATTGCTAGTCTCACTCTATATGGATTGCCTAATTTTTTGCATTCACTGGTTATCCATTCTGCAATATTATACGTAGCTGAGTTACTATCACGCAACTCTTCTCCTGTTTCATGGGTTTTTAATGAACACCTCATTCTGGAAAGCGATGGCTTTGACATTTTTAATTTCCCTATATATTCAAAATTTCATCCAGCTTCACTTAGTGCTTTGTTAACCCGTTTCACGCTTCCTGTTAATAGATTGATTCTTAATTGGGAGAAGTTTCCACTTTCCAACTTATCCATAAACAATTGGTCATATTCATGCTGGCCTATTACTACCACTATATATAAGTATATATATATATATATATATATATATATATATATATATATATATATATATATATATATATATATATATATAATATATAAATATATATATATATATATATCTTCTTTGTAGCAGTACAGCCCCTCTCGGGCCTTCGCTTAGAGATAGTAGAGTATCTCATTTTCATGACCGTATTGATTTGTTCGGAAGTTGGTTTGGTCAGTACCATGCTCCCATATGCCTGCTCAGCTATGTGATATCATCTGATTAAATCAGTACATATCAACACTGAGTGAACACTCATAGTCTGTCCGAAAAATCCCCTGAACTAAATCACGTTGCTCCCAACGAGATTTGAACCTGGGACCTTCGGCTTGTGGGTTTATGCTCTAACCACTAGACCACACAGACTACATATATATATATATATATATATATATATATATATATATATATATATATATAATATATATATATATATATATATATATATATATATATATATATATATATATATATATATATATGTATATCAGAATGCATAAATTTATCTCGAGAAATTTACCAAAAATTCGTGAAAGGCTCAGCATACAATAAAAGAGAAATATTTTTATAGATTTTGAGTAACAAATAATCAAGAAGCATTCAATCAGTGGTCCAAAAGTATGGTTATCTTTTTTAGTTAAATATAATCTATCTTGATATTCAAATACTTGTATGCAAAATGTTCGCTATAATATAGCAAAGTGTGAAGCATGTTCCATAAAAAACTACATTCGGATGCCAAATTTAATTTTACCATTTTAATCCGCGTGGGCTGAAACTATAAATCTTTGTATTATTAAAACACAATCGCGTTCCACAAAAACAATGAAGAATGCGATATGAACGTGCGCTATGATTTAAAACATTCAAAAATCAACCATTGGAAGCCTGGTTTTCTCCATCTCCGACGATGAAGCGTATTTTCCCTGATTTGCTCATTTTTCCTCCAAAAAATGTCCAAACGTGATACATTAAATTAAACTTCTTTTTCTTCTACTTGCGTCTTCATTTATACTTATTTTATTGCCATGTAACGAAAGACAAATGTCCGAGGCACGCATGGAACCAAATTTTGAAGAAAAATTGTCAACGCGAATGTTGGCATGGCAGCATCACAAAAGTGCCGCAAATTTACGAGTTTTATCAAGGGGCAAGTATATGACTGTAGGAAGGTAAAGTTTGCGTACTGAATATACACAGATACAAGTGCTTGGCTGTCTGTCTGTACGTCCGTTTGTCTATAGGCTACCTATCTTTGCGTGCAAGTTATACTTGCCGGTTGCCATTATAATGTCTTTTGTCGTGTTTTTAATGAAACCAAAAAAAATAAATATTGATGCCGACAATCATTTCACTGGCCTAACTACTCGGAGTGAGCACTCTATTTTTCTAAGGAAATGGAAAAAATCTGCATTTAAACCTTTTTGAGTCATTTCTATTCCACAAGTGTTTACGTGTTATGAATGAAAATTAAAACGAATTTTGAATGAATTCTTCTACAACGTACCTGTATCCATACTTCTCTTGACTCAGAAACACACTAACAAATTATGAATCAAAATGTAGACTAGTGTATAACATAGCTATAAAAAATATAATTGCTTTGAAACATAAATGACCACATGCCAAAACAATTATACATCCGGTTACATTAGTTAATGAGATACATAGTGTACTCGTATCTAGTACAGCAGAATTAGCCAAAAAAGCCGAAAATTTATTAAAGTTCGTTTCAGGATGCCATATGGAAAAATCGATGTACAATACCTGTTGGAGTGAGAAATATAAACCATTAAAATACCTCTAATATTTTTTGCCGGGAACATTGTTGAAACCACGGTTTCATATGAAACAAGTTGGGTAGATAGAAATACGCTCATGTTAGAAGGATTTTGTACTTAACCTAACCTACGTAAAGAATGATTTAATTCAAGAAAAACTTTAATGACTGAACCGGCCAACATTTCGTTGTAATATTGCTAAAATCATTGACGTAATGAAATCCTAAATGTATCATTGTTATACATTTTATCTAAAAATTTAGAGTATATATAATGTAGTGTCTTGTTCTATGGAAAGCCCAAGTAGTACACACTTTTTTGATTGTTGTTGTTGTAATACATCCAATTTATTGATCCTAATTCAGTTTTACTGGCGGAAATATTAAATTTACGAACCCTACTATTATCAGCAAAGCTCAAGGAATTTCAACCTATAAGATATTAGTTATTGAGTCTACCTCCATGATTTTTTCACCTATAAATTATAAGTGCTCATCTTTAGCCATTCTCTAATAAATTCAATCAAGTATTAATAGCATGTACCTGAAATATTAAAGTTGGAGAAAAATAGTAAAAATTTATTCAATATTCTTATTTACAACGGCCGCCATTTTGTTTACCAATACCGATATGACTCGTTGAACAAATTCTTAAAGCTCTTTATGATACTTATCATTCCGGAAACTTTCATGCAAATCCTAGCAAACTCGTAGTACATGAATCGGCAAAAAGCGCATATTGTTTCATAGCCATGCATTATTGTTGTTGTAAAACAAGAAAATTCAAACCACTATCACTTCATTAAGTAATATTTGGTCCACTCGAAATTTTTGAGAATAGATCAACCTTATAAACAGCCATTTGTGCGGGTTTAAGGATACTCTTACTCTATTCAGGAACATGCCAAATTGATCAATCATACCAATAAATAAAGTTGAGTGATCTTGATTCTTTGAGTCTTTTCGGATGAAAGGTATCCAGTCGCAAGGGGGACTTAGGCAAACATTTTGTACATTTCCTCTTCTCCTGCCCCTTTCGACTTTGATAAGGAAGTTTTAAGACCTGTTTTGAAAGGACCTCATTGAGATCTTTCATATGCCACCCCACTTGACTATCTTTGATGAAATAAAATTTCAAGGATCACCCCACTATACGAGGGCACCCCTTTAAAACTCTCTTAAAAATTTCTTTGACCCAAAAACTTTCAAGAAGTTATCACTTCTGATCCATAAAGTTTCACGGCTGAAGCGTCTATATAGTTTCAGAGAAAAATGCTGTGACATACAGACAGGCGAACGGACGGACGACAGAAAAGGGTCAAAAGGGTCGTGATTTCAAAAGGGTTTTGCATTTTAGTAGAAAAGGCAAAAAAGGATATTTTCGAGCCCCATAAGTTTACTATTATCGCAGACTCATACAGATAAGCAGGAATGCAAAAAGTAATCACCTAACAGATATACTCGTATCTATTGGTTCTGATACTTATGGCCCCCAAATAAGAAGTGGGCATTTAGGTGCAGGCGGTGTCCCCTCGCTCCCTCCCAACCGGATCAAGATCCAAATATGAGCGTGGCCATATTTTCCATTTAAGTGAAAAACTCATACAAACATAATTTGAATGAATTTTTCCCTTAAATGAAAAATATAAACGTAGCAAATTTATATCATATATTATGTGAAGGAATCACAAAGCACTATACCATAAATAGGTACGCGAGCATAAGGCCACGTTACCCGGGCAAGAGCACCTGAAAAGCATAAAAAGGCGCTCCAACGTGGTGGGTCCCATACCCGGTCAGGTTCTATGAAAGGAAAGACCGAGGGTACTATTTAATACATCTTTTTATTCTACAAACTCTTAATAACCAAAGTACAAAACATGAAGGTGAAGTATCTAAACTCAAAAAAGTAGGCAAAAAATTGTATTGACCGGAATTTCCGGTAACAAATATTTAAAAAAATATATATTAAAAATATTAATAAATTTTCAATTAAATGAAAATATTTTTTTTAATATTTGTTTTTTTTTTAAATTAAAAAAAATTTTAAAAAAATATAAAATAAATTTATACGCAAAAACAAAAAAACCAAAAGGGTACTCACCCAACATCCTCACCGGGCGCCCGCTGATGAATGTGGGTGATGCAATATTGCTGAAATCTCAAATTCCGTTATAGCTACTTTTCGAGTACAACTCATATCAAAACCAAAAAACACATTGCTCCATCAATTTATTTTTTTCCTCCTTATCCTGACGATCTTCCATTGCAGTTATGAACAAAGTTCCGCGACCTAGGAACATCATCCCATTTCCTTTTAGCCAACCCCTATTAGAATTGAGCCCATCAGATAACCAAGCTGCTTCAACTTTGGAATGTCGTTACTGTTGTTTTCGGATTTCTCGGTCTTCTGCTCAAACTTTTTCGCTTGCGAACAACGCCGTATCCAACATTGAGTTGTAAAATAAAACGTATCGAACACATTCAGATATTATAATATCAACTTTCTCAATCCTCAACTATTCCTACTTAAAGAAACGTAAACATCATCTAAGTCAATGGAACCGTTCATTCAAATGGCTGATTTGACTTTAAAAATAAAATAATATTTTTACAAATTTTAGTATTTGTATCTGTACATTGCGACCCTGGCAACTCCTATTAGAGTTGAGCCCATCAGATAACCAAGCAGATTTAACTCAAACTTTTTCGCTTGTCCTAACAGTTTTTTTTTGATTCCTCACCTTTTCATCCCGGAGTGTGGGACTGAGTACTACTAGTTACGTAACGCGCTTTGCTTTGAAAACATTCATATAGCGTTTGTCCTAGACTGCTCACCATTGTAGGCCATAAATCAGCTCTCAAGAAATCGATAAAGCGCTCCAATGTTTGTTTCAAATTGGGTCCAATATTCTTCCCTTCCTTCATAAAGCTTTTGAATTGTATGGTTGTCAGTGATTATAACCTTACTAAATGTCACTTAACAATGAAGTCCGAGTCACTTGATACTTGAATTATTATAACACGATGTACAAGGGTTATTAGAGAATCTCTTTTATCATCAAATCGAAGGATAAAAGAAAAAACCAACACAACACAATATTAAGTGGCAAAATTTACTTAACGCGCGACTGTTCGAAATCTATGACGTCCAATACTCCCTCGCTATCAATTTTGTCCCGAAATTGGACTTATTCCTTTGCCGGCGCGGTATTCGCGACGTGCGCAATGCTGTGGCAATCAGAAGCAGACTCCCCTTTGGTTGTCCGCCGTCCCGTGCGCTATCTGTCGCACCTGGACTTGACGAGCAACCGTTCATTCGCCGGCACAGCTTGCCTTTGCCAATGTAATGTGTGCATGTGCAGCGGGAAAGGTGTTGCTATGTCCAAATTTCAATTGTGCATTTTAATTATTAAATTAATGAAAAATAATGATATAGAAAAATTTGAATAATAATAGAAAAAGATAAATATCATAAGGAATATAATTATAAAGAAAAACTTAAATTTAATATAGGGAAATAAATGATATAAAATTTATATTTATAATGGAAATAATTTATGATTTATAACTATAAATTGAAATAATTAAATTTTCCAAATCCGCAATTAAAATTTCGAGTAAGTGTTATGCCGGTTTTCGAGCAGTTTACTCAGGCGACTGCTCGATTAGTACACAGAACATACTGTTTGATTTACTAATTGTTTCACAAAACCCTTCTGGCAAAGCACTTTATTCAATACTGATCGATATAAATTTTCAAAGAATATAAAAATACTAAAACCCAATGGCCCAAATGGCTCTCTAATTTATACATCATTAAGTAAAAAAATTTAATCAAAAAAATGTCAAATTGAATTTACTTAAAATTATTATATATTTTACAATTCAACTGGAACAAGGAGGAGAAACCAGCCAACACTATTTAAAAATTAATTATAATATAACACAATAGAACAGTGAGCATTAAACCTAATTCTAATCAAATTCAATCCAAAGCCTTACCATATACTAATACAATGCTATCAGAATACTCCTAACCAAAACTTTAAACCTTATCTCTAAACCTAATATAATAAACATAATATATACCTCTCCTAAGCAATGAAATCTAGCCCCAATTTTCAACAAAAAAACAAACAACAACAAATACACTAAATGTAACAATAATGAGCTGAAACTCAAAACTAAGTAACGAAAATCACAAAAACAAAAAAAAATAACCACGAATAATTTAGGCACTGCCATTCAGCCACCAATACCCAGATTTCTACGTCCCAGCTCGACCAGCCTCAATAAATCCAGCAAATGAGTATCTCCATTCGAATTGATGGTCTCGTGAACTCAAATTTGGAGGATGTTTTATGTTCCTATATGTGGGCCGTCTATATCTTCATCTTCATAACGCTACAGCCCCTATCGGGTCTTCGCTTCCAGCAACAAGCGCCTCGAACTGTCTCGGTCCACTGATCGCGTTATCCAATTCCGAAATCCGAGCAGCGATGAACTGAACTGACCAAGTGAGACCAGATTTTTCTCGAAAACCAAATTGGCAATATGACATCAACTCATATCCATTAAATGTTTGTTGAGTATCACAAACACCTTGCCGATGTTACGCAGCAAACTGATCGAACGATAGCTTTTAGGGCACGAAGATTCTTTTCCTTCCTCTAAGATTGGAAATACATTGACCTTTTTCCACCGATTTGGGAAATATGAATTGCTCAACATGTTGTTGAAGAATATGTAATAATTTCTAATAATCACCTCAGCCAAATGTCAGAGAACTATATTTGGAACACCGTCAATACCACATGATTTCTCGTTATTTATCCTACCAAATATGATACACAAGTCTTCATAGCTGGCAAAATAATCAATAAGATTCAAGCTCGGTATTAGGATTCGCCATTCAGGCTTGATTTGAAGTCGGAAACTTTTGCTTTAACGACCTCTGAAAATATTTGATTCCTTCTCTCAAGGTTTGGTAGATTAACCTATTCAAGATGTGTTCCAATCAAGTTTATGCAATCCATCACATATAAGCCTCTTTCCATTTCTATCCGGCATCATACTATCAATTTCGATACCAGCCCTATCGAGAAGATTTACCTCATCACTAGCGACTTCAAGATTCGATACCTTCACTTGAAACTTCTTACGGAATAAACTATTCACTTTGATAAAAAACACCATCTGGGTCCTGGGGGCTAATACTCCTCAGTTTTTCTGCCCATTGATTGCTGACCTCACTCCTGAAGTATGAACGGATTAAGCTCCGAACATTCTTCAGTCGTAATTTTAACAGAGCCAACGAAGGATGGTTGTAGTTCAAAAATTGCCAATAAATATTGTTGTTGCAATCCATCACATATAAGCCTCTTTCCATTTCTATCCGGCATCATACTATCAATTTCGATACCAGCCCTATCGAGAAGATTTACCTCATCACTAGCGACTTCAAGATTCGATACCTTCACTCGAAACTTCTTACGGAATAAACTATTCACTTTGATAAAAAACACCATCTGGGTCCTGGGGGCTAATACTACTCAGTTTTTCTGCCCATTGATTGCTGACCTCACTCCTGAAGTATGAACGGATTAAGCTCCGAACATTCTTCAGTCGTAATTTTAACAGAGCCAACGAAGGATGGTTGTAGTTCAAAAATTGCCAATAAATATTGTTGACGCGTGTGAGAAGGCTTTTCAATTTTTACAACTTTGCGATGGCTGGCGTTTCATATCCTTTCATATTGTTTCGATGTTTAATCTTGGGAACTACTTTCGCAATCGTTTCCAACGTCAGCTTTTTTAAGTTCGACCAATAGAGATGTACATCTATGTTAGTTAGATTCCTGCCATTTGGGACCATTGAGCAATTCAATCGATGATTTTCATGTTGAAGTCGAATGAGGAAGACATCCGCCCTTTGGTGATTGACTACCATTACGATTGCATTATGGTCGCTATCGTAAGGAAGCACCTACAGTTTCCGTTGAGGACTATTAACGCTGAACTCAAATCTTGCGTTGATAATGCAGAGGTCCAGATATGAATTACTCCTAGGGTACGTTGGGAATTCCGACCTACATAGATTGTATCTGATTTCAATTTGGTTCTCTATTAGCCACGATTTCAGGAATACACTTCTTGGATTATTGTTTGCGTTCAGCCATAATGTATGCTTGACATTCAGGTCACCGGCAAGAATATAATAATTATGGAGCCTGTCTAATTCGAGCATTCAAACAAGGAATTGAGCTCTTTCTTGAACTTGAGCGCATTTTGACCATTTGTATTGGCAGAGTTAATGAAGAGGTTAACCCCAACTAGCAGTGAAATATTGCTAACGGACACGTCAAGAAATTCAAAGTTTTTGAATCCAACTTTGTCAATATTTTGAAAACAATAGGATGTTTCGACCAATATCCTTGTGCCACCTCCCCCATCCCGTTTACCCTATCGTCTTTTACAAGTTCAAAATCCTTGAATATCATGGAGTGCCATGAATTGAGGTGGGTTTCAGTGAGAAGCATGATTTCAGCCTTTTATCTAGCAATAACTTCAAGGAGATAGACACGTCAATGTAGACTAACAATCGAGTTGACGTTGATCGAGATGAGACGAAGCCTATTCATGGGAATCTGACTGGATGACAAGTTATTTTGAGTCATTTGAAAGGTAACGCTGAGCAACGAAGTTAATTTTTGCATCTTGTTTATCAATTTTCTTCGATAAAGAATTAATTTGCAGCTTATTATTGCTACTAGCTCATTATTGCTACTTACATTATTTACAGTATCATTTGCTGGTGCTCTAGCGGCAAGTACAAAAAATACTCCGGGCTGACTGCGGTGTACTTGTATTTGTTTTGGAACTAGTTTAACTTTCGTATCTCGGTATCGAAAGCATCCTCCTTATAATGCTGGATGACCAAATACACCCCAGTTAACGCTGTATAGTTTTCCTTTAGGCCAATTCGCACTCACTGGGGGCATGAACACCTTTGCATTTTACGCACCGATAGTGCATGGTGGGGTTGGCAATCGAATAAACAAGTCTTTGACATCGGTAACACTGGTTGAATTCTCTTTTTTGGAGGCGTTTCTACCTCGCCACTCTCAAATTAAAGTACCTTAATAAAAACACGAAAAACTCTTTTTTTAGATTTTAAAAAATAAAAAAACTTTTCCAAAGACATTAATTTAATTTTATTTTTCAGCCTACACTAGGGTTTCGAAATCAAGCTTCCTTCTTCAGTGCTACACAACATTCTTCTTTTAAAAAACAGTCCTTAAATAGCTACATTTGTTAACATTCTTAATTACTTTAAATTACCAAAATCAGGCCTTCAATAGCTACATTCTTAATAACTTTTCAAAGAATTTTCATTTTTATTGCCCTCATACTTAATCCTTTTTCTTTTTCCGCTTCTTTTTTACCCTTTTATTGCGCTGCATGGATCCTGCCTGCCAACTTATTAATCTACTGTAGTTGCTGCCTAAGTCTGTGTTGAGTTTGCTGCCTTCTGGTATCGTTGATATCCAAAAACTTTCCACTGAATCCAATTTTTTCCAATCATGGACATACTCCAATATCTGGACATTGTCCCAGGATATCTCGATGTGTCTGGCTACGATTGATCGCGTCTCCGTTTCTACTTGTCTCATTGTCAATTCTGCTTCTCTGATGTGCTCCTGAACTCTCGTTCAAACCAGTTTTTTAGTCTGTCCAACGAACGCCATCTGACAATCGGGGCAAGTTATTTTGTAAACCCCGCTCTTTTTGTCCTTTCCCTTTGGGTCCTTCATAGATCCTAGTTTATGAGACAGTTATGGATGATTCGATGTGCTGGGGATTGTCCTTTGAGTGTGAGTAATTTTTTTATGAATGTCAAACTCAAGAGCACCGTTGGTCCTGACAACCTTTAAATCTAAGAACGGTAAAACCTCATTAGTTTCCTTTTCCATTATTAAAACAATATTCCTGTGGATTTTGTTGATATTTTCCACTAGCTTATCTGTTTCGTTCTCCTAGACAATCGCAAACACCTCATCTACGTACCTCCACCATACTTATGGCAAGATCCCTTTATCTTCCAAACATCTCTCTATTTCATCCATGAAAAGATCATTCAGAAAGGGGGACAGAGGATTTGCCGTTGCTACCCCTGCTGTTGTTTTGTAATACTCCTCTCTGAATGTAAAATAGTTTTCCTGCATGCAAACTTTTGCCAGCTTCAGGTATGTTCATTCTGATGTGGAACTATGTCTCTTCAGCCAGTCTTCAAACAATCCGAGAGCTTACCTTACTAGGACGCTCGGGAATAGTGCTTTCACGTCGAACAGTACCAAATGAAAATTCTTTGGAAAGTAATTTAGAATGTAGCTATTTAAGGCCTGATGTCGGTAATTTAAAGTAATTAAGAATGTTAACAAATGCAGCTATTTCAGGACTGTTTTTTAAAAGAAATGTTGTGTAGCCCAGAAAAACGAAGCAGCTTGCTGTCAAAACGCTAGTTTAATCTGAAAAAAAATTATATTAGTGTCATTGGAAAAGTTTTTTAATGTTTTTAAATTTGAAAAAAGTATTTTTCTTGTTTTTATTTAGAGGCACTGTAATCAGTACCTTATTTATTGAAGGGCACTGGTAAATTCTTCTTTTCTACTTCTTGTTGCAAAGGTTTTGACGAAAATTAATTCAATTTCTTGTGCAGCTTCATTGAGCACCTGAAGAAGATGGACCATATCCATCCCTCCGTTTTGTAAGATAATTTTACAAAACCCTACTAAAATCGCGACCCGTCTGTCCGTTTGTCTGTCCACCCGTCCGTGTGTCACAGCAGTTTTTCTCGCAAACTACTTAAGTTAAAAACACCAAAGCCATGTAGAAAGGTCAGAAGTGGTGACTTCTTCAAATTTCAAGGGTGGAAAATTTTTTCAAAGGGGTTTAAGGGGGATCTCCCCATATAGGGAGGTGACCCCTCAAAAAAAAATCCTAACCATTGGTAGTCGAGTAGGACATCGTTGGAAAGGTCTTAATGGAATCTTTTCAAAACAAGTCTTAAAATTGCCTTATCGGTACCGAGGGGGGCAGGGGAAGGGGAAATGTACGAACTTTTCGCGTACCCCTTCGCGATTGGACACATTTCATCCGAAAAATCTGAAAAAATCATGAATGTAGGCCTTTATGTGTACAACAACAACAAATACATGAGAAGTCAAAATTCACTCAACTTTGTTAGTAATAGTATGATTTATCGATTTTATGTTTTCTTGAAGAAAATCTAAACGGTACCCTTAAATTCAATAAAATTCAGCACACAAATGAATATTTATAAGATTAATTTTCCCTGAAATTTTCATAAAGATCGAATGGTATTTGTCGAAGTTATAGCGATTTGAATTTTCCCGTATTACAATGGAACAATATGTTTTTGAACATATGGCTATGGAACCATATGCGCTTTTTACCAACTTAGACACTACAGCTTTGCTAGGATTTGCATGAAAATTTCAGGAATGATAGATATCATGAACATCTTTGAGAATCGGTTCAGTTAGTGGTATCAATAATCGTAAAACAAAATAGTGGCTGTTTTAAGTGCGGAGAATGAATAATTTTGAGTTGTTTTTCCCCAACTTCAACGTTTAAGGTGCATGCTTTGAACACTTGATTCAATTTAATGAATGACAGAAGACGAGTACCTACAATTAATATTCATACGTAAAACAAGTCGGAGAGGCAGGAGAGAGCTCATAGCAAAAGGGCTTTGTAACCATTCTAGGATTCGAATAAATGAGTATCAAATGAAAGTTCTTTATGAGAGCTTTTCAAAACAGTTCTTAAACTGACAGTTTTTGCTTCGGAGGGGGGATAGGGGGGAAATACATGAAAAATGTGTTTCCTGCCTTGCGAATGGATGCCTGTGAACTCAAAAATCTGAAAAAATTATCAAGGGGGATATTTATGGGTATAACAATAACAAATACCTCAGAAGTCAAAATTCGTTCAACTTTGTTACTAATAGTATGATTCTCGAATTTCACATTTTCTCCAATAAAATCGTCTTTGACATGTTTCTTGATTTTATTCGTTGCTGGTTACTGCATTTTGTAAGTTAAGTACAAAACCCTTCTGACATGAGCGTAGGTCTGTCTACCCAACTTGTTTACGCTTCCTCTTGCTAACTTATATCCAATTATTCCTCATTCTTCCTTATTTCGCTCGTTTAAGAATGTTGATTGGCCTTGTTTTGTCGAACAGTTATCTAATCTCTTGGCAGACAAATTCCCGGATGAGCGTGTACTTAACAACCAAAAAATCGATGAGTCAATCCATGTTCCCTCTTCTATGATTTCTATATGCATGGACTCTTTTGCACCTGCCAGAAAATTTAATATCTCAAAATATGACAATCTTTCCCCATCAAGGCTCCATTTAATTCATACTAGAAGTAAATGGCAGCAGAAACTAAAAAGAATATTTCACCAAATTTGCAATAGAGTAAATCGACAGTATATTCTTCTTCGTTCACAAATTAATTGCCTAAGTCAAATTATAAGAGACAAGATGTGTCTTGAACTGAATACGGCATATAAACTACGACTTTCTTCTATGAAGCTATTCTCACATGTTTTTAAAGAAATCAATAACTTGACTGGCCAGTTATCAAATGATTGGAATATTTCCAGGGATCCTGTTAGTTTTAATGGACAATCATATGTTACGACAGATGAAAAATTGAACGTTCCTTTTACAATCATCTTTACGGTGAAAAACCTTCTGCTAACAATGCTTTAAAAGAACTTGTAGGAAGTAAAATCAATTCTTTTGGTTATGTTTTGAAGGATCTTTCTTGACAATGTTTTCTCCTAATAATCGCTCCTCACATTCCACTTGCGTAAATTTTCGTGATTATTTACCAGATTTGATAAAATCCAATCTATAAAAGTAAATGTAAATAATAAAAAATCTTTTGGTCCAGATGGCATTCCGAACTTAGTAATCAGGAAATGTAGCAACTCAATTTCTAGGCCTCTTGGCGTCATTGCAAATAATTGCATCAATAATGGTTACTTTCATTTTCTTGGAAAGCAGCCACATTAGTTCTCTTGCCAAAATCAAGATCAAATGGTGATATTAAGAAATTGAGACCAGTCTCTCTTATTTCGATCTTTTAAAATATTTTCTAAACCCATCATTCCTATCGAGCAATTTGGTTTCAGGGAAAAAATTTCTACTGAACATGCAACCTTATCCATTCATGATAAAATTTGTTCTGGTTTGCGAAACAAAGAAGTTACAGTGGCGTGTACAATTGACCTTGAAAAGGCTTTCGATTCGGTTTGGTTAAAAGGTTTAATCTACAAGCTTTTAAATTGTAACTGCACTATTCCTTTAGCTCGTATTTTTAAAAGTTTTCTTACTAGCCGTAGTTTATCGATTAAAATAGGTAATTCCTACTCTTCTTTAATAAGTGTATATTCTGGTGTTCCTCAGGGTTCTGTTCTTGGCCCGTCTCTATTCAATTTTTATTAGGCTTATATTTCTTGCGGTCATCAAAATAATTTAAATGACGATTTTAAAATGTTAACACAAGTCCTTTAACAGCCTTAAATAAAATTAATATTCATCTTCAAGTGCTAAAAAATTATATGTTTGATTGTACTCTGAAAACTAACCCTGAAAAATGTGAGTTAATTTGCCTCGTAATGCTTATGGGAAAGGTCACAAAAATGCTCCAGCTGAAAGTAAATCACTCACTTGATCAACTGATGGGCATAAGATTCCTCTCAAAATGTCAATAAAATATTTAGGCATTCACTTACATCATAGGCTAATTAATTAAATTAATTACCATGTTCGGTCAATTCTGAGAAAAGCAGTTGGTGCATCTGTAGCATTGTCACCTCTTCTTTCAATCAAATCTGTAAGTTGCAGTACTAAACTTTTAATGTATAAAACTCATATTTGTCCAATTATTACATATTGTTTTCCTATTTGGCATTCTGTTTCCTCAACTGTTGCTGATGAAATTCAAATTTTTGAACGCAAAATCCTTAGAGAATACTTATCAAAATACAGAAACAGTATACTTTACGATAAGACCAAAATTAGACCAATTCTATTTTTCATGATCGGGCAGAGTATGAAGCGCCTAACCTCTTGGGGTTCTCACCCTGACCCAGTTATAAGGGAATTATTTGATCGAAACGTACCTTTAGAGAATGTTAGTCGTTATATCTCACCTATCAATTCACTTTGCGTAGATAATAAGATCTACATAAGCCATTATTTTACTCACCGGGTTTCGAATATTACGCATTTGATCGTGTTAATAGTTTAGTTTTTATATTTTGCTTATTTCTTCCTCTTTTCCTCATTGTTTTACTATAAATACCATTTCTTAAACTTTTTACAGTATACGTTATCACTTGCTTCTGGTTTCATTTACTCAGTTCATTATATTACTTGTAATTAATTATTACTGTTAAATGTCTTATCATATTTTGTAAGTTCAATGTGTCATATTGATGTAAATTCCTTTGTTGTTGTTTTTTGCCAATAATTCTCAATTGCATTCTTCAATTTATAAGCCATTGAGCACTGGTACAATACTATTTTTATCAATCTTTCAATCACTTTTAATTGGTTACGACCGAAACTTGTAATAATTGCTGTTTGCCTATAGTGCCGTTGACAAGCTATGTACCTTCTTATCATGTTAAAAAATTTTGTATGTAAAATACTCAATAAAATATCCACTGAAGTAACTGATCGTCGTCGTTGCAGCACTACTGCCCCTCACGGACCTTGGCCACCTGAAAATAGTGCCCCCAATCATCTTGGTCCTTTGATGCACTCACAATGATCGTTGCTTCATTTATTTCAATTCCTTTATATCCTTTTGAAGGTTCTACGATATTCTGCCTTAATTTTGAATTAATTATTTTTTGTCCCTAACTACCTGCATGTTGAAGTAGTAAATGATAATATTAATAGATAACTGATGTACTTACTACAATCCACATTATTTGTCAATCTATTCAAATTCGTTGGCTCAAAATCGAATAGGAATGAATACTTAATTCTCACTAGTAGCCCAGTCATATTAGGTAAAAAAAGGGGTCAACCTCGGAATGAAAGATAATAAGCTGCAAATTGGTATGAACCTTTGTTTTGTCATTCTAAATGTTGTCTCAAAAGTCTAAATCGTTATCGTGTTCGCGTCTCAAGATATTCAAGGTCAAAGGTCACAAAAATCGGTTTTTCGCGAATATCTGGCTTCCTATCGGTTAAATGAGATTTGCATTTATTATAAAAGTTGTAGGCTATAAAATTCCCTACAACTTTTGTTTAAACTTTTTTTTCATACGACCAACCGTTTTGAAGGTAGAGAGCGAAGAGTGCACATCGTACAGTCATATACGGCCTAATGCAAGGTCAAGCGTGAGTTATGGTTATCAGTACGTTATAAAGTCAATTATTTACTTGGAAATTATAATTATTAAACAATGCCTATTATTTATGTACTAACTATTATTTATTTATATTTAATTAAAGTAAGTAACTTGATTATTTATATATAATTATTCATATTTAACTATTTGACAAAACAAAGGTTCATACCAATTTGCAGCTTATTATCTTTCATTCCGAGGTTGACCCCTTTTTTTACCTAATATGACTGGGCTATACAACTTTTCAAAAACTTTGGTGAAAGTTGGAGCTGAATTGCGACCTCTAACGTGGTCAACAATCTCGTTATATACATACACACATATACAGATATATCCATATATATGCATATATATACATATGTGTATATATATAGATATATATATATATATATATATATATATATATATATATATATATATATATATCTATATATATACACATATGTATATATATGCATATATATGGATATATCTGTATATGTGTGTATGTATATAACGAGATTGTTGACCACGTTAGAGGTCGCAATTCGGCTCCAACTTTCACCAAAGTTTTTGAAAAGTTGTATAGCCCAGTCATATTAGGTAAAAAAAGGGGTCAACCTCGGAATGAAAGATAATAAGCTGCAAATTGGTATGAACCTTTGTTTTGTCAAATAGTTAAATATGAATAATTATATATAAATAATCAAGTTACTTACTTTAATTAAATATAAATAATTAATAGTTAGTACATAAATAATAGGCATTGTTTAATAATTATAATTTCCAAGTAAATAATTGACTTTATAACGTACTGATAACCATAACTCACGCTTGACCTTGCATTAGGCCGTATATGACTGTACGATGTGCACTCTTCGCGCTCTACCTTCAAAACGGTTGGTCGTATGAAAAAAAAGTTTAAACAAAAGTTGTAGGGAATTTTATAGCCTACAACTTTTATAATAAATGCAAATCTCATTTAACCGATAGGAAGCCAGATATTCGCGAAAAACCGATTTTTGTGACCTTTGACCTTGAATATCTTGAGACGCGAACACGATAACGATTTAGACTTTTGAGACAACATTTAGAATGACAAAACAAAGGTTCATACTAATTTGCAGCTTATTATCTTTCATTCCGAGGTGAAAGCCCTAATATGACTGGGCTATAGACTCGGTGTACCTTACCTACCATATTCGGTTTCGTAGATGATGAGCGCCAAAATTATTGGTGACAGGACAATGCTGACTTGAGACAAGTGTAATATATTCACCTGTCGGCGTTCTGATTCACCTTAGACTTTATTCGATTAATCTTTTGATGGAACCGAAAAAAACAAAAATACGTTAGATTCCGATTACAATCCCATTAAAATTTAGCTTATCAAATTTTTTTGGCTATCTAACCGTGTTTTATTCTTTCATTTGTAATAGTTTGGTTGAATAAACTCTATTTTCTTTGATCTTCCTTCAGAAATGGAGGATATCCTTAACAAACTTCCCTATCAGCCAATCACTAATGCCAGCACTCCACAAAGCTATTTTCTAAATTTATTTCCGCCCATAAAAGCCATCAAATCCAACACTTAGCGACGCTCGTCAATGTCATCCTGCGACTTTTTGTGACGTTTACATGCCATATAAACCATAAAATTGATTAGAAATATTATTATAGCCGCGAAAATATTGGTAATTGACTTCTAGTATTCATTAGACGACTGAAAAGTGTAGACAAGACAATTCCAGTAGCGATCGGAGACATGACAGGCATATCGAATGAGCCGTTAAGGCATTAAGGCATACACGGTTCAATTGGATTCCCTACCTCGCGACGTCAGGTTGCGTCTGCCTATGATAGGTGCTGGTATTCTGGCACTTAATTTAATCGTTTATTTGTATGCCGATGTGATGACAAGAATTTGTCACCATTGCACTCGTAAAATGTAGAAAAAGTGCGTGGCTAAGGCTACTCGTATAGGACGCTCCTCGCTCCTCATAACTCGCTTCTTCGCCCACTGATTTCGGTGTGATATCTCAGTCGTCCGTGGTCGATGTCTCATCTATTATTTATTCCTTAATTAAAGGGCCATAAGATGCCTTGTATTGACGAATCTTAAACGAATTAAATGCTGATTTCGTATTCCATTGATAATTGTTATCTTTTTTTCCGAATGCGAGTCTATTGGAGAATTAACGACTCCGTGCATTTCAAGTGAGTTAGTCGCTCGGGAGGTGAAGAAGCGCATGTAAATGGATGACAAGTGGATGGGGAAGGAGTCGCGATTAGATCTTGATGCGGTAGGTAAACTACCACCTAATTGAATTGATGAACAGCTTGATTATGATTTCAAGTAACGTAAGGGATGCACAGAAGCAGGATCTTCGAATTGACGCTCAGGAATTCTTCGATGCGTTATTTTGTCAAGTGACGACTTTGTATGCAATTGAAGGTTAATATTTTGATTTATGGATTTCGTCGATGGTATTTATTTGCCTTAACGACAAATTACATTTGAAAGGGAAATGTTTAACATCTCTTATTTTATTCAATGTAGCGTAGAAAATATTCCTTGTTTAAATTGAATAAACGGTGGAAATCAGATGGAATGAACAACCAAGTTTATTGGCTAAATATTTAAATTTATATTGCAACGAAATTTATAAATTCAGTCTAAAGCCAAAAAGTAAGGTTTATAAAGCGACGACGTTAAATTTTAAATTCTGCATCTAGCATTCCTTGCGTAAAGACGTGTGCTTAATCTACGTCTAGCATTCGTTGCGTACAAAGGTGTTTTTAAAATCGCTCCTGTCAAAAGTTTTCAAAAATTAAATTAATTTTTTAAAACGTCCGTCCAAAGTAAATTTTTATTGGAAAAAGCTTATATCGTCGAAGCAATCGACCCAAGAAATTTATTGTATATATCGAATATTGTATTTTACTTCGATACATCAAGAAAAGCGAACAATCCATAGACAACTTCAGGACTGCTAGTATGGAGGAGTCCGACGACTTTCCATCGTTGGGGGACCCGGGGTGGTCAAAAACGAAACTGGCGGCAATCGTCAACAAAAGAAGACATGATCGGGAAAACGCCGCTGCTGGCGGATATAAAATTCAAATAGTCGAAGAAAAGGAAGAAGTGATCAGGCTACGGCTGCAGCTCCTCAAAGATCTATTCAAGAGAGGGATGAAGATTAAAGACGTGCAATCGCAAAAGCAAAAAATATAGAAATGAAAGTGAAGAAAACTACAAAAAAAACAATCCCAGAATAAATTCTAAGTGCTGGAGGCAATAAAAATAGCCAAAACTATTATCCAGTGCTGGAAAAATCAACAGAAAAATGGTAGTAGAAGAAAGAATCAATGGCGATTTTGATAAAGATAATATAATTTTTTTCAGTATTTAAACATAAAAATAAGGAGAAGAAATCAACTGGCAGTTCTACTGGTACCTCTGAAAGAGCCACCAACAAGGCAGAAAAAGTTCCGCCAGTAAATATATAGTCGGACAAAGTGGAAAAGATATGGTTTGGCTATTGCCAGCCGAAAATAAATTAATTAATTTCGAAACAAAAAAAAAGAGAGTTAATGCAGAAAAATTAATTACTAAAACAAAATTACTGGTTGGTTTCAAGTCAGGCAAAGATGCGCTGAATTTTAGGGAGGCTCTACACTTCACCTATATCCCAAAAAGTGAAAAATCAATCCTTTTTGTTGAAGAGTCTGAATAAATTTCCACCAAAACGGTAGTGATAGGGATGATATTAATTGTCCGTAAAAGACTGCAGCTATGGTCAACTGCCTCGGCAAGCGGAGATATTAGTACTCGCCGGAATTGGCCTTGTCTGAGAACACGTGAATGCACTGACAGGCTAGCATTGCGGTGTCGTAGAGCGGGTTCTTTTCCCCAGCACAAGGGCCCACTACAAAAAAAATTTCGCATTCGAAGTAACCTACCGAAGGAACGACGGACCGAGCCTGATTAACGTGCTCGAGACATCGTTACCATTCGATATTTACGACCCACAAATAAGAGCGGGGTATCCAGATGGAAGCGGTGCCCCTTCGTAACCCTCCATCCGGATCAAGATCCAGTCTTATATGACTGAATCATATAAAACGTTATCATAAATAAGAAACCTGTGTGGATGGCCACTCTACCCTGTACGCCCATTCCACGTGTTCAAAGTTCAAACATTAGAAGAAAGTTCGGACCATTCAAAAATTAATATATGCTATGAAAAACTTAACCTTTTTTACTGCTTGTGACTCAATTTCGATCAAAAAGCAAACAGTTTGTCATTTCACATTAAATAATTTCGAATATTTACTTTGCATACAAAATTTAGATGCCAATTATTAAACCTGTTTAGTTGGTTAAAATATAGAGTGATGACTTAAATTTAATAATTGAAAAAGGATTTGCTAGAAAAAAAACATTTTTCTTGACAGTTTTACTGCTTATGTGTCGATTTGTGTCGTTTCATTTTGAATCGTAATATTTTTCGCTATAAGTAATTTATTTGAAAAAAAAAATTTTTATTTAGAAAAACAAGGGTACTTACCCAGTCCTCCTCTGATGAACGTTCGTCGTTGGGGCGGGTAAGGACCAATCACAAACATGTATTCTTCATTAAAAATAACATTATCCTTAATGGCTGCTAGTATCCATATGATTTTGAAGATTAAAAAACCGATTATTCTTGCCTTGCTGAATTCAAGATGTTTACGCGATCGACTTGTAGAAATTAAGTTGAAAGATGATCAGTCTCATAATAAGTAGGAAACAATTGAAAATGTACTCCCAAAGCTCGATGATCGTTGTTTTGTTGTTCTCAATATAATAGCAAGTTTCAGATAAAGAAAACTCAGCAACAAATTAAAACATAGGAAAATGAGCGTCGTTCATATTTCGGGAATTAAAATTGATCGAAATTAAAATAAATCATGCATAATCACTCTTTGAACGTTTGCAACACTTGAAAAATATTTCATATGGAATTATCAGACACTACAAGTTTGCTAGGATTTGCATGAAAGTTTCAGGAATGATAGGCATCATGAATATCTTTGAGGATTGGTTCAGCTAGTGGTATCAGTCATCGTAAAACAAAATAGTGGCTGTTTTAAATGCGAAGATTGAATAATTTTGAGTTATTTTTCCCCAAATTCAACTTTTATGGGGCCTGCCTTTTACACTTGATTCAATTTAATGAATGACTGAAGATGAGTACCTACAATTAATACTCATAGGTGAAACAAGTCAAGGAGGCAAGAGAGAGCTCCTAACATAAGGACTTTGTAACCGTTCTAGGGTTCGAAAAAAAATTTCTGATGCCATGAATCGATGACTACAGTACAGGGGAGTGGATCCTAAAAAAATGTCATCAAAGGTAGTCGATATGAGTATCAAATGAAAGGTCTCTATGAGAGCTTTTCAAAACACTTCTTATACTGACAGTTTTTGCTTCAGTGGAAGCAGAGGGGGGAAATACACGAAAAATCTGTTTCCCTATTCGCGATTGGACACATGTGATCTAAAAAATCTGAAAAAAATACCAAGGGAGATATTTATGAGTACAACAATAACAAATACCTCAGAAGTCGAAATTCATTCAACTTTGTTAATAATAGTGTGATCTTCGAATTTCACATTTTCTCCAATAAAATCGTATGGATGCCTTGAAACCCAACCTTACACAAGGTCCTAATACTCTGTAAGTTTGATGAAATCCATATCATATTCACGGAAGTTATATCAACTATACAACTACAATAACACACTATTTTGGTATTTTATAGACTTTCCATAGAACCAAACAACTGCAGTTTTGATTTGATCTGCTTAAAATTTTCAGATAAGATCGATGACAAATGCTTTTGGGACTTCATGATTTGAGTTATTTTTGTTAGTTGAAAATGGAGAAACGAGCAAATCTCTTTGACATGTTTCTTGATTTTATTCGTTGCTGGTGATTGCATTTTGTAAGTTGGGTACAAAACCCTTTTGACACGAGCGTAGGACTGTCTACCCAACTTGTTTCAAATTCAATATTCGGAGCCCTTTTTTGTATTCACTTTGTCACCGTATAAATTGCCGTTAATTTCAAATGGCCACAAAAATCAAAGTACACATATAACAAATATTCTGGTTTCGAACTTCACTCAACGTGAACTATGTACACCCTTAAGGCGTTCCAAGCGGAAGACCAGAACAGGACTCCGTGCTCGTGGCGGTTTCTGCAACTTTCACCCGCGAAATTCTGGTCGCAGCTGTGAGCAGACGAAACACACAAACAGTGTGACAGGGCCCCAAAACGGTGTGTGGGCACTCTACTAGACCCTCACACAGATAGGATGCATTTCCCAATTGAAAAATCCCAAAAGCAGTTTGTGAAAATGCACAATTATTTGAGAATGAGTGAAATCCCACGCGGAAAATCACTTTACTGATATTCCATCACAACAAAACTCCAATACTAGCTTTTCGAGTAACTGAAACAATTCGCGAATGAGTTCTCTTTCAATTTTCCTCGTCGTGAACGACGATGGCAATTTTCCTACATCAATTTGCAACGCACGACGGAAACTTTTGAATGCAAAATTCTCACAAAAAACTTCAATTTTCGCTAATGTAACGAGCTCTCTGCTGTCTCCAGACATTTTCCCGAAAAATCAAATTAACTGCCTTTTGACACTTGTTCAATATATCAATGTTATGCAAAATGTTTAAAGAACGAGCAGCGGGGTAGATTGCATATGAGTCCAGTCAACAAAACGCGACGACCCTCCCGCTCATTGTACAAACTACGAGTCCCGTAGGAAACCCGCTTACCTCGACAAGCCTCTTCAGGGCGATAAAAGCAGATTCTCGTCGATGCAATCTAGCAATTGCTCCGCTAGATTGTGTCGCAATGGGGATACCACTATTGATTTTATTTTTTCTTCGGAAAACTTTTTATCGATAATGGTAGCGGTGATAGTGGCGGGGTTTATTTCGGGTTAGTAATAATAGTGTTAAAAAGTTGCGTATTAAATTAATAACATCAATTATGAATAGTATTATGAAATAGTATTTTTTCGTAAAGGTCCCTCGAGCGGCTTGGCTAGGTTGACCACTCATTTACTACAAAACCTTTGCAACACGCAGATTGACCATACAAAAGAAGAACTTAACACTATATCTGGTATAAATTTCAAACAAAAGCTGTCCAAGTGCCCTTCAACAAATAAGGTACTGGAATTTCAGTGTGGTCAGGTAGGAGCGCCCCCAGAAAAGAGAAGTCAGTCAGTGTTATCGGTATCAAAGATTTGGTCATTTAGCTGCCAACTGTGCCATGCATTATCGGTCCATCAAATCCAAAGATGTTATGTCCCCGCTGAGTGCAAATTGGCTCAGACACTGCCTAAAGAAAAATTATACTGCATTAATTGCGGTGTATTTGGTCAGCCAGCATCATATTAAGGATGCTCCCGATATCAATATGCAAAAGTTAAATTAATTCCAAAACAAATCCATGTACACCGTAGTCCGGAGTATCATTGGAATTCGCCGCTAGAGGACCAGCAGATAATGCTGTAAATAATGTAAATGATGTAAGTAACTATAATGAGTTGCTTCCTAAAATTTACCAGCAATTTTACTCTTCATCGGAGAGAATCGATAAACAAGATTCGAAAATTACTTTTGTTTTTCAACGTTTAAATCTTTCAACTGCCTCTAAAATAAGTCGCCATACCAGTCACATTCCCATGGATAGGCTTCACCTCACCTCGATCAACGTTGACTCCATTGTTACTCTACATTGACGCGACGATCTCCTTGAATTCATTGCTAAGTAAAAGCTTGACAATATGCTACTCACTGAAACCCACCTCAATTCATGGCGCTCCATGACCATCAAAGTCTTTGAATTCGTAAAAAACAATAGGTTAAACGGTGATGAGGGAGGTGGTATCAGAATATTGGCAAGGAGACCCTATTGTTTCCAAAATTTTGACAAAGCCGAATTCAAAAACTTTGAATTTCTTGAAGTGCCCATTACCAAAATCTCACTGCCAGGTGAGGATAAATCTCAGTAGCATTATTATAAATCATGTAGGTAGCTATCTGCCGTTCCTTCGAAAAAAAATAACCCCAGCTAGTTTTCAGTTGATGTCCCGTCCCCTTTTTAATTTGAAGGACCAGGTGCGTAAAAAATGCCAGTATTCCAACTCTGACCTCGCCAGATACCGACGGCTTCACAAAGAAGCCAAAAAAAGTGGTTATGAATGCAATGGGATCCTATCATTATATGATTGAAACATTACTGCAATCTAGTAGCCCTAAGCCCTCCTGGTCATACATCCGATCCCTCAAAACAACATCCCATATTCTTAATATCTTCTCTAGCATAACTGCCAAGCTTCTGATGGGCAAGCTGTCTGTGACCTTCTTGCTAAATTCTTTTCCTCAGCATATGAGGTTTCAAATCACACTAAATACTCATCGTGTCCCTCTTCTTCTCCTATTGTGCACTCCATCGTGACCTCTCCATCCAAAATTGAAAGTATACTGCTCGCTTTTGACATTAATAGTTTTCTGGGTCCTGATAGAATACCAAACCTGTTCGTAAAGTCATTGTCTTCTTCATTATCTACTCCACCGTAAATTATTTTGAACATTAACCTATCTTCCTGCTGCTTTCCCGACATCTGGTAGCATGCTAATATCTTTCCGATCCATTAGTCTGGAGATCGTAGGGGATTATCGTCCAATTTCTTTACTGTCTTGTTTTGGCAAGGCATAACAACATGGCTTCATCAAAGTCATTCGACAATAACTAGTTTGTTAGAACTTACGAATACCATCTCTCTTGCTTTTGACAAGAGCCAACAAGTGAATGTTATATACACCGATTTCGCTAAAATCTTTAACAGTCTTGATCATGGCTTTCTGGCTAACAAACTCCGATCGTTCCACTTTTTTGTCTCAATCCTCTCTTAAATCTTATCCTTTTTATCCCATCGCTCTTGCACCATTACATGGCATAATTTTTCGTTGGCCTCATTCAGTCCGAGATCCGGTATTTCTCAAGGATCAATTTAGGTTCCATTGTTATTCAACATTTTCATTAATGACCTTCCCCTATGGCTGTTCCCAATCGTCTTCTTCATGCAGATATTTTAAAAATTTATCATTGCATTAACTCCAGCAAAGATTGCCGATAGCTTCAAGATGATCTTGACAATCTCCAAAATTGCTGTCAAGATAATTTACTTTCTCTTAATATTTCAAAATATTGTCACATGAGATTCATTAACAAAATCATCCAGTACTATATGAATACCGGATTGATGGATCGGTGCTCGCACTTGTGGACAAATTTAAAGATTTGGGAGTGATATTTGACCCTGGTTTGAAATTTAACATCCATATTTCATGCGCAACCACTAGAGCTTCATGCGGCACTGGTTTTATTTTAAGATCCTCCTGCAAGTCCTTCAACATCTTAGCTACTCTTTGCCCAGTTAATCCTTGAGTATGCCTTCCAAGTATTGTCTTCTCACTAAACCAATCTATGGGATGCTATTGAGACTGTACAGCGTTCGCACGTTCTCTATTTTGCAAATCTAATCTCCCTTATAGCTTCTGCGATGAGCGCTTACAAATCCTCAACATCCCATCACTCAAAAAAGGACAGAATTCTTAGACCTATGTTGAATATTTAAAATATGTCATGGTATTCTTTCATCCAACCTTTGGGAAAGGCTTTATATACATACGTCCCACCTCAAGAACGTTTTCAGTTGACATATTTGTGGTGCCCTTTGCTGGAGCAGATATTTATTTTTATTCGTTTTTAGTGCGCGTATCACGTCGCTGCGGCGAACTCCAGTTGGGTCCCCTGCTACATTCCTGAAACGCATTTAAAATTATATTACCTTACATTCTCCTTAGCTCCTTATAATTTATTAGTATTTTATATATTTGTTTTTTTTCTATTCAAGTAGCTCAGTGTGTTTTTGTTGCATTTATTATAATTCATATTACCGATTTAGTAATTGGATTGATAAGGATTTGTAAAATAGCGTAAATACATAAATAACCTCTTTGTTACCGCTACCTTTGCAACTGGTCGAAACGTTCTCAAGTTCATTCCTTCTTTGAAACAGTCGAATTGAACAGGCTGCGTAGTTATTATATTTTGCCGATGACCTGAATGCTCGGCATACATCATAGCTGAATGCGAACAATAATCCAAGAGGTGTATTTCTGAAATCGTGGATAAGAGAGAACCAAATTGAATACAGGTACAGTCTATATGGGTCGGAATTCCCAAGATACCCTAGGACAAGTTCATATTTGGGCCTATGCATTGCTAACGCAAGGCTTGAATTAAGCTTTAACAGTCCTCAACGGAAACTGCAGGTGCTTCCTTACGATAGTACCCATAACGCAAAAAAAAAAACAGATTGGGGGATGTTTCAAAAAAAGTTTGATCGGGATTACCAGAAGCAATGTCCTCCTTCAGATGATGGTAACGCTTGCTCAATGGCTCCTAATGACAGGAATCTAACTAACGATGAAATAGATCTCTATATTTGTCGAAGCTAGAGAAGCTGATGTTGGAAACGATTGAGAAAGTCGTTCCCAAGATTAAAAATTGAAACACTATGGAACGATATGAAACACCAACCACCGCAAGGTTAAAAGGATTGAAAAGCCTTCTTCTTACACGCGTGAACAATATTTATCGACGATTTTTCAACTACAACCATCCCTCGTTGGCTTTGTTGAAATTACACCTGAAGAATGTCCGGAACTTAATCCGTTCATACTTCAGGAGTGAGGTCAACAATCAATGGGCGAAAAAACTGAAGGGTATTTGCCCACAGGACCCAGATGCCTTTTTCGCGAAAGTGAATAGCATATTCCGTAAGAAGTGTCGAGTGAAGGTATCGAATCTTGAAGTCGCTAGTGATGAGATAAATCTTCTCGAACTTGCCCTGATTGGAACACATTTTGAATTGGTTCATCTACCAAGCCCTGAGAGAGGGAATGAAATATTTTCAGAGGTCGTTAAAGCAAAAGTTTCCAACTTCAAACCATGCCTGAACGGCGAATCAATTCTTCATTTCAATGAAACTAACATTGTAATGTGACGCCTACGCCCGGGAATCGAAGTGATTCCGATCCCGAACCCTTGCAACCGGCCAGATGGGTATGTCCTCGAAGTGCCAGCGGACTTCATCTGTCGTGCGGATATCGTTGCGCAGAAACTATTTCTTTTCTGTCCAAATATGTAGATCTGTGGATATAAATATTCGAAATATAAAATTAATCCAAACCCCGACACATTTCGAGACATATCCATCTGGAAATGCCCCTCCACCGTGGCCATCGAAAAACTATGCCACTGGCGACAGATGGAGAGGCACATTGCCGCCATGTGGCGTGCCATTCCACACACATCTGTTTTGTCGGATGTTGTCAGATTGACAGTCCGACGGAACGTGGAATAGAAAACACGCGGGAGGAAAGTGCTATATCTGTATTTTTCGTTATCCCCCCGTAATCTTGGTGTTCTGGAGGAAGGCCGAAAATATTAACTAACAGCGGTGGAAAAATAAACGCGTCACTCTGTAGCGGGGGATCAATATCATGGTTTGCGTCAACCATTATGGTAAGTTATCGACGATGAAATCAGTTATCTGAATGCGACATTTACAGCTACAATCCTGATTTGAATTCAGATCCATACGGAGAGCCAGGATGCTTCTGGGCGTTCAATTATTTCTTCTACAACAAGAAGTTGAAACGCATTGTGTTCTACACTTGTCGTGCAGTCAACTCATTATATAGTGGAGACTCTGGAATATCGTCAGACATGTCCATGGAAGAAGATACTTGCTGCTATTAAGACAGGAATAATGCCAGGCCAAATTAGTTCCAGCTGATACACCCAAAAAAAAAAAAAAAGAACGCCAAAGAGAACTCGTGGTTCAATGTCACTTGAATCGAATAGTCCATCAACAACCCCACCGCCTACATCGAACAACAAGCGCCGAAGAATTTAAAATTCGTCTAATGCGGTAATGTACACATCCAGAAGCACTATACTAAAATTTTAATCAGGACAAAAATGGTACGTGAGATGATAAATCCGTAGAACTGTTAAACATGATAAACCAAATTCAATTATATAATAGCACAAATTAATCTAATATATAAAGGGGAATAACATTGTAGTGTTATATGTAAGTTTCGAATCTTCGGAAAATATTTCAAGGTTAGATATGTACACACATATTCATATATCATATTAGATAAAATCGAACACTTGGGGAGAGTCAAATCCAATTTACTATATACTTTGGTAATGTTTTGAACATTCTATTGTCAAAATATTTCAAAAATAATTTATGTTTACGCAAACAGAAGGTTTAATCCGATGAGTACAATAAATGTACTCTTAATATCAATTAAAGTTTAAAACACGGGAAAACTTTTAGTATTTTCGCTATATTTGCGTGTTTCTAGAACCATATTCAATTCGACAATTATATTCAGATAGCAAGATAGATTGGTGCCGGCAATTCAAATCATAAATAATCCAGTTTTCGAACTATATTTTCTTTTGAATAGTATGTTTAATTATGTAAAGGCAGGTGAAAGCTGCGATGTGAGAATTTACGTCGATAAACGTACGCGATGCAGGCAAAATTTCTGCTGCCGTATTCTTAACTAATTTTCAATTTGTAGTCTTTAGTCAATGTATTCTCCCTAAACCTAACACGGTTTTAGTGATAGTTGTTAAAAAAGTGATGAATGTGTACTTACACAGAGTAAGTAGGGTAACATTTAGGACAGTACGAGAATAAGAGTACTTGTGATTGATTATTGAATATCAGAGATGGAACAGGATAGGAATAGATGAGGAAGGTTAGGAATTATCGAACGAAGTATTTTAAATCATAAAAACGATTGGTGTTCATGGTTGGCTATGAGGCATTTAAAGGGGAAAATGATAGCAGTTTTAACGGCAAAATGAATAGTAATGGAACTCAAATATAAAACCTACATTTTAACATTTAAATACCATATACGGATATATCAATCAAAATTCAATTTTATCGTGGGGATTTTTTTTAGAGTTAGTTTTCATTTTAAATTAGACTTATAGAATTGCAATTCTAATTTAGATCGCAGAAGAAGAATTACTATTCAAGTTGGGGATTGTAGCATGTGGGCCTGATTGAAAAATGCATCTCATGCCATCCAATACTCTCCAAGGGCCTCTGCTTTTATAGTACGTAAGATTTAGAAAGCAGCAGAAAATATGCCCCTGTTTGTGTTTTGAATATAAATTCTTTCCTACGTCAAATATGTATTTCCTAAAAAAAAAATCATCATGCATATATTTACGGATCATATCGTGTCTGAGGTCACAGTTCATTAATAATAAAAAAATAACTATTCGGGCACTAACAGTATCTTGGTACACTCGGTTTGATAGGGCAGTGTCGTATTTTGCGTTTGACTCTCAGCAAAATCAGCGATGCTTTACTGCATGCGAGAACTATTTAATTGACTGTACTTTATTTTTAACAATTCATAACATAGATATTTCTTTTAAATTTAATTTTTTATATATTTCTTTTTAACAATTCGTAACATAAATATTTCTTTTAAATTTAATTTTTTATATATTTCTTTTTAACAATTCATAACATAGATATTTCTTTTAAATTTAATTTTTTATATATTTCTTTTTAACAATTCATAACATAGATATTTCTTTTAAATTTAATTTTTTATATAAATGTTTATCCCTTATTTTAATTAATTGTGTGGATTAATTTGACTTTGTATTTGATTTGATTTGCGTTTTGAAATTACAAAATCACATTAAAGGGATCAAACCCATGTTGTAATGAAATAAATGGAAAAATACGAAAATCAGTAGTTGAAGATGAGATTATTATTTGATAATGAATTTAGTTAGAGCAATAAAATGAATTGTTAAATAATTAACGACTTTCCTTTTCAGTAGTTCTTTCTGTTTCAGCAGGAGGGTGAGTGCATGGTAGGTATGCCGTCGCGAGGGTAGGGTTTCGACAAATCCGCTGAGGTCGGTTTCGCGTCGCGCGCGGTACGCGGTACCTTTGATTGTTTCGTCATTTCATTAGAGTAGTTTTCGTCGGTTTGATTTCGAGTAGCATATTTTTCGGTACCGCGTCGGTGATTCGGTAACGCGCCTATGGGATTTTGTAGCGTTTTTAATTTGAGATCTGTGGAGAGATCACATCCAGAATTAACGTAACGTAGGTTTCCCGTTCTGGATGAGTAATTGTTGACGCGTTTGGAAAACGGGCATATTCAGGTGGCTGAAATATTGTAATTGAGCGTAACCCATTCGGAGACCCGCGACCGAAATCCTCTCCGAACTAGCTGGCCGACAAGCAGTCACCGCGTGAATGGGTTACGGTGCACGGATTGGTTGACCTGTTGGTACCATCCGTTGGCACTACTCAGACTTAACGTCTAGAACCGATGAGAGGTCGGTTCCGCGTTCGGACTTGAAAGGTTTAAAATCATT
Organism: Odontomyia ornata; assembly: GCA_963969285.1. Classification (NCBI taxonomy): domain Eukaryota; kingdom Metazoa; phylum Arthropoda; class Insecta; order Diptera; family Stratiomyidae; genus Odontomyia; species Odontomyia ornata. Next base: position 45,422,739 of record OZ017738.1, on the reverse strand, counting down.
ACAACATCTGACCTCACACCAAGCTTGAATCTTAATGAATATTTTGCCAGCTATGAAGACTTATGTTTCATAATTGGTAGGATAAACAACAAGAAATCATGTGGTACGGACGGTATTCCAAATAAAGTTCTCAGACATTTTCCTGAGGTTGCTATTAGGAATTATTCATATTGTTCAACAACAAGGTATTTCCAATCGAAGAAAGGAAAAGGGCCTTCGATTCCTAAAAGCTATCGCCCAATGAGCTTGCCGCCTGACATCAGCAAGGTGTTTTAAGTGATGCTTAAGAAAGCATTAAACGCCCACATTGAGACATATGAGTTGATGCCGAATTGCCAAGTTGGTTTTCGTGCGAGGCATTCGACCATACATGCAATAGCGAAAGTAACCTGAGACATCTGTTGGGGACTACACAACAAAGAATGTGTTGGAGCATGTTTCATTGATATGGAGAAAGCCTTCGGTACGGCGTGGTTAGATGGACTAATTTTTCAACTCCTTCAGGGCAGGTTCCCCAGACACATTATCGCCATGATATGCAATATGTTATATGGGGAACCACTTGTTGTAACTGATTGAAATCTACGACAATCTTGAATGGTTCTGTAACTGTGAGTAAAAACCCCTGGATTTCACAGCCGTTCCACCGTACAAACGGATATGTTGCGACTTGCCTCGCTACTCGCTTCGTTCTTCCAGAAGCATTCGTGTATTTGGACATGAATCGATATGTTTTTGATTCTGACGACGTCCCAGTCATATATCACATATATAGACGGGCCGCCGATAAGAAGATAAAACATCCTCCGAATTTGAGTTCACGAGACCAATAATTCCAATGGAGATACTCATTTGCTAGATTCGTTGAAGCTGATCGAGCTGAGACGGGGCAATCTAGGTATTGGTGGCTGAATGATGATGTCTAAATTATTCGTATTTATTTTCAGTTTTTGTGTTTTTCGTTACTTAGTTTTTAATTATTGCTACATTTGGTGTTGTTGTTCATTTGCGTTAAAAATGAGGGATAGAGTAGGTATATATCATGTTTATTTTATTACGTTAGAGATAAGGTTAAATGCTTAAGTTAGAAACATTGTGATTGAATTTTTAAGTATAAGATAAAGTTTTTGATTGAATTTTATTAGGAGTAAGTTATAACATATTAGGTGTAGGATCAAAATTCACTCTTGTGTTGAAGTTATAAATAATTTTGGAATAGTGTTTTGAGCCTACTGAGATTGAAAAAAAAATGGCGGGACTAAGTGATTCCTCAAAGAATGTTTGGAATTGAACTTACCTCCGAAATTACATAAAATTAAGATAAAGTCACGTTTGAAAATGGGAAAAACTACGAGATGGATATTGAAAATAAACTGATTAAATAAAGTATCGAATTGTTATATAATAAATTGAATCGTGTAACCTTAGAAGTGTACAATGAACATTTAAATCTAGCAAATTTAATAACTAAATATAGAGGTCAATTAGGAATTCCCATAAATAAGATAAGAAGAGCATATGAGTGTGAAAGTCTTAGAAAAAAAAAAATCTTAGGAAGAAAAATCGATAATCTGAAAAAAGAACAAATAACTACGAAGAAAGGAGTGAAACCAAGCGTAAAAACAGTAAACAATTTTATAATTAACAAGACGAACGTGGCACTATCGAACGACGAATTTAATTTGTTAAATAACGGGTTAAACTACGCCATGGATAAAAATCCTCCATGAGAAGATATTATCTTTAACATTGAATCAGGTATTGAATGGTTAAATCAAGAAAAGAAAGAAAGAATTAGAACAGACGTAAAACGAAGCTTGGAAAAACTATGTAGAGAAAAATGCCGGTATACGCAGGAGGAAAAAATTGTAAAACAATTAAAGAACAAAGATGTTTATTATTTGAAAAGTGATAAAAGTAATCAAGTAGTGATAATGCAAAAGAATTATTATGACCACCTCGTAGGTGAGAAGCTGAAGAGTGGCAATTTTTATGAACTTAGAACGAATCCCTTAGCTGAAAGTATAAAGCGGGTGAATAAGGTCCTGAAAGAAGCTAGCTACTTTTTTGAAGATATCAATAAACTGAAAATGCCAAACCCGTCACTCCCTAGAATACGGTGCCAACCAAAAACCCATAAAAATGGAGAAGAGCTACGTGAAATAATATCGGATGGGAGTCCTCCCACGTATAAGGTTGCAAAGTGGATCATCACTGAGTGCAATAAAATAGGATATACGTACGGTGACAGATCAATCAAAAATTCGTTTGGACTAGTTGACAAACTAAGCAGTGTACAGGTAGCCGATGACGAGATATTAGTTTCTTTCGACGTGCAATCGCTGTTTCCTAGTACGCCAGTAAAGCAAGCAATTTACGAATTAACTAAGTGGATCGAAAAACATAACAGTTCAATAGAAGGGAGAAAGAAAGCGGCAAAATACGGAAACCTGGCTAGAATGTGTATGAACGAAAATTATTTCACATTTAGGCGCAAGTATTATAAGGTTACCCAAGGATTAGCAATGGGTAATGCTTTGTCACCATTGTTGGCGGAGATCTTTATGACGGGCATTGAAAAGCGAATCCAAGAACAACAGTTTATGCCTAGGATCTGGTGAAGATATGTGGATGATTTAATAGCGGTGGTACCAAGAGAAAAAGCGTTGGAAGTACTTGAGAAGCTCAACGAAGTGCACAAAAAAATACAGTTCAAGATGGAAATGGAAAAGGAAGGCGTGATACCGTTTCTAGATTTGCAGATCATTCGAAACAATAGTCAGCTAGAATTCTATATATATATAGGAAACCAACAAGCACTCAGAAGACGATTCGAGCCACACCAGCTCATACATATCCTCAAAAACTTGCAGCATGCAGGAGTATGATTAATCGTCTCGAAAAGTTGCCTTTATCTGATGAGCGGTATAGGAGGGAAAAGCTTTACATCATGGAAACAGCGGAACTGAACGGATTCGGTCGCCGAATTATTACGAACATCATCAACAAAAAGAAGAAGCAGCTATAAAAAAAAACGAACTATCAACTTTATTCAAGCAGAATGCAACGATCGAAGCCAACGAAAAACGAAGAATTAGCATCCCGTATTCAAGAATGTTTAAGACATTGGCACCTGTTCTGAAGAAACACCAACTAGAGGCAATAAGTACAAGCAGAATGAATAAACTATGAGTGCAGCTGACCAACGTAAAGGATAGAAAAACGAAGGAAGAAAAATGCGGAGTGTACAAGGTGACGTGTCCAGAATGTGGTATGATTTATATTGGTCAAACGAAACGTTTAGTGGTAGTTCGATGCAAAGAACACTTCAAAGAAGCTGTGGCAGTGAAGAATACAAGTAGAACAAATTTTAAACCAACAGTGGCAGAGCATATATTTAAAAATGGCCACGAAATAACAATGATCGACGTCGAAGTAGTCAAAGATATCGATAAATGGCAAAAACTTGATTGCAGCGAAAGCATACAGATTAGGAAAGTACCGCCAAATTTAAGAATGAACGACAACCTAGGTAATAATAATTTAAAACTCATAAATCTAATTATGTAATAATGACTAAGTTACGAATGTTAGAAGGTAAAAATCCAATTGTGTAAAGAATGTAATTAGTTTTCTGAAAATCCTCTAGTATCTAAAGGATGGTTAAGATGGGTAGGAAGTAGTGTACTGAAGATGAAAGATGGTCGAAATGCGCATATACACACAATTAAAACAAATATAGTCAAAAAAGGAAGCCTTTTAAATTTTTATTCTTATTTAAAAATTAGAGATAAGGTTAAACGCTTAAGTTAGGAATATTGTGATAGAATTTTTTAGTATAAGATAAAGTTTTTGATTGAATTTTATTAGAATTAAGTTATAACATATTAGGTGTAGGAACAAAGTTCACTCTTGTGTTAAAATTATAAATAATTTTGGAATAGTGTTGGTTGGTTTTTTCTTCTTTTTCCAATCAAATCTTAAAATATGTAACAATCTTTAACTGATAACGTATAAATTTAGAGAGCCATTTGGGCCATTATGTTTTTGTATTGTTATGGTTTGAAATTTGCTTTATATTCTTTTAAAATTTATAACGATTAGTATTGAATCAAGCGCTTTTGACATAACGGCCGATTTCATTATCAGGATAGCGTTCGTGTTCTCCTACTGCTGTGGGAGTTCCAGGGACGTGTGTCTATAGAGGTGAAGTCACTTTCTCTATTGTTGGGTCCAACGGTTTTGTCAGTATAGGTGCCTCACCATCGTGAGTGCTTACACTACCGTCATCTTCTGTTTTTTTTTTTTCGTTTTTTGCTGAAAAGGCAGAAATTTACGTATAAAAGACTTTTCAAATGGTGGAAAAAATTAATCAATATGAGAACTGCAAATGCATGCAAAACTTTGAACCATTAGAGAAAATTAAGATAAAATGGTGACCGTTGTATTCTGCATTTTAAAGTAAAATATGATCATAATAACAGCATTTTCATTGCTGATGATTAGCAATGCTTGCCCTAACCTTCGTTGGCTTTTAATATCTAAACTTTAAGAACCTGGTTGCATCTAGTTGGTATGAACTTTACATTAGTTAAATGTGATGGTATTAACTAAAAAACTTGTAGTATGAGTGATATTAGGGGAAATTCAGACAGAAACTTTGTTGGTTGTCTTCTCGATAATCTTATACCTCTAAATGTTCCTCGATGTTTTAATTTTAAATTAATTTTTCGTCAATTTGAAGTGTTTGAAATATTTGGCAGTGCTAGATTTTTTTGACTTAGCGGTTACAAAAAAGTAGATTCTAGAAACTTTTGACTTGTAAAAAGGAAAAATGATTGTTTAATGTAAAAAGTTCAGTTCGAATTTTTGCATGAAACCATTCAATCATTAAGGTTTGCAAATTGAAAAATTGAAATTAAATAATTGTTACTCAATGAAAATAAATAATTGTTACTCAATGCATTTAATTTAATATATGATTATTATTTATTACCAATTTATTGTGGATAAACATTGAAAGATTGGAATCCAGGTCGTAGAAGAGTTCGCATCCTAAGGTACCTCGCACAAGTTTTTATTTTTTTCGACATCACAAATCCAAATCATTTTGGAAAAGCTGAGAACATTTAATTAAAATATGATAACTTTCCGTTTCTGAAGAAAATTCCTATTCCCTTATCGATGTTATCTTATATGTTTGTAATAATGTGAAGTATACTTTAATTGCTTTAGTAAACTACTTCAAGACAATTGAAATCGCTGTGATTAAATGCAATAAATACCAAAACCAAATTATTGCCTCCATTACATAAACATGTCGCAATTAAAACTTATTAGTTTATTTCTACTCATATACTCATACTCAATGATTTATGAACAGCAATTCGCTGACTATATGATGCCACTATAGCAATGAATTGTTCAATTTCGGCAGCAAAAAGTAACCGCTTCTCGTTGTAAAAAATTACACACCAACTGTAGTCATAAAAGATAATGAGCAACGATAATTGAACGATAATTATCGATTAATCGACGATCTTTATTGTTCTCAGCTTAACATATGCCCAGGACCCGCCTCATATCGCGACCAAAAAATAAATTCTGCTGATCCAAGAATGCGATGAAGAAAGTGGAGGTGCACAAGAATGCGAATCCGTCAGGCAGTTAATTGTAAATATCGCATAAAAATGTTGATCATAAACTCACAATGCAGCATTTCTTTCACAATAACCAAACTTCAGCACGACAGTGATCAATCAATCTTAATTTCGATCGACAATTAAGAATTTGACTTGAAGTCATGTAATCTCTTCAAGCGGACGCAGACGCGGTATCGTCCCGAAAATTCGATCGCTTCCCAATGGCCCATATGTACTCGTCGTTGTGTGAGGGGCTCTAAGGTAAGATTCACGTACAACTGGGGCACTTCAGGGAGACCAAGCCCGTCCATCCCGTCAGCCTGGCTTGATATCGAATAAGGCTTAAACATCTGATTAAATCAGATCAGATAAAACGCATTGACTCACACATGAGCTGAACATATGTAGAGTAACGCAGGAATACAACCCATTCGTGTCCGCTCTAGATATAGTGCATAGTACTGCTAGCAGAGCAAGGAGTTCACGTTGCGCCCAACAATGCCAGAAGGAAGGAAGAAACTTTGGAGTTCGCATCAATGAAATTGATTGGACAGGCCAATAATCGAACAATGAGCGGCAACTGAACATATTGTATGTAGAATTTCTAAAAACGAGGATCCAAGGCGCACTCGCGCATTTAACGCGGTATTTGCACCTAAGCGTAGAATATCTTCGGCTAGTACAATTCTAAATATTATATTAAATACGAAATTTAAACACGACTTAATATTTTGCATGTATTACCTCTAACGGTATTTTCTTTCATTAAATCTAAAAAGTTATCGCCTGCAGGAATGCTATGTACTATAAATACCCTAACATAGTTATTAGAACAACGATAACATTTAGGCCTTAAAACTACCCTCAAACAAAACAAAACCCAGATTTTCACAAAATAGAATTAAACTACCCCTTTAAAACCAACTGTAAATCGAACAACAGAAAACCTGGGAATTGTGAATACTACGGACAACTAGCAACTGCTCGCAAGCACATCCGAGCATTCGGACTGGTAGACAGATCGAAAACAAGAGCTACGACATTTGAGTATGGTCCTTTGTATTATAATCGTTTTCTAATTAGGAAGGGGATCACCGATCACCTTATATTCAAATGAGCTCAATGCAATTTCACTGCGGACGACTGTTTGCTGGTGTTCTTGGTATATAAGAATATTCTCGCATTTTCACAAGCCAAATAACTGTCAATTAACGATTTTTTTGCTGCATGAGATGGAAAAATAGAGAAGAATGCGACCCATATTTTACGGGTGATCAGCAGGAGGGAAGTTTTATTCGAAATAAAAAATATCTAACTATTTCCTAAGATTTTACCCTTTTTAAATCGGCAAGCTATGGAAACTCCAAATGAAAATTCTCTGTATAGGTTTACATCAATTGAAATCTCATGTTTCCAGGTATAATTCCTTCTTTTTCGCTAAAATTTAAATCTACTTTACAGATGCACGCATTTCGACCATCGGCGACTCAGAGAAAGATTCTCTTAGTAGTAGTACTTTATTGAAACTTTTCTTTTGACATATGTTACATAACTTACTTTTAATGTTACGATTCATTTGACAGTGACACTTTGATCAAATGTCCTTAGCTTCTTTATACGACCTGAGTCTATACTTTACAGTTTTTGAAACGCTAATATTAATTTTTCTATTCCGTTGGCTCTTACGGTTATTGTCTTTTAGTTGCTTATTTACAGATTACAACCTAAACTAACCTAACTTATTCTATTCTTAGCCCAATTACATTGTAACACTTCTTTGTAGTTTTGGTTGGTCGTGTGTTCTCTTCAAGCGTTACATCCAAAATCGCGTTTCAGAAGAGGCACAGTTCCTACCTTCAGGATATACGGAAGTTATTTTTTATTTATTCAATCGGTTTCTTAATTATTGTTTATTTGATTTTTATTTTTTCCCGATGGAAATTCAAGTTGCTTTAGCCCCTGTAGGTATTGAGGGACAGTATACGAGTATAATAGAAAATGAGTTTTAGGGGGTTTGGTTGGGGTTCAGTGTTAATCTGGAAGTCTTGGAGAATTCTTATGGGAGAGAGATAATATGGGTTTTCAGAGGTGGATGTACTATTGAAGAGGTCCCGGATTAGATTTGATTCATGTATCTGCCATTTAGCCATTCGCTATTTGCTTGTTTCAAGCATGTATTGCAGGATGGGGATCACTTTAGTTTCTTGGTAAAGAACGCTGTTTTTATAGTATTTTTGATTATGGCGATATACATTTTAGGAGTATCCTCCTCTCAAATATTTGCAATTCTTCGTCTACTGTTGGTGAAATTGTCAGCCAGGCTGGGAAGGAGTATGTGATAATGGGGCGAATTAGGGTTTCATACATGAGGGATTTCACATTTGGGAAGACGGATTTGGGGGATAGGAGGGGTGAAATTAATGCAGCAGCTCCTTGCATGTGGGTTCATTTTGAACCTGTTGTCGAGGTTCTCTCCCAAACACCTAATGTTATCTATTGGGTTCACCGTGTTCCCGTCGATAACCACCCTTATCAGTTTGCTTTGCTGAACAGCTACTTTGTGCCCTTTACCACTCGCGTTACGGAAGCATATTATTTCCGATTTAGCAGCGTTGATTTGGAGTGCCCAATCCTTCAAATAGCGTGCTATAATGTCAACTTCTCTTTGCACCATTTCCATGGCGGAAATGAGAAGAGTGTAACTGGCTAGAATTAGAATATCATCCGCGTGCATAAAAATATTGTCGGATTACTGGAGATGTTTTGGATTCTGTTTGTAGCGGCGGGATGTGGGATGTCATGTAGGAAGAAGTTCAATAGCTTTGGTCCCAATATGGATCCTTGTGGGACTCCAGACAGGATAGATATAGGTGTTGAAGTTCGGTGGGATATTTCAGTTGTTAAATATCTATTTTGTAGGAAGCTGTCAAAGATATGCGTGAGGGCCAAGGGACAGTTGGAATACTTGAGTTTGAATTTTAGCACATCAGCCCAAACGGAGTCAAACGCTCTTTGTAAGTCTAGTGCGCATGCGACTGTGCATTGTTTTTTGCGCAAGTTTTTTACGACGGTGTCGTGCACAAGCATGATGACATGTTCTGTGGATTTTTTGGGTTGGAATCCGAACTGAAACTCCGGAATTAGCTTCATTGAAAATGCTTTAAAGCTTCGTTGTATGATTCTTTTCAGAATTTTACCTATATTGGAAAGTAAAGAGATTGGCCTGAAGTTTTTTACGTCTCCGTCGCAGTTTGGTTTAGGGATAGGGATAAGGTTGCCTCGTTTCCATCTTTCGGGAAAGTAACCATTGTTGATGCAATTGTTGAAGATGATTGTTAAGCTTGTCTTCGAAGTCTTTTCTGAACTCTGCCCAATCAACAGAGGCATAGGAGCAACATTTTTTCGGCATTTCTTCAATAGTGGTTTGGTTATTTCGGTGAAGGGTTAGTTTTAAACAATAGTGATCGGATATCGATGGTAGGGTTGCACATTGGTAGGGAGTAGTGTACCATATAGTAGGTCTTGTGACACTAGAAAGTTGTCTAAGAAGGAGTTGCTTCTTGGGTATGAGGGGACACCTGCGTTGACGATGGCATATGTTAGAAAAGCGCTCGACAGGAACCATTGATATATTCTTTGACCGTTTGGATACTGTGTGGAATCACCCCAATGCTCATCTCTCGCGTTGAGATACCCGCCGAGGAAGACAGAGTCGTGATTACCATCTATTGTTAGTACTCTATTAAGGGTCAGTTCTATTGAAAGTCCCAGGTTTCCTGGGATGTAAATAGATCCAATTAGTATTTTCCCATGACTACCATTGTGTTTTCGCATGTTCAAAGTTACTAGTGAGCAGGAAATGTCAGGATGGTTAAAATTTATTTGGTCGACTGATAGGTGGTCTCAATATAGATGGGCGGTCCCTCTGCCTGCATCGTTTCCAAGTACTTGGTAGTTTTCTATTCGGACTTGTGACTATTTCTTTAAGGGAAACTGTGTCTGGTTGAACGGATTTTACAAGGTTCGACACGAATATTCTTTTGTCATGAGAAACCAGAGAGTTTGTGTTGAGACAGATAGTAATCAGATTATTTACACCCATACAGGCTAAGGTATAGCTCAATGAGTAAAACTGGCTTATCCTGTGTTGGCGTGGCGTCATATTTCGGCCAGAATTGGGCAACCTTTTTTAGGAGTAACTCTGGTGACACTGCTAAAACTTGAACTGTTTCGTAGTAGAGTCTTTGAAGGGGGTTCCCTTGTGGTACTGCGTTCCGGGGCATAGTTGAATTTCTTCCACTCGTGACTTCCGAGTATAGAGGTACTGATTGTACCAGTGTGGCTGTTGCGATTGGGGTTTGGATATATTCGAAAGATGGGGTTGAAATGGGGGTTGTTCTTTTATTTTTTAAAAGCGCTATCTTGTCTACCAATCTTTCCGGGCATTCGGAGAAGTTTGATGGGTGGCCTTTCCTTTTGCAGAGGACACAGAAAGGTGGGTTAGTCGTTTTGTCAATGTCCTTTCTTGGGGGTCGTGATCCTCTCCACAAGCTACACATCTTGCCTGGAAGGCACAATTCGCCGAAATATGGCCGGAGCGCTGATATCTATAACACTGGAGTAGGTCACTCCTTGCGGGCTTTTCCCATGTCGCTTTCTGATGAAGGATGAAACGGAGCTTAAGGAGGCGGTCTTGGTCTTTTTTTTTGTTCAGGATTATTTTGTGTGAGTCTAAATTCACGCCGTTTGCTTTAGCCATTCCGGCGGCTAACGGTAAGACATTGTCGACTTTAACGCCCGGACATTGTAAAAGTAAAAAAAACTCTGAGTTTGTAAAAACTAGCTATCTTTAAGTATCTCGACGTTAGGGTCTAAAATGCCCTAAGATACTGCATTTTAAATCCCCCGGACTTACCATTAATTTGAATTTATTAGATGTGCCTTAAGTCTTTTCTTAAAAACCAATAATGAGTTTGCGTTTTTCACTGTTTCTGGAAGATTGTTGTATATACGCAGAGCATCATTCGTTCTGGCGTAAGGTATTATAAAATTTTTGGCATTTCTTGAATTATATGGATTTATTTGTGAAACTTTTATAAAGAGGTTTTGTTCCAATTCACTGGAATTTAGACATTTAAAGATTAACTTAGCTTTCTCCATAGTCATGATTTGACTGAAGCTGAGTGCATTGGTCTGTTGATACACTAGTTTTGTTGGAGTGAGTATTGGAAGGTTTAGAATATTTTTATGGGCTTTAGTTAGCATCCTGGATATAATATTTAGGTTTTGCTTTGACGATTGACTCCAAATGACCACCGCATAATGTAGCTTTGTCAGTACAAATGTATTTAAAACAAGTTTCTTTATATGCATTGGAAAATCTCCATATCTTCTTAACATTCCTATCATTGATGCTAGTTGTCTCCTCAAATTATTAATGTATGGCAACCATGTCAAACGATGATTTATGGTAAGACCAAGATATTTAATTTCAAACACTCTTTGCAAGTTTTCGCCGTTAATTTTTAGCTCAACTTCTATGCCTTCCTTACTCTTCTGTTTAAAAATAATGTATTTTGTCTTTGTAGTATTCAATGGTAGCTTATTTTCTATTAGCCATGAACGATATTTATATAGATCCTCGTTGGCGATATTCTCCATGGCAACTTTATCATGTCCTGAATAAATAAGTACAGTATCATCAGCATATAATGTGTGATGACCTTTCAGTTAACATTTATTCAAATTATTAGTATATAGCAAAATCAAGGTTAGACCAAGTATGGATCCTTGAGGAACTCCCGACTTCATTTGTGCTAGATTGCTCAAGACATTATTAACTGATGTTCCTTGGGATCTCCCTTCGAAATAACTTTTAAAAAGTTGTTTCGGTTTGCCTGGAATACCATACGATTCAAGTTTTTGAAATAACAGGTCATGATCAACCATATCATAAGCCTTCTTCAGGTCCACAAAAATTGCAATAACACAATCTCCTGCATCAAGACCTTCATTGATGTAACGTGAGACAGAAAGTAACGCATCAAAAGTACTCTTGTTCTTTTGAAAGCCAAACTATTTCGGATTTATGACAGAATTGTCCATCAAGATAGATTTTAAGCGATTATTTACAAGTTTTTCAAATATTTTACAAAATGCTGTCAAAAGTGCAACAGGGCGGTAATTATATGGGTTCAGATGATCTTCAGATGAATATTGGAATTATTTTTGCCAGTTTCTCTTCGTTCGGAAATGTTCCATTTCTAAAATGCTCGTTTGTAAAATTTCCCAGTATGAATAGTTCAGCTACCTCCTCTTTGACTAGAATAATTTCATATATGGTGATGTTGTCAATACCTGGTGCTGCATTTTTTTTTTCAAATCTTCGATTCTCTTTTAGTCGTTTGATGAGTATGAGAGATGGACTTAGGTGGGCTATTTATCATATTAAAATAGCTAGTTGACTTGTCACCAAGCCCCTAATCCTTTAGATATTGAATCATGTTGGGGACAGAGCGCTGCAGCTTTTTTTGGGCATCGCTGGGAGGCTATCGGTGACAGTAAGGAGTACATTGCTATATCGCTAGTCGAGCAGTTCGAGCGTGGGATATGGTAAAGGAAAAAGTTGAACAGGGCGACACCGAGGATAGATCCTTGTGGTGGGACGCCCGAGTTGATAGGGATAGGATTTCAAATGAGATTCCCCAGTTTAATTTGGGATGTTCTATCCGAAAGGAACCTATATAGGATTCCGAGGATTGCGACCGGACAGGATGACATTTTCAATTTGTACTTGAGACCGTTGATCTAAACTGAGTCGACCGCTTTTTCAGGTCTAGAGTGCAGGCCACTGTGCACTCTTACTGCTAAAGATTGCGGGTGACTCTATCGTGCAAAAGCATTATTGCTTGCTCCATAGATCGTTCGCGTTCATATCCAAATTGAAAATCGGGGATCAGGGAACTAGTAAAATTGTTAAAGCACTCGTATTGCAGAATAATGTTTTCAATGGGTTTGCCCATATTAGACAAAAGGGAAATTATTAATGTTACCTTCGCAGCCTGGTTTTGGTATTAGTTTACTGACTTTCCAAGGTTTTGGAAAATATCCATTATTAATACAACTATGGTATAATATCGTCAAGAAGGAGGAGATGGTCTTTCTTCTTGAGTATTTTGTTCGAGATGCCGTCAAGCCCTTGAGATAGCTTGCTATTTAAGGCATTTAGGAGATCCTCTACTTCCGTTTTCGAGGTAAAAAGTCCGACGAAGACTGGATGTTGTGGAGCGGATGCTTTATTATAGGTGGAGAATTCCTTCCATAGTTAGTATAACCTCTGCTTTAGCGTTGTTATTCGAAGCTGTATTGGACGACTCAGTTCGAAGACTTCATTCCCTCGCTTTATAGGGTCCTTCTTAATATCGAATTTGGAACTTTAACGGCCTGTGAGTTGATCTGTAGTTTTAAACGCATCTGAAAATGGTCGCAGTGATATCAGTCTGCTTTTATAGAAGCTGTTTTGGAAATGCTTATTATTTGCGTTTTTACTTCCAAATACTCCTCATTCAATCGGTTAAAGCTTCGATGATAAATACATTTAAGCCTTTGGAGCATATACTTCTGAATTTATATTAATTGAAGTCTCCTGAGTTAGACATCCATAAAGCGGGTTGCGTGGTTTCTGGAACGGGGCATGCGGGTCTAAACACTCTATAATTGCAGATGTTAGTGCCAATATATGAGAGTCTATTTCTTCGTTCGAGAGAATGATATTTTCTGGTAGGGGATTCGGAAGGAGGTCTTTGAGGTCTTTTCTGAAGTTTGGCCAGTCTATGGAATTAAACGGTCTATAGTGAGGTGGGCAAGTAGGAACTGGTATGTGTGATCTAATGGTTATGTTGAGATGGAGGCCATGATGGTCCGATAATGAGCCAAATGTGGACTAAATAAAAGGAATTGTGGGATCGTTGAGGTCAGATGATATTATGAAGTTATCTAAAAATGAACTCCCTCTGGGAAATGTTGGGAATGAACTCCCTCTGGGAAATGTTGGGACCCCAGCATTTTTTTGTGGATGCTGAAAGGAGGGCGTTCGCATGAAGCCATTCGAATAGGTGATTCCCATTGTTATTCCTTGTGGAGTCTCCCCAGTGTTCGTGTGCGGCATTAAGGTCTTCTCCGGGCATAAATGAGTCGTAGAATGAGGCTGTTGTGAGGATTTGGTTAAGCGTAAATGGGATCTGGGAACCTAGATTGCACGGAAGGTATAGAGGCCAATAAGAATTTTGACTGGGTTTCCATTGGATCGCTTGGTGTTGAAAGTTACTAGCGTACATGAGGAATTATTTTGTTCAAAAGAGATTTCATAGATATCCAAATCATCTCGAAACTGTATCGCAGTGGCTATGCCACTGTCATTATGTAGCACATGGTAGTTCTCTACACGGTAAAGAACTATCTTGTTAAGAAGGAGGGTGTTGGTTTGGATTTGACCAAATCAGCAATGTATAGCGTCTTATTATGTGAAATCAGGTAGTTAAAATTAAGGGAAAGAATGGTAAGTCTATTTGTAACCATAAAGATTGAATTAGAAATTGAGGAGAGCCATTGGCTTCTTTTGCTCAGGAGTGGAAATCCCTGACTTTGGATAGAAGTCAGTGACTGGGAGATTTCCCAGTCACTCCACAGTGATCTGTTGTAGGCACTCGATGGGGTTAAGAGTCGGTGAAATCAAAGTGTGGTGTAGATTTCCGTTTCTTAGAACTTCTGAATGTGAGGTCCAGTTGGTAAGAGGAGCAAAGCGGTGTGGGGTTGTAGTGATTGGTGAACTATTTTGATAGCTGGAGACTGGTGAGTATAAGATGCGAGGCGCCGCCCGTTTGGCTTTAGCCTCGATTGCTCTATCGAACAATAATTTTCTTTCCAGGTAGCCGGAAAAATTGGCTGGATGTCCCTTTGTCTTACACATAGTACAGAATTGAGCGTTTTCCGGCTTGTCCATATTTTTCCTGGGGCAATTTTCTGAGGTCTGCTCCTAACCACATGCTACACATTGCATGTTGAATCCACAATTTGTGGATACATCCCCGAATTTATGACAACGGTAATATTGAACAAGATCGCTTCTTTTGGGGCGTTCTCATACGGCTCGTTGGTTTGAACGTTGTAGTGAAATGCTTGTATATATGTCCGTAAACGACTGCAGTGATGGTCTGCTGCCTCGGCGAAAGAGGATTGTAGGATCCGCCGAGACTGGCCTTATCTGAGGAAGCAGGCTAGCATTTTGGTGTCATGGGGCGGGCTCTTTTCTCCAGCACAAGACCCACTATAAAAACAATTTCGCATTCACGAATTGAAAAAGGTATAATGCGGATCAACTGGTTTCGAAGCCGAGGTAACCTACTAAGGGGGGAAATTACTTAAAGCCAGTAACAAACTGGGCCTGGAGAAAACAGATGGACTTAAGCGGACTTCGTCGTTACTGACGATACTTATGACCCCCAAATAAGAACGGGGCATCCAGGTGGAAGCGGTGCCTCCTCACACGCCCCCAACCGGATCAAGATCCAAATGTAAGCGTGGCCATATATTTTCCATTTTAGTGAAAAACTCATAAAAACATAATTTGCATGGATTTTTCCTTTAAATGAAAAATATAAACGTGGCAAATTTATGTCATAGTATTATGTGAGACAATCACATAACCCTATGCCATAAATAGACATGCAAGCGGAAGGCCACCTTACCCTGCAAGAGCACCTGTGAACACATAGAAAGGGTGGAGCTCAATCGATGGCTACCTCAATAAAGTGGAGGGGCAAGCCAACGTGGCGGGTCCTGTACTCGGTCAAGTTCTAGATAAAGGAAAAGACCGAGTTTAGATTTTAAATTTTCATTGTTTTTATTTTCTTGTAATCCAATGTTTATCAAAATACATATCAATCACTTAATTTCCCACGAAATGTTATCAAATCCGGACTTTTAACTGTTTAGTAACGATTATAAATACATATGTATCCACATTTTAATTCATCGAAAATATTATGGAAATGGTAATATATTTAGAAAATTTCAGCCTAGATGCCTTTCGCGATGATTTTTTTTTTTTTTTTGTTAATCAGATTCGCCTTTCATTATTTAAATTCACGTTATTTATTTCTATTTTTAATTATTTTTTGCCACCTATTTATTCTTTGCTTCAAGTTCAAATGACTCAGCAAAATTTATAATTTATTAGACTCACTTTAACATTTTCTTTTATTTATTTTTTTATTAATGTGCAAATAACAAAATATGAAGGTGACATATGTAACTCATGAAATAGACAAAAATTTGCATGCAGCGGGATTTTCGGTAGTAAATATAGTAAAAATGGAAAAATAATATAATAAATAATTTTATAAAAAACTTGGTACTTACCCAATATCCTCGCCGGGCGCCCGCTGGTGATGTGGGTAAGCCTGTGTCATAATAATGCTGCATATCGGATGTTAGGAATCAATCAACAATGTAAGCGCATGAGTTATATGACTAAAAAATAATTGGATTATAAAGTAACACATTGATAGCGGGGGTATAACGTATATTTATACTGGTTGCAATTGATAAATCCACTCTCAAATCGGCATTTTTCATCGATGGTTTTTACATCTTTTTGGCGATGAATATGTAATGCTATAATCGAGGTTTGTTGCGGTTAATATTTGAATTTCAAGTGGACGAGGTGATGCTGATAGCTAATTCAGTCAATTCCAAGTAAACACGACAATTGTCACTTGTTGCACGAAAAATGGATTTAGTGCGCGGCACTTCACTTCTATAATGCAATACACTATTTCTGTATCTATATTATTGCAACTAAGCCAGATATCGCACCATCGAAAATAGATCCGCGACAAGCGCGACCGTTTCCATTTATCGTCGTCGTCACTGCGGCAATAATACATTCATTGGATAAATGCACTAAATAATTGCAGGTTATAGGGTTTTGTCCCGAAGGTGGAATTTAGGGGACTTTATTCGTTCACATTGAGCACTAAGCGCACAAATCTTATATAATTTGAAATTCCAATAACATAGTGAACCGTAACCTTACAGTTTGCACCAAACGGCGTAAGATAGGAATTTTCTTCGATAAGAGAAGTTAGTTGATGGAAATTGCGCTTCAGCACCCGTTCAAACTGTTCCTCCAAAAGATTCCATAAATTCCTGCACATCGAATAAATCCACGCAAATTTCGCGGGAGCCCACACTCATCATTTCACCTCCTCATGCTCTTCGACCGCAAAAATCACAATCCGTTAGTTCGTAGCCGGCGCGATTCTTCTTCTGAATGCGTCGCGATCAACAACGAACTCCTCGCCTCGTTTCAAATGCCTCTTTGCTTGTCCGTCGTCCACCGTATCGTCACGCCGCAACGGTGGGTCGAGACGAGCTCATTGCTCAGCTACTGTAGATTGCAATCGGCAATGCAATCCATGGATGGGCTGTATAATATCAGTGTAATGATAAAAAGATCAGTGTTATGCCGGTTTTCGAGCAGTTTACTGAGGCGACTGCTTGATTACTACAATGTAGCGCAGTTTTATTACTGCATTCTTATCTGCTTCCGATGCCTCTGTTAGCCTAAATAAGTCCAATTCGATCTTATTTGCCTTCGAATACGCAGTTGTAATGGGCTGACTTGAATGTAAATAAGAAAGTGTATTTAATTTAAAACAAACATGAATGCATCTCAGTTCTAAGCATGCCTGAAGTTCCGTTACAAATCTTATCGCCGTATGTTCATATTTGCGTCTAAGAATCACTCGATACGGTCGTCGTATTACAATATGGTTGAACCTTTAGGAATGTGTTTTGTACTTTTTTCATGTCAAACATAGTATATATTATGCCATACATGCATTTGCTTTTTCCGAAGTAGGCTGACAGCACACGCGAGCTTGTCCAAAGTAGGCCGACTACTATATATGCAAATTGTTGGCATATGGCTTTACACCAACGTAAATGTAACAAATTTACATTTGTAGTAGTCAACCTTCATTTGGCAAGCTCTCGTGGGCTGTCAGCCAAGTTCCGCAAAAGCAAGTGATTGTATGTCGTAATTTATTCTTTTTTTCACATGAAAAAAGACAAAAGACATACCTTGTATGCTTAAAATTCACCTTGAACTGGCGACTCTATACCTACACTTTTTAGGGCAGCTAAATAAAATACACGTTCAACTCCTTCCACTGATAAATAGCTCAAAGAGGTAAACAAACACCTGTTCTTTCAACATTCAATCTCAATAAAACATGGATGGATGTCTGTACTGTACAGAAATTTACTTAATAAGGAGCACTAAAATGTTTTCTGTGGACCATCTAGATTTTTCCGTTGAAATTTCTCTCGGAACCTACATATACCGCCATATAAATTTGAGCAAAAAGTAGGCCTACGGAGTAGGGATGGCGATTTTTGCTAAAAGAACCGGTTCTTCGGTATTCCAGTTTTTTCATCTTCAGTTTGACCGAGTGGTTTCTTACAGCCAAATATACATATAAATTTTTGGAAGATTCGGTTTCTCGTTTTTTAAGGGTTTTTGTAAAATAATTTTACAAAACCCTACTAGTTTCGCGACCAGTCTGCCCGTCTGTCCGTCCGTCCGTCCGTCCGTGTGTCATAGCAGTTTTTCTCGGAAACTACTTAAGCTAGAAGCATCAAATTTTGTGTGTAGGTGTAAAGTGATGATCTCTTCAAAGTTCAACTACAAAAAATTTTATAAGGTATTTAAGGGGGGTCTCCCCACATGGAGAGTGATCCCCGGGAAAAAAATTTCATTGAAGGTAGCCGATATGGGTATCAAATGAAAGGTCTTGATGAGAACCTTTCAAAACAGGTCTTAGTTTGGCGAAATTTGCTTCGAGGAGCGCACAAGGAGGGGAAATACACGAAAAATGTGTGTCCCCCCTCGCGATTGGACACCTGTGATCCGAAAAATCTGAAAAAAATGGGGAATGTAGGCCTTGGTGAGTACAACAACAACAAATACGTTAGAAGTCGCAATTCACTCAACTTTGTTAGTAATAGTATGATTTACGGATTTTATGTTTTCTTGAATAAAATCTTAACGGTACCCTTAAATTCAATGAAATTCGGTAAGATTGATCTATCCTGAAAGTTTCATAAAGATTGAATCATATTTAGCGAAGTTATAGCGGTTTGAATTTTCCTATATTACTATGGAACAATATGCGCTGCATGTATTACTATGGCAACATATGGCTATGGAACAACATGCGCTTTTTACCGACTCAGACACTACAGTTTTACTAGGATTTGCATGAAAATTTCAAGAATGATAGGTGTCATGTATTTCTTTGAGAATCGGTTCAGCTAGTGGTATCAGCAATCGTAAAACAAAATAGTGGCTGTTTTAAATGCGAAGATTGAATAATTTTGAGTTATTTTTTCCCAACTTCAACGTTTAAGGTGCATGCTTTGAACACTTGATTCAATTTAATGAATGACTGAAGATGAGTACCTACAATTAATGCTCATAAGTGAAACAAGTCAAGGATCTCGGAGAGAGCTCCTAGCAAAAGGGTTTTGTAACCATTCTTGGATTCGAAAAAATTGGCCATTAATCGATGATAACAGTACAGGAGAGTGGCCCCTGAAAAAAAAAATTCATCAAACGTAGCCGATATGAGTATGAAATGAAAGTTTTCATGGGAGCTTTTCAAAACAGTTGTTAAACTGTCAGTGTTTGCTTCAGTGGGGGCACGGGGGGGAAATGCATGAAAAATGTGTTGCCTCCGTCGCGGATGGACATCTGAAATAATTATCAAGGGAGATATTTATGAGTATAACAATACCAAAAACCTCTCTTCGTATTTTATATTTCCTCCAATAAACTCGTCTTTGACATGTTTCTTGATTTAATTCGATCTGGTGACTGCATTTTGTAAATTGAATACAAAACCCTTCTGACATGAGCGTAGGTCTGTCTACCCAACTTGTTTTTAGCAAATTTTTCTAATTCAAAAACTTGAATCAAAATTAAATGTATATTTTTATGTCCGTTGATGGATTAAGGTAAACATTTTTTACTCCCAAAATTATTTAAATCAAAATAAACTGTAGGATATTTCATCTTTGTTTTAAAAATATGATATTAACGTATTGAACCTCAAGCTGACAGCTTACTGTTATGCTAAGTATTCATTTACAGTATAAGGTTGAAAGATCCTTCTGTTCAGTCCCCAAGCATTTTGCATTTATTGTGTATTGTGTATTGTGTGCTAAGTTCACTTCGCACTCTATGTAGAGTCCTCCGCATTGAAACGAAATATTTTATATACAACTAATAGCAAAAACTAATCAAACATAGAAATTTGCTTTACTCTGGTGACTGTGTCCATTAGTACTGCTTAGGTATGAATGGCGAACAAACTGTTTTCCGGATTTTTGTACCCGGTATTTTTCTATTCTGTTGCATCCGATTTTTAACCGGTTCTTGAATTTGACAAAAACACCTGTTTAAACCCGGAGGAAGCAACCTCCGGAAAAAACCGATTTTGCGAACCAAAAAAAAACAGATTTTGGTTAAACCGGTGAGGGTTTTCCCATCCCAACCTACGGAGTACATGTAGTCATATATACGGTAGTAGGGCCTTCATGTACATTGCTTGTTAAGCTGTAGTTAGGCTTGTCTTACCTTGGTTTTGATTTCTAGTCATTTAGCCGGTTTATGCTAGCCACTTGGTACCAGCTTGAATACTTGAAATCTTAAAAATGTTTACCTATGAACATTTTCACAGCCGATAATTTCTGTGTTTTCTTGATTTTTTTTCGGGTTATTATGTAGAAATGGTTGTTTTCTCTTGATGGTAGACCTCATTTCCCACGGGGGAATAAGAATTATTAAAATTATCGAATTTTTAAGATTTCGGCATTTCAAGATTTTAAATATTCAAGTAGTATCAAATGGTCAACATAAACTGGCTAGAGTGTGGATGGATTTTGTCTCTGCTAAATAATGGGTTTTCTTTTTGCATGGTGTGGATTCTAGATAAAATACATGTAACCATGTAGCAGTAGAGGAGAGCAAACAAGTTTTGTAACTATACATTCCTTTTAGAAAGAAACTCATTGGAATTTTTTTCGAGGAATTTTTAGTTATAAAATTGTTTAAATTTAGAGTGCCAAGTGGGCCCCTTGTTTCTGATTTTTCTAATGTTTTTGGAACTTGCTTTATGTCTTTATAAAATTTATAATGATTGATAAAACAGAGTACTTTTGCATTGGAAGAATAAAATGCTGGAAGTTCAGGCATTATATTAATGGTGAACACTATGTTAGGCAATCGCAGCTTCAGTTAGGCACAGGAAATTGATAATCAACGCGTATGTTGGCAAATTTGAAGCAGCTCCTTAGAAACAAAGGAAGCTCAGATTGTTGTTTATTTGTATTATAAATTAGGTATAGGTTTCAATATAAGATAAGGGTTTTTTTTGTTTTTTTGATTGAACTTATTTAGAATTAGGGTGTAACATATTTGGTATAGGATATAAGTTCACTGTTGTGTTAGTAATATAAGTAATTTTTGAATAATGCTGATTGGTTTTTTCTCCTTTTTCCAATTGAATCAAAAAGTATGTAATAATCTTAATTAATTTAAATTCGCTAGTGTATTTTTTTCATTAAATGTGTTTAACTGATAACGTATAAATTTAGAGAGCCATTTGGGCCATTAAGTTTTTCATAGTTTTATTGTCTGGAATTTGCTTTATGTTCTTTTAAAAATTTATAACGATTGGTATTAAATAAAGCGCTTTTGACTTTGACTTTCAAGGAAGCTCAGAGAGATTGAACAGATGAACTAAAAGCTTAAAATGAAAGATATCAAAAAGCAGATATAAGATATATGTAAGTTGATGATTAACCCAATGTGGTTTTCATTTACTTTTTACAACTGTAAATTTGTTGCTTTCGGTAATATTTTGATTGATTGAAGAAACTACTTTTTTAACATGCTTTGTCAATTTTCAATCAATCATTGGAAAAATTTTAAACTAATCTTTTTATATAATTAGGCTCTATATTAACCAAAATTTAGAGCACTATCATTATTAGATTTATTTTAATAGCAGGCAAAGTAACAAAATGAGAACTTCACTCCCTTCTGTCTAAAAATCTCAAAAAAATGCAGTTTTAAATTATTTTTCTGTCGAGTTTCACTCACATAAAAAGGCAAATGTTTTGTAAGTAAATTTAAAGCTGTAATTATTTCTGGTGAGCGCTGACTTTCAGGGTGTATACAAACAGCCATAGTTCGTCTGATGGTGATCCCATGGTTACAGCGGATATCTTTTTTCGCAACGATTAAACAAATGAGCCGTAATTGAAATTGAGGCTGATGTGCTGTACAAATAAATTACTAGTTTATAGTACAAGTAAGTCTAAAATAAATCCTCCAAAACTTGCTGCACTTTATGTGGTTGGATTGAAGCAATCAAAAGAATTCATTGCCGAAAGTAAATCCTAACTCCAAGTCTGTCATTGCCGCATCAGCTATATTTACCGAAAAACGTTCGCCTTACGTAAAATTGATGACGTATTATGTAAAATTAAGATGGCGGTAATATACTAGCTGCGCACTTTTACTTTTGTCAATAAGGTGGCATGTCTATGATTGGCGACTGCTTCAAATTGTGCATCGGAATTTTAAAAATAGTTTTGCAAATGGAAACCGTAAGATTTGAATTGTTAAATTTCGATGAATATAGCTTAAAAAACCTCCTTAATCCTCCGCAGAGCTCCAGAGCATCGGAGCCTATAGATATTTCCGGAGAGCTTCCTTTTACCCCACCAACTCTGGATGAAGTTTGTTCCACCATCGAAGCCCAAAAGAATAATAAAGCGCCGGGCATTAATGAGATTCCAGTGAAGCTCATTTAATATGGTAGCAGCGGTGTTTAGAAAGCTATCCACAAAGTCATCCAGCACATTCAGCAACAAGAACATGAAGAGTGGAGCCAATCAATTATATTTCCTATCCACAAAAAGGGCGAAAACTATAGAGACATATCACTACTTTTCACGGCGTACAAAATATTTTCAAAGATCTTAGAAAATATAATCAGTTTATACACCAATAGTATTATTGGAGAGTATCAAGATGGCTCAAGGGCAGGTAGATCGACGAATAACGGTACTTGAGAAATGCTGCCAGTTCAACATAGACGTATATCAAATTTTCCTTGACTTCAAGCAAGCATACGACAGTACTGATCGTAACGTACAGTACCAAATAATGCTTTGCTTTGGCATCCCAGCCAAATAAGGCCATCTTACTAAAATGGCAATGATGTCGATAACCTCCCAAGTCCGCATCAATAACCACTCACTGAGGCCTTTGACACAAATATCGGACTAAAGCAGGGAGATGGGCTGGCCCCCTCGCTTTCCGATTCGGCTCTGAAATGCATAATTAGAAAACCACATGTCGATACAATAGGTACGTTACTATACAAGTCAAGCCAAGTGGCAGCCTATGCGGATAGCATCAACATTTTGTCATGGTCGTTAATAAACGCCAAAGAGCTGTTTCTGAAACTGGGCAGCGAAGCAAAACTAGTAGTACAAATCAATGACAATAAAACAAATCTCATGATGGAGTCAGAAAAAATACCTTAAATACACAAAATATCACACTTGGCAAATACAATATCAAAAATATGGGCGAATCTGTATATTCAGGCACCAGAATAACGAGACACACTAATGAAAGAGACGAAATACGCCGAAGTATAGAGCACGCAAATAAAATATTTTATTCAGTTTTGTCGATTTTGAAGACTAGCTGTATACATAGTAAAGCAAAGTTCCAAGTATATAAATCTGTGATAAGATCTCTACTATGCTTCGGGTGACAACCATGATCTGTATGAAATTTTCGACGAGCTGGAGGTCACAACGGTTGTAAGACTGCGCAAGCTGTAATGGGCTGGTTATCGTTGGGAGAACTGAAGGGTGGAGATCATTGGGGAAAAACCAAGGAAACGGTGGTCTGACTTGGTCAACAAAGACAGATAATGGCTGCTCAGATTTCAAAATTATAGAATGCGGTCAATGGACCGACACAGTTGGAGATGCTTGTTGCAGGAAGTGAAGCCCCGAGAGGGGATGTAGCGCTACGAAGAAGAAGACGGAGCTTCAAGAATTGTTGTAGGGAAAACAATTCTGTTCATAAGTTTACATCCGTTAAAACATGCAAAATCATTCGCTAAAGTTGATGGTAATGAATGAAATACTTGGAGCTCCCTAACGTTATGTTCTATAAAACAGGTAACTTCCACTGCCAAACTATTTTTAATTGGCGATGTACAATTCGAAAAATTAGCGATAGGAAGAAATGTCACAGCACTCAGCTGAACAAAAGAAAGCAAAAAATAATGACATCAATATGAGAGGCAGTCAGCTAAGATCCTTATTGATCCGAGGTGCTTAGTGGTTGAAAATAAGATACAAAATCTCCCAGTTCTTCAAACACATTGCAATTTATACCAGCTCAATCCGCTACTACATATTTAGTTTTAGTTAGTTGAGTTGCTGATGTTGCGTGCATGCTCAGTGGCTATTTGTGACAGCTTGGACATCCTGCTGGAATACGTCCCGAGTTCGTCATCACCACTGTCGTCACTGCTGTTATTCGGGAACGGATCAACCTCTGGTCCCAATCCACACCAGAGTTCCATATTTTCTGTCGAAAACATATCAGCATAGTCTTTATCAATTTATCGGGACTCGATGTCATCCACCATGTATTGATCTTTGCGCAGCACCCGTGTTACCAAGTATAGTCCCTTGAACTTTGGTTTCAATTTACGCTGTGCACCTGTTTCTGTTAGAGCATTCTATATGGCAATCAAATTGCCTTCCCCATACTTCATTAGGTGTTTATGTCATTTGTCGAGTCGCTCCATACATTTCGCTCTTTCTTGTTCAATTTATCGGCGGTGATCTTCCATTTCTCGAGCAGATTTACATCTGTCGGTGCTTCGACATCATCTGCCACCGCCTGGACAAGTCGATTGTTAACTACATCTTGTAACTTGAAATCGGAGATGAGCTCATTCGGAGTGAAGTTGGTCACTACATTTTACATGTTATTCATTCTAGACTGCATTTTAAAGCCTAGGCAGACACGTTGTATAGAACGAAACCTGGCATCAGTATACTAGGTAGCCATGACAGACATACGAATGTAGCATAAACCTGACATGAACTGTCAAGTGAAGTCAGATGTCAAAATAAAATGGCAGAAAATGAGAAGTTAGTTTGATTTCCAGCTATATTTTTCAAATATTTGCATGCAAAATGATTCAATCACTACCAATAATTAGCAAACTTGCATTAAAATGAGTAAATATTATCTAAAATCAATTTAATTTGTTTGATATAGGGAAATTTCATTTACACTGGGAATTTATCCTCGTATCAATACTAGGTTTATACTAGGATTCACAACGTAATACACTAAGTTTTATGTACAGGATCTGTATAATAAGAAACTGGACTGACCTCAGGAAATTTTTTATTGTCAAAATATGTATGTACAATTTTTCTTTAGAAATCTTCAAAGTAGTCGCGGTTTGGGACTCTGGAAAACGTTCAACGTGCTACGACGAGGGCTCTAGACAGCATCGAGGTTGCCGACTTCCAGGGAGCGTTCGGGGATTGGAAAATCCAGTATCAGCGTGTTATTGACTCCAATGGGGACTACTTTGAAGATTTCAAAAGAAAAATTGTACATATTTTGCCAATAAAAAATTTCCTGAGGTCAGTCCGGTAACTTATTATTCGGACCCTGTAGTATGCTAGGTTCATATACCACATGTCTGTCCGAGCTTTTATATATGTTCATATCTCGATCTTGTGGAAAGCTTTCGTCAGCTCGTATGAATTGCAAAATTGTCTGATTCATCCATTCGACCTGCCCGTTTGCTCCTGATACCCTTACAGCTACTTAAACGTGCTGTATCTCGTTGTCTTTGCAGTTATGTTGAGATCGCTTCGATGCATATGTTGTTCTTTTATTGGTGATTTTTCTTTCCAGGATCTCAAAACACGCGGCTAAATCGTAGAGCATTCTTATCACCGGCTCTTAAGATGGTATATTTGCTGAACAGATCACAAATTACTATGACGTAAAGATTTCGATTTGCATTACGTAGAAATAGTCCGAGCTGCTCATATTGAGGACACGAAATGGAATTGGATTCGCGATGGTTAAGTAAAGCTCTCCCTTAGGCATGCCTCTGAGTTGCTTATGATAGCAGCACTTGATGCATATCTTAATGTACTGTTTGACTAGCTTACATTACATGGGGAACCAGAACCATTGCCGAGGTTTATCCAACATCATCGTGGAATTTTCACATTATCCACCATCTGATTGCTTTCGGGTTGACAAGCTTTGAATCATTGCCAGCATGTCGATATCTTCTTCTTCGTAGCACTACAGCTCCGCTCGGGCCTTCGCTTCCTGCAAATAGCGCCTCCACTGTCTCGGCCCATTGACCGAGTCCTCCAATTTCGAAATCCGAGCAGAGATAAACTGTCTTCGTCGACCCGAGTCAGACCAACGTTTCCTCGGTTTCTCCACTAGTCTCCAGCCTTCAGTGCTCCCAACAAATACCTTTTTGGGTATCCGTTGTTCGTCCATACGATTCATGTGCCCAGCCCATTGCAGCTTCCGCTATCTGACAATCGTTGAGACCTCCGGCTCGTCAAAATTTCAAAAAGCTCATAGTTGTATCGAATTCACCATTGGTTCCCACTCCGGTTATTCTCCTCAGGACCCGTCTCCCGAAGGCGTTCAATATATTTGCGTATGCTTGGGTTAGGGTCCATGTTTCACACCCATAACATAACACAGGCTTCGCCGTTGAATTTTAGGAAGATTTCTTTGACAGTTTTTAATGACCGTGACAAAATGTTGATGTCCTTCGCATAGGCTACCACTTGGCTGGACTCTATAGGCTCCGATGTTCTGGAGCTGTGCGAAGGATTTAAAAAGCTCTTGAAATATAATGCCCATCTTTCTTTAATCCTGGTTTCATCTGCGATGATATTTCCGATATCATTACGATAGAGCGAGGTCTCGGGCTGATAACCTCTGTTCAGGCTTTTCACTATTTTGTATGCTTGTCTTGTATAGTTGCTCGCTAGACTTACATTGATAGTTCTCAGTTGGGCGTCAAAGTGTTTTCTTTTTTTAATTCCAATTATCTTATTCGCCACTCTTCTGAGATTTTCATAGTGTTCTCTATTCGTCCTGGTTTTTCTACCTAAGTTTTTGTCTAACGCATTTTGGCACTCATCATCGAACCAATCATTTCTCTTGAGCTGGACTTGATGTCCGATTGTCTGTTCTGCCATTTTCTTAGTAGCCGCTTTCACTTCCATCCAGAGCTCATTGCTCGTTTTCAGCTATGTGTCTGATAAGATGGGAGACAGTTGGTTGTCGAGGGTCTCCGTGAAATTTTTGCCACAGATGCCGTTTGAGCCTTTCGAGGTCAAATTTTTGTAGCGGACTAGTCTTCGCTGAATACGCTTTTGACATTCGACATCGATACGTTAATTTGATCAAGTAATGTGTAATGAATTTCTTTTTTTCAAAAATCCTTGTAGGACACGGGTGCCGATGGTCTGGCACAAGTGTTAGCGAGCTATAAACAACACCGAGCTCAACTAACTAGCTTCGATTAATGACCGCGTACACGTGCGTGACGACTAGCATTTGCGGGATCATATGAGGCGGGTTCTTGTCAAGACATGAAGCTACACTACAAAATACTTATCACGCGTACTCTACTCTACGAGACGCACCGATCAATTTTTATTATCTTTAGAAATGTTATATTATGTGTCAATTAAACTACACTACAGTACTTCAACATTTTTTTGCCTCGTTAAAGTTAGCAGACACGGAGGCTTGAGACAAACGCAAACATTTTACCAAAAAGCAACCGTTACTTTTTCCGAAGAATATCGTAGCATTACAAGGGGAATGTCAAACGTAAAGATGTTAAAGTGGCTGTAGTGAACCACTCATCTCTGCCAAAAGGATGGAAACTTGACGGATGTAGTTTACTTTACACTAGTAAAACAACAAACTAAGCAGTTTCGACGGGGTGACCACCTTATCTCTTCAGGAGCAACCACTCCTGATCACCACGGAGCTGCTCGACTGCTTATGTTTATTACAGGACAGTCTCTTCGATGCCGACCCAGACATGAAGAGACTGAGGGATTTCGCTCTTCACTAGTGAAGAAACAATTGTTTCTGCAGTGAAGAGATGGTTGTTATAATTTTAGGCCCCTCTCCTTGAATGCAAGTCCCTGTCTTCTACGAAAGTATGCCAATAAAAACCGCTAACCAATCATAAAAACAAACCGGGTGTCGGTCAGGACTAATTGATGATGCGGATTTTATCACTGCCGGTCATCAGATCAGCTCCCAGCAAAAACTGACGCAATTCCAAGCAGTGTATTTGAAAACCCCAGGCACCATCAGTTTGTTCAAAATTAGAACTGTCCGACTTCAAACTGTATAAAAATGTGCAAACCTTTCTTTGGGCAACATTAAGGGATGTACTGCTCTATAACATAATCGGCATGTTCAGGCGGCAGAGCCACCACGAACGAAGAATTCCAGAAGATGCTATAGACCTTACTATACAGAAGACAGGACACGAAAAGAAAGTTCTTTACTTTACGGAACCCTCAAAAGTATGCTACGTTAATATCAAATGGTGAGGGCAACAATAAAAATTGAATCGGTTCTTCTGCCGACAGCTGAAGGAATGGAAGGAATACGGAATAAAGTAAAGTAGGTTTCTTTTCCGTATGTCAATGTTTTGACACGTAAGTAAAACGGGCATGTGAACCGGTGGCTGAAATTTTTGTATTCAGGACTTAGTCTGCTCGCGCAAGACCCGTGGCCGAACTCCTCTCCGAACTAGCCAGCAGCCACCTCGGAGTAGACTAAGTGTGTCCGAACTTGTTGACCTGTAGGGTACAGTCCGTTGTCACGCCCCAAGAGTTCACGTCTAGAACCGATGAGAGGTCGGTTCCGATTTCGTTCAAGCGATTTGAACCGAAAATCATTACAAATAATAATGTTAATAAGTTGCATATCAAATTGTTCCGCACTTATTGCGTTGTTATTAGTATGAAATGGTCTTTTTTCGTAAAGCTTCCTCGAGTAGCTTGCCTAGGCGGGCTGCTCGATTATTCTCGGTTTTCCCACTAGTCTCCGGGCTTCAGTTCTCCCAACGAATACCTTTTTGGGTATCCGTTGCTCGCCCATACGATTCATGTGGTCAGCCCATTGCAGTTTTCGCAGTCTTACAATCGTTGAGACTTCCGGCTTGTGAAAAATTTTATACAGCTCATGGTTGTATCGAATTCACCATTGGTCCCCATCTAGCTTCACTCCAATTATTCGCCTTAGGACCCGTCGCTCAAAGGCGTTCAACATATTTGCGGATGCTTGGGTTAGGGTTCATGTTTCACACCCATAGCATAATACAGGTCTTATCACAGATTTGTATACTTGGAGCTTTGTTTTCCTGTGTACGCCACTGGTCTTCATGATTGTCAAAACTGAATAAAATATTTTATTTGCGAGCTGTATTCTTCGGCGTATTTCGTCTCTTTCATTACCAGTTCTCATTATTTTAGCGCCTAAATGCACAAACTCGCTCACATTTTCGATAGTGAATTCACCAAGTATGATATTTTGTGTACTTGAGGTATTTTTCCTAGACTGCGTCATGAGCCTTACTTCGCTGTCGAGTTTCAGGAGAGTTCTTTGGCAGTTGTTAATGACCATGACAAAATGTTGATGTCGTCCGAATAAGCTACCACTTGGCTCAACTGGTATAGTAATATACCCCTTGTATCGACAAGTAGCTTTCGTATGACGTACTTCAGAGCCAAATTGAATAGTAATGGGGCCACGCCATCTCCCTGTTTTAGTACGATAGTTGTGTCAAAGGTATCGGTGAGTTGGTTATTGATGCGGAATTGGGAGGTCGTCGACGTCATTGTCATTTTCGTAAGATGGGTTGTTTGGCTGGGATGCCAAAGCAATGCTTTATTTGGTACAGTACGTTACGATCAATACTGTCGTATGATTTCTTCAGGTCAACGTATATTTGGTGTACATCTATGTTGAACTCTCAGCATTTTTCAAGTACCTGCTTGACAGCAAACAATTGGTCTATCGTCGATCTACCTGCTCTAAAAGCACCTTGATACACTCCAATAATACTATTGGCGTATGATCCGATTTTATTATCTAAGATCTTTGAAAATATTTTGTACGTCTTACAAAGTGGTGATATGCCTCTATAGTTTCGCACTGTAGCTTGTCACCTATTTTGTGTATAGGGAATATAATTGATTGGCTCCTCTCTTTCAGCATTTGTTCTTATTGCCAAATGGGCTAAATGACTTTGTGAATAGCTTTATAAACACTGCTGCCACCATATTTTATGAGCTCCATTAAAATCTCATCGATGCCCGGCGCTTTATTATTCTTTTGGACTTTGATGGTGAAACAAACTTCATCCAGAGTAGGTGGGGCCAATAGAAGCTCTCCGGAAACATCTATGGGCTCCGATATTCTGGAGCTGTGCGGAGGATTAATGAGGTTCTTGAAGTATGATGCCCATCTTTCCTTAATCTTGGTTTCATCAGCGATGATATTGCCGTTGTCATCACTACAGAGTGTGGTTTTTGGGCTGATAACTACGTTTCATGCTTTTCACTACTTTGTATGCTTATCTTGTGTTGCTGCTCGCTAGGCTTACATCGATACTTCTCAGTTGGTCGTCATAGTATTTCCTTTTCTTAATTCTAATTATCTTATTCGCTACTCTTCTGAAATTTTCATGTTTTCTCTTCGTTCTGGTTTTCCTACCTAAATATTCTTTGTGCGCCTGACTATTTTTATCTAGCGCATCGAACCAATCATTTCTTTTGCGCCGGGCTTGATGTCCGATCGTTTGTTCTGCCACGATCTTAATCGCCGCTTTCATTCCACCCACAGATCGTTGCTTGTTTTCAGCGACGAGTCTAAAAGGATGGGAGTTAGCTGGTTGTCGAGGGTCTCCGTTAAATTATTCTGCTACAGACGTCGTTTGGACGAGCCTTTCGATCTATAATTTTGGTAGGTGGCTCGTCTTCTTCCAATACGCCTTTGACATATCACACCGATAGGTTAGTTTGATCAAGTAATGATCCGAGTTACAATTAGCTCCTCGGGATGCACGGACGTCAAGTATGCTCGAGGCCCAACGTTGTTGGATCTGAAAATGTTCGATCTGGTTTTGCGTGGTGCCATCCGGCGTTACCCAGGTCATTTTATGTATGCTATATCCTCCAGTGCCCGATGATAGCCAACCTTAGCGTTGAAATCACCCAGAATTATTTTTGTGTCGTTTGCAGGCAATGAGTCGACTAGTCTTTCCAGGTAATTGTAGAACGCTTCCTTCGTTTTTTCGTCCTTTTCTTCGGCCGGGGCCTGTATGTTTATCAGCCGGATTTTGAAGAATTATACTTTTATACAGAACGCACAGACCCGTTCATTATTTGACTTAAAATCAAAAACATGCGATTAGAACTCCCTTTGAACAATAAAGGCCACTCCGAATCCTGCCTATCACGTAGGCTTCCCACTTTTGAATACTTTGTGCGAGCTCATGTCTTGAATTTCATTTGCAGTCCAGTTGGTTTCCTTGATTGCCAGTATTTTTAATTTATATTGACTGGCCTGTTGTAAAAGGCCTTTAACAGTGCTAGGGTAATTGAGTGATCTGACATTCCAGGATCCAATGCCATAGTCCTTCTTCCGGTTGCGGGGTCGTTGCCGTGGGATCAATCTATTCAGATGTTCTTTCACAGGTTTCGAAACAGTGTAGGGTTTTCCAGAGACGGGGAGTTAGCCCGTCGCCCAACCGCCATTCCGGCAACATTGTTATTCGATTCCGTTATTAGGCGCGGAAGACTCCCCTTCACCCTCTTAGGTCCCCACAAAGGAGGTATAAGTAAGATTTAGTAGCAGAGCTGTAGATGTATTTACAGTTATTAGCATTTTTCGGCCTTTAATATCCCATTATTGGGGAACCAGTAAACCCAATGTGTGACCCCGAAAACCTTTACTATCATTTAATCGTGGGGTTTGGGAGGAAGCAAGAGGTTCCCTCTTCTTTTCAAACGGGCTTGCGACTATTTACGGCGGAGTTTGTTCTTTATTTATTAAACATCAAATTAAAAAAAGTTTTAATATTTGTAGATTTCATTTATTTTTAATGGTATTTTATAAAAAGCTTTACCAGCTATACTCTCAATCTTATAAACACAATTTATATATGTCATTAGACTCAGACAAATAATTTATAATCACTAATACAATTAAGAAAAAAATCACAATTAAAATATTTGGGTCATTTAAAGGTGATATTTGATGATTTACACATGCTGTGAACTGCACGGAAGTTTGATCCATTAGAAATTCCCTTATTAAATAGTAACAAATAGTTTTTGAACTTGCATAATTACAAAGAATAAAGATTACATGCCGCGTTACCATTAAAATCAACGCAACATATTTTTAGCATAACTATCAAACAACTTACACTTAGAACATAATAATAATAAAAAAGAGTTTGAAAAATTCAACCGGAACGTGCAATATTTTAACAAAAAAATATGTTGAGAAGAAGGTAATTTTAAACCATAATTAATTGGTAAAATTTTTAAATATTTTTTTTTCTTCTTTCGATTAATGCGTTTAATGTGATTTATATTTTTTCTATTTACAATATAATGTGTAAAAACGTTCGTTCAATGCTTGTAATTACTTACGAGAGAAATGTAATATTTATTCTGTCGGAAAAAACGTTCATGCTAATTAACTTGTCTACACAAGAAATATTTACTAAATTTTTTCGGCCTTTTATCTAGTAATCACTATCAGCTGTTGTCTTTGTTGTGTGGCATGCGTACTTTTGTTTTTCATTTCAAAGAGATATATTTTGCGTTTTTTTCAGTTTTATTGAATTTATTTCTGTCCTTTCATCGCTATCTAAATCATAATAAAATAGAATATGATTTTAACATGATCATATTGAAATATTTATATTGATTTGTGCTCAACGTTAATGATAAATCATTTTCAATTTTTTTAGTTAGAAATAATAGTATTTTCAATTATTTGTATCGCTCATTGTTTAATTATTGACAAAGCGAATTAATTTAGACTCTACAATTGCACTTCATGAATGATCAAACAACTTAGATGTAATTTTGTTAGTACTTCGCTTCATTCAATTAAGTGATGGTGGGTTTTGTAAACATTAACTTTTAAAATTTGGCAACATTATTTGAGTTATAGTCGCTTACACCAGATAAATAAAGAAGTCGAATATGTAACACAAGATTTGCAAACAAAAGTTCGCCCTGGTTTAGCAATGAGCACAACATAAATATTGATATGAATTTATCAACGCTTTATTCAGCTCTTATTTTTAATCATAATTATCAACATTTTCACATTAGCAAAAAATCACACTAGTCTAGGTTGATTGAAGTTACTTATTTCGAGCTTTAAAAATGGTGTTTTCTGAGATTCTTTTGCACTATATTGTGCCTACTGGAAAACTTTAAAATTACAAAAGACAATGATAGCAGAAGTTCAAAATTACAAGCACAAAAAGAAACATTTGTGATAAGTAAAATGTGCATTTTCCACACTAGTAGAATTATTATTCCTAACCATAGATTTCGACCTCATTTCACTCGCATATTTTGACATTATCAAGCCCTCTTATATAAAAGATTATTTAAAAATGATGTTATCAAAACGTTGAGCAGTATAACAAATTTACTTTTTTTTTAATTTTACTTTGATAGTGCTCCTGGCAACGAATAGATAATCTGTTTTGTTTTTTAATTTATTGTTTATATCTTCCGCCCCTTTTCATTCTCCGCATTATTTATTTATTTTTTTTAAATAAGAATTATCATATTATAAAGAAGTTAAAATACATAGTACTCTAACGATTTTGACTTTTTGAATGGGCAATTAACCATTGCAACGTTATATCAATGTTATCTTTCTCCTTACACGAAATACTGTAACAACAAATTTCTCTATCTTGTATGCTAGACAAATTCCTGAAAACAATGGAAACATTTTATGTTAAATTGACGTCTAAGCAACTAATTACTGCGGTGGAAACTTACATTCTCTCAATCAATCCAGTTTCATCAAGAGCACCTGGTAGATCACGTTTGTTTCCCAACACTAATACAGGGATCCCACTCAATTGTGGTTTATCTAGTAATGAATGTAGTTCATTCCTGGATGCTTCCATTTTATCACGATCTGCAGCGTCAACCATATAACTTAAATAAATTTCATTAGAGATTGAAAACGTTGAAACGAATGTTTTACTTACACAATAGCATTCACTCCTCGACAATACCTTTCCCACATTGATCTAAATCGAGGCTGGCCGCCAATATCCCACACCTTAATTGTGACATTACCTTTAGTTATTTTTCGCATGTTAAACCCAACAGTAGGAATCATATCTTCGCTAAATTGGCCGGACTGGAAAGAAAAAAAAATAGTTGCTATAATCCTGTCCCAATTGGACTATAAAGTTTTAATAGACTTCTTAGGAGTAATTAAAATTAATGTTGAGCATGTGATAATATCTAGAGAGAAAATTCCCATGTGTAATTTATACTTAAAACTGACTCAAAATTTTACAGATTCATTTTATGCTTCGTTGCTGTTATACTTAACCGATCTGCTCTCTATGCGTTAGCTTTCTGATCACAAGCTATTCACGATCGTTCAAAGCTTCCTAGCTTACAAGAAAATTTAAATATTTTAAAGGAATATTAGCGACACAAATATGAAAAGCAAAAAGTTCCTGCTTTTAGAATTTTCTAAGGTTTAGTAACTGGTTGAAAATAATGTGCTAATCTACCGAAATGGTTTTTTGTAGTAATCGAGCAGGCACACTAGCACACTGCTCGAACACCTATCTCCTATGCAAAAATTGCAATGGCAGAAAGACGATGGTTCCCCTCAACATATATGTCCCAAGTGCCTTGAAGCATTTACATCCATGTCTATTCAAAAAACAATGTGCTGAAGTCCAAAATCAGTTAGGGGATATCTTCCCTCCAATAATTGCTGTTGCTGATCCGAACCCGCAATCAAATTTTGAACAGATAATTTCCTTTGAAATCGTGCTCATGAACTCGGACGATGAGGTCCTCGAATCGGAGAATGAATTTAACAATCAGATGAAAGAGGATGTTGGCAAAGATTATGTGTTTAAGAGCAAAAATCTTGATAACCCTAATGATGAGGAAAGAGACACTATAATTTACCGACTGACATTTCTCACATTTCTGTACACTGTATGCGGTGCAGCAATTACCCTTAGCGACATTACAATTCCACGCTATCCATGCCCTCTATGCAGTCGGAAATTTGATCATCCTTCAAATCGCATAACGATAAGAAAAGTTTCAGTTGTCATATATGTGGGCATCACTTCAAAAGTAAACTTTATGTTTCGAGGCATAAGCGCTCAGTTCACGAAGTAACAGAATATGAATGTTCAATTTGCTACCAAACTATAAGAAATTTAAAATGCTATAATTATCACATGCTATCACATAATCCCATTAAGAAGTACAAATGCTCATACTGTGATCGGTCGTTCATGCAACTTGCTCAAAATGGAACTGTGGCTGGCATTGCTACTGTCGATGGGCAGGAACATTTACAGGTGGTGAATAAACCAGTGGCCAACACAATATCCAACATAAATTTCAGATGTGATGTTTGTGGTCTAATGTTCACGCACTTGACCCTCCTAAACCATCATGAACGTATCCACAATCACGGTGGTGCGGACAATAATGACCAAGATCAAGCCATCACAGTTGTAGCCCAATCGCAAAACATTGTTCAAGCACAAAATCTTGTTGCAGAAAACGGTCAAACCCTCGGACAAATACAAATCGTTGCCACGGAATCTCTAGAACCTGCACACCAAATCCAAAAGGCTAATGAGGTGACTGTGTCTACAGCTAAAACAATCACAATAGAAAAACTGAAATGTATAACATGCTTTGTTCCGAACGCCTCATAATTACGGAGGATTTTCATTGTTGGTATTTTGTTGGTTGACGGAAAGATGGAATGTTTGATAGCGTTCTTTGTTCTGTACTGATGGAATGGATCTACTTGTATTTACACGAAGCGCAACAATATAATCCGACGGGATCAATACACAAAAACGAGTAATGAGATTCAAATACCGTAAACTCCTCATATTACGGTATTCCAACTTTCGATTGCATTTGTTGTGTGTTGAATAACACAATTGTGCGAAAGAAAAAAAGAGAAATGATAACTTTTTGAAGGAAAAATGAGGAGTTTAGAGGATTCGGCTTCTGATCGCAAGCGGGATCACGCCGGAGGGGTTGGAGAAGACGAGAACCGCGACGATGTGCACCAAGATAATTTCGCGGGATGATTTTTAAGAGTTTTTCGTCGAATGTTTCATCTACGTGGACGGGTTGCCTGGCTTTGCTATTATCTTTCATTCTCTTTTTCTTTCCATATATCTTATATGTGATCAGGGTGTCCATCCGTCCGTTTTTATACGGACATGTCCGTGTTTTATGTGCGCTGTCCTGGTTTCCGTATTTTTCGGGAAATGTCCGTATTTTCGACCAATTTCGCCTAAAAATTTTTTTTGCTTAAATTTATGGATTTTTCGCTGTTTTTCGTACCAACAAAATGAGCAATACGTACGATAACAACGTACGATTAGAGAAAAAATCGATTCTCGACCCGCGATCGATGTATCGAACTACGGAACTCATAGGGACAATTAGCAGTAAACACTACTAAACAGAGACCAGCTGTATAAAATGACCAAATCAACTCGAAACTCTATCAGATTTACGGGAGTTTCCGTTGTCTTCGAGCAAATTTAGCGAGACGTTTCTTTTTTGGTGTGGAACAGTGTTTGAAAACTAAAATTTCCGCGTCTTTGTTCATCAGTTGCAACTCGAGATCGTCCATCGAATCTCATTGTAAACAGTAAGCACGATATACTCATTAATCAGGTTATGGTCGTTGTTGATGTTTTTTTGCCGATACGTTCATTGTAGTATTTAGGCTCGAAGGCTATTTGCGAATTTACAATACAATATATTATTTACAGGTGACAGCTCACATCTTGGGCGTTGGAGAATTCGATCCGAAATTAATGGAATTTATTTTCCTAAAATTGATATCGCACTGATGACGAGATGTCTCTTTCAAAAGCAAAACGATTCAAACCAGACGATGAATCCAACACATCAAAACGCAAGTGTAAATTTAATCAAGATTTGAAAAATCAATTTCCATGTTTTGATTTTGCGAAAACAGAATGGCATGGACATTGCAAAATATGTGACAGTAAAGTTTCTGTTGGCAATAGTGGTTCGTATCTTAGATTGTGTATATTTTCATCTTTTTTGAACGTTTTATGATTAATAATATACATAATCCCAGACTCTTCATACAATTTTATGATTATATTCACGCTATTATATACAAAACTATACACATTATTCACGAAATTCTAAACAATATTTACAAAATAACAAATTTCTCCGAAAATTTGTGATATTTAATTTCAAACTTTCAGTTCGAAAAAATTTTTGAGCTACTCATAAAGTTCAAAGAAGTTCCTTGTATACATATATAAGCATATTTCTGTTAATTTTGTTATGTACTATATAATTCATATTTTTGACCAAAATTTACGATTTTCCTAGTTTCCTCACAATTTTCCAATTCAAATTCCAAATTTCATTATTAATTGATAATTGTGCTCTTGATTCTACAGGAGCAAGAGACTTGAAAGCACACATTGAAACGGAGAAACACAAAAGAATGATACGCGATGCATCGACTTCTCAATCCATGAAAAACTTCATAGTGCAGAAGTCAACGCCAGAGGCATATGCAGTATGGGCAGCTGAGGGCACGTTGACGTTTCACACAGTAAAGCATCACCAGTCTTTCAGATCAATGGATTGTACGGGAAAACTCTTTCGCGATATTTTCAAAGACTCAAAAATCGCAAGCAAAATTTCTTGTGCTCACACGAAAACGGAAGCAATTTTAAATGCAATTTTGTCGAATCATTCAGTTGAAATGATTATGGAAAGCTTAAAAAACATACCGTTTTTAAGCATCGGTACAGATTCTAGTAATCATGGAAATTTGAAAATGTTTCCGTTAGTTATTCAATATCTCGATCTTTTCGATGGGGTTCAAGGCAAACTACTGGATATCAAAGAAACATCAAATGAAAAAGCGAAGACTGTTGGAACATTACTGGTTGACGCGTTAGAAAAGTACAGTTTGACTAAGAAACTTAATGCATTTGTCGGTGAAAATGTCAATACGAACTTTGGGGGCTTGCAGCGCAAGCCTGGAGAGAATGTTTTTACATATTTAAAAGAAATGGTGAATGAAAATCTCATCGGCATTGGATGTCCGGTCCACATTTTGAACAATGCGATTCACCATGGATTGAACCAATTCGGTTCATTTGATGTATAATGCATAATTTCTAAAATTTTCAATCATTTTTCCATTTATACGGTTCGGACGGCGGATTTGAAAGAGTTCTGCGATTTTGTTGAAATAGAGTATCAAACTTTGTTGTCACATACTAGGACAAGGTGGCTCAGTCTTATGCCTGGTGTTGATAGAATGCTCCGTATGTACCCAGCGTTGCGTTCATATTTTTTGTCGACAAATGATGCGCCGAAAGTTTTGGAACAATTTTTCAACGATGATTTCGGTGAGTTGCAATTTCTGTTTGTTCACTCTCTCATGTCAATTTTCCACAACAAATTGAAGAGCATGGAAAGCGAAAGTAACAGCGTTATTGAGATCTTATCAATTATTGACTCTGTGCTCGAATGTTTGAAAAGCAGATGCGACTCAAAATTTGTACCAATCAGCATTAGAAAAGTACTCACTGACCTGAGAAATGATGGCAAAGACGTAGAATGTGACAAATTTCTCAATTCTATGTTTTTGGTGTACAACAAAACAGGCGAATATTTGAAAAAATGGAGCGGATCGCTTCGTCATTTGCAGGATTTTGATTGGTTGGATTTCAAATTGGGAAAAGAATTGGAGTATGAATCAGTCGAAAAATCTGTTTCGTTTCTCGATTCCAAGAACGTCAAAATCAACGATGATATTTTGTTTGATCAAATAACCAATTTGAAAAAATTTCTCAAATCAAAAGAAAATGACAGCGAGTTTTTCAAGAAACCTTCCAGTTTGAAGATCTGTGATTTCTTTGCTGCCAATTCAAATATTTCATCATATTCCGAAATTCTGAAAATTGCCCAGTACTTATTCGCTATACCGGCACATAATGCTAACTGTGAAAGAATTTTTTCCCTTATCAATACGCAATGGAGTAATGAAAGAAACAGGCTGAAATTGACGACTGTAACAAATATTGTCATGGTTCAACACAATTTCAAGCATTTTTCGTGTTCAGAATTTCACAGCTATTTGGGGAAAAACAAAAAACTGCTGGAAAAAATTGGTCAGGTGGAAAAGTATCATCAATGAATATATTGTTTTATGCGAGTCAAAGAATCTGTGTATGGTATAGTACATATGTGACGTGCGCCGAAGAAAGGGGCCTTACAGGGAAAAATTAGATTTTTCAGGGCGAGCGGTTGAAGTCGACCAGGCAGACGCTATTGTTAGGAGAGAGGTACCTAGCAACTTGATTATCAGCAAAAATAATGCTGAGAAATTTTTTTCGATCGTCCCATTCAAAAGAGAAACTCAAAAACTATAGAAAAGTGTAAAAATCTCAAAATCTAATTTTTCCCTGTAAGGCCCCTTTCTTCGGCGCATGTCACATATATTTAGAATGAAAATTGGTAATGTAACAGAAGTAAGAAACGGACTTTATCTCGACACTCGACAACCATGTTACAAGCATCACTTGCAGTTTGTATTGGTTACCAGAATGATGAGACAATAAAATGTACTATTCTGCAATCTTTTTCGTTTTTTTTCCAGACAGCGCGAGTCTAAAGAGTAGGGAAATTTCAGATCTGTGACTAAAGGGTGGTGAGTGGCGCAAAGAGGGGGAGGTCGTCAAATGTCCTGGTTTTAGGTTGTGACCAGATGGACACCCTATATGTGATGTGTTTTGCAATGATAAAGAAACCGAAATTGTTCTTGTTGTTGTTGCCGCTATTGCTAATACCATTCTAGTGCAGTGTAATACAAATTATTTCAAATTATTGTGGATCCTTTTTAGTTTTTCATTTTTTTCGTTCAATATTTATATTAAAACGTAAATAACAAAAATAAAAAAAAAATAAAAAACA
Source organism: Odontomyia ornata (assembly GCA_963969285.1). Lineage (NCBI taxonomy): Eukaryota > Metazoa > Arthropoda > Insecta > Diptera > Stratiomyidae > Odontomyia > Odontomyia ornata. The sequence goes on along the minus strand of OZ017738.1, from coordinate 45,382,570 downwards.
GTAACTTCTGAGACAAAAGTGAGGTACATTGTTGTGGTCTCTTTCAAGAGGAAGTTTATAAACACAGAACGAAGCTAATAGCAACATTGTTTGATTAATTTCTTATCATCTCCACAAGTGCCGCTTCATACAGTAAGATAATGAAATGCTCTATCTCAAAGCGAAATCGCAAAAGGGACTATAGTGCAAAAAAAAATAAAAAAAAATTTAGGTGACCTGAACAGTAACTGATGGTCTAATTTTACTTCTACTGGACTGAAATGTTTTCATCCTGCTGCAACCTGAGATTATGTCGACTTTTGGAGCTTTCTTACAAACACCAAGCCTAATTTTTGACTATCTGAACAATCAAAGAAACAAGAGACTCGATAAACTGAATATCTGGCCCGTGATTTGTAAAGTCTCTGCAGTCTAATGGCATAAAACAAATCGATTTTGAGTGATATTCTGCTTGGCCAGGCTGCAAAGATCTGTGTGTCTAGTAATTATCAAAGTGATAAAACCATAAAAAGGACTCAACGCAGTAGTACATTTCCTACATTTGTAGCTTTCATGAAACGCAAATTCTTGAAGTTTTGTATGAGACTAACGCTGGCAGGATACACAGGAAGACAATTAGGAGGTTTTTGTAGAATCATAATGTTGTTTATAGTTTTCGTCCTAGAAATAGCAAGCACACTGATAAAATGACTGCGGTACTTAAATCTTGTAGATTTCAAAATCATAACACGGTTCCGAAATTTCAACTGCAGATTTGATAAATTTAGTTACTCAAATTTAACTTTTCGGTAAATTATAAAATTTTTATTATAAATATAAATTTATATTGTTTCTTTTTTATTACATTACACGTAGATTTTTTCATTGCATTGATATTCGTTATAATATTTATCTTTTATTATGATTTAAATTTTCAATTTATTATTAATTTTATTAACTTAACTATACGAATCTGCAAATTGAAATTTCGGACATGGGAACACCGATTTAGTGCATCACACCCATGTATTGCATTGGCGAATGCAATCTAACGCTGAGCTAGCAGCGGTTTTGGATTTACAGATGCGGCGGAGAAAATCAATGGGAGATTTGGACGGATCGTGGAGTCTGCTCGAGATTGCGCACCAGCGCGGATGCCGTGGCGGTTCGGTGTGAGGATTGTAATACAACGATTCGAGGAGTACGCGATTGAGCAACACAGAGCGTTATTTTGGCGGGTCGTGTGTCGCACAACTTTTCGTGTTTTGCGTCCGCCAAAAACATAATTTTCACGATGAAAATCGATTCCAAAAGCTATCCGACAAACTTGAACGTGAAGTTTATAAGCAAATTTGTGGATTAAGTTCACACAGGACGATTTTTCGCGGGTTGCTTTCACCTGGCAAGTTTCAGTGGATGGGTTAGGAGCCCCGTTTTTGGCATTTGACGCACACTAATGCATACATGCGAAGGTTCTGTATGAAGTTTGCCTACAGCAATTGTTGAACAATACGCTGAATGTGCGACATGTTTACTCGCACAAACACGTCAACAGCAAATTGATGTTGCCATGAAATGTCAGAAATTCTTTTCCAGGACTAAGTAACTTGATTATGAATATTTTTGAGGCAATAACTTTATTGAACGTTATCATATGGTGATTAGCTGAAAATAAGCACTGGTAGCACAAATATATCAATTGCAGGATCGCGGGTCCGATGGCCGTTGTGTCACAAAAGGTAATACGCCGATATTATATTGAATAGTGCATGGTGAAATCGCACGTAGTGGGTTGGATGTGTGTGTGATACGTTCGCTCGTTACCCCCGACTACAAAATTCCGACATGACGGCGACGGCTTGGTATTGCTATCGAGGAGAGAAACGCGCGTCAGTTCGTCATTCGTTTTCATTCTTTCACTGATTTATTCGTGAAATATTTGGAAAATCTCGGGAAATATATTGAAAAAGCATTGTTGAAACTGGTCTGCAACGTATTTCCCTTAATTGTGTGGCCCTGGCTTGCATTCGGCAAAGTGAAATGTGTTTGAACATTTTGAGGGTCGAATTTCGCTCCCGACAACGATGGTGAAGTTCTCAGGTCGAAGCTTATTTCCGATGAATGAAGAAAAATAGAATTTGTCGGGCAAAGTCGCAGGAAAAGCGCCGTGAAAACGAACATCGTAAGATCGATGGAAATTGTGTAGAATAGGGAATAATTAGAAAGAAGTGGAAAGTTGTGAAAATATTTCCTGTGTGTCGCCGAGCGTGAGTGTACAGCCGAGTGGCTCAGTGGAGTATAGAGAAAACCCGATCGAACTACTGTCGCCAGCGCTAATGCCAGTGGAAGGTTGTGTACGGGTAACTTACTTTGGCGCCCGAGAACTAATCGGCAGGAGAGCTTGCTATTTATGCTACGATTCGAAGGAATTGGGGGAACGATGTGTATAAATGTGATATGATTTTCATCCGAAAAGTAGCCTTAACGGAACCACTTATAAGTGTAGTTGGACCAAAGCAGATTGACTCGATATCATATTTGTTTAAGGAAATTGGATTATATACAGTGCAAAAGTGTGATTTGGAATATTTTCTCCCCATTTCATTTAAATTGCAGGATTTACCCACATCATCAGCGGGCGCCCGGCGAGGATGTTAGGTAAGTACCCTTTTGTTAATTTTTATCATTATTAAATTTCTCAAATCTTTACTGAATTCTTTTGCTTTTTTATGCAAATTTTAATTTTCTTGAGCCTTTTTCTTAAATTTTTCGTTTTTATTGCACATTACTTAAAATTTTTTTAAATTTTGTTTTTGAAAGAAAAAGGGGGAAACAAATTAATGTATACAAAAAGTTATTTGAAAAAAAAACCAAATACTTCATGTATGAAATGTTTAGATAAAATTAAAATTATACTCGGTCTTTCCATTTATCATCCAACCTGACCGGGTATGGGACCCGCAATGGTGGCCAGCCCCTCCACTAAAATGAGCTAGCCATCGGGCGCACTCCTCCCTTTCTTTTTGCGTTATAGGGTTCTTGCCCGGGTAGAGAGGCCTTCCGCTCGCGTGTCCTTTTATGTGATTCCATCACATAATACGATAGCATAAATTGGCCACGTTTACATTTCTCATTTGATAGAAAAATTCATGCAAATTATGTTTGTATGAGTTTTTCACTGAAATGGGAAATAAATGACCACGTCTACATTTTGATCTTAATCCGGTTGGGAGGGCGCGACGGGGCACCGCTTACACCTGGATGCCCCACTCTTATTTGTGGGCCATGAGTAGGTAACGACGAAGTCTGCGCTCAAGTCCGTCTGTTGTCCCCCGGCCCAGTTTGTTACAGGCTAGAGAGAAGTTCAACCCTTAGTAGGTTAGTACCTCGGCCTCAACACCAGTCGATCGGCATTAGATCGCTCGAATTCGTGAATGCGAAATTTTTTTGTAGTGGGTCTTCTGCTGGGGAAAAGAATCCGCCCCACGACACCGCAACGATAGCCTGCTAGCGCATTCACGCGTCCCTAGACAAGGCCAATCTCGGCGGATCTCACCATCCCTTTTCGCCGAGGCAGCAGATTATCGCTGCAGTCCTTCACGGACATTCATCTACCTATTTCCCTACATTTTGCTGAAGCAGATGTGAACTTTTGCAGAGATGGGTTTGGGACTAATGAAAGAACTAGCGCAAGATGATATTTCCATTAATGCATTCAGAAATCGATACCACTACCGAAACTAGTTTCTGATGCCAGTTTGCAATAATAGATGTTTAATTGATCATGGACAAGTGGATGAATTTTTCAGCATTTGTAGCGATAGCTAAGCGGCGTCGCTTGCCCTCTCTCGGTGAAGTGTGGCAATTAAACCACTTGCAAGTCTCGAAATCAGTTTCTAGGAGAATGTCGTGAACTGCATATTTCATGTAGCGAACTGCATATTTCATGTAGTAGTGATTGCTTGGCTTATATTATTATATAGCGTTTTAAATATTAGACAAAAACTGAGCATCATTATAAACTTGAAAATGGGGAATCAAAGGAGCATTACCGGCATATTTTATTATTTTACTTCCGAAAGGGCAAAAATGCGGCGCAAGCCCGAAAGAAATTGTGTGAAGTTTATGATGAGAACTGCCTTACTGATCGCCAGTGTCAGAGTTGGTTTGCTCGCTTTTGTTCTGGAAATTTGAATGTGGAAGATGCACCACATACTGGTCGTCCAACCACTGCTAATGACGACAAAATTAAGGCGTTAATCAAAACTAACCGGCGTATGACAACTCGAGAGATAGTAGAGAAGCTCGACAAATCGAATTCAATCATTTACTTGCCATTACAACAGCATTGTTACGTAAACAAACTGGATGTTTGGGTTCCTCAGGGAATCCACCTCACCAAACGTATTAACATATACGACTCTTTGCTGAATCGTAACCAAACGACCCATTTCTGGAATCATAACGGGTGATCAAATATAGATTGTGTACTATAACGTAGTCCGAAAACGATCATGGACCAAGCAAGATGAACCCCCACTATCGACATCCAAAGCCAATATTCACCAAAAGAAAATTATGCTATCTGTGTGGTGGGATTACAAAGCATAGTCTACTTTGAGCTGCTTCGAAGAAACCAAACTATTGATTCGAATGTCTACTGTTGTCAACTATCAAAATTGAACGAAGAAATCAAGGAAAAACGCCCTGAACTGGCCAATCTCAAAGGCGTGATGTTCCATCATGATACCGCCAATCCCCACACCTATTTGATAACCCGTCAATTGGGAACTGATACTATATCTACCCTATAGCTCTGACCAAGCACCATCAGACTACCATTTGTTTCGCTCCCTTCAAAACCATTTGAATGGTAAAACTTTCGATTCCGATCAGGCTGTTAAAAATGAGTTGGACCAGGCTTTTAAAAATGAGTAGTATAGTGCCGTTGTCAAGTTATGTACCTTCTTATCGTGTTTCAAATGTATGTACGTAAAAAGACTCAATAAAATATCGATTTATCTTTAGAACAGGTAGATCGACGATAGCGCAATTGTTTACAGTCAAGTAGATACTGGAGAAGTGCTGGGAGTTCAACATAGACGTACAGCAAATTTTCGTTGCCTTTAATAAAGCATACGACATGATTGATCGTAACGTGCTTGTACCAAATAATGCTTTATCGGGTGTTGCCCAGGGATCTATCCTTGATTCAAACCTGTGGAACGTGTCTTACGATGGGCTACTGAGACTGGAGATGCCAGATGAATCGCGCTTGATCGGCTAGGCGGATGATGTTGCGGCTCTGGTCGCTGGACGCACCATGGAACAAGCGCAACTTAGGCTAGGTAGGTTAATGCGCCGAGTGAGAGACTGGATGACTGCTCGCGGGTGAGGGTCAGCACTGGTGAAAACTGAAGTAGTCATCTTGACAAAAAAGAGAATCCCTAGAGTAAGGATGATCAGTATTGGAGACATACTAATCGAATCGAAGCCAGCGGTGAAGTACCTGGGGCTACTGATCGACTCGAAGATTGGTTTCTCTGAGCAAATCAGGGCAGCGGCTGAGAAGGCTGCTTCGGGAGTGTCAGCTCTGAATCGGCTTATGGCCAAAGTAGGGCCGACCCAACCCATCAGGAAGACGCCACTTGATGAGTGCTGCACGGTGAGTGCTACTGTATGGAGCAGAAATATGGGGCGACGCTCTCAGTAAGGAGGTATACCGAAAACGCTTGGCACAGGTGGAGAGAAGAGGAGCACTGATGATTGCATCTTCGTTTCCGACAGTCTCTGATTCCTGCACTTCTTGCTATAGAGCGCCGCGCTATTTACCTGCGTCCAAACGAGGACACGGGGGAGATGGTTATCCGCGAAGAGAGACAGCAGTCACTCAACGATTGGCAGCAGTCTTGGGTGAATTGCACGAAGGGAAGGTGGACTGCGCGCCTCATCCCGGAGTTGAGACCATGGCTAAATCGAAGGCATGGTAAGACTGACTTCTATCTGTTCCAGCTTTTGAGCGGTTATGGGTGTTTCCAATCTTACCTGCACAATATTGGTAAGTCACGATCCCTCGATTGTCGGTCTTGTCCAGGAGAGGAAAACAATGTCTGCCACACATTTTATCGTTGCCAAAATGGAACAGGCTACGAAGGTATCCCTACAGGAAGACGGGAGAACTCACTCCGTATAATACAGACGCGGTGATGCTCGAATCGGTTGACAACTGGAACCAGGTGGCACATTGTGCTCGGGCAGCCCTAAAACATAAATTGACTCACAGCAGTCAGGAGCGTTGGGGCTGCGGGATCGCTTATCTGGCAATTCCTCTTCCCCTCTCCCCTCCCGCTAAAGAGGGATCCCCCAGCTTGAAGGCACCTCACGGCGTAGCAAAACGAGACCTGGCCCGAAGTAATGTATCAAACGGTTCCAGGCTGGGTTCTCCGGTTAACAAAGGAGGTGTTTATTGGGTAGTCCAGTCGCTCGCGAGCATGGGAGTGCCACACTCTGTGCGTAAATGACATTCACTTCCCAACCACAAAAAAATGCTTTGCTTTGGTATCTCAGCCAAATAAGTCCGTCTTACCAAAATGACAAGGACGTCCAATAACTCAAGTCCGTATCAATAACCAACTCACCGACGCCTTTGACACAAATATCGGACTACAGCAGAGAGATGGGCTGGCCCCATTCCTATTCAATTTGGCTCTGGAATATGTCATAAGAAAACTACCTGTCAATATAAAAGGTACGCTATTATACAAGTCAAGCCAAGTGCTAGCTTGCGAGGACAACATCAACATTTTGTCACGGTCGTTAACAACCGCCAAAAAACTTTTTTTGAAACTTGACAGCGAAGTAAAACTAGTAAGGCTACAAATCAATGAGAATAAAACAAAACTCATGACGCAGTCGACGAAAAATACCTCAAATATCCAAAATATTATACTTAGCGAATGCAATATCGAAAAAGTGGGCAAATGTGCAGGCCAATTCTCATTTTTCTTGAAAAGTCGTCAGACCTTTCTTTATTGTGTGAGCAGACGCGTGTTGACTCCTTTGAGTCATCTTTAGTGCATAAAGGATGTGTGGAAGGAAATGATTTTAGATAGGTGTAGGATGGATTAAGCAGGTAGGTACTCAATCAGGTCAGGTAGAGGGATATTAGTTTTTTTTGCTTTTTGGAGTGTTGGATATCCGTTTGTTTTCATTATTAGCACATTGCAAACGCTGACGGATGCCTATCCAGATCTGTGCATAGGAAAAATAGGTTTTGCATATGCATGTATTGCTGCATAAAAGTGAATCCTGAGCAATACTAAGTGAACTACATAATTGCAATGATCTAATTACGTTGAAAATGAACATTGAAGGCTTAAGCGTAAGGTAAGGGAAATGTAGGGAAAACGATATCAAAACTCAATGGAAGCGATAGCTGACTCTTGCTAAGAGTCGTTAAGGGCAAATTATGTCTCAAAACTTTACCATGTCGTCAATTATAACGGTGAAGGACTTAAAAATTACCGTTGGTACAAGTGGTGAGAAATAAAAACGATTCAATTTCCAGGCGATTGGTAAGCACTCGGGATTTGTATCCTAAGTTGCCTACTCAAGGAGTCGAAGGTTTAGAAAATATATATATATATATATATATATATATATATATATATATATATATATATATGTATATATATATATATATATATATATATATATATATATATATATATTTTCTTTTTTTTTGAGTGATCACATGCATATATTTTAATAAAGAAAATTATATATATATACAAATTAGCAAACTTTCAGCTAACAGCGGTAACAAGGAATTTATACCTCATTTAATTAGCGAAAAAGTATTTCTCTAAAGAAATTAAATTTTATTGACCACTGACATCTGTAATCGAGGTTTATTCTGAGGCTAATCGGCAATATTAGCTAAAATTTCACAAGAAGTTTCAATGATATTAGCGACTTAATTAGTGATTTCACGGATAAATGCCCGAAACAATCGGCCTCCGAAGCTATCATCTTACAGTGAAAGTCAACTGTATTTAAATCGGATGCTCCACAACATTTTTGATAATTGATATATGAACATAAGGTAACAAAAACGCATTAAATTAATTGCAAAACTCTAGTTTACTGGGATGCGTCATCCTACAAATTTTGGTGTGAGAAATTAATCAACTGTTGCCTCCTGACGGCGCCACACCGCTCGCCAATGACTGACTCCGCATACAAAAACAATGCAACTTTTTATTGCTATGATGCTGTAACAATTTGATTACGAGCCCACAGCCGCTCACTAAATTCCAACAAATCCCGAGTGACTCATATGCGAAACGAGTAAGTAACTCAGATTAGCGTGCATAACAAAAGCCACTTGTCAAACTCAACTCCTATGCACAGTGATCACATTGGCCGAAACATAAAGCAACCTTTACCCGCATATTTTGTTTGTCTCGCCTGCAATCAAGCCAGCTTAGTGCGATAATCTGTAGCACGACAGCCTGTCTGATAGTACCCTTATCAATTTGTAAACGAGCCAAATTTCTCATCGATTTTACAAAGGCTGAGTGCTTTGCACTACGCCCGCCTGATCATTGTCAACCGATTCGAGACCTAAGGCTTTCGCAAAACATCGACGATCCTGAATATTGATATTATTGACTAGGACATATTGAAAAATACAACTTACAGCAATCACATTAACAAATGTCGTTTTCCCCGAGTATTGAAGGCCGACAAGAGTCAGCTCCATTTCTTCCTTCCAGAATAGGCTCTTGAACCAGTCCAATATTCGATTGATTAACGCCAACATTTTGCAACGTTTACACCTACTCGTCGACGATTTGAAGGTATATTACTAATGCAATAGATGGAAATCGACGGGCGTACACGGCGAAACGCAAATTCTGTACTTTTTCTACTTTTGACTGCTGCACTCCAACGACCTACGAATGACGGACAACTTCTTGACAGCACTGAAATCGCTGCTAAAATTACACTTTTTGACATTAAAAACGTGAAAGTGGGAGGAAAACGTCAGAGAAAGAGACAGATAAAGAGATAAGAAATGACATTTGAACTGTACTATCAACATTAGTTGTACTACTTGCCACCACGATAAAGAAATGGATTTCCGTGATTCAAATTGAATCTTTTATGTAAATTTCTCATGAGATATTTAAATATTGCGGAGAGTGCTTTATATGGGTATATGTATATATATATATATATATATATATATATATATATATATATATATATATATGTATATAGGACATAACAAAATATATGACACGTGCGATTTTGCTCATCATAGGCTAATATTTATGTACCATGGTCAGTAAATTCTGAGAATAGCAGCTGGTGCATCTGTATTATTGTCACCTCTTCTTTCAAGCAAATCTTCTAGTTGCAGTACTAAACTTTTAACGTGCAAAACTCTTCTTTGCTAAAGTTTAAAGACGTGTGTACTAATTCTCCTCAGGCCATCACTCACAAAACATAATTCAGAGTTACAAAAACGTATTGTATTCGCATAAGTAGGAAAATCAAAAATAATTCTCTCACCTCTAAACAGAGTGGTCGCCGTCACCGGTGTGTATCTAATAAGAGTGATAGCCTGAGGAGAATTAGTGCACACGTCAAAACCACCTTCTTCTAACATTTTTTTTTCTCTAATAATTTTTCAGAAAAATTATTGAAAAGCAACCCAATTATGTAGCTACATACAAATATCATAAGTAAGTACAAAACTCTTATTCGTGCCATTATTAGCTATTATTTTCCTGTTTGGCGTTCCGTTTCCTTTACGGTTGGTGATGAAATTCAAATTTTTGAACATAAAGTCCTTAGAAAATGCTTATCGAAATACAGAAGGCCAAACAAAGAACATTTCAGAAACAGTATACTTTACAATGAGATCAAAATTAGGCCAATTCTATTTTCCATGATGAAGCAGAGCATGAAGCACCTAACCCGTTGGGACTCTTATTCTGACCCAGTTGTAAGGGAACTATTTAATCGAAACATACCTTTAGAGAATATAAATCGTGATATCTCACCTATAAAATCAATTTATGTACACCAATTGTTCACAGTCAAGCAAGTACTTGAAAAATGTTGGGAGTTCAACATAGACGTACATCAAATTGACGTCGACAACCTCCCAAGTCCGCATCAATAACCAACTCACCGATGCCTTTGACACAAATATCGGACTGAAGCAGGGAGATGGGCTGGCCCCATTGCTATTCAATTTGGCTCTGGAGTACTTCATAAGGAAGCTACTTGTCGATAAGCGAGCTACATTACTATACAAGTCGAGCCAAGTAGTAGCCTATGCGGATGACATCAACATTCTGTCACGGTCATTAACAACTGCCAAAGAACTTTTCCTGAAACTCAACAGCGAAGCAAAACTAGTAGGGCTACAAATCAATGAAAATCAAACAAAGCTCATGACGCAGTCGAGGAAAAATACCTCAAGTGCGCAAAATATCACACTTGGCGAATACAGCATCGAAAATGTTAGCGAATTTGTGTATTTAGGCGCCAAAATAACGAAAACGGACCGAGACAGTTGGAGGCGCCGTTTGCGGGAAGCGAAGGCCCGAGAGGGGCTGTAGTGCTAAGAAGAAGAAGAAGATAATTCCTCATTAATTACTCCTTCCCCATTAGATCCATATAAGCCATTATTTTTCTCACCGGGTTTTGAATATTATGTATTTGATTATGGTTAATAATTTAGTTCTTATATTTTATTTATTTCTTCCTCTTTTTCTTATTGTTTACTATGAATACCATTTCCTAAGCTTTTTAAATATACATTAACGCCTGTTTCTAGTTGCATTTACTTAACTTATTATAATAATTAATTATTATCGTTAAATATCTTATGGTATTTTTTAAGCTCAAAAGAGTCATATTCATATAAATTCCTTTTATGATTTTTTTTTGCAAATAATTCTTAACTGTATTTTTCAATTCATAAGCCATTGAGCACTGATGCAATACCAGTTTTATCAATTTCGAATTGGTTACAACCGAATCTTGTGATGATTGCTATTGGCTATAGTGCTGTTGTCAAACGATGTACCTTCTTATCACGTTAAAAAATGTACTCGTATGTATGTAAAAAGACTCGATTATATATGTATCTATCGACCGTGATGTTGCTTAGATTTTCACCAAATTTTCAAAAAAAGCGCATTGAGTAAATATGTCGACAAAGTTCGTTAACTGGGAGCCATTTTAGGAAATTCTTGATCTCTGTTCTGACCAAAGCATAGCTCCAATTTGGACGAAATCTTATACAAAGGTTATTAAACTATGTGATGAAGCTCACAACAAAAACTCAAAACTAATCGTCTCTAACAAAATGTCGGCCCCTCAAAAGGTTAAAAACCTGCAAAAATTTGCTATTGTAGCTGTCACCGACCGTTTGTGATAACCGCGATCCTGCGGATCGATATTCCGCAAAGATCTGTCACCCCTACATATAAATTTCCAAAGCAGCTGATAAGGTTGGTTGACAGATCTTTGCGACTGAACGCCACTGACTTTGACGGATGGTGAACGAATTAAAAAAAACTAAGATCTCTGTGACTGCACCGGGACTTGACTTCAGCGGGGAGTGGATAACGGCGGTCGTATATATTCACTATAAGTATCGACAATTCATAACTGAATTCCGCTTTTAACTATTGTCACTATTTATATGATTCACAGTGGTAGCCCGTAGTGCTCCTCGAATCATCATTATTTAAAGGTATTCAGCTTATCAAAAGTTAATAAGACGGACAAAAAGCTTTGAGGTTAAATGTTCTTTCTTTAATTGATTTGGGTTTAATGTTGCAAACGTCTCGTCTTTGTTTGATTACCACCGTCGCAAAATAGTTTTTATTGGTTTTGTTCGTATGTTAGATTGTATCGGCTCAATCATTGAAGCAAATTCCTGCGATCAAGTTCAGTCACAATGTCGGTGGGCCAACTATGACTTTCCTATATTGGTAAGCTTTTGTCGTATTTTCATTCTGTTTATTGAAGAACATTGGTGCAATTGTTTGGACTTGATTTTGATATCAGGTGAACTGTGAAGTTATTTTCTCAGGATAAAATTTATGTATCGAAAAGTATAAGCTTGTGGTGTAATTGTGACAACTTGAACTCGGTATGTTAGATTAAAGTTCATTCATTGAACATTTGGGGAAGAAGAATCTTTTAGTGGAAAATAATCCAACAGGGAAATTTTCTGATGTCACGTCTTGATTTGAAGCTGTGAAGTATAAGATGCAAGATAGCACGTATATAACAACCTCCACAGTGGAAAAGTGAAATCGGAAATGTGCGCAATTCATGGATGTGAACTCTTTCCATCATAAAAGTGATTGGATTTAAGTAGCGATGTGTAATATATTAGTAAAAGAAATGATTTAAAAGGGATATTTTGGTGTAGTTGAAAGAAATATTCAAGGCTTCCATCGCGAACTTCACGGGCATTGAGGAATCAGCGTTTTTTGTGAACATTTTTGGGCTTACCAACATTCGAAGGAGAGAAAGCTTGAAGTGAGATACGAGTGTGTTACACAGTATTTATACTATCGGTAGTGATCTCTGCTACTAACCTACATTTGCCATCATGGAGAATCAGGTGTGTGATGGACGGCTTAACGTTGTCGCGAAAGGGGAATATTATCAGCGAAGAAGTTTCTCTGGAATTGTTCACCTGCAGTGAAGTGCACCAAGGGCTTGTTTCTAATTAATTCACCGGTTGCTGTATGATTTCTGAGACTAGACCGCATGTCAACAAACTTGAAGAATAGTTAACAATAAAGTAAAATGACCGAATCAGTGGAAACGGTGTTGTGCAGTGCGCTATTCCCCTTTCCCCTAGTCCGCACAATGCAATACAAGAATTATATGGCTTGTTTGTGACGTAAGCGATTGTGCTATTTATTGTGATCGTATTGGTTACTATCTTTGATGGATGTAATTTCATTGCAAGATTCTGGCTACGACCACCTTTGGAAAATCACGTCCTTGGGACGCTTACTCTAGTTGTTGCTAGGTACTTCATACAGAACTTCACCGGGCTCAATTTATGAGTAAAAACAAATATATATTTGATATGTGATTGTTTTTTGTAATATTGAAACAACCCTCGCGATAACTCCATGTAAACAATCCAACGACAGAACCAAATGCTTACACATTTTAAGAAAAATATTTATTGATTATTTTTGCATTACAAAACCTCTGAAAGGGGAACTTCAAATAACAAATGTTGGTAAATTGTTGTGTCAAAACATTTATTATGCAAATATTGTGTCTGCTTACTTTTAAATATTTCCTCTTTCACATTTTTAAGCCATATGAAAGTGTATTTAATCGATATTTAAAATAATTTTATTTTCCGCGCGGTTGTTATTCTTTAATTTTATTCTTTATTGATGCTATTATTTTTAAACGATTAGGAAATAAAATATAAACATATGTTACCTTATTATCGATAAGTCTAAATTTTTCATGATTAACAAAATCAAAAAATATATATTTAAATACAAAACGAATCAAATACGCTAAGATTCAATTAAAATGTTATTAAGCGTGAAAAATGTATTAAAGTTTGCTTAGGAAATGAATGAAAATGAGAGTTATTTACAAAGGATTCTAATCTGAAGTCAGTAGAAACAAATCCTAATTGTATTAAACTAGGAAATTTTGAGAGACTTCTTGGGTCCTTGTGCAAAATAAGATGATCTTATTTACACATACGTAGCGAACACAGATAACTAACTATTGCTAAATAACAATATGAACTGTTAATTGGAAATGAAAAAAAGGCTTTTTGATAATTTTATTTTAAATAGATTTTGAGAGATCTTTCTACCCAATATAAGTTACAATTATTTATTTTATCTGCTTTGCTGGTTTGTAAAAAAGTGAATACATGAATGAAAGAAAAAAAAAACACATACACAAATCCATCTTAAAGTTATTTTAGTGTGTAATAATAATACAATATATAAATAAAAATATGAATTGCTAAAAAAATAACCGACTATTCTTTCCAGTAAACCCATTCCCTTTCAGAAGATTAATGCAAGCGAAAGGTGAGTATACCACCGAGAGGGTAGGATTCCAGTAATCCGCCAATTGTTGGTGTCGTGATGCAGTTGTTACGCGGTGCCATACATTGAGTTTTGCGTTTTTTGTTAGAGTAGAGTTTTTCCGTTTTGAATTCGAGTAGATTATATCGAGCACTGCCTCGGTAATATTCGGGAGTGCGTATTTTTTGTTCAGGGATTGTCTTTGGTCCTTTTCCTCGGAACTAAGGTATGGTAATTTGAAGTAGAGTCGTTGGAAGTTATTCCATGCGTTTTAGATCGGGCATTTGAACTGGTGGCTGATTGTTTGTGTTTCGGACTTAGTCTGCTCGCGTAAGACGTCTGACCGAAATTCCTCTCCGAACTAGCTAGCCAGCCAGCAGCCACCTTGAAGTAGACTAAGAGTTTCTGGACTTGTCGACCTGATGGGTATAGTCCATTGTCACGGTTCAAGGCTTCACGTCTAGAACCGATGAGAGGTTGGTTTAGATTTCATCGTGAAATCTCTCGAACGAACGAACAAGATTTAAAAATCATTACACTTTAAACTGATGTTAATGAAATTTGACATTTTGGTTAAGACTATATAGTAGGTATCTTGAGAACAATGAACAATTTCAAGGTCAGATCGCAAATTTCAAATCGGCTAGTCAAACTTCGAAATTTCAAAGTCTCAGAATTTTTGTACGGAAATTACTTTTTCTTAAAAATTTCGTAGGCATCAGACGGTGATTTGGTCTAAAATGGCCAGGACAGAATTAAAAGTACTGGCCAGTGGATTCGATATATTTGCCCCATTAATGCGGGGCTGGGAACATACTAGCACGCAGCTTGCAAAGATTATACCCGTTAGTAAGAAAGAGGTTGGGAAATGTCAGTATTAAAGCTTATAAGAGAGAGGAGGGGAAGCGCCTTAACCCTCTTTTAAGTGTGAAATGATTAAAAAATAAAAAAATCTATTTGGCCAGAGCCAGTGTGAAAAT
This sequence comes from Odontomyia ornata, assembly GCA_963969285.1. NCBI lineage: Eukaryota > Metazoa > Arthropoda > Insecta > Diptera > Stratiomyidae > Odontomyia > Odontomyia ornata. Next base: position 45,367,491 of record OZ017738.1, on the reverse strand, counting down.
TTTAACCAAAACGCAATCAGCCCACGAGTCTCGAGCAATCATAATACGATGTTATGAAAGTGGAACCAGGCTTTTATCTATAAACTTAAAAATTTACGAGGGTAAACATCCTCTGAGTCTCAACCAAGTGGTGTAACTTAACAAAATAAACTAAACTTCAAAGACCAATAACTTTACAGAGTATACAGGGAAACCTCTATGAGCTTTCGATTCCATTAGAATGGGGTCTGGAGTTAAAAGTTTGATCGTAGGATCTGAATTCAATAGTAACTGAAGTCTTAATTTTAGTGATGTCAATGTAAGCAGAAATCACTATGATCAGTTTCCACTGTTCTTAGCGAAGATATCCCCTACAGCAGCAAGACCATTCAATTTGTGAAAAAGCTCAAAATTATTTCTCTTGCCTTTATAAGCGTTGTATTTGAAGAATTTGTGATCCAGGTCATCAAGTTCATTGCAGAGACTACAAAACATTATGCTTTATACAGTCTTAAATTGTTGTAGCCCTTATTAACAAGGATTCTATTTACAGGAAGAGAATTAAACCATGACTTTTTACCCCTCAAATGGTGAGCTGTTTTTCAGATACAATTGGAGAGCCACTGTCCTCTTTCTTGGCAACAATTCGTCTAATCACGTTTCAATCTTGTCCATAATATTTTCCTACGCAGGTAGTGTGTGTACAATGCTGCCCTTTTTGACACCTTCTTTAGCATAGTGATCGATTCTTCCCTTTACACCCAGGAAGCCAAGGAAAATTCAAGCTAGCGGGCGTATTTTTCTTAATAACTTGCCAGATGTCGTTAACATCTCTTTTATGATTCAGATTAATAGTACCATTCTAGAATTTGAGAATATGGATCTTTGAAGGTTGCAAGTATAGCACGCAATTCTGCGTTTAAAGACGAGACGTGTTCCTCCGAGCCGAAAAAGCTTGCCTCGTTTTTCTAAGATTGATGAAAGCTTCACCCACCCCAGTTATTTTTAGTACTGGCCATAACGAAGACGAGACGTAAATTCTTCTTCAGCTTATTAACGTAACTATTAAATCAACTTCACATCTGAATAGTTTGTTATACATAAGATTACCAGCAAAACGAGTCAGAGTTAGTTCAAATGGGAAATTTGCTACCTAAATATACATGAAGTCAACAACAAGGATTCACTCAATTAACTGATTGCTATAGAATCTCACTTTTCCTTTGAGGAAAACCGAGTCCTTTTTGCACTGCAAAACATATATTTTTATTAATAAAATTTTATAATAAGTCAATGTTTACATGTTTAAATATGATGTAAAATGTCAGCAACAATCGCGTTTCTAGTTAAACCCTGAGCTGAATATCCCGTTCGATAAATAATTTCGCTTTACGATATATTCACACTTACAGCACATATTACACAGTTCTTTTCTAGTATTTTAATGAAATTGAAGTGCCTCCTATGGAGTATAATTAAAATCACCAAAAATTAAACCCCTTTAAATGCTTATTTGTTAAATATGTGCAAGAAACCAGTTCAAAAGAAGTTTTTGCGATTTCTCTTTTGATTTGATGGTAGTTTGCAACATGTACACGCGTCTTCAACTTGTTTAAGCTATTTTCTCTATTTCAGTTAATATAATGGTCCCTATTTTCGATTGCGGCTGAACTGAATGAAATATTAAAGAAAGCTGAACAGTTTGTGTTTACGTTCATTATCGGAGCGATTCAATGGTAATTTTCTTTAATTATTCGTGTTAAACGAATTCATTTGCCCTTAAAAGTACAAGCTGTGTGTGTTGTTTTGCTTGTGGGTAGAGTTTAGTGCGAAAACTGAAGTGACAGTGCTGTTTAATGATAAATAATGAGTTAATGAAACGCATAATTATAACTTTATAAGAAATTAAACATGCTCGTGGTTATCGGGAGTTTCCTTTCATATGTAAATTTGTATTTATGATTAATTTTGAGATTTTGAACTCATCGGTTAAAGCCTGTGGCCACTTTCATTTTTAAAGGCGCGGGGGAATCTTTGGTTTAAACTTTTAAAACTCAACTGAATTTTTTGTACATTCAGCTTTTGAAAGCTTATTGACTTAGTTAAGAAATTTTAAAGTGATGTGTGGTAGCAGCTCGTTTGGAGTCTATTATCAGTTTTTGGAACCCAACCAAAGACGGTCCCAAGACTGTTTGAGAAAGGAGGACTGATCCAGGTCTATAACCGAGAGAGGTCAGCTTCGATTTCCTTCGGGAAATCTTGAAATGTGACGGGCTAAGAAAAATCATTGAAGAGTTTGTAAAAAAAATCATTGAAGAGTTTGTAAAAGGAGCAAAAGTTGTTTACTGTCTTTTCTTTATATCTTATTCCTCAGCGATTGATGTTTTGCGCTCATGTGCCATGGCCAAAACCGACGTAAAATAAAAACCATACAGCAGTAATTCGCATATGTAGTAGTCAGCCTACTTCGAACAAGCTACCATGAGCTGTCAGCCAACTTCGCCAAAAGTAAATGCTTACAAGGTGTAATATATACTATGTTTCACATGAAAATTACAAAACACATTCCTTGCAGGCTGAAAAATCACCTTGCACTGTTCACTGTACTCCTATTCTTTCTTAGACAGGCAAATGAAACACATATTTTGCACCTTTCACTGATAGCCAAACTTTGAGAAGTAAACAAACTCCTATTCATTCACTTTGGAGGGCAATAAAAATTAAACGGGTGTATGGACTACAATCATTTTTACTATTATGATGTCAGTGTATCTTTTGAATTTCACTGTAGAAATTGGTCTTCAAACTGTATTAAACTTCGAGTCTTAACACCTCAATTTGCGTATAAAATTAGCCTACATGTGGTCATGTACCAGTATATATTAGTAAGCGCTCCTGCCATATGGCTTTTTATTTTACGTCAGCTTTGGCTAGGGCTAATACACACCCTATTTTTAATTGATATTGACTGGCCTGTTGTAAAAGGTCCTTTACAGCAGGCCAGTCAATATCAATTAAAAATACTGGCAGTCCAGGAAAAGAATTGGATTGGAAACGAAATTCAAGACATGAGATCGCACACAATATTTAAAAGTGGGAAGCCTACTGGAAAACGAGAATTTGGAGTGGCCTTCATTGTGGATAGGGAGATCCAATCGCACGTTATCGATTTTAAGGCAGCCAATGAACGGCTATGTGCGATCCGTATAAAAGCGAAATTCTTCGAAATCTGGTTCACGCCCCGACCGAAGAAAAGGACGAAGAAACGAAGGAATCGCTTTACAATCACCTGAAAAGACTGGTCAACTCATTGCCCACAAACGACCCAAAAATTATCCTGGGTAATTTCAACGCTAAGGTTGGCAATGAGCTATCTCATCGGGGAACGACTGGAGGATATATCCTCCACGATGAAACAAATGACAACGGCTAGCGCCTGATTGACTTTGCAAATGGCACAAATCTAGTCATACGTTCAACTTGCTTCCCGCGTCGACGCATTCATAAAATGGCATGGGTATCACCGGATGGCAACACACAACACCAGATCGATCATATTCTGATCCAACAACGTTGGGCCTCGAGCATACTTGACGTCCGTACATACCGAGGAGCCAATTGTAACTCAGATTATTACTTGATCAAATTAACCTATCGATGTCATATGTCAAAGGCATATTCAGCGAAGACCAGCCTGCTACAAAAATTTGACATCGAAAGGCTCCAAACGGCATCTGCGGCCAAAAATTTCAAGGAGACCCTCGACAACCAGCTGGCTCCCATCTTATCAGACGCATCGTCAAAGACGAGCAACGAGCTCTGGATGCAGAGCGGCTATCAGGACTGTGGCAGAACAGACGATTGGACATCAAGCCCGGCACAAGAGGAATGATTGGTTCGATGATGAGTGCCAGAATGTGTTGGATAAAAAGAATCAGGCGTACAAAGAATACGTAGGTAGGAAAACCAGGACGAAGAGAGAACACCATGAAAATCTCAGAAGAGTAGCGAATAAGATAATTAGGATTAAGAAAAGAAAATACTATGATGACCAATTGAGAAGTATAGATGTAAGTTTAGCGAGCAATAACACAAGACAAGCATACAAAGTGGTGAAAAGCCTGAAATGTTGTTATCAGCCCAAAACCACGCTCTGTCGTGATGACAGCGGCAATATAATCGTTGATGAAATCAAGATTAAGGAAAGATGGGCATCATATTTCAAGAACCTCCTTAATCCTCCGCACAGCTCCAGAACATCAGAGCCTATAGATATCTGCGGAGAGTTTCCATTGGCCCTACTGACTCTGGATGAAGTTTGTTCCATCATCAAAGCCCAAAAGAATATTAAGGCGCCGGGCATCGATGAGATTCCAGTGGAGCTCATCAAATATGATGGCAGTTGATTTCATCAAGCTATTCACAAAATCATCCAACACATTTGGCAACAAGAACATACGCCGAAAGAGTGGAGCCAATCAATTATATTCCCTATCCACAAAAAAGGTGACAAGCTACAGTGCGAAAATTATAGAGGCATATCATTGCTTTGTACGGCGTACAGAATATTTTCTAAAATCTTAGAAAACAAAATCAGATCATACGCCAACAGTATTATTGGGGAGTCTCAAGGTGGTTTTAGGGCAGGTAGATCAACAACAGACCAATTGTTCACAGTCGAGCAGGTACTTGAAACTTGCTGGGAGTTCATCATAGACGTACACCAAATTTTCATTGACGTCAAGCAAGCATACGAAAGTATTGATCGTAACGTACTGTACCAAATAATGCTTGGTTTTGGCATCCCAGCTAAATTAGTCCGTCTTACCGAAATGACAATGACGTCGATGACCTACCAAGTCCGCATCAATATGCCTTTGACACAAATATCGGACTAAAGCAGGCAGATGGGCTGGCCCTATTGTTATTCAATTTGGCCCTGGAGTACGTCATACAGAAGCTACCTGTCGATACGCGAGCTACATTACTATACAAGTCGAGCCAAGTAGTAGCCTATGCAGATGACATTAAAATTCTGTCACGGTCATTAACAACTGCCAAAGAACTCTTCCCGAAACTTGACAGCGAAATCAACGCAAATAAAATAAAGTTCATGACGCAATCGAGGAAAAATACCTCAAATACACAAAATATCACACTTGGCGAATACAGTATCAAAAATGTTAGCGAAATTGTGTATTTAGGTGCCAAAATAACGAGAACGGGCAATGAAAGAGACAAAATACGCCGAAGAATACAGCTCGCAAATAAAATATTTTATTCAGTATTGACGTTCTTGAAGACCAGCTGCATACACAGGAAAACAAAGCTCCAAGTATACAAATCTGTAATAAGACCTGCGTTATGGTATGATTGTGAAACATGGACCCTAAACCAAGCATCTGCAATTATATTGAACGCCTTTGAGCGACGGGTCCTAGCGAAGCTAGACGGGGGCCACTGACGAATTCGATACAACCATGAGCTTTATCAAAATTTTTGACGAACCGGAGGTCTCAAGGATTGTAAGGCTGCGGAGGCTGCAATGGGCTGGACACATGAATCATATGGACGAACAACGGATACCCAAGTAGGAACTTGTTGGGAGAACTGAAGGCCGGCGGCCAGTGGGGAAACCGAGGAAACGCTGGTCTGACTCAGTCGACGAAGACAGTTCATCGCTGCGCGGATTTCGGAATTGGAAGACGCGGTCAACGGACCGAGACAGTTGGAGGCACTGTTTGCAGGAAGTGAAGGCCCGAAACGGGCTGTAGTGCAAAGAAGAAGAAGAATACACACCCTAACGTTCTTCAGGCAGAGGAAAAAAAGCAGAACTGGCGAAACAACAAAAATAACGTAATCAAAAATCATTACAAAGTTTTTGAAATCAGCATTAAACAGAAATCATGCTAAATTGAGAAATGTAAAGTTTAGGAATTTGATCGAATTTTAATTCTTAGTAAATGAGCTACGAGTGATTCTCTTATCAGCGAATCAGAAAAAAACACATATTTTTCGGTTTCTATTGTAAACAGCTGAAACTGCATTAGCATCTTCATCCGTTAAGGTTGAAGTATTCGCTCAAACTGCACATCACATCCAGATACCTAACAATCCTTTTCCTTCGAACTGTACTCGAGTGCATCTTTCAAAAGTACACTTCTCTGTAGAAATTAACTATCCTGGGACCCGGTTGTTATTTTGCATTACTTTTCGGATATCGAGTCGGGTTGGTTGAATTTGTTTGCCGCTGGCTGCGGGCTGTTTGTTTCCTACAATTATTGCTAGTTGTGCAGTCTATTGTTGACATTTCTGCAGATCGCTTAGACGGCCGACAAGCAGTCATAGTTCGCGTTCGAGTTAGTGCTGTTCGTGACTTGGGGGGAGTTTTCGCAAAGTGAAATTAATGTGGGTGCAGGTGTACGTGCGGGGTCGTCGTGGATTATATTGATTTTATCCTCGCGGAAGTAGTTTCCGTGTTGCTTCTGATAATCCTTCTCTTCTTAATTATGTCCTTAGTGTGAATAAGTGTCGCGTAAAGTGCAAACAATTGCAGGAGTGGTAGCAGCAAAAACCGAGAATGTGGATTCCGGCAAACAACAAATACGGAGTCGGTTAGTTGATAATTAATTAATTTGCAAAATAACCAAATTCATTTAAACATTTGTTAGGCTCCACTAATGCACTAGGGGTGGAAGTCGATTGTTGCTTTTTTTCGCTTCTTATCCGACCTCGATGGCCAAGTGATTGTTTGGCTTGTGTGGCTGGCGATCTTTGGTCGGTGCAATTTGCATGCAAACGATTGTGACCCTGTGGCCTCGAGGGGATGGAATATCGCTCCCCTTTAATTGAATGAACAAAATAAAAGAGTTCGGATGAATGCAGTCCGTACAAACAAAGATGACCTGGAATAATTGCCGAAACGAAGATGACTTAATTTTATCAAGCAGAGAACGTAACGTGGGTGAACAATCCCATCAATCTTTATGTTTGCATTTTGCACATTTTCTGATAAACGTTATCTGATAAGCGGAGATAAGTTTTTAGAGCAATCCGAATTTTAGGAAGGATGCCCGCTCAAAGGTTTCCTGTGATTAGAAAACGATTTAACCAAGAATAGCAGATATTGCTAAAATTGGGAATATTTAATACTTATTCAGATTTTGCGACGACCATCTGAAAATTTAATTAAAATTCCATTTACGTTTTCTGTTTGGTTTCCCGCGCGACTCGCTTCAATTTTGCACTGCATCAAACCCAGATAAATAACCAGATACAGCAAAATAACCCAAAACAGATATCAAATTTCGATAACCTGTGCGTGAGTATCATCGTTTGATTGAGAAATTCTTCATCTCGTCCCTAATCCATAGTGCACTTGTGCCCTCGCGAACCCACACCAGAACCAAGCATCAACCAAGTGCGCATATAATCATCGTTTCTTCGATGATTCCCTTGTGTGTGCCGGAAACAGAATTAACTCTAAAATTATCTGCCACATCGAAACTGTGAGTGGAATAAATAATCGCGCCACAAAGGAAATGTGAATGTGACGACGCAGTCTTGGGTCTTTCCTTTGCATGTTTGCCTAGGCGCTCTTCGAGTTCTCGAGTTCTGTTCTATGTCGCTTACATTGCGTACTTCTGTTCAGTATACGCTCCGAGTAGTGTTATTGCATGTACATCATCGTCAACATCATCATCATCATTGGCCTGAGCATCTTCAATGCAGCTATGATGATATCGTCAGCACTCAGAACCGCGGGAGCCTCGACAATCCACGAGTTGAAAGCATATCGAAGGCGAGTAGTGTTTGATAGAGTTTGCTGCCAAGAGATCGCCGGCGGGTCGCCGGTTATTGACTGATTGGCAAGTGTTTGACGTATCCAGTGATCCCCTAAGGAAGCAGCCGCAAGGCGAAGCATGTGTTGATTGCGCAAAACCGCCTATAGCTTTCGAATCATTCAAATATGATAAATGCTTGAACGATAAGCATACGAATCTGCAATTATACTCATACGAGCAGTCTCCCACTTAGCATTGATGTGCCATTCATTCATACATACTCGTATCAGCTGTGGATCCGTTGCGCATATAAATTGTCATAATCATGTCGAAATGATTCACTAATCTCATCTAGTATGCCGTTTTTATGTTGAAGATGTCCCATCTATCAGATATATTAGAGGAGCCTTGAAATCTTGCATTCCAAGCACTTGTGCCTATGCTGAAGCGAAGGTCACACAGTGCGACTGACTTCGGACCCGAATCAACACCAAACACGACCCGCTGCATAAAAAACGCCGCGCGGTGAAGCAGCAGTTCAATATGTTTTATTGCCTTCACATGAAAGCGTTCCAAATTATTACTAGAACAATATACTTCTAGATTGATTTATGAAATCGTTCACAGCTGGTTGTTTTTAAGTAGAATTATTGGTAGAACGTTTTTGCTTGAACAATCAAAAACCTTTTGAGCTAGGTTTTACGTCGATTCTTTTCTTTTCATAGAGAATATTTTCATAGCTCATGCAATCCGTGCAATTTAGTTATTTAAGCTAGGGAACATTTAATGAAGGAAAAGTTAATTCAACATAGCAGAGGTAAGAAGAAACATATCGAATGAAAATGTTTGCCTGTATGCATAAATAGTGCACAAAAGTTTCATGGCCAAAAAGCCCTTCTTTAGAGTAAACATATAAAAAAATTGCCCTTACCAGAAGGTTTCTGTAAATGAATTGGAATGTTGAACAACGTTCTCCAAATATCAATTATCGGCTCATACATGAGCATTTCAGTTAAGGTATCCTCTACACAAATTTTCGGGAATAGGCACACTCGAATCCCCACACTTTCCCAATTCCCGATGTTATATCTAAGAGTGCATTTAATTTCCAAATTCTTCCATTTAAATTTTATTTCCGTTGTAAATAATATCCCTTCACAAATCTTAAATCCACTTCCCCGTAACTCTTACTATAGAGATTTCAGATACCAAGAAAAATGAAACTAGTGAACAAATTATAATGAATGTTTGCAACTATTCAAAGTATTATGTAAATTTTTCAGCAATGATGTTTCAAAAGAAATAAAAAAAAATCGTTTTTTAACATTTACTAAAAATTGGTCCTCCCCTTCTCAAAAAACAATTGTTTTTTTTGTAGATTTTTTCGATAGATGTAACCCGCCGTGGTATTCTCCGCAGTCGCAGACTTTAAAAATTGGCAGGGATCATGGATTTCCCAGTTACATGTGTCAGGGGTGGACCTTAGGAACAGGATAATTGTAGAGGGAAAACAATAAACTAACGCGCACCGTTTGTTAATAATCAATTTATTGTGTTCAAAACACAATGACTCAGTTGATGGTTCGGATGCGACTGACTCTTCCCGATTTCTTCGGTGGCCGGTGCTCTTCAGTTGGTGTTGCCATGACACTCGACCATCTTGACATTGAATCGTCTCGATTCATTACTCCGTGTCTGAATCCGCAGCATCATCGTAAAAATCGAGTTCGGGACTCACGACGATCCACGGTTTCAAATTTTCGCTCGTATACACCGAACAGAATTTCCGTTGGTTCCCACGTCCTCGACGAGATATCTGTCGTTTCGTAAAACTCTCGAAATGATGTAGGGCCCACGATATTTGGGCTCTAACTTTCGAGGTTCTTCCGTAGCAGCAGGTTCGTTCTCTAGAACGATGAGATCTCCTTCCTTGTAGATAAAAGGTTTCTTGTGTTTCGCGTTGAATTTCAATCTCCATTTCTCTCGTTCCGTGCTAATTCGTTCTTCGGTTAACCATATCGCATTCCGTTGCATCAGCAGTCGCTTCATCTGATGTTATAGCCATAACTAGCTGATTCGTGATGACGTCTCGAAAGCGATAATCGAATATCAACTCGATCGGACTAAACTGTGTCACAGAGTGACATTGCGAATTCAGAGACCACTGAAGATAGCGCAATTGTAAATCCCAATCCTTATGATCAGTTGGTGCAGTTCTGAGAAATGATAAGATGGACTGATTTGCACGTTCGATTTGGCCATTCGCTCGAGGTGTTCTGACGGAAACCTTAATATGTTGAATCTCATTAGATGAGCAGAATTCAGCAAATTCTCGTGATGTAAAAGCAGTGCCTCGATCGCTTATTATACGCTTAGGTAGACTGAAGTACAATGTCAGATCTCTGAATGCATCAATGGCGGGTTTAGATTTCGTAGTTTTGACAGCTCTCAAAATTAAGTACTTACTGAACAAATCAGATATTCCAATGATGTGCAAATTACCTCGAGGACTGCGTGGAAAAGGTCCCAGGTGATCAACGTGTAACGGCCAGAACAGAATAGGTGTCACCTCATCCGAATAGAGTTGACCCACCAGTTTGCCTGCGTTTCCTTTATTAAAGCAGCACTCTAAGCATGCTGCGATGTACGACTTGATGTATTTTCGGAGATTGTTGAACCAAAAATCATGCCGAACTCGATTTATGGTCTTTTCAAGACCAAAGTGGCCCATGTCATGGTGGTGCGTGCGGATAATTTTCCACCTGACTGCAGACGGAACGACGAATTTGAGATCTTGGTCGATCTTACGATATAACCGACCGTTTTTGAGCTGATAATCTGACTTGACCTGTTTGGATAGGGCGGACTCAATATCGCCTCTCAGAACTTCGATTAACTCTTCAATTTCACGTCTTGTCGTTGCAGGAGCACTAGCAAGCCTTCGTTTTCTTCCACTCGCATTATGTTCCCCGATGCTATCTCTGGATCGTTCGGTTGTTCGTTTGGAGTCCTGCTTAGAGCATCTGCGTGACTCAAGCGTTCAGCTGATCGATGTATGATGCGGAAATCGTACTCCTGTAGCTTCAGAAACCATGATGTACGGTAGCAATGGCTTAGACGTTCTGTGGTGCTAATTGTGGCGCATTCGCTAATTATATTGAAATGCTTACCGAACAAATAAATGCAGAATCTTTCTAATGACTCGACGATAGCCAAAACTTCAAGCTCATGACTATGGTATCTGCTTTCGGATTCGCTACACTGGCGGCTGCAGTCGAAAACCGGTCTGAAATTGCCACCGTCTCGTTGTATTAGGATTCCGGTAAGATCCAGAGGGCTCGCGTCAGTGTGAACTTGATGTTCCTTCGTCGTATCTTATGCACTGAGCACTAGATCGCAACAAAGTGCTGATTTCAATTTTTCGAATGCGTCTCGTTTTTCGGTCGACCAACAAAATTGTGAATTGTCCTTCTGCTTCTGCGGCCTCGATATTAGAGAATAATCGCGAATGAATTTGCGGCAAAACCCGCTCAATCCCAGAAATCTTCAGACTTCTGTAACGTTGGTTGGTTCCGGAAACTCTCGGAATGCATTAGTCTTTTCAGGTCCTGGTTTTATTCCGCCCTTATCGACTTGATGACGCAAAAACGTGATTTGGTTGGACAAAAAAGTACACTTAGAGGGTCGAAGCGTCATACCGACATCTCGAAGTATTCACGGAGTTCGATTAAACCCTCGGCGGTGGTATTGCTGGTCAGAATTACTTCATCTACGTAGCTAACTGCTCGATTTCCTATTTGTCGTACCCACTTTGTAATGACCTCATGACAATAGCTTGGTGCATTGCACAGGCCGAAAGGCATCCGGTTGAATTCATATTGGCCTGCATGCGTGACAAATGGTGTTTCCTGCTCTCTTCTGCGATTGGTATTTGATAATAGCCGGACAATAAATCGAGAGTGGTGTAAAATAAATTACCAGCGATCGATGATAGCTGCTCCTCAACAGTTGGCGTGAGAAACGGACGCTTTTCAGTGATAGCATTGAGCTCGCGGAAATCACAAGAGACGGTCCTCACCATTTTGTTTGCAAATGAGGACAATTGGTGACGAATATTCTGATGATGATGGACGTATAATATTGATTTCAAGCAGTTCATTTACTCTTTCTTGAACGCGCCCAAGTCTTGCGAACGGTATCCGTTATGGCTGGCGTTGGACAGGTTTTAAGGCCGTTAACCTTATCGTCATCGTTGCTGAGTTGCATTGACCTAACTGAGGAAACGATTCAGAAAAGCATTTTCTATGCTCACTGATGAGCTGGTACAGTTGGTCCTTTTCTTTGACGGATAGCGTTGGCTTTAAAGTTGGAGCGTTTTGGAAAGCGTTTTCCAATCGACAAGCTCCCGGTTCAATGATCAGTCGTTTGCCCGATATGCAGAGTAGATCTGACCCAATAAAAGTGGCTCCAAGATCAAGTCGTCATCCACCGGAAAAATTTCGCATTTAGATTCTTACCATCCAACTGAATTTTTGCCTCGAGTATCTGATTGCACGTTAATGAAGCCCCTACAAATCCTCCTAGTATGATCGGTGAACACTGCTCCACGCCTCTCATCGATATTGCGATCTTTCGTTGAGGACATCATTTTGTTTCCGTTGAGAAGAACCTCATTAACAAGCGGATTAATTCTTTCTGTTGATTTTATGCGACGAACATTACTGACGGCGGTCGAATTTTCATTTTCCGGACATCGATTGGTCGTTTGTGATGTTCGTTGACACTTCTCGCATCTTTGTTTCCGTTGCGGTTTTGGACAGTTCTGCAAAATATGCCCCACCTCAAGATAATTATAACATCGGATTCGACGGGATTCCGAATTGCTCGAAGTCGGCTGCGCTTGCGCATTTGATGACATAATACCTCGCTGTATCGGTGGTGGTGGTACAAAATTTGGTCTCGACTCCGTTCGTGGCTCCGAAATTCGAACGGAATTTGTTTCGAAATTCTTTATCGCAGCAAAAAGATCGTTGACGGTATCGAAAATTGAGCCCGCGATTGCATTTTGCAAAGATGGATGCCGTAGCCCGTTCCTTATATACCGGATTATAGCGTGATCGCTCAAGTTACCTCGTATTCCTAATGCTAGCATAGTATAGAAGTAACTTTATGTTATCTCGCTCGGCTCCATGGTGCGATTCATCATTTTAATGTGAACATCGGCCTCGCTTTCATGGCTAGAGAAATCTCGCCTCAATGATTCGGCCAGCTCAAGCCAGCTTCCAGGAACTCGCGCAGCACCATCTCTCCAAATTTTAGCAGGCCCTTTTCGGGAGGCTTGCACGGCGAACACCAAAACTCTATCATTCCACTGATATGCCTCGGCAAGCTTCGTAACGCGATCAATGAACTGCGCTGCCGACATGCCGGATTCGGTTGACGGGTCGAAGTCTGGTAAAATATCCGTCACATCTCGGATGTTATAAAAATGCGGTCCACTACATGCACGCACTGAATTAGCCAATCGTTCGCATGCGTCAACTTCGAACGTCACTGCCGGCGGCGTCTCACCCGATTTCATGGCGTTAGTGAGTGGTGGTGTCGGCTCCTGTACTACGATCGGTTGAGTGTTAATCTGTTCAATTGTTGACGACTTCACCAACTTTCCCCCATTCGGTAACGCGGCGACGACAGCTAATATTAACTCGCTCAATCGCTTCACTTCATCACGTAACTCGCGCACATAATCTTCCCCCGAACATTCTGACATTTTCCCGTCCTTTTCGATTTCGTCATTAGCCAGAATTTCACAGAGTTTTTGTGCTAGCTCGGCTTTGTTCCCATGCGTAGAGGCACTCCGTAGTCTAAGATCAATTTTTAGTCGTTCCTTGCTTAGCGTATCGACCTTTTCGACCGGCATAGTGTTGCGTTCCGTTTCCCTCGTATACGGACAATAACTTGCACAAATGGGGAGGGAAACAAAAAGAAGAACCATTCAAGAGATGAAAACAGTTGTCTATTCATCCAAATTTTTAATATTCGTAAAGAATTAATAAAATAGAAAGAATTGATATTCAATAACCCAAATTAAATTCATTAACCATGAACCAGAGAAGCTAAATTTCAATGATTATTTTTTAGATATGATATGAAAATAACATTTTAAAATTCTTCAATCACAGTTCATCCACAACTTTTCCAACAATTGTACGCGTTGAAGCTTCCTCTATATTATAACCAGGCAAAAGTAAAACAAAATATATTTTTTCCAATCTCACATGTATAAGAGGCATTCAAATATAAACGAGTCCATTACTTTTGAGGACTTAGAAAGCATGTCGAAGATTTTTTTGCGTGTACATCCCTTGCAATGCTCCTTTCCGCGTTCACAACCATTTATTTTCTGAATTATCTTCGTATTTCTGTAGCATCAACCCTCTATGCATTTTTTTTTAATCTGTGGTGACTTTAACATGCCTTGCCTTAGCTGGGACACAAGCTCTCATACCCTCTCATCCTTACATGATCTCTCTATTCTGTTTTCTTCTTTTTTATCGCTTTGCTCCCTATCGCAATTAAATACGATCCCGAAAGCAAACAATAAACTTCTTGATTTCATCCTTACTACCAATCCTGCCTCTATCTCCTCGATCTCAAAATCCCCCTCCGAATATGTGAAACCTGATCCCCATCATCCTCCGCTTGAGGTGCGTGTATCTTTCCTCGCACCTCAGTCCAAACGCACTCCTGTTTCTCCAAGATTTAATTTCCGCAAAGCCAACTATGCAGCCATTCAGTTTGAGCTGGATAATATTGACTGGAATTCAATGCTACAGCAGCTCGATGTCAATTCAGCGCTATCAACTTTCTATGAGAATCTCAGTAGCATAATTACAAATCATGTACCTATCACCCGTTCCCCTCGGAAAAAGAGCCCCAGCTGGTTTTCTGTTAAAGTCTCAGACGCTCTATTTAAAGGACCAGGCGTGCAAAAAATTTCATTATTCCAACTCTGACACTGACCTCGTCAACTACCGACTGCTTCGTAGAGAAGCCAAAAAAGCGGCTAGGAACGCAATGCGATCTCATTATTATATGATTGAAACATCACTGCAATCTAATAGTCCTAAGCGCTTTTGGACATACAAACGTTCCCTGAAAACAACATCCCATAATCCTAATATCTTCTCATGGCATAACTGCCAAGCTTCTGATGGCCAAGCTATCTGTTACCTTTTTGCTCAATTTTTGTCCTCCAGATTTAAGGTTTCAAACTCCACTATATACTCATCCCCTATTGTGCACTCTATCGTGACCTTTCCATCGGAAATTGAAAATGCACTGCTCACTTTTGACATTAATGGTAGTCCGGACCCTGATGGAATACCAAATCTGTTCGTAAAGTCATAATTTCTTCAGTATCTACCCCACTATCAATTATTTTCTATATTAGCTTTTCTTCCTCCTGCTTTCCCGACGTCTGGAAGCATGCTAACATCTTTCCGATATACAAGTCCGGAGATCGTAGTGAAATCTCGAACTATTGTCCGGTTTCTTTGCTGTCTTGTTTTGGCAAGCTCCTTGAGCGACTTGTGCATAACAGAATGTACGATGCCATCTGTATCCTGTTGCAAATGAGCAACATGGCTTCATTAAAGGTCGTTCGACAATAACTAATTTATCAGAACTTACGAATACCATCTATCATGCTTTTGACAAGAGCCAACAAGTTGATGTTATATACACCGATTTTGTTAAAGCCTTTGACAGTATTGATAATGGCCTTTTGGCTAACAAACTCCGATCAATCCGCGTTTTCGACTCAATCCTCTCTTAGATCTTATTCTTCTTATCCCATCGCTCCTGCACCGTTACATGGAATATTTTTTTTTTCGTAGCCTCATTTAGTCCAAAATCTGGTGTTCCTCAAGGATCAATTTTAGGCCCTTTGCTATTCAACATTTTCAGTAATGATCTTCCCCAACGCCTGTCCTTTAATTTTCCTCTTTACGCTGATGATTTAAAAATTTATCGTTGCATACCTTCATAATGATCTTAACAATCTCCAAAATTGGTGTCAAGGTAATTTACTTCCTCTTAACAATTAAAAATGTTGTCACGTAAGATTCAACAACAAATTTCATCCAGTATTATATGAATACCGGATTGATGGATCGCCGCTCGCACTTGTGGATAAATTTAAAGATTTGGTGGTAGTATTTGACCCAGGTTTGAGCTTCACGTGTCGCTGGTTTTATTTTACGATCCTCCTGCAAGTCCTTTAACTTTTCAACCAGCGTCCATCCATTTGTACTCCTAGCCCGGTCAATCCTTGAGTATGCCTCCCAAGTATGGTCTCCTTAATATACCAATCTATCGGATGCTGTTGAAACTGTACAGCGTAAATTCACACGTTCTCTATTCGACAAATATGTAGCAATCTATCAGATGCTGTTGAAACTGTACAGCGTAAATTCACACGTTCTCTATTCTACAAATATAACCTCCCTTACAGCTTCTACGATGAGCGCTTACAGATCCTCAACATTCTATCACTCAAAAAAGGAGAGAATTCTTAGACCAACCAACCTTCGGAAAAGGCTTTATATACGTCCCACCTCAAGAACGTGTTCAACTGACATATTCATTGTGCGCTTTGCTCGCACCGATATTTATTTTTATTCGTTTTTAGTACGCGAATCACGTCGTTACAATGAGCTCCAGCTGGGTCCCCTGCCACATTCCTTAAACACTTTTAAAAGCATATTAATTAATATTCTCCTTAGCTTCTAATATTTTATTAGTATTTTGTATTCTTGTTTTCTTTTTTTCTTATTTCAAGTGGCTCACTTTGTTTTTTCGCCTATATTTCATTACTTATTTTGTAATTGGAACCATGAATCTGTAAAATAGCGTAAATAAACAAATAAATACGCGGACGATTAAAAAGAGGACATAAGAACTGTCTAGATGACTCAAAGCCAAGCCGGCCGCCCGACCGGTTTGTTTAGTTTTCCCCACAATGAGCGAAAGAGAGATCTATCCTTCAGTTGCGCAACGCATCATAATAAAGTTTTTTACGAACGAAGACGTTAAACCGGGCGGAAAATGGAACCTAGTACGTGCTCGGGGAGAATGCACTTTCATGGCCACGAGTGAAAGCATTACACTTCCAGGTCAAAAATGGCCTCAATAGAGTGGCGGAAAAGGGGAAGCCGCGACCATCAAAAGCCAAAACTTGCTTGTCAGCGGGTAAGGTGGTGTCAACAGTTTTTTGGGACTCTCAAGAAGTTTTACTCGTAGATTTCCTTCACAATCGTCGAAGAATAAACTTTATTTACTACTATGACCTTCTTGACCAGGCTCGAGCTACATTTCGTTTAAAAAGCCGCCGTCAACCCATCCGAGACGTTCTTCCCTTGCACGATATTACAAGAATCCACACTGCAGCCTTAACCCAAAAATTAGATGAAATGCATTCGATAACACTTGATCACCCTCCCTACAGCCCTGACCTTCCGGCTTGCGATGCCTCTCAAGGAATCACTTGGGGTAGAGCGTTTTGCGAATGATCAACAAGTTAAAAAGTTTGTACGCAAATGGTTGGATATCCGCCTGAAGTCGTTCTTCGAAAACGACATGAACCAACTACCTGATTGATGAGAAAAATGCATTGCCAAGGAGAGTAACTATGTAGAAAAATAAGTAGAAAATGTGTTTTCTTCTTAAATGTAAAATAAATTTATTTTTGCGAAAGACTCGTTTATATTTGAATGCCCCTTGTTCAACGATATATCACAACTGGTGTTGCTATCTACTAAAGAGGATTTATTTCTCCACCATTGCATTTTATTATCTTTCCCATATTGTCGAGCGTTTCAGGTGATTGATTTATGATTTACGCTAAAGTAAGCACTGTCCTTTAATTGAATTAAAAGTTTTATTCATCGCAATTTTGCTCTGTTTTCACTATTCACTTTTACCGCATTTAATTCGTTTATCGAATTATTATCACACGCATCAATCACGCTAATATCGCGTGCCTACTAATCCTCCGAATGTGCGTCATGGCGCTTGTATAGGGTAACCAATATATCTCGAACATTTGTCAATGACGTCACATGTTTTTAGTTATCGGTTACATAATTGTTGCTGCAAGGTTGTAGGCGTCAATGACGTCATTCGTCTTTTGATTACAAATCCTATACTTGTTGCTTTTGTAACAACAGAAGCCCATGACGTCATCAGTTTTACTAATAATTACCAGTCCCATACTTGTAGTTATTGTAATGATGTAAGAGCAGACGTCGTTGTTAGTGCTTTTAATTGCTAATCATTTAAGTATGGTCTTTATCTTTCCCAGGATGATTCATTGCTTACCATGTAGTTTCTTACTTAGTTGATGATAGAATTGGGCAATTGCGGCATGTTAGTTTATATGAACATGTAATAATGCCTCCACCTTAGCTCTTTTTGACACGAAAAAATGGTTTCGCTAGCCGTATCTGCATCTTTCTGGTCATCATAAACGGCCAGTTGGTCCAGATATATGGTTTTAATTTTGGCTCTCGATTTTCGGTGTTCCTGTATGCGTCGTGTACAGTCGATGATTCTCGTCAGAACTTTGTTTAGTGCTTTCCAATGAGACTGCAACTTTGGGGATTTGCCTTTTCGATGTCATGGTTTATACAACTATACCAAGTCATCCTGCAGGAATCCAGATCAAGATTTGCCCTTAAATCATATCTGGTCTTCATCTAACCAGTAACCAATTCCAGGTGTTTCTGCACTCTTCGTCGCGTTTGATTTAGCTGATTTCTTAGGTCGTTTGTATACGCCGATTTGTTTCAAGGCTGCTCTGGGGATATTTGTAGTGATTCTATGGAATTTTTAAATGTCCGTTAAGGACTCCAACGATGGTCTGCTGCCTCAGCGAGCAAAGTATTAACGGTACTCTTCCCACGAGTGCTCGTTGTTTGGGCGGATAAGAGCCTGCGTTTTAAAAGAATTTCTTTACAGTATTAAAACGGTCGATTTATGTTTTACTTAATATAATTTTGGAAGTAAAAATTCTGGTCTTTAGATTTTACTCTATATTTTTATTTTACTCTGGAAATGACAGAATTTATTACTCACTTTTGTTTACGACGAGGTAGGCGGCTACGACGATGAAGATGATGTTGTTGATGATGAATGATGATGTCGTTGTTGTTGATGATGATGCCGATGCTGATGCTGATGATGATTTTGCTACTGATGTTGATGATAATGATGACTGCGAACTAGTAGGAAGTTTGCCTAGGTTCTCTCATGTATCTTTTTTTTTTTTTTTTTTTTTTTTTGTGGTAGGGAGGTGAAGGCATTTATGCCCGCCGAGTCTGGCAGTGTGGGACTCCCATGGAGGATACCTTTGGACTACCCACTAAACACCTCCCCTGTCAATCTGAGAACCTAGCCTGGAACCGTTTGACACATTACTTCGGGCCAGGTCTCGTTTTGTTACGCCGTGGGGCGCCTTCAAGCTGGAGAGTCCCTTTCCTAGCGGGAGGGGAGGGGGGAAGGGGAATTGCCAGAAGAGCGATCCCCCAGCCCCAGCGCCTCCGGCTGCTGTGAGTCCCTTTTATATTTTAGGACTGCCCGAGCATAATGTGCCACCTGGTTCCATTTGTCAACCGATTCGAGCATCACCGCAACTATATTATCCGGGGTGAGCTCTCCCGTCTCCCTGTAGAGTTCCCTTCGCAGCCTGGCCCATTTCGTACACGCAAAAAATGTGTGACAGGCATTGTCCTCCTCTCCTGGGCAAAACCGACAATCGGGAGACCGTGACTTGCCGATCTTGTGCAGGTAAGACTGAAAACACCCGTGCCCGCTCAAAAGCTGGGTCAGATAGAAGTCAGTCTCACCATGCTTTCGATTTAGCCACGATCTCACATCCGGGATGAGGCGCGCAGTCCACCTTCCCTTCGTGCAATTCCTCCAAGACTGCTGCCAATCGTTGAGCGAGCGTTGTCTCTCCTCGCGGACAACCATCTCCCTCGCATCCTCGTTTCGGCGCAGGTAAATAGCGCGGCGCTCTCTAGCAAGGAGGGCGACAGGTATCACGCCTGCAATCACTCTCACCGCCGAGTCGGAGACTGTTGGATACGAAGATGCAATTCTCAGTGCTCCTCTTCTCTGTACCTGTGCCAATCGTTTTCGGTATACCTCCTTGCTGAGAGCGTCGCCCCATACCTCTGCTCCGTACAGTAGCACTGACCCTACAGCACTCATCAAGAGGCGTCTTCTTGATGGGCTGGGTCCCCCTACGTTGGCCATAAGTCGACTCAGGGCCGATATTCCCGAAGCAGCCTTCTCAGCCGTTGCCCTGATTTGCTCAGAGAAACTCATCTTCGAGTCGATCAGTAGCCCCAGGTACTTCACCGCTGGCTTCGATTCGATCTGTATATCTCCAATACTGATCATCCTTACTCTAGGGATTCTCTTTTTTGTCAAGATGACCACTTCGGTTTTCTCCAGTGCTAGACTGAGCCCGCGAGTAGTCATCCAGTCCCTCACTCGGCGCATTAGCATACCTAGCCTAAGTTGCGCTTGTTCAACGGTGCGTCCGGCGACCAGAGCCGCAACATCATCCGCATAGCCGACCAAGCGCGACTCATCTGGCATCTCAAGTCTCAGTAGCCCGTCGTAAGACACGTTCCACAGGTCCGGACCAAGGATAGATCCCTGGGCAACACCCGATGTAACCGCCATCCTTCGTTGGCCCTGTGTCGTGTCGTAGAGCAGGCTTCGGTCCTTTAGGTAGTTCCTCAAAAGCCGCATTAGATATTCTGGAACTTGAAAAGAGTTTTCCAGCGTATCCAGAATATCCACCCATCTAGCGGAGTTGAAGGCATTCCTGACGTCGAGTGTCACCAACAGGACGATCCGTCGCTTGGTGCGACTATATGCCTCTGCCTTTTGGACCGCGTTCACCACCTCTGCAATCGCATCAATGGTAGAACGTCCTGCTCTAAAGCCGTACTGCCGAGGAGATAGGTCCCCAGCAGCACGAATCGCGTCAGTGAGTCTTCCCTTGATGAGTTTCTCTAGCACTTTCCCAGCCGTGTCTAGCATGCATGTATCTTAATTCGTGAGAAGCGAGAAGAGCGGCTCAAGCAAATTTCTCCTTTTCTCGAGGGGATTGCTTGCGCCGCTGATATGCGGAATCGGCTGGCAGGCGAAGATTCCTCATGGGACGAAGGTGTGTTTGCGCCGTGAAGCATGCGCTGACATTGGGACGTTCTGAGTTGCCACAGTAACTCCCTCCCCAATGGCCTTCGCATGCGTCGAAGGGATTGAAAACGTGACTCTCTTCTTGGATGGCAGCAGTGGTTATTCCGGCAAAACCTGCGCTGGTTGAGCAGTTTCCGAGGCAGCAGAAGTGGTGTTGTAGGCGCCTGTGGAGCTGTTGAGTATGGCTGCTGTGTCGCTGGATGGGCATCGGCTTGCTCCAGGTAGGCTAGTTTGAGTTGTTCGGTGGAGAGGTTTTTGGTGACTCAGTTTACGTCTATGACGTAGGTGTTGGCGTTCATCCTTCTGACGACTCGATGAGGTCCGGAGTATGACTGATCAAGCGGCTTCTTTACAGCATCGATGCGGCGAAACACCCACTCACAGCTGGCTATGTTTTTGAAAACGAATGGTTGGTAAACCGAGAGGTGCCGTAAGTCGGGGACAAAATCTTGTGGACCGCCAGCTGGTGTGTTTTGAGTCGTGATTAACTCGCCCGGGATACGAAGCGATGTGCCGAAAACCATTTCTGCACGAGAGGCTTGCAGGCCCTCCTTGAATGTGGCTTGTAGACCTAGCAAGATCGGTGGAAGTGCCTGTAACCATGGTGTCTCCGGAACGCATTTTAACGCTGCCTTGAGGGTGCGGTGCATCCGTTCGACCATGCCATTGGCTTGAGTGTAGTATGGGGTGGTGTGGACGTGTTTGGTGCCCCAGAGGCGGCCGAGTTGATTCAAGAGGTCGGCTTCAAACTGGCGTCCTTGGTCCGATGTGATCTCCAGTGGCGGGCCAAATATTGATGTGAATGGTCGAATAGTGCCCTGGCGACGGTGCTGGCTCTAATGTCACGCACTGGCACTGCTTGAGGCCACCGTGTATAGTTCGCGATAATGGTGAGGCAGTTCTCGTAGCCTTCACACAGTGGCAGCTTGATCAAGTCGACATGGATGTGGTCGAAGCGCCCATCCGGCATCTTAAATATTCCTAACTCGACGCGGTTGTGGCGGTGGACCTTTGACAGTTGACAAGGTACGCATTGCTTGGCCCACCAGGATACGTCCTTCCGCACACTCGGCCAGAAGTATTTAAACGCTACGCGCTTCGAGGTGGCACGTCCACTCGGATGCGACAGTGGATGGACGATGTCCAAAGCCTGACGGCGGAGCGCAACTGGCAGGTAAGGCTTAATGGTGCCGTTAAACTAGCCATCCAAGACCAGCTGATGCAGTTTAAGACGGAGGCTCGTCAGGAGGTGGGGCAACTGGTCGTCTGTGTTCTGTGCTTCACTGATGACTTGAGCTGTGATTGTGGTGGGTATAGTGACCGTTTCTACACGTAAAAGTGCATAAGTCCAGTTGTCTGCTTTGGCGGGGTGAGGCTTTGTCCGAGCGTGCGAGAGTGGCCAGTGGTTGGTATAGATGATAAAGTGCCTTCCTTCCAAAATGCGCTGAAAGAACTTGATCGCAGCAAAGATCGCAAGGAGCTCGCGGTCGTAAATTGAGTAGCGTTGCTCCGTGCCAGAGAGCTTCCTCGAGAAGAAACCCAACGGTACCCAAGTGCCATCGCCCCGTTGTTGGTCCAAGGCCGCGCCAATGGCAGTGCTGGACGCGTCAGTGCGGAGTGCACATGGGTGCAAAGGCGAAAGAAAAGCTGACGTAGCTGCCTCGGCGATGCCTTGCTTGCAGCGTTCGAAAGCCGCTTCAGCATCGGGTGTCCAGGTGAGTAGTGCTTTCTTTTTTGTACAACCTTTTAGCAGTTCCGATAGTGGCGCTTGCGATATAAATTCAGCATCCCGAGAAAACGTTTCAGCTGGGATGATTCAGGTTTGGGAAAAGTTACGATGACTTCTGCTTTGGGGGCTAGTGGTCGAAATCCAGTTTCGCAGACGTGGTATCCAGCAAAGACGACCTCAGGCTGACCGACTTGGCATTTATCCCAGTTAGCGTGGAGATTTGCCGCCTGCAGCATAGAGAGAAGTTGTTAGGGGTGGCGCTGGTGATGGTCGTGGCTGGCTGAGAAAACTAGGATATCGTCCTGATAAACCCGGACGAAGTCCAATTTCCTCAGCAAATGGTTTAGAGTCCACTGCATCGTTTGGGCGGCGTTGCGTAGACCCAAAGGCATCGCCAGGAATTCTTACAGTCCAAAGGTCGTG
The DNA here is from genome assembly GCA_963969285.1 of Odontomyia ornata. Lineage (NCBI taxonomy): Eukaryota > Metazoa > Arthropoda > Insecta > Diptera > Stratiomyidae > Odontomyia > Odontomyia ornata. Next base: position 45,344,301 of record OZ017738.1, on the reverse strand, counting down.
GTGACTGCCGTCTTACATATGTCTTCAGGAGCAACCGGAATCTGGTAGAAAGCACGCTGAAGTTCGATTACTGAGAAAACAGTGCCGCTGACCTCCTGAATCAAATCCTCGATGATGGGCAGTGGGTAACGGTCCGGTCGAGTTTGAGTGTTGAGTTGACGGTAATTCCCAGTAGCTCGCCAATGGTCACCGTCCTTGGGAACATGTGCAGAGGACTCGCCCACTGGCTTGATGAGGGTCGAATTATGCCGCGTTCCAGCAAGAAAGCGAACAGCGCTTTGGCTGCGGTGAGGTTTTCTCCCGCGTTGCGATCTGGTCTCGTGAAAACCGTTGGGCCATTGATGACTATCTGGTGGTGGACGGGTAGGTCAGCGGCCGAGGCTAACCTCTCGGGTTTTGCGGATGTGTCTACATATTTGGCGATTATCCCTTTGTACCGGTCTCCAATGGTGTTCTTCACTTTTGTGATGGCGCTAATACTGAATATAGCTGGAGCTGGACCGAGGAACGCAGGCTGTGGGGAGGTTAGTGAGATCGTCCAAGAGGCGGTGGTTGCGAAGATCGCTGAGTAGACCATGATGCTTTAGTGCGTCGGCTCCTAGAATGGCTGTCTAGACATCTGCTATCACGAACGACCAGTGAAGTGGCCGGCGTAGCCCGAAATCTAGGTTGAGCTGCTGAGATCCAAAGGTTGTGATGGGCGTGCCATTGGCTGCCTGTAGCACGAGGCCCTGCTTACGAAGAGGCGATGGAATGCCTCGGGGTGATGGAGAGGCCGGAGCCGGAGTCGACTAAGAACCTGGTTTTTGTGGTGGTCTGGGACCATGCAATAGTCTCCGCGAGGCTTCAATCTCTGCTCACCTTCCGTACTAGGTGTAAAGAGCTGCTCTATGCCCTCTTGGAGGGCTGACGATGTATTGCCCTGCCTCATCAAGCGTGCTTTGGCGTGAACGGGAGGGCCCTTGGTCACGTCCTTCAGCTCCGAAATCCGAGCAGCGATGAACTATCTTCGTCTACCGAGTCAAACCAGGGTTTTCTCGGTTTCCCCACTGTTCTCCGGCCTTTAATTCTCGCAACGAATACCTGCCGGCGCCTCTTCTAGCGAGGGGAATTTAAGTTTTTTGAGAACTGAATAGTTCTTTGCAATTTTTCGCGGCGCATCCCAAGCGTTGATGATATCAGCAGTGGTTTCGTTTTGGGTTGTCGGTGTTCTAGTGACCATAGCTGCACGGAAAGGCATTGTGAACTACGTTTGTTCGTGCACGCGATCGGCGATGTTAGCTAACTCGGACAGCGCGACCTTATTTGCTTAGAGGATGGCAAGTGAACTAGGTGTCAGGCGGCTCAACCATATTTGTTTACGCGTCTCATCTAGGATGCACTGTCCGGTGAGTGCAAGCATTCTATTAAGAAGTTGCGATAGCTTCTTTCGGCAAGAAAGAAATAGCTTCTGATCGCGTGCGGTTAGTTGATAGGTGGCTAGGGTGTATTTCCGTAGATTGCTTATTTCCCTTCAGTTCCGGCTTCGCGGTACGCTTGAGAATTGTGTTGTAGTGTGCTTATGTTGAGCGAAAAGAACCTGCCCCATGATACCGCAAAAAGCTAGCTTCAAGCAAGCATACGCGTCTCCATCCATAGCCATTTCCAGCGAACTCGGCTGTTTTAGCTCACTGAGTCAGCATCCTATCGCTACTGTCCTTCACGGACTGTAAACATTCATGCAAACACAACAATTTTCGCAGGAAATCTGTCTCGTTGATGGATTGACGAGAGACGATCCTATTAAGAAGTTGCGATGGCTTCTGTTCATCGAGTTCCACTTCGAAAAGGTGTCCGCATTCGTTGCTGATTTTAGTCACCAAGGATCGCGATGATTGTCTTCTTAACGGTCTCGTGTTTATCCACTTGTGGCAGATTGAATATATAGTCGAGTACTTGTTGCATAACATGAGATTATCAAAAAGGAAAATTTGCTAGCGTCACTGGTAATCCAGCTGTTTGGGAAAGCGGCTTCAATCTGTGAGTACCAAAGCTCGATATCTTCCCCCTAAAATGAACGAATGCGCACCGCTACACTCTACCAATTTCATTAAGGTCAAACGCAGAAGTCAAAGGGTGAACCGGATTCGACCTCTGCTCGTGCAATTCGACAAGTTTATCTCCACCAGATGGAGGATTCGATATTTTATGTTCGATGTTGTGGTATCGTTGGGGACACAGCGATTCAAGTGAAAAGCAACTCTTTCGAGGCTTCGCTGTACTTCAGACTTCACTTTATATCACCCATATATGTACAATGTGGATGATGAATTACTGTACGCGCCCCGTTTCCCTCACACGTGGTTTCGATATAGTTGATCACAAAAACGGTAATATGTGTCAAATACGATAATTAAATGATTTTCTAATTTCTCGCTATGGATGGACAAATGAAGAGTTAACCACCATTGTATTGGTTACGTCACTAACTTTAGGTGATTCACTCGCGGTGCCGCACATACCATGAATGGAAACCCAGTAGGGTCAGAGATTCTGATAGGGTTGCCACTTTGGTCAATGTGCGCGTAGAACACAAAATAAGAGACGTACAAACAATAGTATTTGATTTCCATACAAAAACTGAATCGTTAGATTCCTGTGTACAATGATAAATCGTGAGATTGACTGAATAAGTTCAAAGTTTCTTTTCCTTTATTTTTAACTTCTCTGGTGGGGTCTGCAGTATTCGCAATCGGTTATTTTGCAAATAGCGACAACCGTTGACGGTGCATTCGGACGTTTACTCATGTGTGGTCGATGCATGTTTGCAGCGTAAACGGAACGTGCACAGTGGGCGCTGGTGAACTTAGCACACTGCGGATAATGTTTGAATTACACACGCCATCAACTAATTTTCCATCATTCTAATGGAATCTCTATGAGAGGATTGACTCGTACTGTTACACTCTTTGAGGAGCTATGAAATTAACACCATGGACAGTAAGTCTGGTCAATTAATAATATGGCAATTCACATATTATATTGAACTGAAAAAAGGAGAGGTTGAGTCAATTGGGAATACGTTGAGCCAACTGATGTACGAGATTGATGGCTTTGAGTTCGCTCAACTGCATGATGAAATTGATATAATCTAGAAATGTTTTAATCAAGTACACAATAAATAAGGCCAAATAATATTTCATCATCATCTATGGCGCGATAGTCCGAGCCGGGCCTTGGTCTCCAGGAGTCCTCCAATCAGCACAGTTCTGTGACCTCGTCCGCTAGTACATTACTCCCAGCAAGGAATCTGCAGTCAGCTTCTATTGTGTCTCTCATCGAGTCCTTGATCTTCTCGCTGGACGTCTACCTTGTGCTCTACCCTTTAATGTTCTTTTGGGTAGCTGTTTTTTCCATTCTTTCTACATGGCTTGCCCATTGCAATTTGCGTAACTTTCCGCAAACGGATACAGGTGGATCGTCAAATAATTCATACATCTCATCGTTGTAACGTAGTCTCCACTCTGTTACTTGTTTCTGGGCCGTAAATTTTCTGGAGCACTTTGTATACAATATTTAGTTTACTTGTACTATCCTATTATTTATTTCAATTAAAGATATTACTGCAGTTGCTTCTATTCCATATGAAATACATTAGAGTAATTAAATGTCTAGATTAAAAAGAAAGTAATTGTAGCGATATTATATTAAATTCTTTCGAGAGAATCATTTTTTGCCAGAAGTACATCTGTATTTGAGCCAAGTACATATAACGATATTAGTAGTTAACAGTAAAGACCCATGTTCCCAAAGTAAATCATTCGACCACTCTTTAGAAACACGTATCGATAAATGTTATGTAAATACAGTAAAAGCACGTGTCCTACCATATCCTACCATCATATGTTTTCTTATGTAGATCTAAGCATTTAGAAAGAAATTATCGACCAAATCGACTCGCATGTCTTATCCTTTATTTGCGTTCAAGCTACCATTAAATTTTAAGTCGCTAATCATATTGATTAAGGAGACGAAATACGCCGAAGAATACAGCTCGCAAATAAAATATTTTATTCAGTATTGATGATCTTGAAGCCCGGCTGCATACACAGGAAAACAAAGCTCCAAGTATACAAATCTGTGATAAGACCTGTGTTATGCTATGGATGTGAAACATGGACTCTACCCCAAGCATCCGGAAATATATTGAACGCCTTTGAGCGACGGGTCCTGAGCCGAATAATTGGAGCGAAGCTAGACGGGGACCAATTATTGGATAAACTGAGTAGACTATTGTACAAATGTCAAACGAAAATATACAATGTCAAATAAAGCACGAAATTCGTTCTCTTTCACACAAGCATTCATCGGATACAGACGTGTTTTATTCTATCCAGTTGATTAGCTAAATAGACATTCCACTGCAGTACAATATTTATCGGAATAAATCCTTTAGGTTATGGTCCATCCGCAGTCTATTTTAGTTAATTCTCAAGTAAAATAGTTTAAACAGAAGAAAGGTATCAATATTTTTTTAACTAAACAAAAAAAATCGTGTTTTTTTATCAATAAAAATTGTGGTTTGGTTAACCGCGTGCTTAGTATATGAAAAAGAACGACGACAGTTTAGCGAAAATCAACGTAACACCAGAAGAATTTTTGAGTTCAATTGGATTTGACATTGAAAACGACGATTTAAAAGAATATTCACTCAGCCAACCCAATATCGATACGATGGCAAGCACGAATTCAATACAGTTCAATCGTTTGAAAGGCCGTGAAAATTATTCCGAATGGAAAGTTGGTGCTAAAGTGTATTTAATTACGAAAGGTTTATGGTGCTATTGTGTAACAGCGGTGGCTGCCGAAGCCGAAACAGCCGAAAAAGACAAAGATTTGAAATCGCTTGGTGAATTGACATTGTTGCTTGAGCCGTCCAATTACTCGTACACGTTGCTGAAGCGAAACAGCAAAAGAAGCGTGGGACAGCATAGTGTCAGCGTTTGATGATACAGGAACCGGTCGAAAAGTTGCTCTGTTGCAACAAATGGTATCATTGAAACAAGATCAGTGTAGCTCAATGGTAGAATTTGTTAATAAAATGAGTACATTGTGGTCAAAGGTTAAATCAGCCGGATTTAACATCGACGATGAGGTAGCCGGTTCATTGCTGTTGGTAGGTTTGTCGTCACAGTACAAACCAATGGTACTAGCAGTAGAAAAGTCTGGAAAAATCACATTTGACAAAGTGAATAATATGCTGTTGCAAGGTTTGGTGTTCGATGACGATGGTGACGACACAAAAGAAACAGCATTAGCAGTAAAATACAAAAACAAATCGAAGTCAAATGCTAAAAAGTTTTGCTATGGTTATGGTGCCGCTGGACATTTTATTCGGAATTGTTCAAAAAAGAATCCAAAGAAGAAACAAAATTCAAATAAATCGAAAAAAGATACAGCATTGTATACGTCATTCATTGTTGATAAGTGTGAGCCACCACGTTCATGTGATTGGTTTGTCGATAGCGGTGAAAATCAAACAAAACTAGACCGTAAAAAAGTGACAGTTGCAAACAATGATAAGATGACAATAGATTGTGTCGGTAGTGTGAAACAAAACATTGTAGTTGAAGGTGAACAAAAGACGATAACGATATCAAATGTTCACCATGTGCCAAACATCTGTGCTAATTTGTTATCCGTTAGTCAAATGGTAAAAAAGGATCACAAAGTTTTGTTTACAATCGACGGCTGTAAAATTTTTGATGCAGATTGGGATTTGATTGTCACAGCAAGTTTGGTGAATGATTTGTTCAAGTTGGACATCGTGAATGATGAAAAATCATTCGTTGTGGACGATAAAAATGATTCGTTGGTAACAACGAAGCCTACGGAAAATTTTATTTTATGGCATTGATTATTGGGGCACGCGAGTTTTGATTACATCAGTTTTTTGAAAGACGACATTAAAAATATGACAATTGCGCGAAATAGTGTGTGTGAAACGTAGTAAAAGGTAAACACAGCCGAAAGCCGTTTAACAACAAAGGGACACGGGCAACACAACCATTTGAACTTGTTCATAGCGATTTATGTGGACCTTTGCCCGTCAAATCGTTTAGTGGTAATCGTTTTATTTTGACTTTTGTCGACACTTTTCACATAAACTATTCGTGTACGTAATCAAAAAGAAAAGCGATGTGTACAAATGTTTCATCAAATTTCGGAAAATGGTTGAAAAACAGAGCAAGCATAAAATAAAAATTTTGAGAAGCGACAACGGCACCAAATATTTTAGTAATGCGTTCAAACGGTACTGCGAAAATAATGGTGTTTTGCAGCAACGAACAACAGTGTACACTTCACAGCGAAACGGAGTGGCTGAGCGCATGAACAGGACGATTTTGGAGAAAGTGCGCTGTATGTTAATTGATTCAGGCGTCGCAAAACAGTTTTGGGCAGAAGCAGTGATGACAGCGGCATACATTCTCAACCGTACACCGTGCAAACGAAGTGGTGTAAAATCCCCTGAGGAAGTGTGGGCAAAATACAAACCGGATTTGTCTATGATGACACAGGTTCCAGCTGTAAAAAGGAAAAAGTTGGACGACAAACCAAACGAATGTATTTTTGTAGGGTATGCGGACGACACCAAAGCATATCGGCTTTACAACAAGCAAACAAAAGCGATCATAACAAGCAGAGACGTCATTTTCTTGGAATAAAATGCGCGCAATGAGCCAATTGATTCTGAGATTAAAGAAATTAATGAATTTTGTTTGCAATATTTCGAAGAAGAGGAGGAGAAAAATGACAGTTTGGAATCAGAGCAGGATGTGCAGCAAAATCAAGCCAATTTGACAACAAATGATTCACAACCTGTAGCATCGAGTAGTTTATCGCCGAATTTAAATGGTTTGATTGCTCCAGTTGCAACTTCAACGCCAAACGCGAGTGATGATGAAGAAGACGACGATTGTAGCGATGATGACGATACAATGTTACCAGCGAGTCAATCGTCAAATGAGTCAATCGTCAAATGAGTCATCACATAAAAGCGACGAAAGTGATTGGCAGCCGAGTGATCCAATAGAAAAACGGGTGATGAACGAGAATATTTTGACGCCAGTTGTTAGACAAAAATCATCAAGAAATGCAAATAAACCGCCGCCGAATTATGCAACTTTTGCATATGCATTGAGGTCATGCGATCCATCCATATTTAAGCAAGCAGTAGCAAGTGATAGCGTCGATTTGTAGAAGGGTACGATGAGAGAAGAGTTTGATTCATTGCAAGCGAATCAAACATGGAAATTGGTCGATTTGCCGCCGAATAAATTGCCAATCAAGTGTAAATGGGTGTTTAAAACAAAGCGAGACACTTATGGAAAAGTCATACGTCATAAAGCGAGATTAGTTGCAAAAGGCTATACCCAGATCGAAGGAGTTGATTATCACGAAACATTTCCACCAGTCATTCGTTTTACAACTATTCGGTATTTATTGGCAGTTGCAGCTAAATATGATTTGAACATTCGACAGCTAGATGTTGTGACGGCTTTTCTTCATGGTACACTTGATGAAGAAATTTACATGACCCAGCCAGAGGGATTTAGCGATGGATCGAATTGTGTGTGCAAACTTGAAAAATCGATCTATGGGCTAAAACAATCGAGGAGAGTGTGGAACACAACGTTGAACCAAGTGTTCCTGAATTTTGGTTTGAAGCGCTCTTCGATCGATCAATGTGTATATTATTTCGTTGAGGGAAATAAAATATTTATCGTTGCTGTTTACGTTGACGACATCATAATATTTTCCAACAACAACGAAATGGAAAGAAATCTCACCAAGATGCTGTTCAAAGAGTTTAAAATGAAAGACATGGGAGAGATTTCATCTGTGCTCGGCATTCGTGTGACACGTGACAGAAAATCAGGTACAATTTCTATTGATGAGACTCAATATATAAAAGATATTTTGTCTCGTTTTAACATGAGTAACTGCAATGCATTGGCCGCACCAATGTACGTGAAACAAAAGCTAATAAAGCCAGTGTCGAGCATTAAGTTAAATTTATTTTCAAAGACATTTGGATTGAATTGAACGAGTTTTTTTGAATCACTCCATAAATTCCATTGCGTAAATAATTTAGAGTAGTAATATTTTTTTATTTAAACTTTGCTTGGTAGAAATTTATTTTTATCTATGTATTTATTTATATTAATTGAATATTGTAGATATAATTTTGAACATTATAATTTTTGTAAATATTATAAAAGGAAAAAAATTTTCAATTCAGGGAGATAAAATGAGTAGACTATTGTATAAATGTCAAACGAAAATATACAATGTCAAATAAAGCATGAGATTCATTCTGTTTCACACAAGTATTCATCGGATACAGACGTGTTTTATTCTATCCAGTAGATTAGCTAAACAGACATTCCACTGCAGTACAATATTTATCGGAATAAATCCTTTACCAATGGCGAATTCGATACAACCATAACCTGTATGAAATTTTTAGCGAACCGGAGGTCTCGACGATTATAAGACTGCGGAAGCTGCAATGGGCTGGCCACATGAATCGTATGGGCGACAACGGATACCCAAAAAGGTATTCGTTGGGAAAACTGAAGGCCGGAGGCCAGTGGGGAAACCTAGGAAATGCTGGTCTGACTCGATCGACGAAGACAGTTCATCGCTGCTCGGATTTCGGAATTGGAGGACGCTGTCAATGGACCGAGACAGTTGGAGGCGCTATTTGCAGGAAGCGAAGGACCGAGAGGGGCTTTAGTGCTAAGAAGAAGAAGAAGAATCATATTAATTATATGTGCATTCATAGAAGCACGAGAAAAGTAAAAATCATATTGTTCGAAAATTTCCACCAAGAATTAAATAACAGATCCAAACAGCTGGCAGTACTATTGTCAACAAGGCTTATTTTATCATGGCGGTAGATAATTAATTTGTTAAAATAAAATACAATTTTGGGTTGGTTCATAAGCTGCCTAAAGTCATGAGAGCTGCTTTATTGTGGAACCAAATATTGTTTTGCATACTTTTCCGCCTTTCCTATAATTTCACAACTATACCTCAGGAATATCATACGTGTGCTCGTATACCTACGCTTCACAGGTTCTTATGTTGATTGATTATAGTTATATGCTATTGTGTGAATATCAATAGCAGCGTCCCGATGTTTTCTAGACCAGTACCATAAGGGCATGTCTGTACTCCTGTTCTTGGGGGTAATTTCAATTGAAAGCTTTCAGTTCGATCGCAGTTGATGTACATCTGAGATTCCGATTTTAACTTTCTAAGGTTCAAGACATGGGCGAGTTTTGTTGAGACGCTGAAGTTAAGAAATATTTCATGCTGAAACTTTGTTGACAATAGTATGGTTTGTGAATTTTACATGTTGCCCATGAAGTTAAGAAGAGGCTTCCAAACTTCTACATTGCTGATATATTTGAATTTCCAAAAAAAAAATCAAAAAATTATACAATATGTTATAGTGACTACGCATTTAATGAGGCCATCATATCACTTACAAAATGACGGCAATTTTAAGTGAATAATAACTACATTATATTCTTGTATATCTACAAAATCCTTCCGGACAACACCCTGTTGTTGATGCAACTTATTTAAATTTCATAATACGAGTATTGCATTGTAAGATATTAACGAAACTTACACAGTCTATAATTATGAACATTCGATAACAATTTTAATTGCCAATGTGAAGGTCGGAAGATATAAAATTTACTTAAATTAAAATTCACCTTTTCAGCCATCCACAATTGGCATGGAGATGTACAATGCGGTTTGCCGTTAGACGTTGGCGACTCTGTTGAAATTTTGGAGGAATGTGGTGATTGGTATAGGGGGACATGTCCACGAAGACCACGTACAGTAGGCCTTTTTCCTAAATCCTACATACATATAAAAGATCTATCTAAAATTGATCCTGTTGTTGCTGAATGTACACAAGTTCTACGTGAATGGTCAGAAATATGGAAGCAATTATTTGTGGTAAGTAAAATAAATATAAAATTGTATTGGGAATAATATAATAACTTTAAATAAATATTTTCAGAAACGTGAAACGTACAAATTTATCTCCTTGCGGAAAGTAATGTTATCATTGTTGGAAATCAGAAGAGAATTGCTAGGCGCAACACTCACCCAAGATCAAACATTAGAACTTCAAATGACGGTAATCTCAAAAATTGATTGGGGCAACCGGTAAGTACTGATTATTATAATTATTTGTGGTTCATCATTGAAGATTTTATTCCATTTAAAATATTTTTTCGGCCGTTGATGAAACAAAATACACAATAAACAAGCTAATGAAGTAGTAGTAGTAGTTAGTTCGTTAATGTATATAAAAATTTGAAAATGCAGTATCTAATCTAGATTTCTGTATACTACTGCCTACGTACTTGAATAATTATTCACGCTTTCTAAGCATGAAATTCGATGGTGTTTCAAATCATTCATGTTACTGAAGTTAAAAAATCAATCGGACATAAAAACATACAATTATTTCTGTTGCCTATATAAAAAATTGCTTCATCATTGGGAACATCATCAACTACAATAAATATACTACACATTAAATGAAGTTAAGGAAGAAATATTCTGAGCGACATATATTCAACAAATAAATTTATTCATTGTTTAGAGATGTTATAATGAGTTGAAGATGTCATTCATATCATAGGATATGTGTATATTGCAAAAAAATTCCAATAAGTTTGACTTTATCTGAACCGAAAACTATTTATTATCTGGCCAGACCTTCTGAAGAAGGTGATCTTCCGTTAACCCAATCAACCATAGCATACTATAAATTTTCCAAAATTAGGTGACCAATAGTGCTAATATAACCATTTTAAGGCAGTATATGATGTCAATACAAAAGAAGGAAAAACTTGCCTCTTCTATTAAGAGTTTGATCTAATTTTTTCAACAAGTTATTTATTCATCAAACTTTTTTGAGCCTTGCTATTCGTTGTCCACATAGTTTTCCCTAGTTTCAAACGATGATTCTGCAGTTTTTTCAATGACAACCAAAGTGTTTGTCAGGAAAACTTTATTGCAGAGAATATTGTGCATATATTTTGAACGAAATTAATTCATATCCATTGTACAGCAAAACTTAATTCTATGCAGTTCAGAGGTTAAGGACAATCCCGAGAATAGGACGAGGCATTCATACAAAGACTAAGCGCGGAGAGAACAATCTAGTATCAAGAATTCTTATCGCAGGTAATTTCGCCTTAAGAAAAAGGATGTAGAACAGGGTACGATCGTTTAAAAATAAATCCTCACATCATGGTTGGTTGGGGAAAATCTAAATCAGCATAAGTGAGTAAAGTCGCGGGAAACTTTCGTAGGTAATGTGACTTTAGTAGTTCATCCATCATGGGCAGCAGTGATGTCAATAAAGCAAGGCCAGCACACTCTATCAGCTTCGGAAATTTTTCAACGTTAAAACTCATAGAAATGATCCACTTTCAAGGTATACAGTTAAGTCAGAAATACTGCTCCCGAACTGTGTAACTGACAGCACATTAACCCGGTTTTGAAGAAATTCTACCCAAACTGACACGTCTAGACTTGTGTGTATGAAAAGGGTATGTCATCTCGAAACCACAAATACGAGTATATAGGCGTAATTATGCCAGAACGGCCTCAACCGAACTTTCACAAATGAATAATGATCAATATCCCTGATCCACGAACTCTAGTCTAATACAAGACGAAACAAGTTGCATAGACAGATCTACGCTCATGTCAGAAGGGTTTTGTACTTAACCTGCAATATGCAGAAACGTAGAATGATTTAATTCAAGATAAACTTTCATAACATGCACAAAAAATAGATTCTTGCTTTAAAACAACTCCATTTTAACCAGCCAACATTCCGGACACCGGAATTTTAAATATATTTTTGTTATTCATCTTTTCTGAAAATTTGGAAAAGATCCCATCAAAAATGTAGTGTCTGGTTTGATTGAAAGCCCATGTAGTAGAAAAATCATATACGATTGTTATAATCGGAGGAAATTCAAGCGGCTATAACTTCTGTAAATTATAGAATATAAGCTTATTTTAAAGAACTACTTAAATGGCTGATTTCATCCAATTGTAGTGAAGTAGGTATTAAAAATGTCCGTTTAGGACTGCAGCGATGGACTGTTGCCTCGGCGAAAGAGGGTGGTAAGATCCGCCGAGATTGGCCTTGTCTGGGGACGCGTGAATGCGCTGGCAGGCTAGCGTTGCGCTGTCGTGGGGCGGGTCCATTCTCCCAGCACAAGGACCCACTTCAAAAGAATTTCGCATTAACGAATTCTTGGGTCTCAGAAAATGTCGACCGAAGTCGAAAAATGGAGGAAACTATCTGAGGGTGGAAATTGCTTGTTCAGAGAACAAGTTGAAACGGGTAAAAACAAACGGGTTTGCGGAGACCTCGTCCTTACCCGACGATTTTTATGGCCCACAAATAAGAATAGGGCATCCGGATGGATATAGTGCCCCTTCGCACCCGCCCAACCGGATCAAGATCCAAACGTTTACGTGGCCATATGTTTCCCATTTGAGTGGAAAACTCATACAAACATACTTTGCATGAGCTTTCCCATCAAAAGAGAAATATAGACGTGACCGATTTATGTTATAGAATTATGTGATCGAATCACATAACCCTATGCCATAAAAAGGCACGCGAGCGTAAGGCCACTCAACCCGGAAAGAGCACCTGAAAACTACAAATCGGTGGAGCGCGCCCGATGGCTAGCCCAACCGCCTACCCTCGTTGCGGGTCCTACACCCGGTCAGATGGGACAGAATGGAAAGACCGAAGGGTAAGTTTAACAATCCATTGTATTCATTGTATGTATCTTTATAAACAATTCTTTATCTTTTCAATTAAATCAATTCTCGGAAACTAAAATCAAAATGAACGAATTGTAACTAAACAGATTTGTATGTGTTATATAGAAGGGAAGTTAATATCAATAATAACACTGTTAGCTAAAATTTATCCTGAAATATAAATAAATTGTTTGTAGTTGCAACTGCTATTATGTTTTCTTTTTTATTTTTTGTTATCATGTCAATATATAAATATTTAATAGAACAAATATTTAATAAAACACATATGAAAAATTAGGAAACTAAAAGGGTACTTACCCATCCTGCTCGACGAGCGCTCGTAGATGGGGTGGGCACATCTGTAACTAATTTCTATTTTAATTTTCAGTAAAAAAAAATTTTATATTACTTAAAATTTCGTTACTGTAGATGTTGAGAAGTTGATGGTTGACCGTGTCAAATGCCTTCGAGAAGTCAGTGAAGATTACATCAACCTGCAATCGATTGTCTAGGGCCTTAGCAATGAAATCGGTGAATTCAATTAAATTTGAGGTCGTAGAGCGACCTTTGAGAAACCCATGTTGTTCTTTCGACAAGATAGGGGTCAATGAAACTGAAAGCCAGTTGTGTACCAGACGCTCAAGTAATTTTGGGAAACAGGAAATTAAGGAAATAGGACTATAATTGGACACAGAAGAAGGATCACCGCTTTTAAGAATAGGAACAACGTTTGCTCTTTTCCAATAAGTAGGGAAAATACCAGTCTTTAGACTGAGGTTGAAGAGAAATGCCAGAGGGATACAAAGTGAAGACGCTAATGACTTGACAAAAATATTCGGCAAGCCGTCAGGACCAGATGATATATTAGGATTAAGTGAATTAATGAGGGATTCAACTTCGATATGGTCAGTGAAAAGTGAAGAAATGTCAATGGAGTGAAGTACAGGTGTATTAACTGGATTAGAGACATGAGAAGAAGGAATAAAAGTTGACGAGAAGAACTGAGAGAACAAGTTGGAAATATCCTGTGGAGAAGAGCTAACTATATTATTCCAGCGGACTGAAGAAGGGACAGAAGAGGAGGACTTAAAGGATCTAATGTATGACCAGAATGGTTTCGCATTATTCGCTATGAGGGAACTCTCCAAGCTACTGAAGTAGTTTTTCATTGCAGTCTTTAGTTCTTTTTTTGCTGCAAGACGTAGATCACAAAAGCGGGCTCTGGATTCTTCAGTACCACAACGCTTGAAACGGTGGTGTGCCTTACTTTTAGCATTCAAGGCACTTAGTACTTGCTTGGTTAGCCATGGTTTCTGCTTTACTTTGCGAAGAGCTTGTAAAGGTGTGAAGTGTTTAATCAACTCATAGAGGTAATTATAAAACTTATTCAGAGCTTTCTCACACTCCAAATTATCAAAAAACTCCTGCCAGTCAATCAAGCTCAGCTCGGAGGCTAAAGCTTCGTAGTTTGCTTTGAAGAAGTTGAATTTTGGCGAAGAAGCAAACGTACGACTTGACAAAGGTGTAATGGAGAGATCAAGCGATAATGGCGGATGATGACTATCGATACTCACTAGAGGATTTAATGCAGTGGAAACAGATAGACAGTTTAGTGGAAAGTTAGAAAGAACTAGGTCAAGTACCCTACCATTAGCATTAGGGATATTATTGAATTGCGATAGTGAACAGAGTGATAGAAACGAGGAGAGGGATAAAGAAGATGCATCGATTGATGAAACAGAGAAAGGAAGGTTCTTCGTCCATTGCACTGTTCCCAAATTAAAATCACCGCATATTAGAATTAAAGATTGCGGATGTTGCAATAAGACATAAGAGGAAAACTCGTCAAAGAATGTCTCATATACATACAAAGGAGAGTTACTAGGTATGTAGACAGAGGAAACTAATAAAGATGTATTGTTAGGAAGGAAGATCTTGACAATCACACAATCCACAACACGGGAAAAGCAAAAATCAGCACAAAGGGAGCTACGCACTGTATTACTAACAGCTACAAGAACACTACCTCCATCTACTTTATTTGCAGAGGCCAAGTCCCGATCACAACGGTACATATCAAAATCAAGGGATATTTCCGAGTTTAAGATGTTACTATTTAACCAGGTTTCCGTAAGACATATAAATACATCTTCGCTGAGTTGTAACGATAAAAAGAGCTTGTCAAGCTTGTTCCTTAACCCTCTTACATTTTGGTAATATACTGAAATATTTGAAGTTAAGCTACAGTCATTAAATCTTATACTAGCTTATAGGTTGCTGTCTACCCGGTGCACGAAAGGACTTCCTTCTTCTTGAGCTGAATGGTTTAATAAGTACTCCAGGCGGCCAAGCTTCAGGATTCAAAATAGTATCACAATTTGAGGGCACTGTAAGCTTGAAAGAAGCTACCACTCTGTCCTCCAGATTGTCCTTAGTTAATTTGTAGCAACTAATAACTTTAACAGCTGGCCCAAATTTTTTACAAACGTAGTTTTTTAGGTATTCCGCAGTTGTATGGTAGCTTAGGCGCGAAATAAAGATCTCCTTTGGAGGGGATACGATGTCAAGTGTTGGGACTTCGTCATCCGAAATAATAAATTTCGTATTTTTCCCCTTCCCCTGCCCCACTCGGTACTGAAAAGGTAATTTTAAGAGTTGTTTTGAAAAGATCTCATTAAGATCTTTTCAATGACATCCTACTCGACTACCAATGACAAAAAAATTGTTTTTGAATGGTCACCTGCCTAGATGGGGAGACCCTCCTTAAAACTCTCAGAAAAAATTTTTCTCCCCAAAACTTTCAAGAAGTCACCACGTCTGGCCTTTCCACAATGTTTCATAGCTGTAGCTACTATAGTTTCGGATAAAAACTGCTGTAACATACAGACGGACACAGATCATTAGGGTTTTATATTTTTGTACAAAACAAAAAAAATCTACGCTATTCCACATAATAGATTTATTTGGATTCAAAGTCAAGTTGTATATAATACACGGATTCATCATAAGAGCAAACAAAAAGTGGAGCACGCGCTAGAAGAAAAACGAAACTCTGACTTTCGCACGACTTGTGTTTTTCAAATCGAAGGTAAACAAAAACAAGTTGGGCACACAGAACTACACTCGTGTCAGAAGGGTTTTGTACTTAACATATGATATGCAGACATACGAATATAGAATGATTTAATTAAAGAAAAACTTTAATGACATGCACCGCAAATATATTTTTGCTTTAAAAGAAAAACCAGTGTTACTTCATTTTAACTGGCCCACATTTTGTTACAATATTGCTAAAATCATTGACTAAGCCGAATCTTAAAAGTCTTTTTGTTACATTATATATTTGGAGAAAATACAATCAAAAGTTTAGTGTCTGGTTTGGTAGAAAGCCCATGTAGTAGAAAACCCGTATATGATTATTGTAATCGGAGAAAATTCAAACGGCAGTAACTTCTGTACATTCTATTAAAACTCATGGAGTATAAGGACCTTTTAAAGGAGATTTAAGTATCTACTTTCATCCAATTAAATGATACTAATGCAGTTTTACTAGCGAAAATATTTAATTTACAGAACCTGCTATTATTAGCAAAGTTGAAAGAATTTCAACCATTAAGTTATTTGTTATTAGATCTACCTTCATAATTTTTTCACCGATTATTTTTAAGCTGCTCATCTTCCGCCATTAATTAATAGATTCAATCAAGTGTTAATAGCATGTACCTTAAATGTTGAAATTCGCGAAAAATAAAACAATTTTATGCAATATTCTCATTTAAAACGGCCGCTATTTTGTCTTATGATAACGGATGCCACCCTTTGAACAAATTCTCAAAAATATTCATTATGAATATAATTCCTGAAACGTTCATGCAAATCCTAGCATACCCCTAGTGTCTAAATTGATTGGAAGTGCATATTATCCCGTAGCCATGGATACTTACTGTTGTAACACAGGAAAACTTAAACCCCCATAACTTTGTTAAATATGATTCGATCCTTCTCAAATCTCCAGTAATGATTAATCATGTAAATTGACGCTTACATATTGAATTTTATTGAGTTTGTGGGTGCCCTTACGATTTTATTCAAGAAAGCGTAAAATTGACAAATCATAAAGTCAAAGTCAAAGTCAAAAGCGCTTTATTTAATACTAATCGTTATAAATTTTAAAAGAATATAAAGCAAAATCCAAACAATAACAATAAAAAAACTTAATGGCCCAAATGGCTCTCTAAATTTGTACGTTATCATTAAACACATTTAAAAAAAAAAAAAACACTAGCAAATTCAAATCAATGAAGATATTGACAAATCATACTATTACTAACAAAGTTGAATGAATTTCGACTTCTGACGTATTTATTATTGTTGTGCTGATAAAGGTCTACACTCATGATTTTTTCAGATTTTTGAAATGAAAGGTTTCCAATCGCGAGAAGGGGGTACGCCTAAATTTCGTGCATTTCCCCTTCTGCCTCCCTCGATACTGATAAAGTAATTTAAGACCTGTTTTGAAAAGGTCTCATTGAGACCATATGATACCCCACTTGTGCATCTTTGAAGAAAAACATTTTTTGAGGGGCACTCCTCCATATCGGGGGACCCCCCTTAAAACTCTGAATTTTTTTTAAGCCCATAACCTTCTAGAAGTCATAACTTCCAACCTTTCTATAGTTTCAGAGATGGACGGACGGACAGGCGGACACTGGTACCGATTTCAATAGGGTTTTGTATTTTAGTACAATTAATAAAATTGAGTAAATCGAAAAGACTGCATAAACAGGACCGTAAAGCAAAATGCCGCAGCTTGAGTAACTGTTACTTGTTTCATACAATATTTTATAATATAATTCTGAACTAATTTTTGACGCTGATTTCAAAATCAGTTTTCCGCTTCAGCTCTAGTTGAATTCTAAGATCGTTGCTATCCCTTGAAAATATAAAACAAAGATATTTAGTATAGAAACCTTGTTGTTCTAAAAGGAAACTTACCATCTCAAAATCAATGCATAATACCCATTTCGTTATACTTTATCTTTATCTACGGTCATCAAAGCTAAGTGCATGTAGTAAAAACTGAAATCTGTTGACTGACATTGAGGCGTATATAATTTTCAACTCTACACCTATGGTATAAAGGCAGTGGACGAATTTGAACGCAAAGTATTCCAGAAAATCTACGGCCCAGTGAAATAAGGAACAGAGTGGAGACTAGGTTATAACCACGAGTTGTATGAACTGTTTTACGATCCACCTATTTTCTCTTGCTTAAAATTATGTAAATTGCAACGGGCGGGCCATGTAGACAGAATTAAATAACACCGGCAACCCATAAGAAATTTAAAAAGTAAAGCACAAGGTAGACCGAGGACTTGATGGGAAGACCCAATAGAAGCTAACAGCAGGTTCTTGTTGAGAGTGAACAACTGGCGGACAAGGCTGCAGAACCATGATGAATCGAGGAGATTAATCCTGGAGGCTAAGGCCCGGCTTGGGCTGTCGCGCCAAAGATGATGACCTTTAGTATAATCCCTAAAATCACATTAGCGTCGCCCATTCTGGGATATTATTCCTATAAAGAATAACAAAACCAAGAAAGTTCTTATCTCAACTAGGTCAGTGAATACCGCTTTCCTATCTCTTAGATATTCTTCTTTTATTTTGTTAAGATAGATATTAGTGCGCCTAACCAGGATACACAAAATATCTTGGAAAAAATTAGTAGAAACATCTCACTTTTGAGCTGCATCTCTTTAAGAGCCTAGTGCTCTTCTACGAATATTTTAAATGAAGGTTCGCATTGATGAAGTTACTTATTTTTGTAGTTAAAAATATTCAAGGAATACGGGTCCACAATAAAGCGCAGCACGTCTAATTGTTACAATCTATCATGAATTCCAATCAACTTTTTGTACACTTCACAACAAGATAATATCAGTTTTGAGAAAAATGCCCCTAACGAAATTAACTTTGAAAATAGGGCCTCAACTAAACATGTTCAAATGATCAAGCTTTTCCTTCTTGTTTGTTACGCCACAGCCCCTCTCGGGCCTTCGCTTCCTGTATCAAGCGCCTCCAACTGTATCGGTCAATTGAATGCGTCCTCCAATTTCGAAATCCGAGCAGCGATGAAATGCCTTCGTCGACTCATTCAGGCCAGCGTTTCCTCGGTTTCCCCACTGGTCTCCGTCCTTCAGTTCTCCCGACGAATACCTTTTTGGGTATCCGTTGTTCGTCCATACGATTCACGTGGGCAGCCCATTGCAGCTTCCGCAGTCTTACAATCTTTGAAACCTCAGGCTCATGTTTGTATCAAATTTACCATTGGTCCCCGTCTAGCTACGCTTCGATTATTCGCCTCAGGAACCGTCTTTCGAAGGCGTTCAATATGTTTGCGGATGCTTGGGTTAGGGTAGATTGTCACAGGGATTTGCGATTTATCTTAAAACCATTTTAGTAGGCCTGATAATTTTTGAGTAGGAGGTTTTTGTGATATTCGCGCAATGAAAGTTTCTTGCATAGCGCACAATTGAGTCAGAAGACTTGAACTAAACCCAAATGAACGCCGTTTGTCTGTTCGTGAGTCAATAGTTTTTAAAAGGTTTTTCTTTGCATTTCTTCAAATTAAGCATTGAAGCGGCAATCAAATGACAGTTGCATTCAATGATACATGAGCTAATAATAGAAAAGATAAGTTTAAAGAAAGGATTTTAAAAATAAATTTTAAGGAAATTTCAGACTACGATGCTACTTAATTTCTATTATCTTTGGTATCTCTGCTACCAATTTTAACATTTTAAATTATGGTATTTTAATTCTCTTTTTGTTCGCTTGTCAGTATTAATTTTTTCCTGCAACGTGCAAGGCGCCCTTCGCCTTAGTAATAATAATGCCGCCACTCTTTGGGTATTCGTCATATCGAAATTCATACTAATTGTCTTGAACAGAAAGGAGCGCATGTATCCCTGGCAAAGGCATACCTTCAAATGAGCATATTAGTTCTGCGCATACTTGAAGTTCCTCTCAAATCTTGTCGCAGTGTGTTCATATTTGCGTCTAAAAATTGCTCGATACGTATCGCAATGTAGTCGAACTCTAACTCACTTCACACTTATATAAAGTCGTTTCCTTTCAAAGATCCTTTAAACACTGGATGACTCAAGCGTGTGCCTACCAAAATGAGCAAATCCCAACGGTATTTCGAGATAAAAGAGAATTGCCTTGTGAACATAAAACAAACAAAATAATTCACTACTAAATCTATGCTACCATATTGAAGCGAAGCTGTCAGCCTAAAAATTAATAACGAAAAGTCCGTGAACTTTTTTGAACGCAAGGAACTGAGAAACCTTCAGTCGAATGTAGTATACTTTTCGCCTCAGGAGAAACACCGTCGCAGGTATCGGCTTTTGCGGTCGATCGGTGGAAGTGTTCATGCCCGAAACTATTGTTCTACTCAAAGAAAAGGTTTTGAGTGACCGCAGTTTGAAGATTACAGAAATTGCAGCTAGACTTTGGACTCTCTGAAAGTATTGTTCATCGTACAATCCATCAACACATTCATAAGAAAAAAGTCAGTGCAATATGGGTCCCGAAACTTCTTTCGCACTTATTAGGACGAAAATTTTCAAGCAATGAAATTTGCAGGCGACCGTTTCCAGTCATTTTGAAGACAAAGATAGTGCTTATTTTTATAAAGGCTTAGAAATGTTAGTTCACAGATGTCAGAAGTGTGTCGGTATCAGTGAGATTGTATTGCAAAATAAAATTGGTTTCATTTTCTTTGTTATTTCATAGTTAGGCCTCTTGATAGTGGGAAGTACTGCGTAGAACCGAGTGGAAACTGTGTTACAACTACCATTTTTATAATTTTTATTATGTCTGTATTACCAAATCTACGCAAAAGGAAGGAAAAGTAAAGAATAGCCGGACAAATGTTAAATAGTAGAGTACCACAGATGCATACAGTAGAAAGCGGTGAAAAGATTCAGTGGAAACCGATGGTATATCCTTGCTAGAAGTACTAAACTACTGAATATATTTTCGAAATCTGCAAACGTATTGAACGTCTTCCATAGGTAGATAGATAGAAGTGCACCAATGACATATTGGAGGCAACCACGAGCTGTATAAAATATGGACGTTTCAATGGTTATAAGATTGCGGAAGCTACAATGGGTGGCCACGTGAATCGTATGGACGAATAACGGACACTCAAGATGTTATTTGTTGGGAGAACTGAAGGGCGGGGACCAGTGGGAAAACCGAGAAAATGCTGGACCGACTCTGCTGACAAAGACAGTTCATTGCTGCTCGGATTTCGAAATTGGAGGACTCGACCGATGGATCGAGACAGGCGCAACTTGCAGGAAGCGAAGGCCTGGCAAGGTATGTAGTGCTACGAAGAAATAGATGTACAAAATCTGTGAACGAGGTTCCACGCCCACGTAGATTGGAATCTGGCTGACGCGCGATGCATTAAAACTAAATCAGAATTATAAAATTTTATTTTATTTCTTAAATACAAAACATTGTTTACGAAAAATTTCATATCAAATATATTTCAATTAAGCATTCATATCGTAAATTATGATAAAAAAATTCCTATTTTTAATCACAATGCATAGAACAATGGCAATACTTAACGCTTCATTAAAAGTATTATATTCTAGAATAAAATTCGAATTGGTGCAAAATCCGCTATTACTCGTATATCTTAAAAAATATAATCGTTGTTTGTAGCGAGTCACGATATATTATGCATTCTTTAAACTTATCATCATTGTCATTGCTTTTTCACTCTTAAATTCTAATTCCTAAAGTGTTCAATTTGAAATTTTGATTTCGAAACAGTCTTCACAATTTCTTCTAATCAAGAAGTATTTAATTTCTCTGTTTTCACGAGAAAACTTAATTTCGAACGAAATACATCAGTTTTTTTTCGAGATAGTGATTCTTATTGACAAATCATTTTAAGTTTTCCATTAAGTGGCAGTTTCCTTACCCATTTTTTCACTGTCTGGGTATAAAGGGTTGATGGGATTCATTTCCATAGTTGACGGAGCTGATGGAGTCCCGCCTTCACATGCTTCAAAATTATTACAAATTTCTTGTAACATTTCACTGTACATGGAAATGCTGATATTTTGTCCAAGAAGATGTAATAAAAGGAAATCCCCGATCTGAAAGTTGAAAAATAATGATGTTAGGTTTGAAATAGGTGATTAATAATTATGTGATTGAAGAAAAAAAAAACGTACGTCAAGATATCGCACAAGTCGCTCAACTTCCTTATGAGTTGCATGGCGGAAACGTCTTTTGATAATACGCTCGCGGGTTGTTGGCATCATAATTAAAACAGCTGAGTACAATATTGCAAGTCCGGATATTACAGATAAGATGATGAACCAGAACCTTTTAAATATATTTTTTACATTACAAGCCGTTAAAAAGTAAAAAAAAAAGTTACCATAAGAATATGTATATCTTCTCATTCAAAATATTCAAAGCCAATACACAGAGCGTATCGTGCTTCTGTGGTGAACCACCCGGGCCGAATTTGTGGAATGTACATTTTGTTAGGCGAGGAAATATTTCTATCATGGGATCATAACGTATGTCTTGTATCATATTAGAAAATTTAATAACTTCTGTCCCATATGTTGTAAACGCTCCGCCAAGGAACTTATCCACAAAGAATATATTCCCTATGACATTTATAAAGTTCAACGCCTCGCAGAAGAAATATCCAAAGGCATATGTGTTATGCGTTCGCAAGCTTATCATAACGTAACGCGCAAGTACACTTTGTCTAGCATGACGTTCCTCTGATGATGCTGTTACCGTTGATATTCCTCGCATACCTTCAGTAATCATTCGAATTTTCCCATCTTCCCAATTCTTCCATATCCAATGTGGCGCGTAGAAGAGCAGACCCTACAATGGATAATATGATTATGTGTTGAGTTGTATTAACGTCTGATTATTATTTTCATTAACGTGTATTGAAATATGCTAAGTGCTAAGCCATTTGTGATAAAAATACTGACCGTAACTATTAACAAGCAGACCAAACATATGTTTTATTTTACTTACTTGGAAAAATAGTACAAACGGGACCCACTGATAGTAACTATGATAACGCTTTTCGTTGTTGAACTCATTCCCCAAACCATAACCAGCTACTTCAGTGCCTATTTGTTTGTATTGCTGTCGCGGAATGGTGAATGTATAAGTAATCCAACAAAAAGTGTTGATCACATGAATTGGAACAGCTCCATCGTTAATACATGAAATTGGTTCTCCTGTGAAGATAAAAGAGAGTGATAAGTTAAAAAATTCAAATATAAATTCTACTAAAAATTTAATTTTGTCTTTTTTAATCCGTTAAATAGTCGCTCAAATCAAATTAAATGCCTAAACAGTTTATTCTTAGCAATATCTGGGAATTATTTACCCGTTGGTAATAAAAATTTATACAATGCACATGCAAACATTCATAACTGAATGCTTCAACATAAATGTGCGTACTTGACATACAGCAATGCCCAATAGAACGTGCTAATGTCCGATAAAAATGTAAGCCGCATTACTTAAAGCGTAATGATATTAAAGTTTAATGTTCTGCACGAGCATTTGAAGTATTAACAATTATAAGAACACAAGCATTTCCTTCTGTTTTACATATTCACACCATATTGGACGATATAATGTGTTGTGCATAATTACAGGAAGCATGTACTAATAGAGCAATGATTCAGATGGGATAGTGCGGTGTTGAATGAAGCTTAAGCGCCCATGTTTCTATATCGACACAACTCTGAAAGGTTAACAGACTATAATAAAGCACAACTAATAGGAATATTATATTTACATTTCTCTACCATCTATTATTTCTTGGATTTTAGTTTTTTCTTTCTTTCTATTGTAGATATAGTTCTTTATGTTATGAACTATTTAAATTATAAATCTTCTTAGCTCTACACTTTCATTAAGTTCAACATCTTTGTTGATTTCTTTGAATGTATTTCGTTTTGCTAGCCAATGTAGGCGTACATATATCCAATGTATTTCTACACATCATACGCTAAAACAAAGACAATTCATTCAAATCCATCCAAAGAGATACAAACGATAAGAAAACAAGTGATAAACTATTTGAATTTACGAGCTCATGGCTACGTGTGTAAGTGACTTCCCGTCGAGTACACTATCCCAAAGACAGAAAAGAAGTGAATTAAGATTTCAGTGAACGGCACTTATTGAAACTTTGCAGCATGCCTACAGAGGACTAATAGGGAAATCTTTTAATTGATTTAGCAAAAGAATCTATACCATAATTATTACACGTATACTCGTATGTCAATAGAAAATACTGAGGCTCGCTTGGATTTTTTTAAATATTGTGTAAAATGTAAAATACTAAATGTAAATAACTTAGTTTGTGTTTATTCTTTTCATTAGCAGGGGTGACTACGAAGATGTTTTCGTGGAAATTGTGTATATCAATTTTGCATGAAGACTATCGATTTCTCTAGACTGGATTGGAGGTGATAATGAAATGAAATCTTCATAATCTCGGTTATATTTCGGCGAAATAGTTATATAACTGGGTATCAGATAATAACCTTAAGAGTAAAACAATTCGGAATTAATTAAAGAATTAATAAAGAAAAATAATTTTAGCAAGTTATCTCGCATATAATTTATTATTGATATAACCACTCTCGAAGATTAGTAGTTCAAATCACGTTTTCGGCAACAAGATTTATTTCGAGCTTCAGACGGACTCGAGTTCATCGAGTGTTGATGGCTACTGATTTGAAATGAGGCAGACAGTCAAAAGATCAACCGCAATACTAACCAAATCATCTCCTTGACCTTTGTTGTTTTTTATATATTTACAATTACAACCTCGTTTAAAATTCAATTTAAATGGAAGATTAATTAAATTTCGATTCATATATTCATGCGGCATTTAAAAGGTTATATCTTCTCCTTCTTCTTTGTAGCATTACAGCCCCTCTCGGGCCTTCGCTTAGAGATAGTTAGAGTATCTCATTTTCATGACCGTATTGATTTTTTTCGGAAGTTGGTTTGGTCAGTACCATGCTCTCGTGTGCTTGCTCAGCTATGGTATGATCTGATTAAATCAGTACATATCACCACTGAGTGAACACTCGTAGTCTGCCCGAAAAATCCCCTCACTTTGCTCCCTACGAGATTTGAAGCTGGGACCTTATGCGTTCATGCTCTAACCACTAGACCACACAGACTACAAAAGGTTATATAATGTAGACCATTTTTTTCATAAAGAAACATGTGCATTGTTTGAATTAAAAAAAAAAACAGTGTTCGAAAAGTTTAGTAAAAAAGAGTAACCGGGATGCTAACACAACACCAGGTAGGGATTTGAATATAGTATAAAACGTGCCTTCCTTTGAAGCGTTCATAAAGTAAAACAGAAGCCCTGAAATTTTCGCTCAGATTTGCGGAAACAGGATACACAAGAAGATTCTTAGAAGGTCATAATAGAATCATCAAGTTTTTGGCGGATTATTCCCCTGAGACATTGTGCTCACCAGCAGAACGAGTGATCTTCCGAATTCCCTACATGCTCATTTGCACATACTAGCTTTTACTGGAGACGCTATTTGTTAAAGATGTTTAGAAAAGGATGAGACAACCTTATACTATGTATGTGAATGTCTGGCCTGTCAATATAGGCCAGGTTGCGGATATTCGTTGCCAAAGCAATGAGCTAAAAGCTTGCGGTTAAAAACCTGGAGGACCTATTTCTTTACACCAAAATAAGGAGTCGATTCGATTGTAATAAACCAAATTTTTAAGTGTTCGGGATTAGCAAACAGTCATCTTGCCCCAAGATAAACAAAAATCATTAAAATAAGTTTTAAAATTATGATCAATTACTAAAGTCAAACTTAGGTACCATTGAACTAATTTGAATACAAATTTAAATATTAAACATAAATTCTAATTGGAGAGTAACATCAAAATCAACTTTTTTTGTGGGATAAGGTATTAAATTGGTGAACCACTACACCCGAAGGCCAAAGCGTTATCTGAGCTATCAGACTATAGAGAATAGAGAAAGCAAATTACATCTTGAATCACATAGTTCTGTCAAAATCTGTTTTGCCACAATGTATCTCTAATTTATGGTCGCAGTTTATTTCGTTTAATTCCTTGCTATTGGACATTTTTTTCTTTTTGATCATTTCAAATACTCGCAACCGTCAGTTATGATACGTGCTGGTTTAAAATCAGAACGTATTGCAGCTGGACGGATTCACGGCCAAAGCGTGATACTGACCATATCACCTCGTGCAGTGCCGACAGATACTCTAACTATCTCTAAGGGAAGGCCCAAAGGGACTGGAGTGCTACAAATACTCGCACAATAATTAAAATACATGTTCAAATCGACGATTCACTCAGCAAAGAGTAATATTTACAACATAGGATATGCAAAAGTTGTCAGTCAATAGGTCGCAATTTTGGTTCAATCTTCACAAAACATTTCTGTAAAGTATGATATAAATATAAATATCTCGGATAAATTCGTTAACTAATCATAATCAATTGATTCAAGTCCAAAATCGGTAACCTTTGCTCTGCAGGAGTTATGCAACTAATTTGTTTAAATTTGGGAGGGATATTGTTTGAATTGTATTATATATGTTAAGAGAAAAAGAATCAAATCGAGGTGTCAAAATTGCCACGGTGTGAAAGTTATAATAGAGCTCAATTTTAAATTTAAAAGCGGTGATAAGACTTCATCAAATTTTGCCTAAAGTGTTAGCAAGGTAGGTTACTAAGGCATCTATGCAATAATCGTGGAAAATTCTTATTATAATAAATATATCTTCAAGCAGTGGATGTTGAAAATTATACAGTTTGGATGACTTTAGAATTAGAATTTAATTTGTCAATAATTATCAGATTGTTAATAATTCCTATCAAGGTCAACACGCAGATCTCAAAATCATAAAAATGCTAAGTTGTTAGTTTTCTAGCGACCAATATAATTTGAGCGAAGTTTGGATAAAAATATCTAAATTTTCTTAGCATTCACAAATATTTCAAATCTGTTTTCAATGTATTTATAATGTAATTCTCACCAAAATCGATTTTTTGAGTCAATTAATATATTTAAATTTGGGGAGATAAGGTAAAATCTTTTACGTCCGGTGCTTTAAATACATCAAAGCAAGTTGAATTGACAGAAGAAGAAGAATATGATAAGCAGACACAACTCAAGAAAAATTTTGATAGCCTGTGCATCACATATTCATTAAAAATTTATTATTCCTCCACTTGAAACAGCCGCAATTTTGTTGCATTATAATTAGTATTATTTACTGAATAGGATCTTAGAAATATCTACGTCATTCATCTCACCTAAAAATTTTGAGAGGATCCGATGAAAACTGTAGTGTCTGGTTGGATTGAACGCGCATATAGCAGATAACCAGTATGCTGTTGTAATCGTAGAAAAAGTGACTATAACTGCCGCAATTATGATTGAATTTCTTTAAAACTTATACTATATAAGGATTTTAAAGGGACTACCTTAATAATAACTTAATATTTTCATTGAATTTAAGGGTACTTATCTGATTGTTTTGAAAAAAAAGTGAAATCCAAATATGGAATATAATTAACAAAGTTTAGTGAATTTCGACTTTTGAGGTATTTTTTGATATTGAACTCACAAAGGACTACCTACATGATTTTTTTGAGATTTTTCGTAGGTTTGCAGATCCAATCGCGAGGGGGAAGAACGAACATTATTTTTTCGTACATTTCCCTTCCCGTTGCACACTTCGTTGCAAATTCTACCATTTTAAGACTTGTTTTGATGACCTTCTTTCATGATCTTATATTTGGTACCCCATCTAAAATTTTGTAGGGTCACTCCACTCTATGAGGAGACCCCCTTAAGAACCTTCAAAATTTTTTTATAAATACTCAAGCCTTCAAGAGGCATTCACTTTTGAGATATCTACCCAGTTGATGATCGTTGCTGTAATAGTTTCCGAGAATAACTGCTGTTACACATAGACAGAAAGACGGCCGGTACAATTCCATTTCGCACAAAATACACAGGGAAAGTCTGAAAAAGTAAAATCTACAATTTTTTCCGTCCCGGTTAAAACCTGTGATTCCACAAGACTCTTTCAATAAATTGCTTAATTGCGAAAGTTACAAATTGTTGGTCCAAAGAAACGATCCGTTAATACATGCTAAACTTTTTCCGACTAGATAAACTTTAATAAAATGCAATACATACTAAATGGGCTAGGTCGCGGGGTTTTTCAATAGGGGACGACACGTGAAAATGAACATGACTCATTTCGAGACTCATCCGTCACTAGTTTGGGTATGAAGTTCCATGACATTTCATCTTTTCATTTCAGTCGTTAGAGTGGCGCTATTCGCCTTCGTAAAAAATAGACAAACGGGAATATCAAACATTGTTTTTTGATAGGAAAGACTTCTGAACAATTATTACAATGGTTGCAGAAATGTTATCCCACATCTGTTCCTTCGAGAACAGGAAGAACAACAGTTTATCGATGGTTTAGTGAATTTAAAATGAGTTGTACAAGCCTCGCTTTGGAAGGCCAAAAGAGGCTACGAATGCGGAAGTCGTAAGGCAAGTACATCGAATCTTTTGACCGTAAAGTGAAGTTGCGCGAGTTGGCTGAGGCCGTGGACATCTCAAAGGAATGGGCGGGATACATTACGCACGATATTTTGGAGATGAAAAAGCTATCGGCGCGATGAGTTCCGCGTTTGCTGGCCGTCGGCCAAAAGAAGCAGCGCGTTGATTCAACGACCGGTTTAGGGTTGTTGCGGCGTAGTCGAGCAGAATTTGATCGGCATTTTGTGACGATGGGTGAAACGTGGGTCTATTGCCATATGCCTGAGTCCAATAGGCAATCTGCAGAGTGATTGGAAAGCCACGCAAGCCGACCAATGCGGCCAAAATATCAACGCTCAACCGTTTTTTACGATGCGCATGGAATAATCTTCATCGATTACCTGCAGAAGGAAAGAACAGTCACCTCCACATTCTCCAGACATGGCCCCCAGTGACTATTATATGTTCCCAAACCTCAAGCGGTGGCTCCATAGAATGAGATTTGGATCGCATGAGGAAGCCATCGCGAATACCGAGGCGTATTTCAAAGGTTTGGTCGTTTTATACCATAGCAAGGGCATCGAAATGCTGGAAAATCACTATATCACTTCGAAGGAAACTATGTTGAGAAATAAATATAACTCTGTCCAAAAAACGTTTGTTTTCATTAAAAATCCCAGGGCTTCCCAGCCCATATAGTAATTCAACCTTAACTACATATTTAGTTGCGAATTTTTAAGGATTGTACAGGCTCAGTTTCAGCTAAACAACTTTCATTATTAAAATCAAATTAATCCATAGGCATAAGTGACGACTTTAAAATATTTATTTGAAGACAACGGAGTCTTAAGGTTCCAAAATTCATTCTAAGACCCAGAGTTAAAGTTAGAAGTTATCTTGGGTGTTCAATGGAAATATCAAAGGTGTTCTCTTTTCTTATCCAGGAAAGCTAGAATCCTATGAATTTGAAAGAAAATGATGCATGGAACACTAATTCATATTTGTATTGTTTATTTATTTAAAAAGATTTTAACATACAGGTATTTTCAAAGCTCTAATATATTTTTGGCAGATTTGTTGACATAATTGAACCTGTATCAACAGAAAAAATCTTATTCAGGCTTGTTGATTTTATTTTTAGGGCAAACGTCTTTGATACACAAACTAAACTCTTTTTACAGAAGATCTCATGCTGAATACTGAGTTAAATCCGGTAATCAGATTAGGGTTACGAACGAAATAGACTAAGACTTCTCATCATTAAAGTTCAATCTGTGCAGCTACATTTATTTTGCCTGTGCAAGATTTTCGTAAATTTGCTTTCCTCGTGCACATTTTGACATTTGTTCTGCAGTTTTGAAAAGATTCATCATAAAATTTCATATGATATCCCACTTAACAACTTTATTCGAATAAGCTTTGGTTAAAGATCACAATCATATGTGCTGACACTCCTCTGGAAAACTTCCGAAATTGTTTTTCACTCCATATGCTCCAAGAGGTCATCCGCCCTTTTGAACCGTCAGCGCTTTTTGTAATCTTTAGTCGAAAACAATGGCTTTTTTTGTAATCTTTAGTCGATAACAATGGTAGCGAAGATTTGTTTGTAAAATTTTACTGGCGTTAACGACTACAAACCCTATATTACAATAAAAGCATATCAAAATAAAGAGATACAGAAGCCAAATACCTTAATCGAGACTATAGGGCGATGTATTACTAAGATGTAATCTGAATATTGGGTTCTAGTTGCTCTAAACAATTTAGTTTTGCCGGAAACTGTGTGAAATTTTCACAAAAGAAGTTGAGTTTTTCAATCAATTTAATCCGAAAAAAATATTTTACGGCTGTTTATGATCGAATGCATAATTCTAAAACATAAACTCCAAAAAGCAAAATTCATAAGTATAAAAAACATCTTTCATTTCATAAAATTAAATAATATATGGGTTAAATATTTCGGAGCAGTAGTTCCAAGGATTTTTATTTGAATTGCTTTTAGAACGAAGTTTTTTTTAACTGCAAGCTACCCATTTTTTTCAACCTTCCAGCATTATATCTACTAATTTTTAACCGACTTCCAAAGGAAAGAAGGTTTTCAGTTTGACCCGTTCATTTGTTTTTTTTTTATACATATGTTCACGCGTAACTTTTGAACGGGGATAGATAGAAGAGTCCTGTTTACGGGGTAATATGACTTACTTTTTATTAGGTCCCATTTAAAGGATAGGAAAATCAAATAACGATATAATTCCTTTACCGTTAAAAACTAAAAAAAAGTCTATCACTCCGAATTTTCAGCATAACTGATCGACCCATATCAGGATTTTGATTGTAGGGATTGCGAACAAAGGAATGTATATTGGACTGAAATGTTTCAGCACTGAATTTGAATCCGTTTAAAGACTCTGTGACTATTAACAGGTATCTGGGGAATATTGACGTCGAGAAATTGAATTCTACTGCATATTTTACTACTCTTCACGGATTTGATGGAGTATACAGAATCTTTTAATCATGGATGATAGAAACGATCAGTGTCCTTAATGTTCTCAATGAACGGTACGTTTCAGTCAATCATTTCTATCGGAAGTAACCAAAAAATAATAATTCTAAATGCAGCATAAATGTTACAATTCAAGATCATTTAGAGCAATATAATTGGGGGAAATTCCATGATTGCTTTTCTCTTCCGTATTCGCCCTTCGCCTACTGATAAAGTTATTAAAAGATTTTTCCTTCATCCTTAGATAAATATGTTGTACGTAGAATTTGCAAAATTCCTCCAAAAAATAATAAGAATTGAATTACAGTAAATCATAGAGTTAATCGTCATTTGAAAATTGATTCGTTACTTTTTAGATAATATTACACATTATATGCCCGGAAATCTAAGATGACTAATTTCCATGTTAAAGATTCACGGGAATCGCGACCGTAGTAAAACATGATACTAACATTAAAAATGAACTTGAAAATACATAGTTGAGCTTTCACTAACCACCTCCTTTTAAGGGTACTTTAATGTCGGTTTTCTTTTTTTTTCTGAACTTTTTTTTTTTTTTTTTTAGAATAATGCTTTAGTTTTTTACATTCATTTTGCTTAAATATTCTGGAATAAAATCGGGGTTTTACTTCCATTAAATCCTTAATTTTTCTTTTTATAGAAAAATCTAAATAATTAGTGCTGCTACTTAGTCCCTAGAAGTATATTGCCCAATGCCTCCTAGATTGAGATTTTCGAAAATCAAAATTGGTGGCAACGAGATTTGTTTCGAGTCATTCCGCGAACGGACTATAAGCCCGTTTAATTATTTAGATCAGAACGTATTGCACTTGGGTGGACGGTATCATGATGTGATTCTGACCATATCACCTTCTCGAGTTCCGATACATTCGATCAATATAATGAGATCTCCCGAAAAGGGCACTAGTGCTACAGCAAAAAAAAAACCAAGTGCAACAATATATTGTATGTATTACCTGGAGCATCAAAGGCCAACTCTTTGAAAATGCGTGCTTTAACGCTGAACTATCATCATGCTTATTTTTTAACGAATGTTTCATTGATGACCCAAAATTTTTGGTCAAAGATAGGAAGTTTGTTTTTTGAATTGATTTTATTAACTAGGACAATTGGCCTTTTACTCGTATACACACAATTATCATATTCTTAATAAACATCTTTCTAGTGTCTGAATTTTGATAAATTATTCGTATGGAAATGTGGTCATTATTATGGTAGATTTTGGAATTATAGATTTATCTAAATTAATGAATTTTGTGTAGTGGGGTTTAGTTTTACGGATTGTATGATATTCTCTAAATTCGTTGGATTCAAATGAATTTTACTTCATATATCCTTTTACTCGGGCCATTTATACGCTCCAGCTTGCTGCCGTCCTCAAACAGATAAGTCCAGTTTTCTTAGATGGAAAGGACGTTTCGTCGAGAGAAAGAGAACAAGACGCATAAATCCTGAAAATTTCCTAATGAACTGGCCGCACGCATTGCAACAAATGCATATCCATCAGCAAATTTTCCTACGTCTCAAGACAATCATTCGTCTATTAGCTCAAAGTTAAAGATCTTGTATGTGATGGGAAATGCGTTCCTAGTCTCAGGATGAAATCGGTTAGGACTCACATCTCCTGCATACTGCTCGTGTGCACTTCTCGACGGCTGGCAATGAAGTGGGCTTAGTGATACGCAGACAGTGACAAAATATGTATCGTATAGAAGCATGAGTGCAATATTGGACCCCGTAGACTTGAGACAAGGTTCAGCTAATCGGTTAGTTAAAAGGGGCCTCAAACCCGCGACTAACCTTGCCCATTAAGTGTTGAGAATGAATTCGCAAAGATAATATATAACAAGCAGCAAATGTAATATACAACAACAATACTCGACGGATAATATAAATTTCAGTTAATTTTGAATTGAGTTCACTTTACAAGCAAAATCATTCCACTACTTTAGCTTTACTCCATTCCTGCCATTTTAAAGTCTTTTCGTTCCAATGCTTTGAGCCGGATTTTATGCCAGACCAATTTAGAATAACATGCAAAAAACGTGTTATGGACGCGAATGCATTATAAGATTAGCTGTCCGTTTGAGTAACCCTAAACAATTTTTGTGTGAAAAACGTATTTTAGAAATAATTTTCGTCGATGGAAATCAAACTAATTCATATAAGATTGGTACTATAGAAACGGCTATCTCTTGCTCCTTAGCCTTTTCCGCCCTTTAGCGAAAATGACTTGAACGCTGTAAGTTTTATCGTTATAAAGTTATTTTCATACCAGAAACCATATTTCAATGGTACTTTATCTCCCACCGAGACTCTTTCAGAAACTCTGAACTGCTTCACAACCAAACTTAGTTGAAAGATGAGAGGAGGTACCGACTAAAATGCGTTTTTTTTTCAGAAAAAATTTTGGGGGAAAAAATTAAAAGCTACTTTAGGAGTAAGACATTTAAGAAATTATTCGTCTAACGAAGTGGTTTAAAAGATAAAAGTTTTGCGTATTCTATACAAGTATACAGAAGAACTTAAAATGTTTATCATTGCCAAGACATGAAAGAGGGGAGTGTAAACAATCATTTAATTCTTTGCGATTTGAGATTTTTGAATCAAAGATCACTGGAATGCAGCAACATTAGATGGTTTTTGCAGGTGGTCAAAGCAAAATGACATTTCAAAACATAAAAAAGTTAGAATTTGTCTATAGGTATCTTGTGTTTAATTTTTATTTCTAACTTCATGTTTTGTATTTTAAGTGTACAATTATATTGTATTTATAAGAATTTAAGTCGGAATTTGCAAATAATTTTTGATTAAAATTTCAAGATATACAGGTGCTTATTTCTTGTCGTTTTTGTTCATAACTAGACAGTAGGACAATACTTAAATAATGGCACGTGTTAAAAGTCATCCTTATTACGAGGCAAGTTTAGGTTGAGAAACAAAAAAAATTTTATAGATATTTAATTTTGGTTTCTATTTATAACTCAATGTAGTTTTTGAAGTCTCACACGCTTGGTAAATTCGAAAATTTCAAACGCAAAATAACTTGGTTATTCAATATCAAATTCGATTATTTTTTTTAACCCTCGGGACTTGCCTTTTTGTGTGAGCAGACGCGTCTCGACTCCTTTGAATCATCTTCAGTATCTGTCAAATTTGATAAGTTTGAAAGATCATTCAAATCTTTCAAGAATGTCATCAAATCTTGGATCTCTCAAAGCAATCAATATATGTATAAATGCTTTATTTGACATAACGTTGAAACCCTAGATTTGCTTCTGATATTTTAAGTGTTCATTGATACAATGTTAAGTCTTAGTTTACATTTTGGGTCGATTAAGTTGGGATCCAACGTTAACTGTTAAAATTTGCAGAATAAAAATACGGGAAAACCAATCGCAACTGGCTTGAAGGATCCCTTAAGAGGATAAAATCATTTTCATCGATGATAGACAAAAATTTATTTCGCATTTCCTGCAATTTATTTTATCATTTTGAGCGAACTATTAATTTTTTCTAAAAAATTGTTCTTATAGTAAATTAAAAAGTTAAAAGTCAAAATTCGCCTTTATTGGCGTTGAGAGTAAAATAAAATGTTTAAATCTAAAATTATTTCCTGATAGCTTTAAACTCATCGCAATAAAATGTTCACGATAGCAAAACATTTGGGTATTTCTGACTTGCTTTTAGCAATAAATTTAATCACTTATTCATGATTCACATTTTATATCTGCAGACTAAGCTATGTATGCCGGCTACTGACGATACTTCGGTCAAAGTCAACATGCTTGAAATCAAGTTTTCACTAAATCATATGTTATGGACCTCTTTTATGAAGCATGTGTCGCTACAACAGGTATATTGAATGTCTCAGAAATATGAGTCATTCTCACGGCTACTCAAAAAACTTGAGTTTAGCTTTCATATCATCTAATTTCACAATGTAATGTCGCTCAGACGTACCTCACTGGAATATTAAACAGATTGCTTACAAGAACCGTACGTTTTGGTAATTTGAAACCTCAACGAATATTGAGTTTACGTTATTATTGATGATAAAGAAGGTGTTATTGAACGCCGGAGTAGAGAGTACTATGTTGTAGTCAATGTAGTTGGACATTTTTCATAACATGGATCACTTCACTTATTTCGCATTCTTGCATATGCCTTACGTTCTCTCACCAGGTCAAGTTAACCTGAGCTCAAGTATTCTGCATACTCACCAATCAAGTTATTAGCAGTTACAATGATGCAGCATACGAATAGGATGGCGGCGGTGATTCGATAGTGACATCGAAATATCATATTATCAATGATGGCTTTGTCAATAAGATAGCGAACTTTAACAAAGCCCGCTACCGCGGAGAGTAATCCAAAGACGGCCATCTTTTTATCACGTGTAGGATGATGGCCTAAAGGGGAATCCTTTTGGGTTGCCGGCTAAATGAAGATTTCAGTTCCGGCTGTTATCTGCAAATAGCAAAAAAATCAATTGATTATGAATGGTGTCTAGAAGGTATAGAGTGAAAGATTCATTCATTCATTCATTCTATTTTCTCCCAACATCCATGCAAATTAGCCATTTGTAGCTTAAACATTTTCACACAATAGAGTTCTAACTCTGAAAAAGATTAGATCTCGCTGAAGCTATTTTAATTGAGGAAACATTAATGCAAAATTATCTTACAATCAAGATACCCGCAATTTACACAGTAGCAATTGGTAATGATGTTTCTGTTTCTGTAGGAAGCTACTGAATTACGTACTGTTCAAGTGAGAAGATGTAGCCTACAATAAATGCTACTTTTCATAAAGAATAAATTGCTTTTACACTCAACGAGACTTCCAAGGTGGAAACTTTGGTACCTTACATTTATTTACTCTTTGAATTCCTACGCCAGGATAAGCGGCGAGAATGATGTGAATGCCCTTTATCTGCCAACGACAATCACTACTGTTTGTATTAAAAACTCAAGAGGCAGACAGAAAAGATACCAGCAAAGCATTTTGCCTCGCTAGGTTCGAAATTGTGTTTAGAAAACTCTCACATACACACCAAACTTTGCAGACATGTATTATAAAAACTGGTTTTCGGCTCACTCTACAAATACCTTTTGTAAAAATGGTAAAAAAGAATCTCAGCTCAACTCACGACTCTTGAATTTCACACTTAACACTTGAATGAGATTAGATAAATTGTAATAAAATTCCTTACCTGGTGCTAATATCTGTATCAGGTAATTAGAGAAAGTGTTACTACGTTACTATATATTATAATTTTCCATAGATATTGTATAAGAAAACGTCCGAAAATGCGAGATGGATATCTGCAAGATATGGCCACTCCACTGTACCAGAAGCTACGATGCTGCTGCACTTGTATCTTGTATCTGAACCTGAGCTCAGTTTTAGAACAACTCCATTCTCTACCTTCAATGCTGTACTGAATGCATTACAGAGTCGCAATCCACGACGCACAAATACAACATGGGAATGGGAAAAGTAGCATGCATACAAATGAAAAGGGAACCGCTTGGTTAGCATGTGTGTGTCTGGAAAAAGAAAAATTTGAGTGCGGGTCCGGTTTTTGAAACCACTGTTGAACTTGAATGCGGCCTCGATAAACCCGAGAGAGCATAGCATACCCGCATATGACCCATGCGACGGGGTAGTTGATTTGTTGTCTCATTCCATTGTTATCTCGATGCACTACTGTTTTAGCATATGACGAATGCCGTGTGTACGCGGAATCATTGCCAGGTTCTTTGAGGATAAATGAAAGAGTTAAAATAAATGTGATAATTTTTAGAAGATGGGAATTTGCTTGATTGAAATGATCGGAATGTTAATATTTATTTAAACTGATAGGAAAACTAATATTCATTTAGAGTAAATGTTTGTTTAATTCCTTATTATTAACTTGATATCCTTTCAACGTTGTCGAAATCTTGACTTAGTGCTAAAGCCAAGTAAGCTTATGATTTTATTAGATAATTGCTAACTTAATAATAAAGGAGCTGAGTAGCCAATTGTAAACTCCTGCCAAAAGGATTTTATACTCTACTTTGAAAGGCAGAAATTTTCTGGAGCCACTAAAAACTAAACTCGAAACCAGTTAGTTTACGTTAAGTATAGTATACAATAAATTTATGGCTTTTAAACGTTTTTTTAAGTAATTTTACAAATTTTTCTCTCAGTGTACTAAGAAAAACTGTAAGACACTAACTACAGTTTCCGGATTTCTAAAATCATGGCTCCTTTGAATAGGTTAACAAATCATTTATAATGACCAAGATGTATAATATCTGTTAATAAAAAATAATGATAGATCCCGACGACTTGTGTCAAAGGCAGACGCTTGTATGTGAATGCGAATTTGAATTATACTAAACTCTAACCGCTGTGCTACAATCAACATAACACAAAATAAGGAACGTCAAGTTACGTAGCGCGCACATAGTACGCCTGCATACCATTCGCGCTTATGTGATGTTGACAGAAGTGTCATTGTGGCAAAAGTTTGTAGTAATCGAGCAGTCACACTAGCACACTGCTCGACAACCTTCCCATCTCCTATTCGAAATTTCAAGGGCTTGGTGGTACATTATACAACCGTGGTGATCTGTTTGGCGCCCAAGTTTTATATTTAATGGCACAAGTAGGTTTTGGACGTTATTCTAAGCAGGAATCAACACTCATGTCCAATTCCGCCAAAGCAATAAGACTTGTCCTATTGGGCTCATCACACCATAAAACATTTAGGGAAATATATGGCCACGTCAACATTTGGATCCTGATCCGGTTGGGCGGGTTTCTTCAGAAAAGATCGGTTTTGTCCGCATTATAAATTTAATACAGCTGCAGGTCCACTTCTTTTACCTTTTCCTTAAATTTAATTTTAAATGATTGAGCTTCACAATCAATGCTCAATTTTTCTCCGGAAATTTTTAGGGCTTGATACCAAAACGTTTTTTGAAGTTCTAAGGCCGACCGTTACTGGCAAAAAATTTCTGTTCGGCACTATAAATTTCATGAAAAAATTCTTTTGACTTTTCACAAAGAAGTAGTTCTGATATCGGAATGTGTTGGAATCGTTTTCTTTGAAACCAGAAAAAACTTATCCTCCATTAAATCATACTTAGCAGATTTCATCGTTTTCTTGCAACTCAGAACACTATCAGTTCTAGTTGCATGCCTAAAAATTTAGAAATTTGACGCTTCAAAAGGTTTGTAGTTAATAAGATTCATACCTCTAATTTTCCTTTATTCTTTTTTAATATCAGATAATGTCGACTTTCCGATTCTATATTCATCAGCAAGACGCCTTAAATTTATTCCACTTTTAAATTTAACATATTAAGTATTTTAAGCTCCTGGTTTAACGCAAGAAAATTATAACTTTAATTGAATGAACTTTTTTATTGGCGTCTTCGGCGTATTTCGTCTCTTTCATTAACGGTTCTCATTATTTTGGCGCCTAAATACACAAATTCGCCCACATTTTCGATATTGTTTTTCGTGATACTTTGGATTTTTTTCCTCGACTGCGTCATGAGCTTTGTTTTGTTCTCATTGATTTGTGGCCCTACTAGTTATGCTTCGCCGTCGAGTTTCAGGAAAATTTCTTTGGCGGTTTTCAACGACCATCACAAAATGTTGATGTCATTGGCATAGGCCACCGCTTGGCTCGACTTGTATAGTAACGTACCTCTTGTATCAACAGCTAGCTTTCTTATGACATATTCCAGAGCCAAATTGATAAGCTATGGAGCCAGCCCATCTTCCTCCCTTAGTCCGATATTTGTGTCAAAGGCGTCGGTGAGTTGATTATTGATGCGGACTTGGGAGGTTGTCGACGTCATTGTCATTTTTTAAGACGGACTAATTTGGCTGGGATGCTAAAGCAAAGCATAATTTGGTACTGTACGCTACAATCAATACTGTCGTATGTTTGCTCGAATCGTATTAGGACTGCAGTATAAATGGAATTTGAAAATAGCTAGTTTTTTCAAAAGCTAACTAAATAAGAGTTACAGTAGATAGGTAATTGGTGTTTTCGAGACCATTAGCAAGCTAACTTTCTCGAATTCTAACACGTGCGAACCTCTTTTATTATTTATCTATTATATGACGTTTTAGCACAGTGTTGGCGTTCCGAAAGAATCCAGGTACTGCCGGATTCTACCAGAATATATTTGATATCGCGCTTACTGGCA
The DNA here is from genome assembly GCA_963969285.1 of Odontomyia ornata. Lineage (NCBI taxonomy): Eukaryota > Metazoa > Arthropoda > Insecta > Diptera > Stratiomyidae > Odontomyia > Odontomyia ornata. Next base: position 45,305,018 of record OZ017738.1, on the reverse strand, counting down.
GAAGAAGATTGTGTAATTGCAATACTTGGAGCCAATATCGAAGAATAGCGTTCATTTAAAATCTCAAATGCAAGTGTAAGCAATGTCATGAAGGAACACCATCGTATCAGCCTTTCTTGGATCCTTTCTAATACCATATGATCTCCAAAGACAACAGTCGACCATTCTCAAAAGCTGACTGTCGCTAACTGTTCAAGGGTAAACAAGTTTTTGAAAAATCTTTTGACCTTGCAGAACATGATGTCCTTAAAAAAAAATTCGAGGGTCACCAAGGTACTGTATGTTGCATTTAAGGGTTTTGTATTACTTTCAAAACGTTATTAAAATCTGTCTACCACAGCAATTTTTCTCTGAAAATGTAGCAACTGGAGACACCGAACTTGGTAAGTAGATCATATAGATCACAAGTAATAACCCTTTGAAAGATTCATCAGTTTTAAGTTGAGTTGAGTTCCCCTTACCGGAAGCGGTCGGGTGGGGTGCCAAATGAAAGGTCTTGATGAGAGCTTTCCGAAACGGGTCTTTAAATTTTGTTACCAGCTTCGTGGAGTGCGAGGAAGGGGAAATGTACGAATAATCGGTGTCACTCCTCTCGCGATGGGACACCTATGATCCGAAAAATCCGAAAAAATCGTAGATAGCTATTTGCGAGTACAACAAAAATGCCTTAGTAGTTGAAATTCACTTAGCTTTGTTAATAATAACTGGATTTCCAATTTTATATATGGGTGCCCTTAATTCAGCGAAATATTTAAGCAGTCTTATGAAAGGTCATACTCTGTAAGTTTCACGAAAATTAAATCATATTTACGTAAGTTATAGCCATTTGAATTTTCTCTGACTACAACAACAACACACGATATTGCTATTCTATGGACATTTCATTGAATCAGACACCGAAGTTTAGATCTGATTTTCTTAAAATTTTCAGATTACAAAAATTTGTTTGAGAATTCATGGTTTAAGTTATTTTTAATTACTATAAAAAAACTTCAGTGTCTAAAGGATGTGTGGAAGGAAATGACTTTATAAACAAAATAATTGTTCTTGGGGTTGCACATTGGATTTTCTGGTTCCCCAATAATGCGACATGCCAGAAATGCTAATAACTGTAAATACATCTACATCTCTGCTACAAAATCGTACTTATGCCTCCTTTGTGGGGACGTAAGAGGGTGAAGCGAGTTTTCCGTGCCTCATAACGGAATTGAAGTAATAACCATGCCGCTGGAATAGAGGCTGCGCGACGGACTAACCCTCCGTCGCTGGAAAGCCCTACACTGTTTCGAAACCTGCAGAAGAGCCTCGGAACCGCAACGATCTCGTTAACGAAATATAGACTATGGCATTGGATCCTGGAATATCAGATCACTCAACTCTAAGGCGCTGTTAAAAACCCAGTCAATATACTCGTAAATTAAAAATACTGGCAATCTAGGAAAGAACTAGACTGAAAATGATATTCAAGACATGAGATCACACACAATATTCAAAAGTGGGAAGCCTACTAGAAAACGAAAATTCGGAATGAAAAGGGACGAAGAAACGAAGGAAACAATCTGCATTCACTTGAAACAACTAGTCAACTCATTGCCTACAAACAACACAAAAATTATTCTGGGTGATTTCAACGGTAAGGTTGGCAATGAGCTATCTCATCGGGGAACGACTGGAGGATATAGCCTCCACGATGAAACGAGTGACAACGGCCTGCGCCTGATTGACTGGGGATCAAAGGATGTTAACACGCAAAGCCAGATTGACCATGTTCTGGTGCAACAATATTGAGTCTCGAGCAAACTTGACATCCGTACATACTGAAGAGCCAATTGTAACTCGGATCATAACCTGATCAAATTAACCTGTCGATGTCGTATGTCAAAGGTATTTCGGCCAAGATCAGCCCGCTACAAAAATTCGACATCGAACGGCTTCAAATGACGTCTGTGGCAAAAAATTTCACGGAGACCCTCGACAACCAGCTGGCTCCCATCTTATAAGACACATCGCTGAAAACAAGCAACGAGCTCTGGATGGAAGTGAAAGCGGCGATTAAGACCGTGGCAGAACAGACGGTCGGACCTCAAACCCGGTGCAAGAGAATGATTCGTGAGTGCCAGAAGCGTTGGACAAAAAAATCAGGCGTACAAAGAATACGTTGGTAAGAAAACCAGGAAGAAGAGAGAAAACTATGAAAATCTCAGAAGAGTAGTGAATAAGATAATTAGAATTAAGAAAAGAAAATATTTACTATGACGACCGATTGATGAGTTTTGATGTAAGTCTAGCGAGCAACAATACAAGACAAACATACAAAGTAGTGAAAAGTAATGATCAGCCCAAGACCAAGTTCTGTCGTGATGACATCGGCAAGATTATCGCTGTTAAAACCAAGATTAAGGAAAGATAGGCATCATATTTCAAGAACCGCCCAGCTTCAGAACTTCGGAGCCTATATACACGTATGTTTCCGGAGAGGTTACATCGGCCCCACCAACTCTGAACGAAATTTGTTCCACCATCAGAGCCTTAAAGAATAGTGAAGCACCGGGCATCGATGAGATTCCAGTGGAGCTCATTAAATATGGTGGCAGCAGTGTTCATAAAGCTATTCACAAAGTCATCCAGCACATTTAGCAAGAAGAATATATGCCGAAAGAGTGGAGCCAATCAATTATATTCCCTATCCACAAAGAAGGTGACGAACTACAGTGAACTATAGAGGCATATCACTGCTTTGTACGGCGTAGAAAATATTTTCAAAGATCTTAAAAAATATAATCGGATCCTACGCCAGTAGTATTATTGGGAAGTATCAAGGTAGTTTTAGAGCAGTAGATCGACAGTAGATCTATTCTTCACTGTCAAGCAGGTACTTGAGAAGTGCTGGAGTTCAACATAGACGAACACCAAATATTCGGTGACTTTAAGCAAGCATAAAACAGTATTGATCGTAACGTACTGTACAAAATAATGCTTTGCTTTGGCATCCAAGCCAAATTAGTCCGTCTTACTAAGCCAATGACGTCGACGGCCCCCCAACTCCGATGATGTACGATGCTTCAATTCTGGGTTTTAAACTAAACGGATTAGAATCATATTGTCGACCTTCACAATGGTGGAACCATCTTGCTCGTGGCCAATTTCTTTGAGTAATTAACGCAACCAAATAGCTTCTTTGCAGCATTACAAATAGCCATAAATTCGGTCTCCATTGTAGGCAATGATACAAGCTTTTGCCGTTGAATTCTTCAAGTGATTATGCCATTGCCAATTTGGAAAGCATTGCTTGTAGTCGGTCGTCTGGTGTAGGCATCGATGTAGTCAATTAATTGTTTAGAATCACAATTGCCGTGTATGATTCCCAATATTTTGTGTGGTGTAAGTAACGCAAAATTTGATTTACTGCGTTAACGTGTGAATGATTGGGCTTTTCCATGAACTTGCTGATCTGACCCCGTGCATATGAAACATCGGGTCGTACGACTGTTGCTATGTAGATCAACGAACCACATGCTTGGCGATACGGAAATGCTGAATCAACTTCTTCCTCTGAATTCGTTCAAACGGTACCAATATCAAATGGTGTTCATTTTCCACGTGAATCGGTCATTCCAAACTTTTCGACAATCTTCTCAATGTGCGCGGTTTGCGTGATGGTGATTGTTTTGGCTTTTCGATCGCGCTTGATTTCCATGCCATAATAGTTTCGCCATTGCCCAATGTAATTTCGAACTCGTCACTCAATTCCTTCACAATAAAATCGATGGCTTCTTTTATGCGTGCAAGAATTAACCACCGTCAATATATGACAAAATAATTACATTACAATCACGAACTTCCCAATGGAAAGCGCAAGAGTCAGTTTTTGACTGCTCAAAACCACAACTTCTGAGGATTTCGAGTTCCACGCATGTGATGCCTGCTTTAGGCCATATAAACTTCGTTTTAATTTGGTTTAATTCATGCTCGTTCGTTGTTTCGCTCAAATCTCCGTTGAAAAATGCGGTTTTAACATGAAATCGTGGTACTTCCATGTCTTCGATAGCAGCAATCGCCAAAATGCAACGAACCGAATCATACCGAACAACTCGAGCAAATGTTTCAGTAAAATCAACACCTGTCGATTACGCGTAACCCTTGGTCACCTATTTTACTTTGTATTTCGGCGCTTCATTTGATGTCATTTTTAACTTAAACACCCATTTGCTGCCAATTGTGTGGCAAACATCCAGTTTTCATATGATGTCTCATGTTTCATTTTCATCCAGCGATTTAAGCTCGTCTTTTACTGCCGGCATTCAATTTTTCTAATCTTTGAAATTTAATGCCTCTTCATACGTTTCTGGTTTGATCGAAATAGCCGACAATTCCGAATCGACTTGGAAAAAATCGGCTTGCTTTGGATTTTGCCGCAAGCCCTCTTTTCTCTTTCGATTTGTACTGTTTTCGTCGCCACCATCGTTGAATGTCACTGAACCTTGTGAAATTACCGTTGTTTTGGTGGCTTTTTCTTTTGCTGTTGAAGTTGGTGTTTTTGACGCTGTTTGTGGTTCGTTTTACCTTTTTGGGTATCCGTTGTTTATCCATAGGATTATAGGATTCACGTGGCTTGCCCATTGCAGCTTCCGCAGTCTTGCAATCGTTGAGACATCCAGCTCGTAAAAAATTTCATTCGCTTCAATTATTCGCCTCAAAACCCGACGCTCAAACGCGTTCAATATATTTGCGGATGCTTGGGTTAAGGTCCATGTTTCACACCCATAGCTTAACACAAACCTTATCATAGATTTATACATTTGGAGCTTTGATTTCCTGTGTATGCAGCTGATCTTTAAGATCATCAAAACTGAAAAAAAAATATTTTATTTGAGAGCTATATTCTTCGGCGTATTTCGTCTCTTTCATTTCCGGTTCTCGTTATTTTGGCGCCTAAATACACAAATTCGCTCACTTATAGTATATTGGCCAAGTGTGGTATTTTGTGTACTTGAGGTATTTTTCCTCGGCTGCGTCATTAGCTTTGTTTTATTTTCATTGATTTGTAGCCCTACTAGTTTTCCTTCGCTGTCGAATTTCAAGAAGAGTTATTTGGCAGTTGTTTATGACCGTGACAAAATGTTGATGTCGTCCGCATAGGCTACTACTTGGCTCGATTTGTATAGTAATGTACCTCGTATATGGACAGGTAGCTTTCTTATGACGTACTCCAGAGCCAAATTGAATAGCAATGGGGCCAGCCCATCTCCCTACTTTAATCCAATATTTGTGTCAAAGGCATCGGTGAGTTGGTTATTGATGCGGACTTAGGAGGTCGTCGACGTTATTGTCATTTTGGTAAGACGGACTAATTTGGCTAGGATACCAAAGCAAAACATTATTTGGTACACTACGTTACTATCAATACTGTCGTATGCTTGCTTAAAATCAACGAAAATTTGGTGTACGTCTATATTGAACTCCCAGCATTTTTCAAGTACCTGCTTGACTGTGAACAATTGGTCTATTGTCGATCTACCTGCTCTAAACCCACCTTGATACTCCCCAATAATACTGTTGGCGTGTGATCTGATTTTATTTTCTTAAATTTTAGAAAATATTTTGTACGTCGTAAAAAGTAGTGACATGCCTCTATAATTTTTGTACTGTAGCTTGTCACCTTTTTTGTGGATAGGGAATATAATTGATTGGCTCCACTCTTTTGGCATATATTCTTATTGTCAAATGTGCTGGATGACTTTGTGAATAGCTTTCTGTAACACTGCTGCCACCATATTTGATGAGCTCCACTGGAATCTCATCAATGCCCGGCGCTTTATTATTCTTCTGGGCTTTGATGTTGGAACATGCATCCTCCAGAGTTGGTGGGACCACTGGCTCCGATGTGCTGGAGCTGTGCGGAAGATTTAATCCTGGTTTCATCAGCGATGAACACACTAACTGACTCGATTCCAATCTCTCGCAACAATCCTCCTCGCAGTGGCATTTGAAAGTCAAATGCAAAGCAATGTGACGAGCATGCAACGAAAACAATGCCTTTGGGGCCAAGTTGCGAGATGTCCCTTACATCAACGACGAAATCGGCGCAAAGTAGCTCATTCGGCGCAAACGTTTCTTCTTTCTTCAAACAAATTTTGTTATGTGATTGCCATTGCAATTCCAACTCATTGAGGGACAAAAACTTTTCTCGCAACACAGGAATTGTGGTAGTTCCGATGATTATCAAATGAGAGAAGATGATCAGAACAAATTGGCAAATAAGACCAAGACTAATAAGCGAATTTGCCAAAAGTGCTCAAGCTCCAATGAATTTTTTCTACTGCCACAGCCTCCTTACAGCCCGGATATGGCACCAGCGGACTTCTTTCTGCTCCCCAAGATCAAGAGACACCTTACGGGGACGCGGTTCGGGACTCTGGAAAACGTTCAACGTCCTACGACGAGGGCTCTGGACAGCATCGAGGTTGCCGACTTCCAGGGAGCGTTCGGGGATTGGAAAATCCGGTATCAGCGTGTTATCGACTCCAATAGGGACTACTTTGACGATTTCTAAATAAAAATTGTACATATTTTGCCAATAAAAAATTTCCTGAGGTCAGTCCGGTTACTGATTATTCAGACCCTGTATAATCAATCGTCTATTACAGCTTCATAGTAAGACTTATTTTTACTCGAAACAAAATGTTACTTCGTACTTGCTATGGTTTAAAATTTCCTCCTGAGGTATCTTATGTGTGTACAAGTTTAAATTCTCCTCCTCTACTCTGGGACTAGTGGTATAACTTAACTTGTCATCAATTATCTTAGCTATAAACTGTTTTATATATATTTTTTTTTTTCATAACTCCTAGAAAATATACACATTTTCTTCATTCCATTAGAGCTCATTCTCTATTATTGCAAATGAAATTATATCCAATGCTTCACTCTTTTCAGAAAACTTGGCTTGGACTTAGTACCGCGTAAAGGACCATTGGCTGTGAATCCTCACAATGTTAGCATTGTATCGCTGCACAAAATTCATGAAAGCAGTGCAGAAAATGCCAAAGCATCATCCGTAAATCAAGAAGAATACATTTTAACTTTCTTATATTTAAAAAGATTTTATTGCAGAGCCGTGGAACGCTAAGGCGTAAGACTACCAAAAATATCCTTACTCATCATTTATATTTATGCATGCGCGATTTCGGGCATAGAATTGGTGACGACGTGGAAATCTATTTTTTCCTATATGACGCATATCCGAGTCGAATGCGTGCACTTTCTGAAAGATTTTTAGTGAAAATATCTAAAGATGGATTTTCTAATTATGTAGAAAAATTACATAGTAATTGCACTGTCTTCACTGATTTAGGTAATTCAGTGTACAAAAGATTAGATTCTGAATAAATTGATTTTTATGTGTTAATTAGGAGCGGCTGAATTAAGTAATGACCTACATCTGGTGGCTCATGTTATGAGAGTTGGAAAAATCATTCATTCGGAATCGATCAAGAAAGGAGACAAAGGAATTGTGTCACAAAGCTATCGGCGACCGTATGGTGTCGGAATATTACCTTTAAATGAAATCTGCCATCTGGATAGTACAGTTGAAACAGAAGAGAAAGAGTTCACGTTCAAGGTGGGGTTTACTGATCTCATTTCCTTGCTAATAATTAGAAACATCACATCTATCTTCAATTAAATTCATTCATTACTTCCAATATTTCAGATCTTTCAATGCGAAGAAAAAGACTTTCATCAGTTGCACGAACTCATCATCAAAAAGGCTAGTGGTAAATTCTCTCCCTTGAATACTGGTGGGCAAAGCAATTATGGCATAGTTGTTTCAATGAAATTATTACATGGTGGTTTGCTGCAAGCACGCCAAGAGCAGCCGACTCTTTTTCAAGGAGCAACAATAACTCGTAAAATGGGTTTCCCGGATGTTATCATGCCTGGCGATGTGCGAAATGATATGTTCATTACTTTAGAACGAGGGGAATTTGAACGCGGTGGAAAAAGTACAGCAAAAAATATCGAAGTATCAGTCACAATTTTAGATAACACAGGGAAAATACTTCCCGAATATTTGTACGGAGCTTCGGGAATGGAAGCTACGAACAGCTACAAATCAACAATTTTATACCATCAAAATTCACCGTGTTGGAATGAGACATTACGCTTGAGTGTTCCTATCGACAAATTCTCAACAGCTCATGTTCGATTTGAATTTCGCCATTGCTCGACACGTGAGAAATCGGAGCCGAAACTATTTGGGTTCAGTTTTGCGCGTTTAATGGAACCTAGTGGAGCCACGCTCTCGGATGGTATGCATGAGCTGTATGTTTATAAATGTGAAGATATCGCTAAGATCGCTTCTGTGAGTTACCTCAAACTACCTTGCAAGCCTAAAGATCCACAGGCTCAGCAAGAAAGCAGTACCTTATTCCATAAAAGTGCCAAAGAAATGTTTACAGTTAAATCACTATTATGTTCTACAAAACTGACGCAGAATAATGATTTGCTTTCTCTGCTGCAATGGCGCACACACCCGGAGAAAATAGAAGAATCATTAAGCGCTGTATCGCGCCTGAGGGATGAAGAGCTCATAAAGTTCTTCCAAGATGTCCTAGATGCATTGTTTGCTATGTTTTCGAACGAAGAAGGTAACAGCACAAAACATTCGGGTACAGTATTCCACGTATTGGTGAGCATTCTATACCTTCTACGAAGCAACAAATTCCAGCATTTCAAGCCTGTGATGGACGAGTATATAGAAAAACACTTTGCTGCAGCTCTTGTATATAAAGGGCTTATTATGTCGGTAGAGCATCTTGCTAAGAATATGACAAAAGCCGAACGACCGGACCCTTTACAAAAGTGTTTTGGTTCATTGGAATATATTTTTAAGCTGATAATTCAATCCAGGAAATTATTTGCTCGCGCAACAGGTGGTCAATACGAGGATACATTTAGAAAAGATTTGCATACTCTGTTTTGTTCCCTCAACGGAATGTTTACTGTTCCTTCATATGACATTGTACTACCTACGCAGGAAGCTCTATTAAACTCAATCGGAGTTGTTCTGGAGCAGTTGAAAGGCACACTACCTCCCGAAGAGTTAGGGTTATTAGCTAGGAATATGATGGACTCTATACCGATTGATGCCCAACCTCGCCTCATTCAATCAAAGTTGCAAGCTGTCAAGGATTTGGTGTCAGGACAGCTTTTCCAAGATGATGGTAAGAATTTGCTATTCCGTAAAGTGATGAATTTTGAATTATTCCATGTATCTTATCTTCCTAGAATCAAGATCGGCAATTTTATCAGTAGCATGCAAGCACTTGCGCGTTCACCTAGCACGTCGAGATGAATTGAGGCTTTGCGCTGAAATTTTGTCAGAAATCTTAACACGCCTATACCAAGCAAGACAAAAACAACAAGAAAAACTCTCGAATACTCTCCAGCATGACTTAGATGCTCTTTGCAAAAGTTGTCTAGACATTTTGATGCAAACAATTATAATCATAATGGAAGGATCGGCCTCCATATTATCGCCTCTAGTAGCCGTACTGCTTGGATTACTCGAATTGTTAGATGAAACGCACTATAAATATTTGTGGGATGAGATGAGCATTAGTGCAGATATGAGAGAACTAAAGGACTTCTTACACCGTAGTCTTCTCGTATTCAAGGAACTCGTAACTCATGACTGGCACGTATTTCCTAATGATTGGTTAGTGATGAAACTTGCTGCAAATGATGTGGTGCGAAAGGCTTTAGAAGAATTCGCAAAGCCTTTGGTATATCGATTTCTAGGACATGTAACATTCGATCCTCAGCTATGGTGGTCCTACTTTAGTTTAGCCGTAGCATTTTTGACTCAGCCTTGTTTACAACTGGAACAATATCACGAACAAAAACGAAGAAAGATCTTACATTCACACGGAGATATGCGAGTATTAATGGGATTTCAAATTCTTAGCATGTGGTCACAACTCGGAGAACACAAACTCCATTTTATTCCCTCCATGGTTGGGCCATTTTTAGAGGTTACTTTGGTACCGGAACCGGCGTTGCGGAAAGCTACACTTGCGGTATTCTATGACATGATGCAATGCGAGCAAGTAAGTCTTTTTTCGTGTTAAATATAATATAACGCTGTTATTACTGAATTTTAATATAGGTATCAAGGGGTTCATTCAGACTTGTAGAAAGGGAACTAATCGATAAATTGGATTTACTTATAAGCGAGAACAAAGGGGACGATGAGTATAAAGAGTTATTCAGTACAATGTAAGTATTTTAATATTTTATATATCTTCAGGAATTAGAAAATCAATTCTTGCGTAACAATTAAGTACAATTTCACACAAAATCCATGAATATTTTCGAAACTTCTACTGCTTGTAAATATCCCTACAACATTTTTCAATTTTTTTTCATATAACTTTGAAAATAATATTCACTAATAAAGGCTTGTATACAGCTAGTATTTTAGTTACAGATCAAATCAATTCTATGGCAAAAATATATCTGTGAACGAAAATGTTCTAAATATACAAAATCAATTCTCTATTTTGGAAGCCTTAAACTGATATTTAAAATCATTATCTCGAGCATTAGTAACTCAGCACTACTTTTTGTGAAGACTGGCGTAAATTTTATTGGTAACGTGGATAATATAGAGTGCGCCATTTGGAGCTTCGACATAGAAATGTTTACGAACTTTTTGAAAAGAAATAAATATTCTAGTATTGCAAGCTTTTATTTTGTTTAGTCCTTCCCAATAATGGCAAAGTTCCCTCGTTGATAAAACTTTTAAAATTAAAGAGATTTAATAAAAGGAATAAGAAAGTGTTAGGGAGTAAGGAAACGTATTACAAATCGTTTCCCTTCTTGTTATTTGTGCGAAAATCCTTATTTTAAGAGATGAAGGATAAAAATCTGCGTTTTTCCTATATAATCTTATGGCTGCAAAATTCCTTATGTAGTTCCCGAAATTATCACTACGCGAAGGGGCAGTGTCAATTTCACATCTGCGGTTTATTTACCCAAGAAAAAAAATCAAAGAAAGTGGGAATTTGTTTGCGCCGAGCAGGAGTGTTCACAAGCGCAGTTCCAACTCGCTCAATGTTTTCAGCCGTACGGACCGTCCGGGGGCTTGGTTTTGTTCACTGAACCAGTCATCCAAATTCTCTATCCATACTTTTACAGTCTTTCGCGAAGGTACCGGAATTACGGATTTAACTGAAAATGTTTTCGAAACGCACAGATAGTTTTAATGTACGACCGATTCTGGAAATACGGCTTTAAAACAAACACGCGGTGTTGCCATGTTGCGTAAGTACTGGAAGAAAATAAACCCTCACTCCTATACTTTCCGTTGCCGTGTTGTGTTTCTCAGTTCCCCAAAGTAGTCTTACCACCAAACAAAACTTCTCAGATTCTTTTGCTCAACCCTGTATAAGTGTTAATAGTTTCGGAAAGAGTCTGTTTCTGATTCCAAAAATACGGCATTGAAAACATCACTACTTCAGTTCGTTCTTTCATAATCAAAGTTTTCATAATTGAAGTTCTGCTGAATTTGCCTTTCCAAATCGTCCTAACCGATACTTATCCGTTGAGAACTGGAGAAGTTATTAAACATTTTCATTCCTGAAGTCCAAGTGCACTACCCACAATTTAAGTATTTAACCGCATAAAAATCGGTCAATAAAATTGACGCTAGTCCATCTGCATTTTGGTTGATTGTAAATGACTGCTATCTTCTGCGAGTATAATATAAAATTCTTAGACAAAAATTCACACCACAACTAAAATTATCTATAACCTGTGAAATCCAAAATTTATTCATATTTTAAAAATAACAATTTTACAAAAATTTACTAACATTGTAAATAAAACTTCATTTCTGCTTCATGCTGTGTTAAATAAAGGGAGCATCTCAGCTTGGTGTAAGTTAATGTTTTATCTGCGCTTTGTTAAACTTTTTGATTTAATCATCTTGCACTAGACTTTAAATTTTGCTTGTTTCTTCGTAAATATTCGATTATAAAATAAATTGAGTGAGCTTTTTTTTTGGCAAATGATCTCTAAAATTAACTCATTCTTCAGCTTATTAGAGAAAGTCCAATCTGAAGATCCAGCTTGGAAAGAATCAGGCGCTGCTTTTATATCATCTGTGACAAGACTATTGGAGCGTTTGCTTGACTACAGGAGCGTTATGCAAGGCGATGAAAATCGGGACAAAAGAATGTCGTGCACTGTGAATTTACTGAATTTCTATAAAAATGAAATTAATCGTAAAGAAATGTACCTAAGGTAATTAAAAAGATTGCCTTGAAATTTTTCCCTAATTAAGTGAACTTTTCTTCAGATATATTTATAAGCTACACGACTTACACCTCCAAGCAGAAAATTACACAGAAGCTGGATTTACCTTGAAATTATATGCTGATATGTTGAGCTGGGATAAAGAGACATTGACATACGCCCCCAATGATAATGCGTTCCAACCAGAATGGCATCGCAAAGAAATGCTTTATCATGAGGTTAGTCTTGGTTGGATTTAAAAAAAGTTGAAACATTGAAACCTTTTATTGATTGCAGATTTTAAAATACTTTGACAAAGGGAAATGTTGGGAAAAGGGAATTCCTTTGTGTAAAGAACTGGCGAATTTATATGAAACGAAACGTTTTGATTACAATAAGTTGAGTGAAATATTAATAACTGAAGCTAAATTCTTCCAAAATATTTTGACACAACTACGCCCTGAACCGGAATACTTTCGAGTTGGTTTCTATGGTACAGGTTTTCCCTTGTTTGTTCGGGTAAGTGAAGAAATAATCATAAGCCTTTATTGGTCTTAATTGCTTTTCCTTATGTGTAGAATAAACAATTTGTGTACCGTGGTCTTGAATACGAAAGAATTGGAACATTCACACAAAGGCTTCAAACGGAGTTTCCTCAAGCACAAATTTTAACCAAAAACTCGCCACCTGATAAATCAATTCTTTCTGCTCCTGATCAGTATATACAAATAAGTAATGTAAGACCAATTGGTGATCCAAAAGCCCTAAAGACAGCAATGGTTCCTGTGCCGGAGAAAATTGCAAGATTTTACGAGGTAAGTTTAGATTTATTTGATTTATTTTGCACTATATCTGGAGGGTTTTATGTCTACTGATCGGACAAATCAATTGTCTCTTCTTCTCAATTCAGTTGTGCGAGTGTTCCTTTTACTTTTTTCTACTGCGTTGTTTTTTGCAAAGTATTAAGTAACTTTCAATTATTTTTTAAAGCTCCGAGGTAATTCAATTACTCATTAAACAATTTTTTACAAGAATAATCTTTAGAGCTCCGATGATAGACTAACTGAATATTATTACGTATATCAAGGGCGAACCAAATACTCACGAATCACTATTTGCATTGAAATTTTTACGGCAATTTAGATCCAAAAAAAATCTACACCAATCTAATATTAGCTCCAAGTATACAATTCTGTGATAAGACCTGTGCTATGCTATGGGTGTGAAACGTGGACCCCAACCCAAGCATCCGCAAACATAACGAACGCGTTCGAAAGATGGGTCCTGAGGCGAATAATAATTGGAGTGGAGCTAGATAAGGACCAATGGTGAATTCGATACAACCATGAGCTGTATGCAGTTTTTGAGAGACAGAGGTCTCAACGATTGTAAGACTGCAAGAGCGGCAATGGGCTAATCACGAAAATTATGTGGACAAACAACGGATACCCAAAAAGGTATTCTTTAGGAGAACTGAAGGGCGGAGACTAGTGGGGAAACGGAAAAAAACGCTGGTGTGGCTTGGTCGACGAAGACAGTTCATCGCTGTTCGGATTTCGAAATTGGAGGACGCGGTCAATGGACCGAGACAAGTGGCGGCGCTTTCTGCAGGAAGCAATGACCCGGTAGGGGCTGAAGTGCTACGGACAAAAAGAAGAAATATCTTTTTTGCAATCGAAAACAAAGGGATTGCCGTTAAGAAGAATCAGCTGACATCACCGTCACGCCCTTATTAAAATCCTTGCTTTAGTCCGATATTAGTGTCAAAGGCATCCCTGAGTTCTTTATTGATGCAAACTTGGGAGGTTGTCGACGTCATTGTCATTTTGGTAAGACGGACTAATTTGGCTGGGGAACAAAGCAAAGCATTATTTGGTACATTACAGTACGATCAATACGGTCGTATGCTTGCTTGAAGTCAAGGAAGATTTGGTGAACGTCTATATTGAACTCCCAGCATTTCTTAAGTACCTGCTTGACTGTAAAAAATTGGTCTATTGTCGATCTACCTGCTCTAAAACCACCTTGATACTCCCAAATAATACTGTTGGCGTATGATCTGATTTTATTTTCTAAAATTTTTGAAAATATTTTGTTTGTGTTGTAAAGTAGTTATGTGCCTCTAAAGTTGTCGTACTGTAGCTAGTCTGGCTTGATTAGCTCCATTCATTTTTGTTGCCAAATTTGCTGGATGACTTTATGGATCGCTTTCTGAACACCGTTGCCACAATGTTTAATTAGCGCCACTGAAGCATATGGTTCGGTGATCTACACAGCAACAGTGTCACGAACCTATGTTTCATATGCAGTTGGTGAGATCAGCAAGTTCATTGAAAAGCCCAATCATTCACACGTTAACGAAGTAAACCTAACTTTGCGTTACTTACACGACACAAAATATTGGGAATCATGCACGCCAATTGTAATTCTAAACAATTAATTGGCTACACCGACGCTGACACCAGATGATCGACTACAGGCAACACTTTCAAAATTGGTAACGGCAAAAGACTGCAGCATTGTGTAATAAACATAAGCAGTCGAGCAGCCCCGTGGTGATCAGGAGTGGCTGCTCCTGAAGAGATAAGGTGGTCACCCCGTCGAAACTGCTTAGTTTGTTGTTTTACTAGTGTAAAGTAAACTGCATCCGTCAGTTTCCATCCTTTAGGCAGAGATGAGTGGTTCACTTCAGCCACTTTAACATCTTTAGGTTTGACATTCCTCTTCTAATGCAACGACCTTCTTCAGTGAAAGTAACGGTTGCTTTTTGTGTAATGTTTGCGTTTGTCTCAAGCCTCCGTGTCCGCTAACTTTAACGAGGCAAAAAAAATATTGAATTACTGTAGAGTAGCTTAATTGACACCTAATAGAACTTTTCTAAAGACAATAAAAATTGATCGGTGCGTCTTGTAGAGTAGAGTACGCGTGATAAGTATTTTGTAGTGTAGCTTCGTGGCTCGACAAGAACCCGCCTCATATGATCCCGCAAATGCTAGTCGTCAAGCACGCCCACGCGGTCGTTAAGCGAAGCTAGTTAGCTGAGCTCGGTGTTGTTTATAGCTCGCTGACACTTATGCCAGACCATCGGCACACGGGCAATAAAAAAATCATTACAATTGTCCATAATGGAGACCGAATTTATGGCTATTTGTAATGCTGCAAAAGAAGCTATTTGGTTGCGTCAATTACTCAAAGAAATTGGCCACGAGCAAGATGGTTCAACCATTGTGAAGGTCGACAATATGATTCCAATCCGTTAAGTTCAAAACCCAGAATTGCATCATCGTACAAAACACAAACATTCAATTATTCTTTGTACGGGAAAATCATGCAGATGACATCATTCAACTGGAATACTGATGCATTCTAAAAACCATTGGCTACACAGGCATTTCAATCCCACATCGCGAGACTTGGTATCATTTAAAATTAACTTATCAATTTTGATCGTTTAATTCTTGAAATTTTTGATAATTTGAATATCTATATATCTATATATATATATATATATATATATATATATATATATATATATATATATATATATATATATATATATATATATATATATATATATCCTGTCTCGGTCTATTGATCACGTCCTGCAATTCCTAAATTCGAGCAGCGATGAACTGTCTTCGTCGACTCAGTTAGATTACCCACTGGTCTCCGGCCTTCAGTTCTCCCAACGAATACCTTTTTGGCTATCCATTTTTTGTCCATAAGATTCACGTGACCAGCCCATTGCAGCTTCCGCAGTCTTACAATCGTTGAGATCTTCGGCTCGTCATAAATTTCATGGTTGTATCGAATTCGTCAATACGGTCGTATGCTTGCTTAAAGTCAACGAATATTTGGTATACGTCTATGTTGAACTCCTAGCATTTTTCAAGTACCTGCTTAACTGTGAACCTCGTTTCAAGCTTTTCACTACTTTGTATGCTTGTCTTGTGTTGTTGCTCGCTAGACTTATGTCGATGCTTCTCAATTGGTCGGCATAGTATTTTCTTTTCTTAATTTTAGTTATCTTATTCGCTATTTTTCTGAGATTTTCATATTGTTCTCTCTTCGTCCTGGTTTTCCTACCTAAATATTGTTTGTGCGCCTGATTCTATTTGTCTAACCCATTCTGGCACTCATCATCGAACAAATCATTTTTTTTTTGTGCCGGGCTTGATGTCCGATCATCTGTTCTGCCACGGTATTAATAGCTTCTTTCACTTCCACCCATAGTTCGTTGCTTGTTTTCAGCGATGTGTCTGATAGGAAGGGAGCCGTTGGTTGTCGAGGGTTTACGTGAAATATTTGCCACAGCCACCTTTTGGAGTCTTTCGATGTCGAATTTCTGTAGAGGGCTGGTCTTCGCTGAATACGTCATCAATAGGTTATTTTGATCAAGTAATGATCAGAGTTACAATTGGCTCCTCGGTATGTACGGACGTCAAGTATACTTAAGGCCCAACGTTGTCGGATCAAAACATGGGCGATTTGGTTTTGTCCGTTAACACCCAGGTCATTTTGTGTATGCGCCGATGTGGGAAGCATGTCGAACGTATGACTAGATTTCTGCTACATGCAAAGTCAATCAGCCGCTAGCCGTTGTCAATCGTTTCATCGTGGAGGATATATCCGCCAGTCGTACCGATATGAGATAGCTCATTGCCAACTTAAGCATTGAAATCGCCCAGAATTATTTTTTCGTCGTTTGTAGACAATGAGCCGACTAGTCTTTCCAGGTAATTATAGAACGTTTCCTTTGTTTCTTCGTCCTCGGGGTGTGTGTGTTTATCAGCCAAATTTTAAAGACTTGACTTGACTGCCTTAAAATCAATAACGTGCGATTCGAACTCCCTATCCACAATGAAGGCCACTCCAAATTTTCGCTTTCTAGCAGGCTTCCCACTCAGTCCAGTTTGCTTCCTGGATTGCCAGTATGTTTAACTTATAATGACTGACTTGTTGTAAAAGGTCCTTAACAGCGCTAGGGAAGTTAATTGATCTGACATTAAGGGTCAATGACTAGTTTATACTCTTATTAAATTATATATACAATGGATAACATGCATCACATAGTAAATATGTTAGAAAAAAGAAAAGGAATACACAATAATAAAAAATAAACTTACCCGATAATTCGAAGAGTGCTTATGGGAATCTTGGGAACTGCCATTAAAATTTTTAAGTAAAAATTAACGAAGAAAACAGTTCAAATTAGGAAGACGTATTACTCACAGTGCATTATTCCATCAAACCTTGGCGTTAAATTCTTCGAAAACCTTTCATTTGCTTTTCACTAAGTCATGTGTTGCTTATGGAATGGCGTCTCTATTCCACACTCTCACATACACAAGTCTCTTGAAATCCCAGAGCGTGCTGCATATCCATCAAGTAATGAGCCAAATCTATTCTCTATTCAAAAGTCAATTTTAAGGGATAAACACTTTTCCAATTTCCTTTCGCCTTGAATGGAAAATTAAGAGCGAAACATCAGGTAACACCAAAACACAAGTAATGATCCCTCGCACTTTGAACTTGCGTACATTTAAAAATAGCCCGTAAATTCATAATTGCACGTAAATTTATAAATGCCCGTACATTGATAAATGCCCGTACATTTATCATTCCTACATGCCCGTACGAATGGCGATGACATTTCAAGGTAAAATTTAAAACGGTATCCAAATGGAAAGCTTTGGGGGGATTACGATAACTTGGGCGAATTGTTTTCTAAATAGCACTCACTTGAATTTGATAAAAAAAATCACGTTTAATCTGGTTATTTGTACGATATGTCCTTGGTTTTAAGAAAATGAAGGATAAACATTCGAGAGAAAACCAAGAAAAGTAGGAAAACTTTTCCACCGCTAATATATTCTGAGCTCACTCCACTTAGAGTCCCTTTTCTTTGCGATAACGAAACCGGTCTCTCGTGTCTTCGAAGCCACTGTTCTAACTTGACACCCTGCAGCATATCCAACTCGTTCTGTTGCTGCTAAAGCTTCTTTTTCTTTCTTCAACTTGTTGCTGCTGTTGTTGTGTGCGATTTAAAAGCGTTGCTGTTTTTGTTTTTTTTTTGTTTTATTTGGGTAGTGCAGGCTATTCAAGCCCTGAGTGTGGGGCTCCTATGGCGCAAGGCACCTGGACTGCCCACTAAAAACCTCCTCTGTCAACCTGAGAACTTAACTTGGAACCGTTTGACACATTATTTCAAGCTGAGTCTCGTTTCGCTACGCTGTGATGCGGTTTTAGGTTGGGATCCTTCCTCTAGCGAGAGGGGAGGAAGAAAGAGGAATTGCTAAAAAAGTGGTCGCTCAATCCCGACGTTGCCAGCTACTGTGAGCCCTTATTGTTTTTTAGGACTGCGGGAATATAATGTGCCACATAGTTCGATTTGTCAACCGATCCAAGCATCTCCCTTAGACTATCCAGGGAGAGCTCTCATGTTGCCTTGTAGAGGTCCCGGCGCTGCCTTTCCCATCGTTTGTATGGAAAAAATGTGTAGCAGACATCATCTTCCTCTCCTGCGCAAAACCTACAGTCGCGGGATCTCGGCTTACCAATTTTGTGCAAATAAGACTGAAAACACCCATGTCCGCCGAAGAGCTAGGTGATTTAGGTCAGCTTTATCGTGTCTTCGATTCAGTCACGATTTCAGATCAGGGATGAGGTGCTTAGTCCATTTTCATTTCGCGCTGTTCACCCAGGACTGCTGCCCATCATTGAGTGAGCATTGTCTCTCCTCGCAGGGAACTGTCTACCCTCGTGTCTTTCTTTTAATGCAGGTAGATAGTACCGCGCTATCTAGCAATTAGGGCGATCAATATCATGCCGCATGATATGACTGTCAGATATGAAGATGTAATCCTCAGTGCTCCTTTTCTCTGTACCGTGGGTAAGCGTTTTTGGTACAGTTTCTGAGAGCGTCGTCCCATTTTTCAGCTCCGTACAACCATGTCCGCCAACGGGCGGTATGCAGACATCGATCCAGGATCCCATTGCTAATCAATACGAGCCTCGCCACCTTCAAACGTTTCGGGAAGACCGTTTTCCGCAGGCAAGCGTTGAATGTACTGAGCAGCGTCAGAACAATCGTGATAAATGCGCTGCAACGCCTCAGCTGGGATGCTATCTGGGCTTGGAGCCTTTCTTGCATTCAATAATAAGATTTCCAATTCCAGTTCTAGCCACGTAAAGAGCAGGCATTCGACTGCTGTTTCACCGTGGGAACCATCAACACGGACGGGATGAACAGGAAAAAGTGACCGCACTAGTCGTCCATCTTTTCTGATTCATGAATTCAGGGCGTGCGTAGGGCACCAAGCTTTCGCATAACTAGCTTATAGCCAAGGCTGCACGGATCCTTGTTCATATTGTCCACTAGATCTTGCCAGCAGTTAGCCTTACTGATGTAAATAAGTTTGCTGCTGACTGGTTGCATGCCTCTTTCGGGCTCCATGCCCGTTGTGCTTCACGTCCAAGCTTGTGATGCTCCGTCCACTTTTCAGCGATATCATTCGACCATCGATACACTTTAGGCTTGCCGTACCGAGGTACGGGTCAAGAAACGCTGCTAGCAGACGTGGTGATGCTCATAGTTGAGTTCAACAGGTCTTCAGCAGCTTACCCTTCAATCCCCTGCGAATTTGCCAGCAGCGGCGCTCCTACCGTGAGCACCTTGACGAATGTTGATGGTCTCACTGTTCCACCCAATTGCGGAAAGTCGAGAGCATGGGCATTGAGAGAGAGCATAATCGATCTCAATTGCTGGCTGGGTAGTTCTCTAATACTCTCCAGTTGTGTACCCTCCGTACTAGGAACTTCGAGGATTCCTTCACCGCCCATAATGCAGAAAATCGGCGTATTACTGGTGTTCATCACGACGAGCCTTATAATGGCCTCCATTTCTAAGACTCGTTTTCCTCGCAGATCAGTTTGAGGCATGCCCCATCCGATTGCCTTTGCATTGAATTCTCCTCCAACGAGTACGTGGCTATCTGCGTTCGAGACAGCGTCCTCCAAAGCAAAGCGTCCTGGCTTGGAAAGATGATATCGGTTCGTTCGGTACACTAAAAGATGGAGTCCCTGAACACCGGGACCCTCCGTCCGTGGCCTTCCACTAGGAAATCAGCACTATTTCGAACCCGACGACAGTACCAATTTCGTCAGAGGATTTGTTGATGCTAGTGTTTTCGCTGCTGTTGGTGCAAAGCTAAAATCAATTTTCTAAACGTTTCCATAAAACATACTGCTGCCGCGGCGTCTAATTATTTTACGAGTACAATTTTTAAATTAATGTACATCACTGATTGACGAGCTGATACTTTGAACTTCAGATAAATGGTTAGAGCTAGGCCAGATGTTAGAATCTTTAGATTTATACCAAGCTCGAATGAAATAATGCGCAGATTATAAATGAAATACAAGAACTACACGTTAAAATATTTAAAACTTAAACAAGTCATAATAAGTGTACAATAAAATAATAGGTTCTCTAAATAGACTTATAAATTTTAATTTACCTTTCAAATCTTTACATAGATTATTTCTGCAATAATAGTTAAAAATAATTAAATATTCTGATTATAGGTTAATGATATTACACGCTTTATTCACGATCGGCCAATTTATAAAGGACCGGTTGATAAGGAAAACGAATTCAAAAGTTTGTGGATTGAACGAACAACTTTAGATATTGCATCACCTTTGCCAGGTATTTTGCGTTGGTTCGAAGTTGTCTCAAAATCACATCAAGAACTAACTCCAGTCGAGTTTGCATGTGAAACTATGGAAAATGTTGGGAAAGAGCTATGGGATTTGATTATACAGTATCGAGCTGACCCCAAACGCAATATCAATCCATTTTCAATGCGCCTACAAGGAATTATCGATGCGAATGTAATGGGCGGTATCAGCAAATATCAGGAAGCGTTCTTCAGTGAACAATTTATTAAAACTCCTTTTGGCCAGAGCCAACATTCAAATGTTCAACGTTTAAAGTCATTGATTTTGGAACAGATACAAGTTTTGGAAACAGCTTTGGAATTGCACGGACAGCTGGCTCCCGCCGGAGTACAACCACTGCATAGTCGTCTTATCGAAAGATTTTCACAACTTAAGCAAAGTTTGTCCTGTTTGGATAAATTAAAGCGTCAATACTCGGAAAGCATAGTGAACACACCGCTTCCTCCACTTCCAATTGATAAACGTACATTGAGCCTCGGAAGCTCATATGTCTATGAACAAGATGATATATACACGCGACCTGTTGAAGCGAGGGAGTACTATGGGTATCAAGAACCGCTTCGAAGAGACGACCTCAAATTAACTGGAATCTCCAATGAAATGAATGCGTCGGTTCCCCCAGTTCCTTTAAGACCAAGGTCTACAGGATATATTGGGAGTGTAGACAGTCCAGAAATTCCCCCGAAAGGCGGGTATCGAGATAAACCTGGTTCACCGAACGCGCCACCCCTTCCACCTCGTGGTCTGACTCCTGATAAACGAGCTTCAAATCCAATACCGTTTAGTGATTACTCGGAACGTAAGTGCCCAAACAATTCAATGCCAATCACGGGAAAACAACCACGTGGACCCCAAAAATATGCAGTGGTCGATATTAGCTTCGACGACCCTGAAGCTGACTACAATCATCATCCGCATATTATGAATGAGAATATGATGGATATTTGTTATCCACCAAATGATTTTCGTGATTCTGGTATTTCTACGTGTTCGAACGAATTTCAAGCGATGAACAATTTCAACATGATGGATGAAATGACGCTTCGGGAAAACTTCAAAAATAATCCACAGTCAGATGTCTTAAACATTATCCAAAATCAAGACCTAGATTCTCAGCCACCCCCTATACCCCCAAAAACAATCAACGTTGGAATAAGTAACGAATCAATAAGTGTTGAACGAATCTCACCTGGGGTTGTGCAATACAATGGAATTGATAAAGCCTGCATTCCAAGAAATACCTCTGACAACGATGCACCTGAATCTCAATAAATTTACTAACGTAGTATAGAATAAGGAATCTTGACCGCATATATTTTTAAAACACATTATTGAAGGAAAGACGAAGTAAGCAAGTAAGTTCTCAAATAAATTTGTAAGAAGTGGTGTTGAGTGTAAGTCACAAATTAAATTTAACTATTTTACAATAAAAGACTTGAATAATTCACCCCATAATATTATCTTCCCAATAAAATGCTTCTTTTGAAATTAAAAATATCGGCTAGCTCTGGATTCAATTTATTAAAAAATGTAGATAGCAATCTACTTGTAGCTACTTGCTTGATACGTAGCTAACTTTTTGGACGTACTAAAGCGTCAACTGATGACTTTACACTATCATGCTTTCATATTCGTTATTGAGTATTATTTATAATATTTACTATTTATTACGATCTATCTCGTAAAACACACAAAAGACTTTTACTCTTTTCACTGATATATTGATGTTGTGAAAGCCAAATATACCAAATATACATTGAATTACATATGATTAAAACATAGTAGTAATAAGACTATTTTGACACTGTAAAATGGAAAAGTTACTGTAAATAGGTATTTCCATTGGCAAGATTTTATATTATTTACACTCGGTTATTGAAAATGGTCATACCTCGGATGTGAATCGAACATTTTATTATTCATATATAAGTAATTTTGTTTTGCAATTGTAAGATGTATGTATATGTGTATCATTTTTTTAAAGAATAACTTAATAAAATTATTTTACACTTTATACAATAGTGCATAAAGCATACAATTATACTATATATCGTTTTTGTAATTTTGCATTTTTATAAAGCGTACTAGTCAAAATATATTTTGGAAGTGGTATGTTTGAGTGTTTCATTCGTGTGTTTCTATAGCGTGCTAGCCTAAATTGGACCTTAGCCTCTAGAAGTAGTCATGTTCAACACCCCTACGACCAATGGGAGATTCTTCTGTTTTCTTTCTTGTATTTGATTTATTACGGCAATAGTGCGAATTTGCAAAAATTATTACTTGTCAAATCAATCTATCGCATTCGTATGTCAAAAGAAAGAACATGGAAACCTCCAAAGAGTAACAAGTAAGATCTTTAAGAAAAGGAAATACTTTGACGACAAAATGAAATATTTTAAAACCTCCATAATTTTCTGTACAGCACCAAAACATCGGAGTTGAAAATATTCCAATAGGACTCCTATGAGGCCGTTTAAAATTAAGAGCAAATGCCGCATGAAAAGAATCTATTATATTTTCTACTCTCTAAAACGGGCACAAGCTAATAAGGGAAAACTATAGAGGCATATCACTACGATACCCAACGATGATCAACGGATACCCAAAAAGGTATTAGTTGCGAGCAATAAAGGGTGGAGACCAGCGGGGAAACCGAGGAAACGCTGGTCTGACTCGGTCGACGAAGACAGTTCATCGCTGCTCGGATTTCGAAATTAGAGGACGCGGTCAATCGACCACCGAGACAGTTGGAGGCGCTTGTTGCAGGAAGTGAAGGGTATAGTGCTACGAAGAAGAAGAAGAAGGGCTACAGACTAAAACGATAATTATAAAGCAAATATGCAAAATTGCCTACTCGGTGAACACAACGTAACGGTGTGGGTTGTGTATTCAGGTGCAAAATTAATGAGGAATGGTAACAAAATTACGGCAAGGAATACAGTTCGCATGTAAAACATTTTACTCAGCTCTGACGACCCCCAAGACCTGCTGCGTACACAGGAAAAAAAAGCTCCAAGTATAAAAATCTATGATAAAAGAAACCGATTGCCAAAAAGGAACTTATTGAAATATTTGACGAGCCGGAGGATGAATGCGGAAGCTATAATGGGCTGTCCACATGATTTATATGGACCTGAAAAGTTATTCGTTGCATCTAAAAACATATTCTTTGGCAGAAGTGAAGGGCTGAGACCAGGAGGAAACGAAGAAAACATTGCAAAGTGATTCGAACATAAGGGTTTGGTGGACAAAAATCGATCTATTGTAGATTCGTATGAAAAATACCTTCCTGCTGAGTATGAATACTGGTATACACCATTAGTAGAGTTGGAAATGACTATTTGACTAATAAAGCAAAAACCAAGAAAGACAGAGATTTATATTAGTTTCTTACATTCTTAGAAGGATATGTTACGGGCTGATTTGCAAAAGCCGGCGAGAAATAATAAAAATTGTTGGGAAAAATTTATAGAGCTAGTCGGCATTTGAAAATTGTTTCATAAGGAAGTGCATTCATCTTTATACATAATTAGTAAACAGATTTCTTAGCCGACTTCCCGAATGTTATTAGTTTTTGATTTGGCACCGATTAAATGAAATTGATTTCACCCTTTTTATGGCATTTTGAAGTCGGTATAATATATATATATATATATATATATATATATATATATATATATATATATATATATATATATATATATATATATATTATATATTGTAAAAGTTACTTTACTCAAACGAAAATATATTGGCAAAACTTTGAATACATTACTACATTAGTGAAGAATTAAGAGCCTGCTCAGTTGTTGCTAGTGGAAATACTCACTATCAGAGGAAAAATTTCCTTGATTATTAATTGGAATTTTAATTTAAAGTGCTCCTTGTCAGCCGTTGAATGGGTCGCACTTGCTGCTTTCCTAACTGCTTCACGTTCAGCCATTTCTGCTAAACTCGATCCGAATACCGCGAAAAGTCCTCCCATATGTATTAAAATTATATAAGATATCAAAGAAAAATCGAATTTCGAATCGAGCGTTTAATTACATCACATGCTTCAGACACTAAAAGCACGCACGCAAGCAAGTTTCTCGCAGAACCGTGTTTTAGCCTCGATTCAATTTGGGACACCCTGGCGTCAAGTGCTTGTTCAGTGACGGAGCTTTTTTCCTCATACTGACGACGTTAGGCGGTGAGTAGTAGCAGATATCTATCATTCTAACAGCTAGCTGATTGGAATGGTGTAGGGATGACCGATATCTGCTGGGTATTGCTACGCGGGGTATGCAAAAAAGTTTGTGGCATAATGCTGCCTCCAAAACAGCATACGCGTTGCGGACGCATTTTTCGTGAGCATTGGCTGAGTTGTCGAGTAGATCGCGGGGCAAACTACTCGATCAATACAGATAGTTAGAGTACTTCATTATCTTGATCGAATGTAATTCCACTCGAGAGGGATATGGTCAGTAACGTGTATCATGTCTTAGATTTTCGATTTTCTTGTTTACATCCGATTTGCACAATTTTTCGATTTGGAAGAACTGACAAATGATTCAAAATAACAACTTTCATCAAAGGCTTTTGAAAAATTTTGGCCGAAAATATTTCAAAAAATTAAATTTTTGAACTGCCACCATTTTGAAATCTACTCTTATATGAGGGCTAAAATTTCATCGTCGCTAGATCTTGCAAGCATCTCTCTTAGTTTTGAATTTTGCTGAAAGCAAATCTAGGAAACTTTCACCCTTTTAACTACATATTTTCAATAGCTGCAATGCAAAAAAAATCACGAAATCGGCCCTGTAACGGGTTATTAACAACAATAATACATTTTTGCACGTTTTTTTACTCTCGAACGGGCACCATTTCCTTTCAGATGGATTAACTTTGAATCTTTTATTGTGCACTTCAATATACTCGTACAGTTCAATAAATTTTTATTCCAAATACCATCAAAATCTGAGCTCAGTTATAGTCAAAACAGAAATTAAATATTGCTACTATTTTTCCCTCTTGGCTGTTTAACTGCATAGTTACGTTTGCCGAGACTGTAGCCTGATATATCTCTCCTGAAAATTTGGTGCAAATCGAAGCAAAATTGTCACCTCCGGCGTAATTTGTAATTTTCACATGGGCAAAGAGGAAACGAACCGACTCACTGACTGACATCACATTTTCAGGGCTTTATAAAAACTTTTTTATAAAGACCTACTAGTTTCGTGTCCTGTCGGTCCGTCTTTCCGTGCGTCACAGCAAGTTTCCTCAGAAACTATAGAAGCTAGAAAGCTCAAACTTTATGAAAAGGTCAGAAGTGGTGGTCTCTCACAAATTTAGGCCTTATCAAACATTTCAAAATTTTTTAAGGGGTTTCCCTCTTATGACGAAGTATCCCTTGAAGATTTTTTTAAATCAAAGGCTGTCGAGTGCGATATCAAATGAAAGGTCTTGATTAGAACTTATAGAATCTGATAAAAATCAATTTGTGCATTAGGGTATTCAAGGAGAATTGTACGAGAAATGTTTGTCCTTCCCTCGCGATTGTTCACCTTTAAGCCAAAAAATCTGAAAAAATTACGGAGATAGGTCTTTATGACTACAGGCGCAACAAATACCTCAGAAATCAAAATTCATTCAACTTTGCTAATATGTAATAGTATGATTTGTAAATTTTACGTTTTCCCCCATCAAATTAAAATGGTACCCTTAAACTTCTTAACTTTTTAGAAGGATGTAGACTGATATAAGGTCCTTATGCTCACAATTTCATGGAAGTTAGATCATAACCAAGTTAGTTATAGCCATATCAATTGTGTGGAATCATAAACACAAATTGACCTAGCTACTCTTATTTTCTTCGGATCTTCTTTTCTTTGTAGCGCTACAGCCCCTCTCGGGCCTTCGCTTAGAG
Organism: Odontomyia ornata; assembly: GCA_963969285.1. Taxonomy (NCBI): domain Eukaryota; kingdom Metazoa; phylum Arthropoda; class Insecta; order Diptera; family Stratiomyidae; genus Odontomyia; species Odontomyia ornata. The sequence goes on along the minus strand of OZ017738.1, from coordinate 45,278,071 downwards.
ATATTTAGAGTATCTCATTTTCATGACCGTATTGATTTTTTCGGAAGTTGGTTTGGTCAGTACCATGCTCCCGTGTGCCTGCTCAGCTATGATATGATCTGATTAAATCAGTACATATCACCACTGAGCGAACACTCATAGTCTGTCCGAAAAATCCCCTGAGCTAAATCACGTTGCTCCCAACGAGATTTGAACCTGGGAACTTCGGCTTATGCGTTCATGCTCTAACCACTAGACCACTGACTATTTTCTTCGGATATTCATGAAAATTCTAGGAATAGTGTTTAATTTGAATGTGTTCAATCGGCCGAGCATTTAGAAAAATTATGCAAACCGGAACAAAATAGTGGCGGTTAGGTGTTTATGAAAGAAACTCAGCATATTTTGGTTAAATTTGAACGATTTTTTTGTACGAATATTGGATGAATAATTCAAGTCATCAATTCATGTTATCAGAAAATTTTTCCAAGCCCTTGGATGTTACAAAGCCCTTCTGGTAGGAGCATTTTCTCGCATACTCAACTTGTTTTTATATAATATATACAATAGATACGATTTTTGGAAGTAACATAAAGGACTTGCTTCTTCAATATTTCATTTTTCATTAAGTCACACTATCCGGAATTTTACTTGCGGATTTGAAGAAGACATTTTTTTATTATTCCAATTTAAAACTATGAATCTTGAAAATTTTTTTTTGATTTTTCTTTACTTTTATTAAATATCAATTTTAGATCATTTTTGTTTTTATATATTGAATTTAGACTTTGTGTTATAGTATATTCCTTATGAGTTTTACCTTTTTCTATTATTACTTAAATTTTTCCATAATTTTAATTTTCATATTCCAAAAAAAAGGAAATTCAAATCTGCAAGTAAAATGCGGATGTGGCAACTCTTTTCCTGCTGCACATGCACGAATTGCATTAGCAAAGGCAAGTGGGCAGAGTGGAAGGCCCGTCAACTGCCGTTGGAAGAGTCCCACAAGGGAGAAGAAGCTATAACGGCGAGTCTGGGATGAACGGCCTCGACGAACGCATCGTAGCTGTCCGGTTCGAATTCGGAGCTTCTTCCCTATAGTTTTCGGTGGACAACTTGATGAGGGTAATGTGAATTTGCACCGTAAAAACACAAGCGACGGGTTACTAAGAAACTTACATTCCATGGAATAGTTTGTGATTCAACGGCGGAGACTTGATAAAAGGTGTATTGAGCGGAATTATTGGAGTACGCGACGGTGGTTTGTTGAAGCAAATTTCTCTATGATTTCTGCAAACTGAGTAGAAGTCAAGGAAATCATCTTCTCTTGAAGTATCAACAAACCCGAGTTCCGATCTTCCGCGCTGTGATCATTTTTGCATCGAACATCTAATTTACGTTTGGATTGTTAGAGAAGACATACGTGACGGGCCGTATATTTACTTAGTTCCCTGCAGTGTCAAGTACATAAATCGCTTATCGTTATTGTGATGTGGAGCAATGCATCAAGTGTACTTAGTTAATATGTCTTCAGTGAAATCAGTTTACTAAATTATAAACACGGTCTTTCCACTTCCCTTGAAATCCTGACCGGGTATGGGACCCGCAACCATAGCAGGCCATTCCACTAAAATGAGCTAGCCATCGGGCGAGCTCTCCCCTGTTATTGCGTTTCAAGTACTCTTGCCCGGGTAGAGTGGCCTTCCGCTCACGTGCCCTTTTATAGTATAGTGTTATGTGATTCAATATCGCTAGTTCCCGCATAATATTATACCATAAATTGGCCACGTTTATATTCCTCATTCGATGGAAAAATTCCTGCAAATTATGTTTGTATGAGTTTTTCACTCAAATGAGAAATATTTGGCCACGTCTACATTGAATCTTGATACGGTTGGGAGGGTGCGAGGGGGGCACCGCTTCCCCCTGGATGCCCCACTCTTATTTGTGGGCCGTAAGTATCGTCAGTAACGACGAAGTTCCTCTAAGTCCATCCGTTTTCTCAAGGCCCTATTTGTCCTTTTGACCAGCAAGTTCATAGTCCTTAGCAGGTTACCTCCTTTCTCGGCTCCGGTCGATTATGATAGTACCTTTTCAAAATTCGTGGGTGTGAAAAATGTTTTTGTAGTGGGTCTTGTGCTGGGGAAAAGAATCCGCCCCACGACACCGCAACGCTAGCCTGCCAGCGCATCCACGCGTCCCTAGACAAGGCCAAGTCTCGGCGGATACTACCATCCTCTTCCGCTGAGGCATCAGACCATCGCTGCAGTCCTGCACAGACATTTGTGTATACTTATTTCACTACAAGAAGTACGCTCCTGCCAGAAGGGTTTTGTACTGAATTTCTAATATGCAGAAATTTTCGCTAGGTATCTAATGAAAAAAATCAAAATCAACTTTCAGGGTATGAATATTAAATAATATATTTAAATACAAACCGGCTTTACTTCACATTAAGTGGCCACCATTCTGTTACAATATTTCATACAGTGAAAAGAATCTGGAAGATATTTAACTTATTCATCTTTCCTGAAATTTTCAAGAAAATCCTATCAAAAATATAGTGTCTCGCATGATGGTACGGTGGTGAACCTCAACAGAAATTGTAATTCATTTCCAACTATCAATTTGAACAGAATAAATTCTAATTTCACTGTAAGACTTAACTTTGAAACAGCATTGAGTTTAAGTAGATAGAATTGAAACAAAGAGTAGCCTGTAATAATATTATTGACGTATGAAAAAAAAACATATGAAAATTATAATCAGTAAAAAAATAGAGGGCAATTAACGTCAACGAAGATGACGGACAAAAGTCTACGACAATTCCTTATATTGAGATACCGGTTACTTGGAAGCTTTGAACAAAAATCTATTGATGCACATTTTTCAGTAACGTAAATATATTTATAAAAAAGCAAAGAGAAAAATTTTTATACCAGAATAAAGAAGAAATTCATAACAACATAAAAAATTGAATGGACAAAAGTCTACGACAATCAGTGCTGACTTAGTTATACACAAAAACTTTCCGACTAAACGCGTCGGAATGTCATCAGTATTTGTTTATTTGCTCTTATTGTCATTCCGTATATGTGCTACTGCAATTCTGTTTTAGTTTAATCGCTAGTTTCCAACTGTATGAACCGCAAAATGTCATCGCGAAAAAAATTTCTAGTGACATCCGAAATTTGATCGTACAGTATAAAAAACTCAATAAATCGTGCTCGGAAATCGTGAAATTACTGAAACTTAAACAAACTTCTATGTATAAAATCATTAAAAACTTTGTAAACAGTGGTTCCATTGAAAATAAGCCGCAAACTGGCCGACTGAAAAAAATGTCACGCTGAGACATTAGTTTCATTCTAAAGGAAATGAACAGTAATCCTAAAATAAGTGCTCCAGATTTGGCGAAACCAGTGGCTACGGAAAGGAAAAACGATGTTCATGCAAGAACCATCACGAGAGCATTAAATATTAATGGGTTTCAAAGCAGAACTCCAAGTAAAAAGCGATGGACCGTTATGTTTACAAGAACCTGTTAAAACAACATTTGAAATCATCAGTGGAGAAGTTGGGTCTTAGAGAGAGGGATTTTCCAACAAGACAATGATCCAAAACACACAACACTTTTCGTCCAGAACTGGTTGTTGTACTACGTTCCCAGGCAACTTAATACGCCTCCACAAAGTCCAGATTTAAACCCAATAGAGCATATATGGGGCTTTTGGAACAGAAATTTCGAAAATGTTGCATTAAAAATAAAAATTTGTTGAAGGAAGTGCTTGTTACAGAATGGGAGAACCCCATCTGCAGAAACTGGTAATTTAGTCCCCAGTCTAACCAAAAATGAAGCCAGCAAAAAGTTTTGTAAAATTCCAATACGTTTAGATAAAAATATTTTGTGTACAAGTCAGCTAGCACTGACTGTCGTAGACTTTTGTCCATTAATTTCTATCTACCGAATATTTTTACTTCGATTGGTAACGAAAAACAAATTCACAAAGAAAATTTCGCCACTGGTATGGAGGAGCCCGACGGCTTCCCACCGTTGGGGCAACCTGGGGAAACGACGAATACAAAACTGGCGATAATCACCAAAGGAAACATCATGAAGAAAACTCCGCAGATGGAGGGTGCAAGCTGCAAATAATAGCGGACAATCAACAAATGGCCAAATTGCAGAAAGAAAATGATGAACTAAGGCAAGAGATACAGTCTCTCAAGGATCTCTTCAAGAAAGGGATGAAGCCTCAAAAGACGTAGCCACAAAATCAATGGCAACAGGTAACAAAGCCGAAGAAAAGTACGAAGCAAGTAAATCCAGAGGAAGTTCTAAGTGCTGGTGGCACCAACGAGAGCCAAAATTATTTTGCAGCGCTGGAGGGATTAACCGAAGATATGGAAATCGAAGAAAACATCGGAGGTAATTATAATCAAGATAATGACGTTAATTTTATTCAATATTTAAAGAACAAAAATAAGGAGAAAAAACCAGCCCGCAGTTCTGCTGGTTCCTCTGAAAAAGCTTCCAACAAGACAGAAAAAGTTCCGCCAATCAACGTGTTCGGACAAACCGGGAAATATATGGTTCGGCTATTGGCAGCCGAAAATAAACTGGCCAATTTCGAAATCAAAAGAGTTAATGCCGAAAAATTAACTATAAGGACGAAATCACTGGTTGATTTCAAGTCAGCCAAAGATGCGCTGATTTCTGGGGAGGTTCCACACTTCACCTATACCCCAAAAAGTGAAAAGAATCAGACCTTCTTGTTGAAGGGTTTGGACAGCGGAGAGGATACGGTCGATCTTCTTCAGGTGCTCAAGGAGGCTGCACCAGATATTGATTTTGTTTCGGTGAAAGCCTTTGCGACAAGAAGGTCGACCATAGAAAGGAAGAATTGACCACTTTACCTGGTACAAATTGCAAATAAGAGCAGTCCAAGTGCCCTTCAACAAATAAGGTACTTGAATTTCAGAGTGGTGAGGTGGGAACGCCTCCAGAAAAGAGAAGTCAACCAGTGTTATCGGTGTCAAAGATTTGGACATTCGGCTGCCAATTGTGCCATGCACTATCGTTGCGTTAAATGCAAAGACGTTCATGCTCCCGGTGAGTGCAAATTGGCTCAGACGGAGCCTAAGGAAAAATTATACTGCGTTAACTGCGGTGTTTTTGGTCACCCAACATCATATCGAGGATGCTCCCGATATCAAGATGCAAAAGTTAAATTTGCTCCAAAGCAAACACAAGTACACCGTAATATCATACCTTCCAACTTCGTCAAGCCCGGAGTATCATTTGCACTCGCCGCTAGAGGACCAGCAGAAAATGCTGGAAATAATGTAAATAATGTAAGTGGCAATAATGAGCTGCTTCTCAAAATTTACCAGCAACTTAATTCTTTATCGGAGAGAATCGACAAACAAGATTCAAAAATTAACTTTGCTTTTCAGCGTTTAGGTCTTTCGAATGCCTAATAATAACTTGTCATCCAGTCATACTCCCATGGATAGGCTTCGCCTCATATCGATCAACGTCAACTCTATCGTTGCTATACATCGACGTGATTATCTCCTTGAATTCATTGTTAAGCAAAAGCCTGACATCATACTTCTCACCGAAACCCACCTCAATTCATGGCATTCCATGGAATTCAAAAATTTTGCATTCGTAAGAAACGATAGGGTAATAGGTGATGGGGGAGGTGGCACCGGGATATTGGTTCGAAGACCCTATTGTTTCCAAAATATTGAAAAAGTCGAATTCAAAAGCTTTAAATTTCTTGAAGTGTCCGTCATCAAAATTTCACTGCCAGGTGGGGATAACCTCTTCGTTATCTCTGCCTATGCAACTGGTCAAAATGTTCTCAAGTTCAAGGAGGAACTCAATTCCTTGTTTGAAATACGCGAATTGAACAGGCTGCATAGTTATTATATTTTTGCCGGTGATCTGAATGCCAAGCATTCATCATGGCTAAACGCCACTAATAATCCAAAAGGTGTATTCCTGAAATCATGGATAACAGAGAACCAAATTGAATACAGGTGCAACCTATATGGGTCCGAGTTCCCAACATACCCTACGACAAATTCATATTTGAACCTCTGCATTGCTGGCGCAAGACTTGAATTCAGCTTTAATAGTCCTTAATGGAAACTGCATGTGCTTCCTTACGATAGCGACTATAACGCAATCGTAATGAAAATCAATCATCAAAGGGATGATTTCTTCCTCATTTCAGTTCAGCATGAAAACCATCAGCTGAATTTCAAAAAAAACAGACTGGGAAAAGTTTCAAAAGAAGTTTAATCGAGAGTACCAGAAGCAATGTCCTTCTTCCGATGATGGCAACTCTTGCTCAATGGTTCCAAATGACAGAAATCTAACTGATGATGAAATAGATCTCTATTTGTTGAAGTCAGAGAAGCTGACGTTGGAAACGATTGAGAAAGTAGTTCCCAAGATTAAACATCGAAACAATATGGAAGGATATGAAACACCAACCATCGCAAGGTTGAAAAGATTGAAAAGCCTTCTTCTCACATGCGTCAACAATATTTATCGACGATTTTTGGACTACAACCATCCCTCGTTCATACTTCAGGAGTGAGGTCAGTAATCAATGGGCGGAAAAACTGAGGGGTATTAGCCCACAGGACCCAGATGGCGTTTTCGCGAAAGTGAATAGCTTATTCCGCAGGAAGTCTTGAGTGAAGGTATCGAATCTTGAAGTCGCTAGTGATGAGATAAATCTTCTCGATAGGGCTGGTATTGAAATTGATGGTACGACTCCGGATAGAAATGGAAACAGGATCATTTGTGAAGGATTAGATAAACTTGCCCTGATTGGAACACATTTTGAATTGGTTCATCTGCCAAACCCAGAGAGAAGGAATGAAATATTTTCGGAGGTCGTTGAAGCAAAAGTTTCCGACTTCAAATCAAGCCTGAACGGCCAATCAATTCTTCATTTCGATGAATCTTAACATCTGACCTCATACCGACCTTGAATCTTATTGATTATTTTGTCAGCTATGAAGACTTGTGTTTCATATTTCGCAGAATAAACAACAAAAAATCATGTGGTACTGACGGTATTCCAAATATAGTTCTCCGACTTTTGCCTGAGGTTGCTATTAGGAATTATTACATGTTGTTCAACAACATGTTGAACAATTCATATTTCCCAAATGAGTGGAAAAAGGCTAAAGTATTTCCGATCTTGAAGAAAGGAAAATAATCTGCATGCCCTAAAAGCTATCGCCCAATCGGCTTGCTGCCTAACATCAGCAAGGTGTTTGAAGTGATACTCAACAGAGCATTAAACGCCCACATTGAGAAATATGAGGATGCCGAATTGCCAATTTGGTTTTCGTGCCAGGCATTCGACCATACATGCAATAACGAAAGTAACCTCAGACATCTGTTGGAAACTAAACAACAAAGAATGTGTTGGAGCATGTCTCATTGACATGGAGAAAGCCTTCGATACTGTGTGATTAGATGGACTAGTTTTCAAACTTCTTCAGGACAGGTTCCCCAGACACCTTGTCGCCATGATGTGTAATATGTTGTACGGGAAATCATTTGTTGTAACTGACGGAAATCAGACGACAATGCGCGAATTCGAGGTCTTGAATGGTCAGCAGAGAACAGTTACTGCGCCTCTGCTTTTCTCAATATTCATTCGCAAGCTATTGAACAGCTTTGATTTAAATGTCTCGCCAACGCGATCATTGGTAGCGTTTGCTGATGATCTGATCATCTATACGGCAGACCGAAAAGCTACAATAGTTCAGAGCAATCTTCAAAAAATGTTTAATGATGTGCAGCTCTACACCGACAATTGGCGAATGAAAATCAATGCGCAGAAGTGCGAAACAATTTTGTTTCGGACAACGCTGCAGGGGGCCAGTCAAGACCTGAAACGTAATTGGAAGGATTTCCACATCATGGCTGGTGAGGGTAGTTCAGAACGGGTTCCACATAAATCCTGTGTTCGATACCTTGGTGTTCATCTCGATCAGTATCTGTACTATACTGAACATGTCAAAATCATGCTCAGTAAAGCACTAAAAGTAGTCATGGCTCTTCGGCGACTCTTTCATTCCAGATACATTGATCAAAAAGTCAAAGTTATTTGTTACAAGACCCTGGTTAGGCCAGTTTTGACATATGGATGTCAGATCTGGTACAACCAGAGTGCTAGTACAATGGAAAGATTGAGAGTTTTCGAAAGGAAATGTCTTCGTGCATGTACTGGTTTGTACAGAAAGCCTGAGATGGATTGGAAGCACTATATATCGAACAGAAAAATTTATCAAACCACTCAAGTGACAAGAGTCGATATCTTCATATTGAAACTCTTCGGAATCATATCGCAAGATCTGTAACTGTGAGTGAAAACCCTTGGATTTCACAGCAGTTCCACCCAACAGACGAGTATATTGTGACTTGCCTCACTACTGGCTTGGTTCCTGCAGAAGCGTTCGTGTATTTGGACATGAATCGATATGTTTTTGATTCTGACGGCGTCCCAATCATATATCACATATATCGACGGGCCACCGATAAGAAGATAAAATATCCTCCGAGTCTGAGTTCACGAGACCAACAATCCCAATGGAGATACTCATTTGCTAGATTCGTTGAGGCTGGTCGAGCTGAGATGGAACAATCTAGGTATTGGTGGCTGAATGACAATGTCTAAATTATTCGTGTTTATTTTCTGTTTTTGTGCTTTTCCTCGTTACTTAGTTTTTTAGATTCATCTCATTATTGCTACATCTAGTGTTGTCGTTTATTTGTATTATAAATTAGGTATAGGTTTCAATATAAGGTAACGTTTTTTTTTTTAATTGAACTTATTTAGAATTAGGGTGTAACATATTAGGTATAGGATATAAGTTCATTGTTGTGTTAGTAGTATAAGTAATTTTTGAATAATGCTGGTTGGTTTTTTCTCCTTTTTCCAATTGAATCAAAAAATATCTAATAATAATAAAATTAATTTAAATTTGCTAGTGTATTTTTTTCATTAAATGTGTTTAACTGATAACGTATAAATTTAGAGAGCCATTTGGGCCATTAGGTTTTTGATAGTTTTATTGTTTGGAATTTGCTTTATGTTCTTTTTAAAATTTATAACGATTGGTATTAAATAAAGCGCTTTTGACTTTGACTTTGACCTTCTTTGAGGAGAGTATATAGTCGAGGAAATATAGAACTTAATCAGTTCTCTAATCAACCACAAGTGATAGCCAATATGGTAGTAGAACCGTATATTGCTGTTGTTGTATTATATGAAATTTCAAATGCCTATCACTTCGCAAAATATGGTTAAATTTTGATGAAACTTACACGATAAGGCAGCCTTATATTCATTTACCTCAACATAAAATTTCCTTTAATGGTACCCATTTTAAAATGTGAAATCTATAAATCCTACTATTAGTCACAAGGTTAAGTGACTATCAACTTCAAAGGTATTTGTTGCTGTTGTACTCGTAGAGAATCACCTCCATGATTTTTCTCACATTTTTCGGATCACAGATGTCCTAACCCTAGGGCGAATAAATCTGTTTTCATACATTTCCCCTTCTACTCCACCCCTCAATGCTGATAACACTGTTCTAAGACCTGTTCTAAAAAGGTGTTTGCCAAGACTTTTCATTTTATGTCCCACATGACCATCTCTGGAAACAAAAATTTTTAAGGTTGACCATCTTGTATGATGGGATTTCGTTAGGAACCTTTGAAAATATCGATGATACCCAAACTTTCAGGAGGCCATCACTTTACATCTATCTACTAAATTTGGTTTCTGTAATTGCTATAGTTTCGGAGAAAAACTGCTGTGACACACAGACAGACAGAAGGACAGACGGATGGACAGACAATGTCGATTTCAATAGGATTTTGTAAGTTAGAACAAACTTTAAAAATCATTTATAAGGAAAAAATGGTTTAAAGAGGTTATCAGGGTCAGAAAATCATACAATTTTTTTTTGGGTTGATTGAGTCTCAAATGGAGTTTGAAAGTGCTACAAAAAGAAAATAATTACTTCAATCTCTATGCTTTGAGCCTAATAATGTATAATTTTTATTATTTTACATAGTCATAGTATAATCGATATTAGTATACACCAATTCTAGCAATAAACAAACTAACTAAAATAAATAACATATTTTTTTCAGTCTTGTATGGTCGCAATGAATGGTTATCATTTCAAAATATGGCGCATACGAGTGGAATTGCAAATAATATTCTCTTCACATGCGCCAGGCTGACATACCCAATGTTAAGATTCTTTTTTTTATGCTTTAAAACGCCAATGTCAAATTTGCGCACAAACATTAGTACGCGCTTGCAAACTGTGGATAACGATCTGAGCGAAGCCTTTAAATCTGTAAAATTTTCTAAACTTGTGACAATTTCTTAACCAAAATGTCTCAAGAAATATCTCTTTCGACTGGGTGTCTAAAGGTAAGTAGTGAAAAAATATTTACAAGCTTATAACTTTGAAATTCTGCTTTTAATAATGGAATCAACTCTGATAAACAAGTTGCTGCGTTCTTTTTTGGTTGACTTTAAGACTTCCATGACTAATCAACAAGATCTTACGATCTTACAGTCTCCTGCTTAAGTTACCAAACTTATATCGTGATCTAATGAAATTCCATCGTATATAAGCATTCATTTATAGATTAAAATATGTGTATTAAAAATGCAAACACGATTATCACTTCTAAATATCAATGAATCAGAGCTCGCTTCCAATATATGTAAGCAATTCCTAGTTTATTACTTGCATTAACATCTCCCTAATAATTTGGCCTTGGTACGGAAAAGAATGATCCCAATTTATTTTTCCTTGCTTTCTATTTTGTTTCTTGTGAATTAATTGTTTTAATTTATTCCCCGCTTTGATTAAATTAAAACTTTAGGCTCCCCTTTCTCATTGCAGCATGGAGAATATATCTTTAAAATTACTATAATATTTTTGGCAATGATGAATGCAATTTCTGCCTTCAACATCTTACACCTTTATGTAAAATTAAATACGCTGCTATAGTAAACGAAAATTTCCTGTTCCCTTTAAAAGACTCGTTTAGTGGGAATTTTCTCCTTAAAATCAAGACATTCAAGTATATGGCAAAGTGAAGATATAAGCGGTTTTTGAATAATACGTAATTATATGTAGTTCATCGAAGCCAAATAATATGCAAAATTTTATTAAAATTAATGGGAAAGAGGTTCTAATGTTCAGATAAGAACTCCAATTTAATAACCTATAATAAACACAAAAGTCAAGGTACAGAGAATCGGTAACTGAAAATTGTATTACTGAATCAATATTTTTATTTGAAAACCAAAAGTTATTAAATGGTAATAATACGAGTTCTGTTGAATTTAAGTTTTCATAAATTTAAATGGATTCGGCAATAATGATCATTGAAGACAATAATTTTTTGTTGGCAATGTCTCTTTTCTACTCCACAAAAGTCTTGGTACAGTTGCAGAAAATGCCCTGTTATTTGTAAAAAGGGGAATCCCCCAAGTTCATATTATCAGAGTGAGTTAACAACCGTAGGCCGCTGTCTTTAATATCGCGTCCGTATTCGTGGTGTATCTTTTATTTAATAAAATTTTTAAAAAATGAGACGAAAGGAGTTTAGTATTAAGGAGCGTGAAATAATTATTAATCTGCATTCAAATCAGAGCAAATCATATTCTGAAATAGCTGAACTAGTGTTGCGAAGTCCGTCAACCATTCAAAAAGTCATAAATCGATTTAAGAAGGAAAATAGAGTGGAAAATGTGCCCCGAACAGGTCGTCCATCTAAACTAAGTGCAAAGGACAAGAGAAAAATTTCGCGAATGATAAAACAAGATCCATTTCTAAGCTATAGAAAAATCTGCGATATCCTTGGAATTAATGATAAGAAGGAGGTTAGCGCAGAAACTGTGCGTAGAGCTGTCGTAGAAGCTGGATTTTCATCTCGTACGCCTAGAAGAAAACCTCTTGTAAGTTCCATAAACAAACAAAAAAGAATAACATTTGCAAAAGCATAACCAATAACACTTTGGGATAATGTTTTATTTTCGGATGAGTCTAAATTTTGTATATTTGGTGTAAATGGGCATAAGAGGGTCTGGCGAAAAGTAGGAGAAGCATTTAATCCCAAGAACACTATTAAAACAGTAAAACATCGAGGCGGTGGTGTTATGGTTTGGGGTTGCATGGCTGCTGCTGGAGTTGGAAATCTGACATTCATCGAAAATACTATGGATCAGAACTCTTATTTAGAGATTCTACGAAACAACATGAAACAAAGTGCAGCCAAATTAGGTATGCGAGAAGATTTCTTGTTTCAACAGGACAATGACCCTAAGCACACTGCGCATAAAGTTCGAATGTGGCTATTTTACAATACTCGCATGCTTGCTACACCGCCTCAAAGCCCTGATTTGAACCCTATAGAGCATCTTTGGAATGAGCTTGAGACAAAAATCCGAAAAAGAGTGATATCAAGCAAGGCGCAGCTTAAGGATGCTATATTGGAGGAGTGGGCCAGAATCAGCAGTGAATTTACTAAAAAATTGGTATATTCTATGCCTAAAAGACTGAAGTCAGTAATTCAGATGAAAGGATATCCGACAAAATATTAAGAAAAGTATAATTCAAATAACTATGCAAGACTATAATTACAATTTGTATCATTTTTCTTTAGGTGTACCATGACTTTTGTGGACCTCATTCATTGACTTTCCAACACATCATACGTAATAATATATTAATACGACAGAATTTTCGTTTTGTTTTACATGAATTTAAAGTGTAATGATTATAGTTGAAGTAATACCAAAAAAATTTTATCACTATAGGTTTTTTAAATAAAAATATCAAACAATTTTCATGATATTTATCACTGTACCTTGACTTTTGTGGAAGACTGTATTGACAAACCAATAACATTTTGGAATAATGTTTTATTTTCGGATGAATCTAAATTTTGTATATTTGGTGTAAATGGGAATAAGAGGGTCTGGCGAAAAGTAGGAGAAGCATTTAATCCCAAGAACACTATTAAAACAGTAAAACATGGAGGCGGTGGTGTTATGGTTTGGGGTTGCATGGCTGCTGCTGGAGTTGGAAATCTGACATTCATCGAAAATACTATGGATCAGAACTCTTATTTAGAGATTCTACGAAACAACATGAAACAAAGTGCAGCCAAATTAGGTATGCGAGAAGATTTCTTGTTTCAACAGGACAATGACCCTAAGCACACTGCGCATAAAGTTCGAATGTGGCTATTGTACAATACTCGCATGCTTGCTACACCGCCTCAAAGCCCTGATTTGAACCCTATAGAGCATCATTAGAATGAGCTTGAGACAAAAATCCGAAAAAGAGTGATATCAAGCAAGGCGCAGCTTAAGGATGTTATATTGGAGGAGTGGGCCAGAATCAGCAGCGAATTTACTAAAAAATTGGTATATTCTATGCCTAAAAGACTGAAGTCAGGAATTCAGATGAAAGGATATCCGACAAAATATTAAGAAAAGTATAATTCAAATAACTATGCAAGACTATAATTACAATTTGAATCATTTTTCTTTAGGTGTACCATGACTTTTGTGGACTTCATTCATTGACTTTCCAACACATCATATGTAATAATATATTAATACGACAGAATTTTCGTTTTGTTTTACATGAATTTAAAGTGTAATGATTATAGTTGAAGTAATACCAAAAAAAATTTTATCACTATAGGTTTTTTAAATAAAAATATCAAACAATTTTCATGATATTTATCACTGTACCTTGACTTTTGTGGAAGACTGTATACTATAAACTGTACAAATAGTTGAGCTTCGATTTTTTAACTATGACTTAACTTTTAAGACGATTCCTAAATTCCTTACCCTAAATCGTCCTCTGTGCAAATTATTGAATTTTAGGAATTAACAAATTTAAAACCCTATTCTTATCTATTTTCTCCTTCTGCCGCAGCTGATTTAGATAATAACGAAAGTTTAAAGATTTATTTGCGTGTGTAGTATCAATATAAAAATCACAGAAAAAATTGTTCAGCTAAACGAATGAACATATTATCTACTAGCACTGCACTCCAAACAATATTTTGAGGAAATGTTCTTATGTTATAATCAATTAATGATTTATTTGATACCCGCAGGACAATTGTATTTTTGCTTGAAAAGCCGTAGGGCCTTGCTTTGTTGTGTGGGCAAATAGGTTTTCAGTGTCTAAAAGACTAAATTAGGCCAGGTGGAGGGATTAGCTTTATGTTTTTTGGGTTGTTGGATGTCCGTTTGTTCTGGTCCGTCTCGCTTCCATTTCTGTAGGAGAGTGTGGGCGAGTACTGAGAAAATTGCGTCGGAATTAGTTATAAGATGTTCGTTGATAATGTTACCTTCTGTTTCTCTATGTTTATATATTTCAAATCTTTCTAGTATGTCAAGTTTTGGTCCTTTGCTTTGTTTTTGTAGTAATGCCATAGAGTTTGTCATAGCATCAGGTTCGTGTGCTTGGGTATGTAGATGCGTCGCGTAATTGGAGTTTGCCTTGTTGTGTAAGAAAGATCGTAAGTGCTCTTTGTGTCTTGTTGTTAGTTTCCGTGTTGTCCTTCGCATGTATAGTGCTTGCATGTCAATTTGTATATGACGTTGTTTTCGTATAGTGATGTGTCATGTTTCAGTTTGTTTCAGTTTGTTTCCGATGTTGTTGTTAGTTTTGAATGCAGCTTGCAGTTTATATTTCTTAAGTAAGCTTGATAATTTGTATGTCTCTTTGACTACGTATGTCGTTCTTATGCGTTTCAGTCAGTTGGCGTTCCAGTTTTTGTTAGTTGTTTTTGTAGCACTACAGCCCCTTTCGGGACTTCGTTAGAGATAGTTAGAGTATTTCATTCTCATGATTGAATGTACCGGCACTCCACAAGGTGATATGGTCAGTATCACGGTTTGGCTGTGTAAGCGTCCATCCATCTGCGATACGTTCTAATTTTAAACCAGCACGTATCATAACTGAACGGACTTATGGTCCGTCCGAAGAATCACTCGAACAAAATCTCGTTGGTACCAACGAGACTCAAACCAGAGACCGTTGGCTCACGGATTGAGTGCTCTAACTACTACACCACGCAGACTACTGTTTTTGTTTGTACTGTGTGATAAATTTGTCAATACATTATTACTAATTATTCTGTAAATGTTGTTTGGTTCGTTGCAGTAGTTAGTAGGAAACATGGGGATGGAGTGGAGTCTCTGCATCATTGATCTGTACGCTGCGAGTTTATGTTGTGTGGGGTAGTCAGATGTTATATGTATGGTATGATTAGTTGTGGTTGGTTTTCTACACTATATATTTTGTAGTCTAATCGTGTTTGTTCACGTGTCACGGTTAGGTTCATATAGTCGAGTTGTCCGTTTGTTTCTATGTATATTTGATTCATATAGGTAAGTAGTCCATTATGTTTATTTTCTTGTGAGTCGATAACGACGAAACAGTTATCCACATGGCGTCCGTAAAGCATTACATTGAATCTTTTGACAATTTTTGATATACGAGTAAAGACTTCTTTCAAAGATTGTAAGAATATTTGTGACATTATTGAGGACATTGGATGTCCTATACCTAAACCGTCCTTGTCAATGTACGAGCATGTGTTATTATTGAGCCTAAAATAGTTCTGCTTGGTTGTGGTCTTTATGAGATTAAGTAGTTGATCTATAAATCGTCAGCTGTTATTGAATGAACGTTTTTCTTTTAGCATGGTGAGTGGTTTATCGGTGCTAATATCAGCAAGGTGTTTGGAGTGATACTAAACAAAGCATTAAACGCCCAAATTGAGAAATATGAATTGATGCCGAATTGCCAATTTGATTTTCATGCCGTGCATTCGACCATACATGCAATAAGGAAAGTTAGCTCAGACACCTGTTGGAAAGTAAACAACAAAGAATGTGTTGGAGCGTATCTCATTGATATGGAGAAAAACTTCGATACGGTGTGAGTAGATGGACTAGTTTTTAAACTCCTTCAGGACAGGTTCCCCAGACACCTTGTCACCATAATGTGCAATATGTTATAAGGGAAATCATTTGTTGTAACTGATGGAAACCTGACAACAATATACGAAGGTCTTGAATGGTCTACAGCAGACAACAGTTACTGCGCCTCTGCATTTCTCGATATTAATTCACAAGCTGTTGAAGGGTTTTGATTTTAAGGTCTCGCCAACTGATCATGGGTAGCGTTTGCTGATGATCTGATCATCTTTACGGCAGACCGAATTGCTACAATAGCTCAGAGCAACCTTCAAAACATGTTTAATGATTTGCAGCTCTACACTGACATTTGTTGAATGAAAATCAATGCGCAGAAATGCGAAACAATCTTGTTTCGGATAACTCTGCAGGGAGTCAGTAAAGACTTGAAACGTAATTGGAAGGATTTCCACATCATGCCTGGTGAGGGTAGTTCAGAACGTATTCCGCATAAATCCTGAGGTCGATACCTCGGTGCTCATCTTGATCAGTATCTATACGATACTGAACATGTCAAGATCATGCTCAGTAAGGCACAAAAAGTTGTCATGGCCCTTCGACCATTGATCAAAAGGTCAAAATTATCTGTTACAAGACCCTGGTTAGACCAGTTTTGACATATCAAAGTCAGATCTGGTACAACCAGAGTGCTAGTACTATGGAAAAATTAAGAGTTTTCGAAAGGAAATGTCTTCGTGGTTGTACTGCTTTATACAGAGAGCCTGAGAAGAATTGGAAACACTTTCTATCGAATAGAAAAATTTATCAAACTGCTAAAGTGACGAGAGTCGATATCTTCATATTGGTCCTCTGATAAATTGAGCAGGTAGAAAAATGGCTCGTATGTTTTCGCATACGAACCCGCAATTAGCGATAACCCTCTTAAGGTCCGTAGCATAGTCTCTTATTCATTGGTCACTGGCTTAGTATTTTTCCAGAAATTTATGTTTTGGTCACGTTTTTCCGGGGCGATAGCTGCTTATCAAGCAATGCCAGTAACTCATCGTAGGATAGATCACTAGGGTTTTTAGGTGCAGATCGTATATTCAAAGTTGCATAGTTTTTAGCATCGATAGAGTTTAAAAGTAATTTAGCTCAATATATGGCGTAGGTTGATACGTTGCTTATGTCCGTGTAGTTTTGAATCGTTCCGTATAATTTGTGAGCGACTCCATTGTTAAGTCAAACGGTTCGAAGTTTGATAAAAATACACTGGACATCGAATCAATGATGTACTCGTATTGCCTATTATTATCAATCATTTATTTCCACCTTTCGACCAGTTTCATAATGCCATATGGATAAAAGTACACACCGGCGTGCAAGGACTGAGACATGGAACACATAGGCAGGACAACACGGAAACTAACAACATGATACAAGGAGCCTTACGATCTTTCTTATGCAACAAAGCCGACTCAAACTACGGGACGCACTTGCAAAATCATGCTTGAGGTGTGGAGCTAGTGCGATTTAGCACTTTTGCTCCATTTCTACCTGTGGGTATCTTTGTACCCAACTGGCCTATAGCAAACAATACAACTAGATTATGTCAGTCCTGTATCACTATATTATTGACCTGAGACTAGGGTAGGTGAGCCTCTGTTTGTTATTGGCTGTTTTTAGGGGATTCAGGGTACTGTTAGGGTATTCATCTATCCTGTCAAACAGTTTTAGTGCGCGGTCTAGAAGTATTTGTCTATAGTATCTAGTTTGAGGTCCTTATGAATGTCAATGTTCCTAATGTACCAGGGGGTTCTAAAGATTCTCCTAAGGGCTTTGTTTTGCAGGGATTGGAGCAGTTATTTGTTCGATTTTGGGGTCTGACAGAAGGCTATGCAGCTATAGAGAAGAGAGGGTCTTATGCCTTGTTTGTAGATGAGGAGTTTGTTTTTACGTTCAGTTTTGCCGATCTTAAAATGGTGTGCAAGGAGGATAAGGTACCTAAACAGTGTTGTCTCTTGTCACGTATGTGGTCATTCCATGTAAGTCTATTGTCAAATTTTAGTCCTAGGTATTTTGCTGTTCTTTTTCAAGGTACTGAGTTTGAGTCGATTTGTAATTCAGGAGGTTGTTGTCGTCGTCTTCTTGTGAAGAAAATGGCTTGTGTCTTTTCAGCGTTAATTTTTATCTTCCACCTTTGAAAGTATCCCAAAAGAATTTCGGTGGTTCGTTGCAAACTTGAAGATATGGGTTCTGCTTGTCACGAGGTGTAATATATGCAAGTGTCGTCGGCATAAAGGGAGATTTGTACGCTGTTAGGTAGACATGAAAGGTCTGCAGTGTATAGGGTGTACAGTAATGGGGAGAGTGGTGATCTTTGTGGAACTGCAGCTTGAATCGGTCGTATGTTCGATAATATGTTATTGATTTTTACGCGAAAAGATCTGCCCTGTAGGAAAGAGTTGATAATTTGTAACAAAGATAGTGGAATGGAATATTCATTCATTTTAAAGATTAGTCCTGTATGACAGACTTTGTCAAAAGTTCTTGCTATGTCGAACATAACTCAGCCTCCTGACTTTCTGCGATTCAACCCATTTTTAATATGTTGGACCACCCTTGTTAGCTGGAGTTCGGTGTTGAACTCAGCCCCAGCTCGATTGCTTCTTATAGCACCCTAGGAATTATGATACGCATTGAAATCACCTATCACCAGGAGTGGGCCTTCCACCTCGAAGAGGGAGCTTAGATTTTGATAGAAAGTCTCACTTTGCGGGGGGTTCTACAGTGATCCGACTACAAATTCAAAAGAGTTCATTTTTATTTTAATTACTGTCGCCTCTACGCGTTACAGTTGTGGGGTTTCAATCAGGTAGTGATTCACATTTCTTCTCACAGGAATGGCAGTTTCGTCTCCCCTTCCTGTCAGTCTATCATTTCTGTATAGATGATTGTTAGGGAAGCGGAGACAGAGTCCCGGCTTCAAAAAAGTTTCCTGAATGAGAATAATATCAAATTTATGGTCAACCATAAACTGCATAAACTCACCAGTTCTTTGTTGCAGGGAGTTTGCATTCCACGTGTGTATGGGAATGTGATTCATGGGGGAAGTCATTGGGTATTTTTACTAAGGTTTTGTGGCGCAAAGAAGCCCTGCACCATTGTGGCCATCATTTTTTGCATCATCAGTTGCATCTGTGAGTGCATTTTGGTGAAAAATTGGTCTATATTTGGTTGAATGAACGTTGTTTGCGGTTGGGAAGGAGTTGTAGTGGTTCGTTTGGTTTTGGGGAGTTCATGCTAGATTGTTGCTTGTTTTGATTGGCAATTTGCGCAAAAATTTTTCTGATATTTTTCGGGTTTTTGGGACACCCTCCTTAGTTAGCGGGGTGTTCTCCTCCATAATCGATGCATTCGGGTTTTTCTGTGATTTGCTTTCTGCAGTGTGTAAAGTGATGAAGGCCGTCGCACTTTACATAGCGAGCTTGAGCGTGGCAGTTGCTCGCCTAATTGTTGGCAGTTATGACACATAGCTTGCCCGCTACGTGGTTTCATCAACTCAACTTGGCAGATGAGCTGGCAGATAGATCTAACGTGGTAGATTTCAGTTTCTGCTTTCGGCAATAGGACTTTTACCAGTGTAGAGAGGCCGAATTGGAGTTTTACGTAGAAAACTTCAATGAGGTGGAAGCCTTGCTGCTGGAGATCTTCTTTCATTTCCTCCACCGATAGTGTGCGAATTATCACATTTAATTTTTTATGCTCAGAGAGGAAGTATGTGGGATACTGCTATTTTTCTTCAATTAACAACTTGGTTGTTTTCCTGTGATCCGTGGAGGATTGGGGTACAATTTGGATGCCCATATATATACGCGTACTTTATACTTAACTGCTTCATAAGTGCAGCCAGCTTTGTCCATTTCTTCGGTTCACACAGGATAATGGGGACAGTTTTAGGGCAAGTCTCATCGGGAACATCCGAGTGTTTTTGTGGTTCACTCTGTTTAGGAGTTGAGACCGATGTCGATGGTGTGGGGAGGAAAACTTGTGAGGGTTTTATAGTTGCCGTTTCTGGGAATGGAACGGTTGGTTTTTCAGGTGGTAGAGCCGGAAAATCTTGAGAATTTTCGTTTGATTCCACCATATCCTGGTCAGACTCTGTAGCTTCTTCCGAAGACGATTCAGTTCTGAGGGATGGAGAAACTATGGCCTTCCTCTTTCTGGAGGATTTTGATCTTGGTGAATCTAAACTATTCACCAAGAGCCCAGCCATGAGCTCTTCATTCTTCTGACGTTGCTCTTTCAACTCATTTTAGGTCTCTCTGAGCTGTTGATGTGTTTGTCGCAGCTGAGTGAGGACTTCCTCCAATTGCTTTTGGATCGCATTTGCCTCATTGGCTTGCTCAATCAGGAGTGCGATCTGTCGATCCTTTTCGTCCACCCCTTAGGGGAAACACCGAACGATGGGCACCAAGGTGACGAAAAAATCGAATGGGCGTGGGAAGTTTTTAAAATATTTCTAACAAATATTGAATAACGAGAAATAACAAGTCAACGCCATTCGTCTTTAGTTGTACTATTTTGTAAATATAAATATGCCAGTTAAGCAGAAAAACACACCCAGAAATATGTAGTTGCAACGCATCCGTTCTTCTTGATTCTCACACTTTCACTTTTGTCTTCTGAAGTCCCTTTTTCTTCCTTCTCACGGTTTCGTGCCACATTCACTTTCACTATTACTTTTTTTTATGTCCGCACTGATGCACGGCATTCACTTTCTCTTTCTTTGCCTCACTTTCCGTCAGCACTATCGCTCTGTATCCGCTCCGTTGATCTCCTGTTATGATAATGATATCCTATATTTCACTCTCCGTCAGCAAGACCACTCTCGTCGTCGTCGCTTCTACTTCTTATATTTTATCGCAAAATCTTGAACACAAGCCTGATGCTATGACCAACTCAATGACAATGTTACACAAACAAAGTGAAGGACCGAGGCTTTACATCTTAGAAAGGCTTGAAACATATAAACATAGAAAGAAGAAGGTAGATGCCGTACCTTGTTTTGATAGAAGTGCTGCCATTTTCTCCCTCTGCAGGTTTAAAAGTTGTTTGTACTGTTCATGTTGTATGTTGAAGTAGTTTAAATCAGAAGCTGAATGAAATTGTTGAAAATATTGAGCTTAATCTAGTAAAGATATCAAATGTTGGTCATTGTGCTGTTTGTCGCAACATCTCTTTGACCATCTGTGGTCTTTACGTGTGCTGGTGAACGACGATAATAAAACAAAATGGCGTTTCACTTCGCGAATTTCTAACAATCACTTATAAATGTCCAATCTTTACGTTGGAACATTTTCTGCTCCTAAGGGGCGTGGTAGCATTTAAAATTTAAAAAATGACTGGTTTGAAGGATCAACAAGTTGATGTTATTTGCATAACATTCCGACCATGTGATTATTATCCAATGTTTAATCATTACCCATAATACATGAATATGCGACAGTATATCTGTTTTTAAATCATTTTTTCAGAGTATCTTGAATGGTATCATAATTGACAAGCCTGTTGTTCAAATACTTGGTTCGAGGAAAGTCAGCACTCCATCAGGAATACATCGTTTCCGCCTCCTCATCTCCGACGGAAAATATCAGAATAGCTATGGAATGTTGGACATGAAATTCAATGAATGGCATGCTAGAGGTGAACTGCATGAGAACACAATCATACGATTGGATAATTATTACATTTCCAGTACTTTGAACTTAGATAATGGGGCCATGTAGGAAATAAGACTTTTTGAACATCCACAGATTATATTTTTCTTGATGTCTTCTAGACGTGTCTTGTGTATATTTGAATTGACTGTACTGAATTGCGGATCTACCGTTGGCCAAAGACTAGGAAATCCAGTGCCATATAACGGAGAAATATCATATTTTGGAAGCCAGCAACCTCAAATGATTTGTCCAATAGCTAGCTTGAAACCATATCAATTTAAGTAAGTATTTTTGCTTCACGAAATCCAGTATAATGGTATATTTCGATGATAATCATGGATATTAAATGAAATATTTGTTTCCCATACAGATGGGTTATTAAGGCAAGTATCACTTGGAAATCCCCGATGCATTCTTGGAAAAGCTCCACCGGTATAAATAAAGTTTTCAACATGAACCTTATGGATGAATCTGGTGAAATTAAGGCTGTTGCATTTCGTGAGATTGCTGAAAGATATTTTGATATAATTGAAGTTGGTACGGTTTACTACATATCTAAATGCCAATTGAAGCCTGCCAATAAGCAATACAGCCCCTTAAATGACTACCAATTGGAATTCACTGCTGAAACCATTTTACAGCAGTGCGAAGAAGATGGTTCCTGCGCTCCAAGCATTCAATTCGATTTTGTACCAATTTCACAAATCGCAAATATTGAGCCCATGACAACAATAGGTAAAATTGACAAATTTTTTTCAATATTCGTCTCTCTATCCTGTCTGTGTTAATACATTCAATTTTTAGATATTATTGGAGTTTGCAAGTCACATACAGAAATACAAAACTTTACAAGTAGAACAAATAACAAAGAGTGTACGAAAAGAGAATTAACTCTTGTTGATTCTAGTAATGCAAGTGTAAGTAAATTGGTGTTAGGCTCACAAATATTTTATTGTACGAGTATACCTGAATGAACGATTAAATGAAAAACAGATTACGCTAACTCTTTGGGGAGATAATGCAGTGAATTTCGATGGCCTCGTACAACCAGTAGTCCTAGTGAAAGGAGCCCATGTATCGAAATTCGGAGGAGGAAAAACAATAAGCGTCGGTGCAGGCTCACTCCTAAAGATTAATCCTGAAATTTCAGAAGGTGATAAATTACGTGAATGGTTCGACAATGGCGGGGCTGAGAGTGTACAAGCAAATGTTTCATCACGGTATGATTTGGCGTTTTATAAATCATCCATCTTATAATTTGTAAATTATCTTAATTCAGATCTTCAACCATTACCGGTTCGTTCAACGTTAAATGGCTTACATTTCACGAAGCTCAGATGAAGAACTTAGGAGCTTGCGAAAAACCCGACTATTTTCAAGTTAAAGGAGTAATTGGTGATATCCCTCTTAGAAATTTTATATACAAGGCTTGTCCAAAAGCTGACTGCAACAAAAAGGTTACTGAGATACAGAGCGGTATCTACGCATGTGAAAAATGTAATCAGAACTTCCACAGCTTCAAATTCAGGCTCGTTCTTAATGTGAGACTGCGAATAGTATTGCTGGGCTTATTTGTTTAAGTATGATGTTGCTTTTCATTTGATAAAGATGAGTATCGCTGATAGCATCTCAAAGCGATGGGTTACTGCGTTCCATGACGCAAGCGAGCAGCTGTTGGGAAAATCAGTGCTGGATGTTATGCAAGAAATGGAAGAACATGGACCAAAGGTTCTTAGTGTATTGAGATATAAAGCTTGTATTTTTAAGTTTCGAGCTAAAACGGAAAAAGATCAGGTATAGTGGTACACTAGATTTGAATTGGAAAGATAAAGTTTAATTCTTTGCAGGGATCAAGAAGAAGAAGGATGGTTGTTATTAGCGCCACACCTGTAAACTATAAGGAATATAATAAATATTTGTTAAATGAACTACATGATCTCATTAGAATTAAGAATGTTTTAGGATAATTTTCGTTTTCATATATTGTATTATTATAAGCTATTGCTGGTGGGAATATATATCAACTGTTTTATTACAAGATAATAAATATGTTTTTGAAAAAGTCACAGGGCATACTTTCCTAGTTCTTATTTGAATAATAATATGGGTGGCTTAATGTTTTTCCTTAAATTATTTGGGCGCACGATTTTTTTTTTAAACTTGAAAAACTTACTTTTTATGGAATTGTTTGCAGCTACATATAAATGAGTTGCATATTTTGAATAATAATTTTTCTGAAAAATTATTAGAGAAGAAAAATGTTAGAAGAAGGTGGTTTCGACGTGGCCGGGCCGAGTCTTATCCTAGAAAGACTTGAAATATATTAACATAGAAAAGAAGACGGTGACATTATCAACGAACAACTTATTACAAACTCCAACGCAATTTTCTCAGTACTAGACCACACTCTCCGACGAAAACGGAAACGTGTTGAAACAGAACAAACGGACATCCCAAAATCCCCAAAAAAAACGATCCCTCTACCTATACGAAAACCAAATTGGCAATTCGGCATCAACTCATATTTCTCAATGTAGGCGTTTAATGCTTTGTTTAGTATCACTTCAAACACCTTGCTGATGTTAGACAGCAAGCTGATTGGGCGATAGCTTTTGGGGCAGGAAGATTCTTTTCCTTTCTTCAAGATAGGAGATATCTTAGCCTTTTTCCACTTTTTTGGGAAATATAAATTGCTCAACATGTTGTTAAACAATATGCAATGATTCCAAATAGCAAT
Source organism: Odontomyia ornata (assembly GCA_963969285.1). NCBI lineage: Eukaryota > Metazoa > Arthropoda > Insecta > Diptera > Stratiomyidae > Odontomyia > Odontomyia ornata. The sequence continues at coordinate 45,253,607 of OZ017738.1, read as the reverse complement.
CTCAGGTTAATGTCGGAGAACTATAATTGGAATCCCGTCAATACCACATGATTTCTTGTTGTTTATCTTACCAAATATGAAACATAAGTCTTCATAGCTGACAAAACAATTTTTTTTTTTTTTTCCTCTACCTAACCTTCGTTAGGTGTGTATTGGCTATGGCTAATTAGCACAAGCCACCGATGTATCGATTAATGTCCTCTAGGGACTTATGGTAATATAATGCTTTTTTCTAGTTTTTCTTTTATTTGTTTTGTGATTTTACTGTGTTAATGTGTTATTATCCGTTTGGAATGGTTAATAGATTTTTGGTTTAAGTGTTTTTCTTGGAAGGTTAAAAGTTAGTTTTTGGGACTTGAGAGGACTATTCGCGTGAATTTAAAGTTCTAAATTTGCTTCTTCAAGAAAGTCGATTAATTGAGTTAGTGCTTTCTCGTTGTTTTTATTGAAAAATTTTGCTATTGGATAGTTATTTTGAAAGATTTCATACTTGTTCCTTAGAGTTTCAAAGTGGTCACAGTTTAGAATTCTGTGTTCAAGATCGTCTGTTATGTCGCACCATTTGCATCCTTGGGATGGAACTATTTTTGCTTTTTTTAATCTTTTGTGATTGTAGGCTCGGTTGAGTAGAATTCTGTTAATTTGCTTTGGCGTGTTGCTGCTTGGTGTGAAATCATGGAACCATGGTTTGGTTCTGTAAATAAGGTCCGTTTGTAGCCAAGGGCTGTACGCTAGGTTTATGATGTTTTTTCGGTAGTATTCATGCCATTCTATGTTGATGGAGTCATTAATCATTCTGATAGAGTCGTCCCATTCCAGAAATGAGTCGACTTCTTCTCCTTCTATAGTGGCCAGTTTAGCTGCTTTGTCAACCAATTCGAAGCTGTGGAACTTTTCCACTTTCGGTATCCAGTATAATAAAAGTAGTGCGTTGGGTCTATTGTTGATTGTTTTTCTGATTTTTTCTGTAATGAGTTTATGGTTTGTGTTGTTTATGATCTCGTTTATTGTATTTTTGGCGTCGGTGAAAATGGCTATGGTGTTGGTGGGTTCAGCATCCGCGTTGTTAATTGCTTCCTGGACTGCTTTTAGTTCTGCATTTGCTGCTGTAGAGTCTGTGTTCAGGCAGTATTTTAGTGTCTTTTTGGAGTTATAGCAGTGTATGGCAAAACCAGTGCCTAGTCTGTTTTTTGCCGCATCCGTGAAATATATCTTAGCTTGGTTGTCCGTGAGGTTTTGTAGTACTGCCTTAATCGACTCGTTGAAATTTTCGTAGTTTATTTTCTTGAAATTGTTGGGGATGTTGTGCATGAAACTATTGGTTTGAAATTTTATGTTGTGTGGGTTTGGTAGTGCAGAACCTAAACAGGTGTTGTTGTAGATGTCGACATATTTTTTGTAAACTGTGGCATAGTTCGAGTTTTTTTGGTTTTCCGATATCATTTCTTTGAAATCTTGGCGGAAAAGGTTTTTTCCTATTTCTTTAGCGAGGAGTTGTTCAGCTCTTAGTCTAGCTGGTAATTCTTTAGCTAGTGCAAGCGTTAGTATATTTGGAGCTGTTGTGGGTACCCCAAGACATCGTTTTATGGCTTTGGCTTTCAGGCTGTCTATTTTGTTTAGAAAATAATTTGGCGCATGAACAATGTTTGTTAGATTGCTTTCTATTACCGGTCTTATTAGTGACTTAAAGGTGTTTAAAGCCTTTTTGGGGGTAAGTCCATGTTTGGGGGAGCTGATTTTGAACGCTATGTTAATTGTTTTGTTTGCTTTACTTAGGGATTTATTATAAAATTCATTAAAGTGATTCTGGTTGTTAAAGTTTCTGCCTAGGAAAGTGAAATTTTTTACCCAATCTAGTTGTTTGTTTCCATATTTTATTTTGTTAGGGTGGTTTTTGTTTGTATAGAATTCTATGGCTTGTGATTTTGCCAAGTTCAATGGGAGGTTTAGTTTGTTGCATAGTTCTGTGAATTTGTTGAATTTTGTTTGTAGATTATTGAGATTGTTGGGTCTGTTTTTTCCTTTGCTTATGATTAGAAAGTCATCCGCAAATTGAATGAGTGTAGTTTGACTGTCAGTGATTTTGTGGAGGCTAGTTGTGTAGAGATTAAAGAGGAGCGGGCTTAGTACGTCCCCTTGCGGAAGTCCATTGTTAATTTCGGTCGAATCCTTGCCTAAATGTAATTTCCTGTACATTAGGAAGTTTAAGATCCACGAGATATAATCCTTCTTGATGTTGAAGTTGGACATGATTTTGAAGAGTTCCGCAATATTTACTCTCTCATACGTACTAGAAATATCACAGTTGATAGTCATTATATTTTTTGCTTTCTTATCTTTGTTGAGGAGGTGTATTACAGTGTTTATGCATGAGATTGCCGACTTTCCTTTTCTATAAGCGAAACAGAAATTGCTTAGATTGTTTTGGTACTCAATGTCACTAGTAATCCTATTTTTTATTAGGCAATTGATTATTTTCAGCGGGATACTTATGAGGGAGATCGGTCTATAGCTTTCTATTTTGTGTAATGGTTTGTTTTTCTTGGGGATAGGTACGATTTTGATGTCTCTTAGCTCATTATGTATGTTGTTATTTTTAAAGCTATCGTTTATAGAGTTAAGCAGTGCTGATTTATTGTAGTGGTTTAGGGAGTTTATAATATTGTAATCGATTTTATCCAGACCCGGAGATGATTTTTTTTTGCGTTTGTCTAGTACTATGAGCAGTTCGTGTATTTTAAAGGGTTCAGCTGGTTCCATGTTGTTTGGCATGTAGGGAGTCCAGTTAGTGTTTAGCGCCTGATGTTTATTTTTTATTATTTCAAGAAAGCCTTTATTGTTTTCTGTGTCCCATTGCGATCTCGGGTTGTTGTTGTTGTTGTTTTTGATTGCATTGACTAGGTTCCAAAATTGTTTTATATCTCCACTTTGGTTTATTTCATTGATTTTTTGATCCCACAGTTCTCTTTTTGCCTTAGTTACAGTTTCTCTCCATTTATTTTGTATCGCAAGAAACTTTGCTTCATTTTCGTTACTTTTCATTTTACGGAAATTTGTCCAGGCTTTCGTTTTTTCCCTCCATAGGCTGTTTATCTCTTTTGACCACCATGGTTTTGGACTGTGTTTGAATTTCTTCGCGCTTATTTGGTTACTTTTGATTAGCTCATTGATTTTCTTCATATTTTCTTCCAGATCGTTAGTGAAGTTGATCGTGTTGATGTCCTCCATGATTTTCTTTCTGTTTGGTGTTCGTCTTTTCTTTTGGTTCCTATTCTCGACCTGCAGTGTGAATTCTATGGGGACGTGCTCACTCATGCCCATTTTGTATTTTTTGGTGTTCCATTCATTCCAGTAGTTTATATTATTAGTTAGGGTGATGTCTGGGGTTGACATTTGAGTGTTCTGTTGATTGGTTTTCCTAAAGAAGGTGAATGTGCCTGTGTTGAGTGTTGCCAGTTTATATTTGTTTAGCGCGGATTTGAGGATGTTTCCTTTTGCATTGTCTCCCCAGTATTTGTGTCTTGCATTGAAGTCTCCTCCAATTATGCAGAGGTTTTTGTCGTTTACCACTTTTATAATTTGATGTATTTGTTCTTTGAATGTTGAGCTGTTTATGTCAGGGGGAAAATAGCACGCGCAAATATTTACGTTTGGTTTTTGATTTGTTGTGGTGATTACAATTGCTTCAATGTCTCTGTTACTTAACGGTATTTCTTTAAATTTTATTTTGTTATTAATTACAATGGAGACTCCTCCTCCTTCTTTCTCTGTTCTTATTTTGTTAATTAGTTGATGGTTTTTGATTTTTATTATCGGTGATTTTTTTGTTAGGAGTGTTTCTTGTATGAGTGCAATGTCTATCTTGTTTTTGTTCATAATGTACTCTAGTGTATCTTTATTTTTGGAAATGCTTTGTATGTTGTACTGTAGAAATTTAATATTTTTGATATCTTTCATGTAGTTAAGAGTTGTTGTTTGTCAGCCAGTTTGTGTATTGTAAGTTGTTTGTATTAGGTCTTTTCTGACAGTGGTTTGTAAGTGTTTGTATTGTTTCTAGGATTAAATTTGCTTCAATTTGTAAGTATTTGGTGTTGGTTTGGTTTTTACAATTATTGTTTAGTAGATTTATTAACTTTTCTACTGGTGTGACATGATTTGCTGTTTTGAAGATGTTTTCTGCCAGATTATTTTTCTCCATAAGCGTATTGTTAGACTGTAGTAGTAGATGACTACTCATTGGCAGGTTTGTAGTATAATTGGTTGTTCTTGTGTTTCGTGTTTTTGTTGTTTTTGTGTATGGTTTATTTAGCATTAGTTTATTAATTGTATAGTTCGAGTTTCTGTTATTTGTAGCTTTTGTTTTTGTTAGTAGTGGGAATGCTGAATCCATGGATTCGTTGTCCTTCAGCAGTTCGAATTGGTTGTCGTTGTTCAATATGTTTCTGGCTTCTTTGAGTGTTACATTTTTAATGGAACATACTTTCATCTCCATATCGTAGTTAATCCATTTGGGGCAGTTTTTATCCATGGCGCTGTGATTTTGGTCTCCACATAAGAAACATTTTGTATTTTTACATTCTTTGTCTAGACATTCCTTATCTCCTCATTTTGGACATCTCTTATTTTCTCCTTGGAATTCCTTACAAAAGTATTGTGTGTGTCCAAGTCTGAGGCATTTCAGGCATTGTTTTGGCCTGAGGTAGTAGTATTCAACAGGCATGTTCAGATATTCTAATCTGACTTCGTCCGGCAGTTCCTCTCCTGAGAATGATATCTTCACTGTTTGTGTTGGTATAAAGTTTTCTCTGTTTTCCGGATCCCTTCTTTTTATCCTGTAAACGTTCACAATTTTGATGTTCTTTTGTTGTATTCCATGTGAATTGCTTGGTATTCCATTTTTGGCAATTTCTTCTTCAGTAATGTTTAGTAGGACTCCTTTGATTATGCCATGCCTCATAATAAAGTTGTTAGGGATGAATGCTCTTAAACCAAAGTTTTTAAGGTTTTCGTTCATGACTATTTCGTTGGCATCTTCAGGTTTGTTGAACAATAGCTTGATCCTGTTATAACCTACTTGTTTGATGTCTTTGATGTTTTTTAATTTCATGTTCTTATTCATTGCGTAGAAAGCCATTGGAGTGAGCCTCATTTTTTCATTAGCTTTTTCTTTAGATGGGTCCATTAGTACGAAAATTTTTTTCCTCGTGTCGTATTTGTCATATTTGTTGATGTTTTGTCCTTTTTTCTTTGATTCCGTTGTATGTTTGTCGCCTTCTTTTAGGATATCCATATGTTTTTTCAGCACCTGCTCAATAGTGTTTTTAGGTTTCGCTGTTTTATTTAAAGTATCAGCCATGAAATTTTCTATGCCCTCCATTGGCGTGGATATGGTTGGCGAGGTTTTTGTTTCAGTTGTTTTTTCGATGTCTTTTTGTGTGCTTGATAGTTGACCTATATTAACTTCACTGGTTTTTTCCGTTTCAGACGTGTCCATTAGTTCGTTGAAAATACCGTTGACATTTGTATTGAGGTTATTATCCTTGCACATGGAGTCTCCTTTAAAATTCCTTTTTATCCTTTTGGCATCTATTTCTTCATTTATTTTCCTTAATGTTGTCTCTTTCCTTTCCCCAGGGTCGGGGGGTTCCTTCTTTTTATTTAATTTATCTTCCATCATAACATTAAATGTAGACTCTTACCTGGTGTCGTACAAACTCTTAGGAACCGGGTTTAGACTTTATTTGATTCTACTTTAATTGAATAATTCTATCTCACTTTATTCTAATGTTAAATGTTAGGGGGATTAAACAACCCTATCTGACTTTATTTAGACTTGTAAAAGTTAAAGGATTTTGTTTTTCTCAAAAATTTTGTTTTTTGAACTTTTAGGTTAAATTTTACTTCACAAACACTCACTAAGCACTCTGTACACTTTGAAGTTTGTATGAGGAATCCTGACAAAACAATCAATAAGATTCAAGCTCAATATGAGGTCAGATGTCAATATTTCATTGAAATGAAGAATTGATTGGCCGTTCAGGCTTGATTTGAAGTCGGAAACTTTTGCTTCAACGACTTCTGAAAATATTTCATTCCCTCTCTCAGGGTTTGGTAGATGAACCAATTCAAAATGTGTTCCAATTAGGGCAAGTTTCTATAATCCATCACATAAATTATCCTGTTTGCATTTCTATCTGGAGTCGTACGAGTACTATCAATTTCGATACCTACCCTATCGAGAAGATTTATCTCATCACTAGTGACTTCAAGATTCGATAGCTTCAAGCAAGACTTCTTACAGAATAAGCTATTCACTTTCGCGAAAACGCCATCTGAGTCCTGTGGGCTAATACCCCTCAGTTTTCCCGCCCATTGATTACTGACCTCACTCCTGAAGTATGAACGGATTAAGTTCCGGACATTCTTCAGGTGCAATTCAACAAAGCCAACGAGGGATGGTTGTAGACCAAAAATCGCCGATAAACATTGTTGACGCATGTGAGAAGAAGTTTTTGCAATTTTTGTAACCTTGCGACGGTTGGTGTTTCATTCCTTCCATATGGTTTTGATGTTTCACCTTGGGAACTACTTTCTCAATCGTTTCCAACGGTAGCTTTTCTAGCTTCGACATATAGAGGTCTATTTAATCTTTAGTTAGATTCCTATCATTAGGAACCAATTAGCAAGCGACGCCATCATCAGAAGGAGGACATTGCTTCTGGTAATCTTTATTAAACTTCTTTTTAAACTTCCCCCAATCCATTTTTTTTTTAATTTAACCGATGATTTTCATGTTTAACTGAATGAGGAAGACGTCATCCCTTTGAAGATTTCCATCACGACTGTGTTATGGTCGCTATCGTAAGGAAGTACCTGCAGTTTCTGTTGAGGACTATTAAAGTTGAATTCAAGTTTTGCGCCAGCAATGTAGAGGTCCAAATTTGAATTTGTCCTAGGGTATGTTCGGAGCTCCGACCCATAGAGATTGCATCTGTATTCAATTTGGTTCTCTGTTATCCACGATTTCAGGAATACACCTCTTGGATTATTGTTGGCGTTAAGCCATGATGTATACCGGGTATTCAGGTCAACGGCAAGGATATAATAGTTATGCAGCCTGTTCGATTCGAGTATTTCAAACAAGGAATTGAGCTTCTTCTTGAACTTGAGAACGTTTCGACCAGTTATATAGGCAGAGATAACGAAAAGGTTATCCCCACCTGGCAATTAGCTTTTTGATAACGGACACTTTAAGAGATTCAAAGTTTTTGAATTTGACTTTTTCAATATTTTGGAAATACATAATAGGGTCTTCTCACCAGTATTCCAGTGCAACCTCACCCATCACCGTTTACCCTATTGTTTTTGACGAATTCAATATCATTGAATGTCATATAGTGCCATGAATTGAGGTGGATTTCAGTGAGAAGGATGATGTCAAGATTTGCTTGACAAGGAACCCCAAGAGACAGTCACGTCGATGTAGTCTCACAATAGAGTTGACGTTGATCGAGATAAATCCTATCCATGGGAATGCGACTGGATGAAATTTTGAGGCATTTGAAAGCCCTAAACGCTGAAAAACAAAGTTAATGTTTGATCCTTTTTATCGATTCTCCCCGACAAAAAATTTAATTGCTGATAAATTCTAAGAAGCAGCTCATTATTGCCACTTACATTATTCACATTATATACATTGTTGTCTGCTGGTCCTCTAGCAGCAAGTGCAAATGACACCCCGGGCTTGACGAAATTGGAAGGTATCATACTGCGGTGTACTTGTGTTTGTTTTGGAGTAAATCTTACTTTTGCATCTTGATACCGTCGGCATCCTCGATATGAGGCTGGATGACCAAAGAAACTGCAGTTCACACAATATAGTTTCTCTTTTGGCTCCATCTGAGCCAATTTGGGCTCGCCGGGAGCATGGACATCTTTACATTTTACACATCTCATCTTACGTGGCACAATTGGCAGCCAAATGGCCGAGTCTTTGGCACCTGTAGCATTGGTTGGCCTCGTTCTTCTGGAGGCGTTCCCACCTCACCACTTGGAAGCTCAAGTACTTTATTTGTTGAAGAGCACTTGGACTGCTCTTATTTGAAATCTGCACTAAATAAAGTGGTAGGTTTTTTTTCTTCCGTCGACCTTCTTGTCGCGAATTTTTTAACGGAAATAAACTCAATTTCTGGTACTGCCTCCTTGAGCACCTGAAGCAGATCGACGGTATTTTCTACGCAGTCTAAGCCCTTCAACAGAAAGGTGTGGTTCTTCTCACTTTTCGGGGTATAGGGGAAGTGTGGAACCTCCCCAGCATTTAAAGCTGATTTGAACATTACTTTCAATACTTCCCTCAACGCCCGTTTCTTGTTGGGAGTCCTTCCAGCGCTGCATAGTAGTTTTGGCTGTCGATAGCGCCTCCAGCACTAAGTATTTATTCTGGGATGACTTGTTTGACAGTTTTCTTCACCTTAGTTTCCGTATTTATTTGCCTTATCGGTTCTGCTCCTTGAGTTTTCTTCCCTCTCTTGTACATATCTTCAAACGTTCTTAGTCGTAGTCTCAATTCCTGAATTTCAACTTGAAGTCGACTCACTTCTTGTTTGTCTTCGACTACTTGAGTTTTACGCCCGCCATTTGAGGAGTCCTGGTTACTCGTGTGTCTTCTTTTATTGACGCTTGCCGCCAATTTTATATTGCTACTTTCCTCGGAGGCCCCCCAACGGAGGCAAGCCGTCGGGCTTCTCCATACAGCAGTCCCGAGTTAGTCTTATGCTTATTTGCTTTCGTTGATTTATCGAAGTAAAATAATATTCGATATGATTGCGTGGGTCGATTCTTTCGACGATAAATGCTTTTTCCAATAAAATCAAAATTTGCTTTTGAATTAATGTAATTTTATGAAAACTGACTTTTGTGAAAAAACCAATTAATTATTCAAATTAGTGACAGGACCGATTAAAAACACGTCTACACGCAACGAGTGCTAGACGTTAAAATTTTAGGAGTGGATTGTCAGACAATATAGCACACAATTCGACAACACAGTATCAAATCGCGAACCCATCAAACGGGGCGCATGCGTTTCCAAACGGAACAAACGAATTCACAATGCAATCGTCTCTCACCCGATCAAAATTACACAAAATCCCTCAAAGCCACAACTGTTTTTTCTCATCATTGTTAATACTGTATTTTTTCTAATGTCACAGGATTCGGTGGCTGAGCCTGGCCTGTTTGACTCAAAATCGATTAAATAATCCATGAGTTCTTCATCGCTAAGAAAGCAATGACAAATCAAATGAACTTCCTAGCCGGACGAAGCACATTAATTTTTAATTTGATTCAGCTAGAGCATTCGCAGTATTCTGAACCGTAGAGCCTTTTTGCTTGGTAGAACGGTATTTCTAAACAGGTCTTAAATCAAAATCACTTTGAACCACACTTCGGCTTTATTATAAGAAATTTACCCAAAGTTATAAAACTGGATTATTTCCTTATTTTAATAATAACCTATTTACATTTCGGAGTTTAATTGTTTAATTGAATTCCAAAAACTCAAACGATTTTTTGATTTTCTTAAAAAAAAACTTAAATTTTATTGAAAAATGTAACATAAGATAATGTAAGAAAGAAGTTGAGAATCTTATACTTTTCCAATTCCAGTGAGTTCTTGTAAGTCTTTTATTAAATGCGCGTTATACTCTTTATAGTTCACAGGATCGGCACTAACAACTGTCATCTTATTACGGCTCATATCCTATAAACAGAATGTCATATTAATTGGCAGATCATCATCAGCATATAATCATACCCCATATGACTCCATTTTAGCTCGTAGCTTAAACACATTTGTTTTAAAATTCAACGACTCCAATATATCTTCACCGTGCTCTTCGATATCGCGTCCAATTTCTTGAGCTGACTTCCCTAACAACTGTTCACCTACATCATTGAATACAGTTACCCATCGATTTGACGTCCAATCAGCGACGCTCATCTAAATCCAACGGAAAACAAGTGTATTTATTCATGAAAATTGAAAGTAATATTTGCTATCTTACATTAAGAAGAAGCCTGTATTTGAAGCTATTGAAGCTCTGGTTACATTTTTCGCAACGATAAAGACCATTTTCTTCATCTATTATCTTTTTGTTGCAGTCAGTTTGTGGACAAGCCTTGTACACTGCATTAGTTGCTCGGACAATGTTAATAACTCCCTTAACTTGGAAATAGTCGGGTTTATCCCCAGCTCCTAAGTTCTTTATCTGAGCTTCGTGGAATGTTAGCCATTCGGTGCTGAACGAACCACCACCGGCAGATCTGATATGATATAATTTATTAATTAATCGTTTGATGAACGAAAAATGACTAAATCCTACCGCGATGAAACACTAGCCTGTACACTCTCAGCACCACCGTTATCGTACCACCCACGTAATTTGTGACCCTCCGGAATGTCAGGATTAATCTTTAGTGATGAGCCTGCACCGACACTGATTGTTTTTCCTCCTCCGAATTCCGACACACGAGCTCCTTTCACTAGAACCACTGGTTGTACGAGGCCATCGAAATTCACTGCATCATCTCCCCAAAGCGTTAGGGTAACCTGTTTTTATTTTGATAGTTTATTAAGATATATTTTAGTATGAAATAATATATTAATTTACTTACACTTGCATTACTCGAATCAACAAGAGTAACTTCTCTTTTTGTGTACTCTTTGTTATTTGTTCTGCCTGTGAACTTTTGAATTTCGGTACAATCTTTGCAAACACCAATAACGTCTGAAAGTTCATATTATTCATATATGCATACGATATAGATATATGTGCATATTGAGCATATATTTACCTACTGCTGCTTTGGGCTCAATATTTGCAATCTGTGAAATTGGCACAAAATTGAACTGCATCTTTGGAACGCAGGAACCATCATCTTCGCATAGTTGAACTGTGGTTTCATTTGTGAACGTCATTTCGTAGTCATTGTTAAGAGTACTGTATTGCTTATTGGCGGGCTTCAATTGGCATTTAGATATGTAATACACCTTATCAATTTCAATTATGTCATAATATCTTTCGGCCATTTCACGAAACGCTGTCGCCCTAATTTCACCAGATTCATCCATAAGATCCATATTGAATAGTTTACCTTCACCTTTGGCGTTACTCCAAGAACGCATCGGAGATTTTGCTGTGACACGCGCTTTTATGACCCACCTAAAAGAATAAGAAATTGATCTTGAGAATGTATTATATAATAAAAGTAGCCAGTGTTTTTATTTTATGATGTGAATCAATCTACATGCAGCAGTTTATAAAACCGGATTACACTGAATTTTCTGGCGCGAGTTTAGTTAGTACTTTACTGGAGAGGGTGGAGGAATTCTATCTGATTGGCAAAAAGAGTGGCTGTCTCAACTTTACCTTATGCTAGTTGCATAGTACATTCCAAAGACAGAGACCTTATTTGGTTGCGTTCTACAAAAGCATGAGAGGGAAGATGAGTGGGGCTTTGTCGAAAGTTACAGAAACATTTTTTTCCTATGGACTTCCGTATGCTCCAAGTAGGATCCGGTGTTGATGGTCTTTTTCTTCGACCGGTTGATCTGTGCATGAAGATGGATATATTAGGGCGATAAGTAGTTTTTATAAAACGCAATTCGCCATTCGCTAACTAGTAGCCCTCGGACGACGTTGTTGTTTGTGGAAGTATTTCGTGAGTCAAATTTGGCTTATGAAAAACTAACGTAGCCCCAAAGAATTACCGAATGAGGATACGTTTCGCCGATAATAAGTTCCTTTGTGTATCCAGCTGGTCGTCAGGATAATCAAAGCTGTATTCTTCGTCATATTTCAAACCTTTTGTAGTCGTTCTCAGTCAATTTGGATCCTAAACATAAAAATTAAACGTTTCTCATTTTGTATTCGTGGAGCGTTGTTTTGTAAATAGTTTCTGAAGGTATTGAAGCAAAAGTTTCCGATTTCAAGGAAACGTTGATCATACCGCAAATGGCATTCACTTTCCTACCACAAAAAAAAAAAATGTTTAAACTCCTTCAGGACAAGCTCCCCAGACACCTTGTCTCCATGATGTGCAATATGTTATACGGGAAATTGTATCTTGTAACTGAATCCGACAATGCGCGATTTCAAGGTTTAGGTCTACAGCAAGCAACAGTTACTGCACCTCTGCACTTCTTCAAATTCATCGAGCTATTGAACGGCTTTGATTTTAACGTGTTGCCAACGCGATAATCAGTTGCGTTGGCTGATGACCTTATAATTTATACCGCAGATAGAAGTTTCTGTAGTTCAAAGCAAACAAAAAAAAAATTAATGATGCCAAGGTCTATACGGACAATTGACGATGAAACTCAATCCGGAACAATGCAAAACAATTTTGTTTCGAACAACGTTGCGGTTGGCCAGTCAAGACCTGGAAGGTAGCTTTGCTTTGCTTTAGCACTACAGCCCCTTTTGGGTTTTTGCTTAGAGATAGTTAGAGTATTCCATTATCTCGATTGTATGTATTGGTACTCGAAAAAGGTGATATGATCAGTATGACGTGCGTCCGTCCACCCAGCTACGATACGGTCTGATTTTAAACCAGCACGTATCATAACTGAACGGGGTTATATTTCGTCCGAAGAATTACTCGAAACAAATCTTTTTGTCACCAACGGGATTCGAACCAGGGACCTCGGCACACGCATCGAGCTCTCTAATCGCTACACTATGCAGACTACGACCTGGAACGTAATTGGAAGGATTTCCACATTATGGCTGGTGAGGGTGGTTTAGAAAGGGTTATACTTTCATAAATCTGTTCATCTCAATTAGTAACTGTTGTAGTGATTTGGGTATGGTAAAATGTCCGTGAAGGGCTGCAGCGATGGTCTGCTGTCTAAGCGGAAGAGGATGTTGGGATCCGCTGAGATTGGCCTTGTCTGGGGGCGCGTGAATGCGCTGGCAGGCTAGCGTTGCGGTGTCGTGGGGCGGGTTCTTTTTCCCAGCACAAGGGCCCACTACACTACACACTATACGCACGTAGTCTTTCACATTCACGATTCACCCGGTCCGTTAACCACCGGATCCCTCAAATTAACGTAGACGTTACTCGCATCGCCCAATTCCATTCCATTCGTCAATCTAGTACACCGTTGAGGTGTACTAGATCAACGTTACTATACTTTAAAGTTTATGTGGCAGATTTGAAATTTTTTCAAAACTAAATTTGACCGAAATAAAGAAAAATGAAGAGGATTTGAAATAGTAATAAAAGTTAAATCTCATAATATAATTAGAGGGAAACATTTAAATTTAATATAAAGAAAAATTGATATAAAATTACATTTAATAATAATAAGTAAAATTATTTTACAAATTACGATTACGAATGGAAATAACTACATATTTTTTCTAAATCTGCCACATAATTTTGAGTAGGGGATAGGAAGGTTTTCGAGCAGTTTGCTTGTATGACTGCTCGATTAATACAGGGCAGCTAATTTTCTCGCGATCCCAAGGCGACGAGGATTGCGAAAAATGAGCTGAAGGATCTTCAGTTGGAGAATCGATTGTCTTCGGGGTCGCTCTTAATACACTGTATTATAATGAACACGTCAAAATAATGCTCAGTAATGCACAAAAAGTGGTCATTCCCTTTAAAGACTTTCATTCCATGTATATTGATCAGAAATTTAAAGTGATTTGTTATAAGACCCTGGTAGACATATGGATGTCAGATTGGTATAATCACAGTGCTAGTGAAATGGAAAGATAAGAGTTTTCGAAAGGAAGTGTCCGTGTATGTACTGGCTGAGACGGATTGGAAACACTATGAATCGAAGAATTCATCAAACAGCTAATGTTAGGAGGGTCGACATCTTTATTTTGAACTATAGTACTTTAAAATCATATCGCAAACTCTGTAACGGTGAGCGAAAACCCTGGATTTCACAGCCGTTCCACCCTGCGCGTACATTGAGACTTGACTCACCACTGGCTTCATTCCTCCAGAAGTATTCATGTATTCGTGAATCGGTATATTTTTTATTCTGATGGTGCCCCGATTACATACCATACATATAGGCGGTCCACAAATAAGCGAATAGAATGTCCTCCGAAATTGAGCTCGCTGGATCAACGGTTTCAATAGAGATATGTGGTAAACCTAAGCATTCGAGCAGCCCCGTGATGATCAAGAGTAGCTGCTCCTGCTGAGAAAAGCTGGTCACCTCGTCGAAACTGCTTAGATTGTTGTTTTACTAGGTCATAGTCAATTACACCCGTCAAGTTCCCATCATTTAGGCAGGGATGATGTAGTTGTAGCAAATATTCCTTGCTCCATCGCTGCGAAAAATGTTGAACCATATCTTGTCAATGCTGATATATATTGATGCGATTAGTCTTCAAATCAGTCAAATCCCTTTCAGGAAAATATTACAATGTGTCTCCAATTAAAAAGTATGCAGGAGAAAGGGGAGTGTGGTCATTGGGATCTTCTGATATAAGACGGGAATTTACGACACATTCAATGCGTACTAGGACTATGCTTAGATCTTTATAAGTTGGTCTAATTTCACCGATAACGCGTTTCATGTGACATTTCATAGACTTAACGGCATTTTCCCATAGCCTACCAAATTTAGCGTCCCTTGGAAGTATGAAATGCCAATCTACGTTTTCTTGGGCCGCAAAATTTATGATTTTTTCTGAATGTTCGAATTATGAAGCAAGTTGCCCATTTTTTCAAGCTCATTTCTTGCAACAACTAAATTTGTAGGATTATCAGAATATATATTCCTACATAAACCGCGACGAGAGATAAATCGTTTATAGAAAAGCATGCAAAAATGCAAGCATAAAATTTCAGTGTGGTTCTCATCCGGGATTTTTCTAATTAAAAAAGGTGCAGCAAAATCGACACCTGAGCTTAGGAATGGTCGCGCAGGAGTTAACCTAGATGTCGGTAGATTTTCCATGATGCAGATCTTGTCGACCGGTGGTAAATGAGTTATTTCTGTGCTAAAAACGTTTTCCTCTGCGCTAAAAACTTCTGCTTGTACGATCTTTATGGAATATACTGTTACATGTACAAAGAATTCTGCGAGCTACTGTCGCAATTGTTTTCACAACCATTAAGCACATCAACAAAATGAATTTACTTGAAACCACGAGAACCCACCAAGCATGATCAACATTTGGAAGTGAGTCACTACTCCATTCATCTGCTCGAATATACCAGATACCTCTCGCCAGAACATTCGCCAATGTATGAGAAATGCATTGAACAGATGGGGACCCTATATATAAGGCGAGCTGAATGAATGGGGGGATCATTCATTCAACCGCGATAGTAAAAACGGCGATAGTGTGTGGAAAGCGATATTGATCGAGTAATAGTGAAGTGATTTTAGAAGACAATTGCGATAAGAAATTTATGGACAAGTGTTAGACTTTTAATAGTGAAAATCAAAATTGTGAAATAGTTAAATAAGTGATTGTGCATTTTATTGTAATTAAATAAACTCTTTTAACTTAAATTAAAAGACATTGCGTTTTCACTTTCCCGGAACATTAAAATTATTGGCCGCGAACCATAACACGCGACATTGGTGTCAAGAAGTGAGAAAGAAAATTTTGGAAGTGTAAACGTTTAAACATTTTCAAAGTGCACAATAGTGTAAATTAACGTGGAAACTGGTGGAAAAATAGCCGAAACAAAATAAATGCCAGGAAACTTACATCTAAAAAATTAATCAATTGAGCATATCGGAGCTCAAAGAGGAGTTGGAACAGCGAAATCTGGCCACGCAAGGTACAAAGGCCATACTGATTGCACGCTTGCGTGACGCGATCGAGTCGGAAGGCGGGAATCTGGATTCGGGTGAGCTCTCAGATGCGGAAAAAGGCGCAGAAGGTGGAGAAGTGGAAGCACCAAAATCAAAGGAGCCAGAAAATGCGCTAATGCAAATGTTAATGCTGATGTCATACAGTCTAACTGCGAAGCTAGATGAACAATCAGCGAAGCTAATTGAACAATCAGCGCAGTTAAATGAACAGACATCCAGTTTAGCTGCGAAGCTAAATGAACAATCTGCGAAGCTGGACCAACAAGCGATCGAAATCAAGGCAGACCACACAGAAGCTGGAGAAAAAGTCAACCGAAATAAAAGCGGAGCTCGGTTAACTGAACAAACAAATTAAAGGCGTCGAGGAAAAGGTTGACCAGGTCGAGGAGAGAATCAACCATGAGATGGAAAACATGAAAAAGGAATTGGAAGCAGCAAAGGCAGTAGTAACTACCTCACCGGGCCCGCTTGTAACCGCAGCGCAAAGCACATCCAGAAATGTGCAAGCACCAATATTCGATGGGCAAACGGTCTGGAGTATTTACAAAATCCAGTTTGAAGCCGCCGCTAGGATAAATCAGTGGAATGAGCAGGAACGAGCAACTGCATTAATTCTTGCTCTAAGAGGCCCAGCTGCCGAGCTTTTGCAGACTATCCTCGTTGATTTACACTCAAACCCGGCTGCTATATTGAATGCGCTCGACATGCGTTATGGAGGCGCCCATCTGAAGCAAATTTCCCAAAAGTGTCCCCGATCCCATGTCCGGCTGTTGTGAAGATAGCAAGATCGTCCATTCATTGGTCGAAACCGCTTAGTTTGCATTTAAAAGTTCCCAAATTTTCTGCAAAACCTGACTCACACCAGTGTTCTCGCTGTTTGTCCAATATTTAGATTTAAACTTCACTGGCTCTAATGCAAAATCTTGAAACCTGCTTGCAAAAGTTCACAAGCAAAATCCCGACCAAGTGCACGTCGTCGCAGTGTGCACGGTAGTTGTCGGCCATTTATTTCTATGCCGCGCGAGTCTGATCGTCGTTTTTTCATTGTTTACTTTGTGCGAAGGAGCACGTCCGTGTCATTCCATTGCGCGAACGTTAAAATATATTCACATCACAAGTACGTGCCGCGCTGTAACATACTTTGTTTAATTGGTGCTTTTTAGTTCGCTGAAACGAGAGTCTCACTTGTTGGATCAAGTGGCAAAGCAGTCACTTCTTCCGTCATGCTTAAATATTCCGTAAGTTGGAAGTTCGCGCAAAAAGCCAAAAGTGCGAGTTTTGTATGGAAAGGAGCAATCTGACGGCTCGGGACCAAGCAAACTTATCTTGAATCATCAGGATTGAACAACGAAGGCCTTGTCAAGGGTCGAATTGAACATCGTCCTGATAGTAATAAAATTAAAGGTTGTGGTTACTCGCAGGGATTTGGAAAAGCTGACCACTCGTAAACAAGAGAAATTCTGAAAGAAAAGATTCGAGCTACGAGATTGAAATTTCTGATGGATACTGAAATTCCTGTTTGTTTAAATAAATTATTCGTGTTTTTTCAAAATTTAAATATAAAAATTAAACAATAAGAAATCGGCTTTCGCGGTTTAACCTAGTTTTGTTATTTGTAGTATTTAACGAAAGTGAAAGTGTAATATTTCTGAATGTCTATCTCCATACGAATTTGTAATCCTTTTGAATCATTTTGCAGGCAATGCGGAGAAAAATCAGACACAAATTGATCATGCATTTCAAATGTTCTTATCAAGAACTTTTTCTTCTTCGTAGCTTTACAGCCCCTCTCGTGCGCCTCCAACTGTCTCGGTTGATTGACCGCGACCTCCAATTTTAAAATTCGAGCAGCAATGAACTGTCTTCGTCAACCGAGTCAGACCAGCATTTCCTCGGTTTCCCCACTGGTCTCCGACCTTCAGTTCTCCCAACGAATACCTTTTTAGGCATCCATTGTTCGTCCATACGATTCAAGATCTCCGGCGCGACAAAATTTTCATACAGCTCATGATTGTATCGAATTCGCTATTGGTCCCCGTCTAGCTTCGCTCCAATTATTCGCCTCAGGACCCGTCGCTCAAAGGCGTTCAATATATTTGCGGATGCTTGGGTTAGTGTCCATGTTTCACACTCATAGCATAACACAGGTCTTATCAGAAATTTGTATACTTGGAGGTTTGTTTTTCTGTATATACAGCTAGTTTTCATGATCGTCAAAACTTAAAAAAAATATTTTACTTACGAGCTGTATTCTTCGGCGTATTTCATTTTGGCGCCTAAATACACAAATCCGCTCACATTTTCCACACTCTATTCGCCAAGTTTGATATTTTGTGTATTTGAATTATTTTTCCTCGACTGCGTCATGAGCTTTGTTTTATTTTCATTGATTTGTAGCCCAATAGTTTTGCTTCGCTGTTGAGTTTTAGGAAGAGTTCTTTGGCAGTTGTTAATGACCGTGAAAAAATGGTGATGTCGTTCGCATAGACTACTACTTGGCCCGACTTGTATAATAATGTACCTCGTGTATCGACAGCTAGCTTCCTTATGACGTACTCCAGAGACAAATTGAACAGTATTGGGGCCAGCCCATCTCCCTACTTTAGTCCGATGTTTGTGTCAAAGGCATTGGTGAGTTTGTTATTGATGCGGACTTGCGAGGTCGTTGACGTCGTTATCAAGAACTTTTAATCGATATTCCACAAAAAAATGTTTAAGGGTCGCTTTCTATATATGGAGAGAATCCCTTAAGAATCCTTGAAATCTTTTTGATACCCAAACTTTTAAGGTTGGTTTTTTCGGCTGCTATATCACGGACACAGGTAGCAATTTTAATAGTTTTGTAATTTATTACAAAATCTTAAAAAGACATTCAGAAATTCGCAAATCTTTTCTATAAGATGTAATTTGCATGCGAAATAAATATACATCTTCTAATAATATACGTTAATTTCGGGAGAGGCGATTTCCAATGAATTATATTAGCTTATGAGCAGCTTCGATGCCACGCTAAATGGTCTTAAACGGAAACTCTACTCATCCCAGGGAAGAATTAGGGAGCGATAATTTTTTTGTGGATCATAGACTCGCATTAAATTTACAGTTTCTGAATAGTAAATATAAATAGTCTATGGGGCATTAAATTTTTCACCTCAGTTCTTTAAAGCTTTGAAAATGAAATAAATTCGATTCTATATTTTAATTTGGGAAAACGATAATAGAAAGTTGAACACAATAGAACGTTAAACACCAGAATGAAAACTTCGTGAAAGCGCATAATTATTGCCAAATCAACACTTATTACGACACAAAATCAAAAACAACTCGATTCTTGCATGTTTTACTCACTTGTTCTGGTACGGACTCAAACTAGCTATTGGGTGGGTCAACATTGATCCTTGTGATGTAGGTAGAGTTCGCGACATAGAACCGCTACTTGCTCCATATGGACTTACAGCTGGTTTAGCTCCAAAGACTGAGCCATTCGTTTTGTTTGCAGTCGCAGCATTAGGGCCAGAAGTAGATTGTGGAGCCTTATTTGCTGTCTTCGAAGCATCCCCCGTGAACGTAACAGGATTACCGATTCTTTGGCCAACTTGAGATCCACGATTCAGGACAGTCAACTCCAGGATCACCAAAACACGTCTAGACAAATGATATTTACAAATCGCTCCCTGTCTGCTTTTTTCTCACCTTTCTCCTTGATCAGACTTGTTAACCATTGAAGTGCAGTACCGATCCAATTGTACGATAGTGTTTTCTTCTAATTCACCTCTTGCATGTAAATCATTCAATTGCGTAGCCAACATGGCGAAGCTATTGAGATGTTTCCCATCTGAAACAAGGAGGCGTAGACGATCCGTGCCTTCAGGGCCGGGAATTTTTTTCGAGCCAAGGATTTGGACCACTGGCTTGTCAACATCGACGCCGGTCAGGATGCTCTGCAATCAATCCTTTTCACTTTAAGGCAAGTATATTGAATTTTATACTTACCTCCATGCACCCAGTCGAAAGAGGAGCTACTTTAGTCATTTTTATGGTACAATTAGTTTCAGTTGTGAAATTTTCGAGTATCTAACTTTTCGAGTCAAAAGTGACTTTCATGCAAGCGCATACCAGCCGATGCGTACAATTTTGACAAGAAATTAGGCGGGCAAAGAGGCAACCCTAATAAAAGCCATCTGTTAGATGTTAATGGCAAAATCGTGGCGCGAAAATTAGCAAAATGAGCTTTAAGCTTTGAATTGAATTCCTATTTAAATTACTCCAAATAGTTAAGATGTCGCTTCTTATTGGAAATGGTTATAAATGTCAAATGGATCAGCTGATCCTCAAGAGGAAAGGAATTGTTTGTTTGGTAATCTAGTAACGCAAGTGTTTTGATCAGCTTCGATCAGAATAGCACAGTCCAGAGTTAAGTTACAAATTATTCAGAATGGTAAGTCAAATGACCTTTAATTCAATTGACAAATATACTTATGCTTATCTATTTTAGGCAAGAAATGCTGAGAAAGCTATGTAAGTAACCCATTCATATTTAGTACTTCACCGGTAATACAATATTTTGTAATACAGGACGACATTGGCTCGATGGCGAGCTGCAAAGGAAGCAGAAGCTGGTGAAAAGGATAGAAGACCTTACCTTGCTTCTGAATGTACAGATTTATCCAAATGTGAGAAATATAGACTCGAAATAATTCGTGAAATTTCCAAGAAAGTAGCACAAATTCAAAATGGTAAGGAACATTGCATTGCTTTTAAGGACAAGTTATAAATTATATCAATCAGAAATATTAGAATTTTTTTAATATTCCTTCACTCAACGTCCTTGGGTGATTTAGGGTTATTGATATTTAAGCCAGTCTAGTTATGTCGTATATTAGTCTTTCAATCTTGTGTCCACTTTCTTATTAACGATTATTTTACTAGTTGGGCTCGATTAGCAAACGCAACATTAAGGCCAGTTAAAACATGTGACTAAGTATGCTAAGTTCTTATTTTATGCTTTCTTTATAATATGGGCTTAAACACAAACAGACGGATCTTTTATGACCCCAGAAATAACAGAAAGAAACATAAAGCTGCTAGCTTAACAAAGAAAAAGGGACAACTTCCCTCGGATCCAAGTACATTTCTCAAATCTCCCCTAAAGAAGAAAAGCCTCAAACCAAAAGGATTGTCATCCATTTGCCGAGCGACGCCATATTTACAACAAAAATAACCTGCCCCCGGGAGCTGATAAATCTCTAAAAATCCATAGCTACGCGTTCATCAGTTCGCTTGAAGTAAACGCCTAGTCAATAAAGGCCGCTGTTTTATTTCCTGTAATTACAAACACGTATGTGATGTATAACCCCAACCTTTTTGCGTTGACGCCATCAACAACGACGCCAAATTCTTCTCCTTTAACCTCTCAAACAGCACACAAGTCCTTGTACAGTTTATAAAAAGTCTTGAAAACAGTCTCGCCTCTGGCAGCCAGATTCCAGCCTTCAGCAAATCAACAAAATGTATATGACATTTGCGAAAAAAAGAATATCTTTTTCGTTATCTGTGAAAGAGGGTCCATAGAAACTAGGCCGTTAGAATTATCCCTGCTCTCATTCTACAATCTAAATAGAAAATGGATATAATAAAATATATTTTAATTCCGCAGCCCATGCAAACAGTACGGTTGAAAACTCGACCGCCAAGTCATATGTACTAAACTTATTCATTCCAAATAACTATATTCTCAGATACGGAATCATTAGAAACATCCCTCTGGGAATCAGTGATGAAGAGATCAAACTAGACGCTTTTGCTTGCGATGAACTTGATTGAAATGTCAGAAGTTTCTCACATTAAGAGAAAAAAATCGGAAAGTGGTCATAAATTTGAGAACATGATAACAGTGAAGATCTCTTTTTATGGTGAAACTGTACCGGGCGCAATTTTCTTTGGCTACTCCAAGACCAAAGTAGAATACTACTGTAATAACCGCTTGCTAGACATACATCATATTGCTCTACATCCAACAGCAGAGACTTGCAACTGACGACAAGGTCCCAAATGTTCATGATATTTAAATATGGAAACCAACTAGATACCTCTAACTTCCGCCCAATAGCACTAGAAAATTCGATCATCAAACTATTAACTTCAATATTATCTGCCAGACTACAATGAACATAGGAACCAAGCTGGTTTCTGACCTGGACGAGGGTGCATACATAATATATTTATATTAGACACAATATTCAATATTACTACGAGAACTAAAATCCTACATAATTACATTGTTCATAGATCTCAAAGGGGCGTTCGACAACGTAAACCACTCACTACTTTGGCAAAAAAATAAGCGACAGAAATATAAGTGTAGCCTTTATCAACAAACTCCAAACAATATACCAAACCTCGACAACTTCAGTATTAACAAAAACCAGCCTGACGCACCACAGACAAGTAACTAAGGGAATACTGCAAGGTGATCCACCCTTTTCAACATATTCACATCAGATGTAGAATTAAAGAGAATTAAAGAGCACGTGAAAGACATTGGCTGGAACCTTTTAACTACAAGGACAACATATGGAACCTAATTATTGACTCTCACCGAACCCACATATATGACGAAGATGCAAAACGAATGCAACATCCTCATTCCCTCACCATACATACTTCTTCTACTCCTTCTTGTTCGTAGCGCTACAGCCCTTCTCGGGCCTATGCTTCCTGCAACAAGCACCTACAAATGTCTCGGTCCATTGACCGCGTCTTCCAAGTTCAAAATCCGAGCAGCGGTGAACTGTTTTCGTGGACCGAGTCAGACCAGTCTTTTCTCGGTTTCCCCACTGGTCTCCGGCATTCAGTTCCCCCAACGAATACTTTTTTGGGTATCCGTTATTTGTCCATACGATTTAGGTGGCCAGCCCATTGCAGCTTCCACTACCTCGCAATCGTTGAGACCTCCGGCTCGTCAAAAATTTCATACAGCTCATGGTTGTATCGAATTCGCCATTGGTGCCTGTCTAGCTTCGCTCCGATTATTTGCCTCAGGACCCAACGCTCCAAGATGTTCAATATATTTGCAGATGCTTGGGTTAGGGTCAATGTTTCATAGCATAACACAGGTCTTATCACAGATTTGTATACTTGGAACTTTGTTTTTCTGTGTATGCAGCTGGTTTTCAAGATCGTCAATACTGAATAAAATATTTTATTTGCGAGCTGTATTCGTCGGCGTGTTTCGTCTCTTTCATTACTGGTTCTCGTTAATTTTGCGCCTAGTTCGCCCACATTTTCGATACTGTATTCGCCAAGTGTGATATTTTAGGTATTTGAGGTATTTTTCCTCGACTGTGTCATGAGCTTTGTTTTATTCTCATTGATTTGTAGCCCTACTAGTTTTGCTACGCTGTCGAATTTCAGGAAAAGTTCTTTGGCGGTTCTTAACGACCGTGACAAAATGTTGATGTCGTCCGCATAGGCTACCACTTGTATAATGTACATGTAGCTTTCTTATGACGTATTCCGGAGCCAAATTGAATAGCAGTGGGGCCAGCATATCTGCCTGTTTTAGTCCGATATTTGTATCAAAGCCATCGGTGAGTTGGTTATTGATGCGGACTTGGGGAAAAACTATTTCCAGTTATATTCGAAAGAAAATTCAACGGTAAACCGGTGAAGTAGACTCCGTTTAGATTATTTATGGTTAATAAAGAAGCAAAACTGCTTAAGACTTGGTACTTTTTAATTACCCTAAAGAAGCAAACAAAGCGGTAGAAAAAGAAGTCTTCAAGAGGCATGATGTAAATGCCTTCATCACTGAAAAATTCATATACAGATATGGAGTAATTCGGGATATTGAATTTGATTTCGATCTAAATGAACTCATAAACAATGCAAGACCATGCAGCAAGATGGGTATGGGCCTCAAGGGGATAAAAATCATCAGTGCTACCAGAATTAACAGAAAAGACCCGATAAATGTAGACAATTTTATACCAACGAATTCCGTCAAGATAACGGTGACGGGAAATACCCTACCAGATAACCTTTAAATTGAATACTTCACTAAGAAAGTGGAATACTTTAGATTTCGCCACAGACAATGCGTGCACTCCAGCAGGTTAGGTCACTCTACATCTGTAAAGACAGTCAGGAGATATTTAAAATGCGGTGAGATCGAATGTGAGGGTACATGTAGCTTTATAAAATCATGTGGCCATTGATCATGTTGTCATTGATCAGAAGTGCCCCAAGTGGGCCAAATGCAGTTCTATTCTGAATATCACAAATTGTGAAGCATGCTCGGTCATAAATAAAAACAGGTATGCAGGGCTAGACCGAGAAGACATTGCTCAAATGGAATTCCCACACCTACACACAAGTAGTAGCTTCGAGAGGAAAATCAATAGAAACAGAATATCTTCCCATCCGTGGAAAGTATTCAACTTAAGACTAAACCTATTGCCAATAAGCCCAATAGATCCACCGGTTTCGGAGAACGCAGCGCTGGTAATTGTGAGTGTTATTCCTATTGACCTGCTAGCTTTAGAATGGAAAATCATCTATCTACAAAGTAATCTGATCGGGCGGGATTGTCGGAAGAATGTTGAGCAGTGCGGAAAACTGGCGTCTAGTCTCCCAGTACACTGAAACAGTTCTACGACTGAAGCGACAGAAAGGGTGTCTTACGCGCTCTCGATCCAATGACGAATGGTCAAGAAAGTTAGTGGACACTGAAGGTAATATGCACTGCCGAACTGAAGTAATGCAAAAGCAGCTTCCAGTTCGGGTCTCCAGTGGTCGGCAGGTTAGATTTTTGTGCTGATGAAAATCCCACATAATTTAGACAGGTCCACCAGATTTTCTATCTGCTGTCTATCTACCTTTTCAAAGTTTCCCCTGCCTAAACAAAATAAAATAGATCCACCGATTTGAAAGAATCATATATGAGCTTCAAACGGGTATTGCGTCCCTGCTATCTTCGCAGTATATGGGAAATGTTTTCGACATGCCTTAATTAGATAAAATATCCAAGTATCTTGCTCAAGTTAAAAACGAATGTAAGGAGTTAGCTGTGAAAGAATCACAACCTAGGAAGGAATTATGATTTAAATTATTTAAACTTAGTTCACATCAGTCATTAATAAGGAAGGGTGCTCCTGTAAGTACTTTAAAATTTATGTTTTTTCTTTTTATCTTTAATTTGTAAATAAATCCGGAATAGACATTCTAAAGTCAATAATCGGTCTTTCCATTACTACAAAACTTTTTATGCTGCTACACTTAAAGAGGGTCCCATAGTCCTTTACAATCACTAATCCTCAAATCTGAACACAAAGTTCAACTTCCTAAATCCTACTAACCAACAGCCCCATGGGGACATACGTTTCATAATCTACCGAGGATCTGCACATTTAGCAGTCTACTTAAATGAGTTAAACGCTAAGAAATTTACAAATATTAACCATTCTGGTTTGTGAGAAAGATACCATAGCCATTTAAATGTCTTCCGTCGTATGGAAGATTGAGGGGAAAAAACGATTCATGTTTGTATGTCTGCAAATACAACTAATGATTACGATCGCGACATGCTAAACCAAAGCCATTTAAAAGTCTACGAAAACCAAAGGCGCAGTTACTGCTCCTTGCTGTCGACTGTACAAGACCTTGAAATCTAGCACTGTCATCAGATATCCATTTGTGACTAGAAATGATGGTCCATATAATATATTGCACACCATGACGATAAGGCCAATCAATTCTTCATTTCAATGAAACATTAACATCTGACCTCATACCGAACTTGAATCTTATTGATTATTTTGTCAGCTATGAAGACTTGTGTTTCATATTTCGCAGGATAAACAACAAGAAATCATGTGGTACTGATGGTATTCCAAATGTAGCTCTCCGACATTTGCCGGAGGTTGCTATTAGGAATTATTGCATATTGTTCAACAACATGTTGAGCAATTCATATTTCCCAAATGAGTGGAAAAAGGCTAAGGTATTTCCAATCTTGAAGAAAGGAAAAGAATCTTCATGCCCGAAAAGCTATCGCCCAATCAGCTTGCTGCCTAACATCAGCAAGGTGTTTGAAGTGATACTCAACAGAGCATTAAACGCCCACATTGAGGAAAATGAGTTGATGCCGAATTGCCAATTTGGTTTTCGTGCCAGGCATTCGACCACACATGCAATAACGAAAGTAACCTCAGACATCTGTTGGAAACTAAATGATAGACAATGTGTTGGAGCATGTCTCATTGATATGGAGAAAGCCTTTGATACGGTATGGTTAGATGGACTTATTTTTAAACTTCTTCAGGACAAGTTCCCCAGACACCTTGTCGCCATGATGTGTAATATGTTATACGGGAAATCGTTTGTTGTAACTGATGGAAATCTGACAACAATGCGCGAGTTCAAGGTCTTGAATGGTCTACAGCAGGGAACAGTTACTGCGCCTCTGCTCTTCTCAATCTTTATTCGCAAGCTATTGAACGGCTTTGATTTTAACGTCTCGCCAAAGCGATCATTGGTAGCGTTTGCTGATGATCTGATCATCTACACGGCTGACCGAAAAGCTACAATAGTTCAGAGCAATCTCCAAAAAATGTTCAATGATGTACAGCTGTACACTGACAATTGGCGAATGAAAATCAATGCGCAGAAGTGTGAAACAATCTTGTTTCGGACAACGCTGCAGGGGGTCAGTCAAGACCTGAAACGTAATTGGAAAGATTTCCACATCATGGCTGGCGAGGGTAGTTCAGAACGAATTCCACATAAATCCTGTGTTCGATACCTCGGTGTTTATCTCGATCAGTATCTGTACTATACTGAACATGTGAAAATCATGCTCAGTAAAGCACTTAAAGTAGTCATGGCCCTTCGAAAACTCTTTCATTCCAGATACATTGATCAAAAGGTCAAAATTATCTGTTACAAGACACTGGTTAGACCATTTTTGACCTATGGATGTCAGATCTGGTACAACCAGAGTGCTAGTACTAAAGCCTGAGACGGATTGGAAACATTATATATCGAATAGAAGAATTTATCAAACTGCTGAAGTGACTAGAGTCGATATCTTCATATTGAAGCTTCTTCGGAATCATATCGCAAGATCTGTGACTGTGAGTGAAAACCCTTGGATTTCACAGCCGTTCCACCCTACAGACGGGTATATAGCGACTTGCCTCGCTACTGGCTTCATTCCTCCAGAAGCATTCGTGTATTTGGACATGAATGGATATGTTTTTGATTCTGACGGCGTCCCAGTCATATATCACATATATCGACGGGCCACCGATAAGAAGATAAAATATCCTCCGAATTTGAGTTCACGAGACCAACGATTTCAATGGAGATACTCATTTGCTAGATTCGTTGAAGCTGATCGAGTTGAGACGGCGCAATCCAGGTATTGGTGGCTGAATGACAATGTCTAAATTTTTCGTGTTTGTTTTCAGTTTTGGTGTTTTTCGTTATTTAGTTTTTGAGTTTCAGCTCATTATTGCTACATTTAGTATTGTTATATATTTTTGTTTAAATCAGGTATAGGTTAGGTATATGTAATGTTTACTATATTCCGTTAGAGATAAGATTAAACGCTTAGGTTAGGAACATTGTTATAGTATTTTTAGTATAAGATAAAGTTTTTTTGATTGTATTTTATTAGAAATAAGTTACAACATATTAGGTGTAGGATCAAAGTTTCACTGTTGTGTATTATTTATAAATAATTTTAGGATAGTGTTGGTTGGTTTTTTCTCCTTTTTCCAATTGAATTGTAAAAATATGTAATAATCGTAATTAATTGCATTTGCTATAGTTTTTTTTTTTGATGAAATGAGTTTATGATAACGTACAAATTTAGAGAGCCATTTGGGCCATTAAGTTTTTTGATTGTTATTATTTGGAATTTGCTTTATATTCTTTTAAAATTTATAACGATGAGTATTAAATAAAGCGCTTTTAACTTTGACTTTGACCTTGAAATCTAGCACTGTCATCAGATATCCATTTGTGACTAGAAATGATGGTCCATATAATATATTGCACACCATGACGATAAGGTGTGAGGGGAAGTTTTCCTGAAGCTTAAAAATAAATCCATCTAATAACACCGTATCGAAGACTTTCTCCATACCAATGAGGCAGTAGGGAAAACGGAGTTGAAGGATTAGCGGTTATTTGCTAATCTTCAAACAATACTGTACTATGGTATTTATGTTCTGGTGTCAATACTGTTTTATGCCTTGAAATTTGAGAAACTGTTGATTCTATCTAATTCCTATTTCAATTTATATTATACTTTTAAAACCCTATTTTACTAACTTGAATATCTATTTATTTAACAGCTGGTCTTGGTGAATTTCGCATACGAGATTTAAACGACGAAATCAACAAACTATTGCGTGAAAAACGCCATTGGGAGAATCAAATTTCGTCATTAGGAGGCCCACACTACAGACGTTATGGACCGAAAACATTTGATGCGGAAGGTCGTGAAGTGCCTGGTAATCGCGGATATAAATATTTCGGAGCCGCTAAAGATTTGCCAGGAGTACGGGAGTTATTTGAACAAGAACCACCACCGGCACCACGAAAAACTCGAGCAGAATTGATGCGTGAAATAGATGCCGACTACTATGGTTATAGAGATGACGATGATGGCGTACTGATACCGCTGGAGGAGAAAGTGGAAAAGATTGCAATGCAAAAAGCAATTCAAGATTGGAAAGAGAAAATTGCTCAAGGTATTGTGGATGCAGAGGAGGAAGAAGAAATCTATAAATCAGAAACCAAGCAAGAAGACGAAGATAAGACGACGAACAATGAAGATGCGGATCCCATGGAATTGCTAGGACCAAGGTTCACAGCACATGTTCCTGTACCAACACAAAAAGATATTGAAGCTGCATTATTAAAGAAAAGAAAACAAGAACTTTTGGCGCGATATTGTAGTGATGAGTGAGATTTTAATAAAAATATTTGATACATTTAACAGATTATCTTTATTTTTATCGTTAATTAATCTTTAATATTGCTCTTATGTATATCAGTAATCATCAATATTTTGTTTTGAAAATGACTTTTCTTTTGCCAAAGTGCAAGCTAGACATTGTTCGCCAGCGTCGAACCAACAATCTTCACAGTATGTAAAGTAACATCCAGATGTTTTACAGTCGGCGAAGTTGTATGGTCTTGAAGGGTCATCTGGAAGATTTTCAAAAAAGTGTTATGATATATTTAACAATATGGCATAATGCTAGTGTCTAAGTGCTGTTCTCAACTCAGTTCTATTTAGCACACAGTCATGCTAAAATTTAATCTTCACAAGGAAATACGTAAAATTACATTTATTTGGTTCTGGCTCGCCACAAATAAGACATTTCCGCCTTCCAATAGCAAAGCATCTGAGCCAACCAAAAAGGGTTGGAAATTTCATTCGTAGAATCTATAAAATGGCAAGAAGACTGTATTAAGAAGGCTATTTGAAATTTAATCATTAACAGAAGAAAAAACTAGCATTATAAAAAGTGTAATCGATTATACTTAGACGTACTATGAAAATATTCAAACGATGTTGGATTCGATGTTTTTCTATTTCAACTTTTACAACTTCACGCATAGTAACAAAAATCTGCTTTCTTCGCTTTAATAATTTATTGTAAAGATGTAAAACTCTTCGCTTCTCTTGCTTACGATAAAAGTAGGCACAGATGAGGTGTCGCATACGAAATATAATTCTTTGGTTACAAATTATAAATATGAGCATGATGTACATCATAAAAAATTTAAAGTAGAATCTAAAAGAAGAAAAGTAAGACAGGTTATGTAACTGTATTTGTACTTAAAGCACTTACAACATTGGCAAATGATGCGGTTTCGGCAGACATTGTTCGTTAGATAATTTCACATGTATTTCTTCATGTGTATTGAATCCTCTTAAAGTAGCTCTTATAAGACTCGCTACTATACCTGTGCCGTTAACCTAGGGGCAAAAGGACCTTCTGTTATTTAATTCAATTCTTTAAAACCAATCAAAATACCTGGATATTAAGTATATGCTCTCCTTCTTGGTAGTATTCTATGCGAGCATTCACTCTCACAATATCTAGCAGAACATAGATGATATAATCCAACAGTAGAAATATAACTGCCGTTACAAGTTCTAGAAGTAATTTTAAAATGATGACAAACATTCCCTTTGCTTCTGATTTACTTTGCCTGTAGCTGGTCGGGTCTATGATTTCTCTACTTTCAATCTGGAAAAATCGAATTGAGGAAGAAGTAGGGAGTTAATTTGTCTATTCATAATATTAAAATGTTTAGCCTTTTCTTATAAGTAATAAATACTGCTGAGATCTTAAATGGGAAAGTAAAAACGACCGCATACGTAAATTCGTCCTATTTAATATAGAAATCTGGTACGAGATATTTCTTTAATGACCTCTCCCATCATTTTGACGGTTTTTTACGGGTCGTTCAAAAAAATATTGGAGGCTGGAGATTGCGATAACGAGTTCTCTAGTTTTCAATTGCTGTCCGTTACAACTTTTTGGTAGGAAAATTTTTTTCTTAATTTTTTGTCACTAGATATCAAACAAATTGTTTCAGATAAAATTTCTGGAGGTGAACACCCTTGGATTCGATGCATTACAAATATGTAATTTTAAGGTGATAAATTTTTACTAGTGTTACTAGGCGGCAATGCAATCATTGTACACACACCGATCCAGGGACACGTGCGCTTCATCACATTAGATAAGCTAATAATCGGTTCCAGACCTTTCGATCGTACTTTTTGGCCAGGATCAATTGCTTCCCATGAGTGCCAATGAACTCTAGCATCAGCATAACCGTGACAGAATCAACTTGGAAAATTACTAGCGTGAAATGTGTATTGTCACTTAGGTTTATCTGAAGGAACAAAGGAAAGTGCATGGACTTAGCGGACAAAATTTGGGAAGCCTGAAAAGGAAAATTGTGAGTTGTAATAGGCATTGAGATTGGACCGTGTGGGAGGGAACTGGGATATGATTGGTGAATTAGCAGTAGGCAAGCTGAACTCGGGACTTTTGAGAATGGGTTAAAGTTAAAAAATTAACAGTGCTAGCAGCATTTCAATTGATAGACTGCTCGGTAGGGAAAACTACCCAATATGGAAGATTGCTGCGCAAGCGATCTTAGATTTGGATAATCTTTGGACAGCGACGATTGATTATGAACTCGATAAAGAAGGAAATCCCAAAACCACTGTCGATCTTGAGAAGGATCGACGTGCAAAAAGTAAGTTGACTTTAATGGTTGATCCTACGTGCTATGTCCATATACAGGGTGCAAAATCAGCCAAGGAGTTGTGGCAGCAGCTAGCAAATGCGTACGAAGAAAGCGGGTTAACACGTCGAGTAGCACTTTTGCGTAAGCTTATTACAACGTCACTTGCAAATTGCGGTTCCATGGACATATATATAAAGGTAATCCTTACTGCTTGCTGGACTTCCAGATGATTACCGCCCTATGATAATGGCTTTGGAGAATTCAGGCACAAGAATTAATGGTGATGTCAAAAAATAAAGTTATTGCAAGACGTACGTCCCGGCAGTGAAAGTTCAGCTTTCCACACAGACACACGGCAAACGTCATTCAAAAAATCACGAAAAGGACCCAGGAGAATAATATGTAACAATTTTGGCCATATTGCGAAAAAATTTGATGCGATCAGTTGTGTTTTGTCTACAATAGATAATCCGAGAAACAAAGACGCATGGTACTTTGACTCAGGGGCCACATCGCACATGAGTTTTAACGAAAACATGCTGGATTGTTTATCTGAAGATGTTGGCACAGTGGTTGCTGCAAACAAAAGCAAGATGCAGGTAAAAGGGCGTGGAACGGCAAAAAATAAGACCAGCATGCAATACGTCTGCTTTTAAAGTCAATGATGTAAAGTTAATTCCTGCTTTATCCGTCAATCTTTTATCTGTTGGTCAAATCGTAAAACAAGGTCACACCGTAGAGTTCAACAACAAATATGTCTAAACTCAAAAAAAGAAGGAATTGCAACAGGCACAAACGTTAATGACTTGTCTAAATTGGACATGAAATCGTCAATGAATGTTGCATTGCGTGTAGTTCAAAATCCACTAAAAACCTTTGGCATCTTCGAATGGGCCACCTGAACAACGAAAGTTTAGAAAAACTATGCAGTGGACTGGCAACTGGAATATATTTCACCAACAAAATTGACAAAGACTGCAAGGTGTGCACCATTGGCAAACAACAAAGGTTGCCATTTAGTAAGTGCGGCAGCAGAGCTAATGAGCTGCTTGAATTAGGGCAGACTGACATACATATGTGAAATCATGGAACACTGTTCGCTTGGTGGAAGTCGTTATTTTATAACATTTGTTGGTGACAAATAGAGGAAAATTTTTGTATACTCCCTAAAAACAAAAATGGATTGGGAAGTACTGTCATGTTTTGAAGACTTCATGACGTTTGCCGAAAATAAAAGTGGTCACAAGCTCAAAACTCTACGTTCTGATAACGGCAATGAGTTTATGAACGGCAAATTTCAAGCCCCACTTCAGAAAAATGAGATCCGTCACCAAACCACCAATGTACACACGCCAGCGCAGAATGCAACAATCGCTCAATCGTGGAAAAGGCGAGATGTATGCTTGCCGATTCAAAAGTGTCGGGCAGAAGCAGTTGCATAATCTTCTAAACCGCCATCGAAAGGAATTGGCACAACACCAGTTCAAGCGTGGAGTCAAAAAGTACCTGACCTTGCTGATTTCAGAGTGTTTGGAACAACGGCCATGTCACACATCCTGATAGCCAACCGAAGAAATGGGATCCCAAATTCAACGAATATATTATGGTCAGAAATGATGAAAACACCAAAGGCTACTGCCTTTACAACCCAGTTAAAAACTGTATTTTTAAAAGTCGAGGTGTATACTTTTGTAAAGAAGACTCTTATGTTTCTGCATCCGAAACATTTAAGAAGTCAACAACAAATACCAAGGCTGAACTCATCTACCAAGACGAAATGCAACCACCCGAGATCAGCAACCAAAGTGAAGCTGAAAATAATCACAACGTTCTGGTCAAAGATGTCGTTATCAGCAACGAACAAGAAGATACAATACACGAAGACAGTTTTGATTCAAATTCTTCGGCGCTCCCTCAGCAATCCAACGCTAACCCACTGCAACCGCAGGTGTTGAGGCGCAGCGAAAGGGAGCGCAGAGCTTCAGAACCGTTTGAAGGTTTCTCAGCACCTGCATCGTACTAGAATTACTTTCAAGATGATCCGACGACGCCAGAAGAAGCATTATCCAGACCGTGATGTGAACCAATGGAATATGGCTATGGAAGAAGAGATGCAGTCACTACTCGCAAATTATGCATGGACACTTCAAGCCTTACCAAACAATCGAAAGAGGATAAAGTCTAAATGGGTCTTCCGTACAAAACGTAAGCTTACCGGATAAATTGATCGCTACAAGGCCAGGTTGGTCATAAAGAATACTCGCAGCGAATGGGGGGTGGACTATGAGGGCACATACTCACCTGTTGTCCGACACAGTTCTCTGCGATATCTTTTCGTAATTGCAGCTCAATTAAACCTCAAGGTGGAGCAGATGGATACAATTCCCGCTTTTCTTCAAGGAAAACTTTCGGAAGAAATTTATATGGAACAGCCTGCGTTCTACCAGAGTCGAGAAACCCCCTCGATGTTTAGAAAAGGCTTTATATGATCTAAAGCAGTCCAGTAGGGGCTGGAATCAAGAGCTGGACAAAACACTAAAATTATTTGGATTAGAAAGATCTAAGCATGATCCGTGTATTTATGTCAAAGCAAAAAACGAAAATATACTTATCATAGCGGTATATGTTTATGATTTTTTGCTCTTCTCAAATAAAATCGATTGGCTTGAACAACTCCATCAGCAACTCCATCAACAATTCAAAATGAAAGAGCTTGGAATAGCGAAACAAATCTTTGGAATGTGTATAACAATATCTGATTATCCAATTGCAATTGATCAAGAACAATATATTGAGAAAGTTCTACATAAGTTTGGGATGGAAAAGTCTAAACCCACGATGACACCAATAAATTCTAGTGAAAAGATATCAACTAAAGATGGTGCATCTGAACATCTGAAATAAAAGAATGAATTCATGGAGAATATTCCGTACCAAAAGGCAATTGGTTGTCTAATGTATTTGGCACAATGTAGAGGACCTGACATATGCTATGCGGTAAACCTACTTTGTTGATTCAGTTCCAGTCCTGGACCACGATATTGGAATGCTGTCAAGCATTTACTTCGCTATCTGCGTGGTGCATCTTCAATGAAACTTAAATTCAGTAAAAATGGTAACAACAACATAATTGGTTACAACGATGCTGATTGGGCAGCTAACAGTGATGATCGTAGGTCAACCACTGGATTCGTGTTCATTGTTCAAGGAGGAGCGATATCTTGGAGTTCTAATAGACAGAATACAGTGGTGCTTTCATCGTGTGAAGCTGAATGCAAGTTACTCTCAGCTACTTTACAAGAGGTCCTGTGGTGGGGCGGACTTGTCACTCAACTTGGTCAGAAGAAGCGGCCACTTCAAATCCTGTGTGATAACCAAAGCACAATTGCGATCGCCTCAAATGCAGGGATTCTATCCCCGAACCAAACATATTGATATACGTCAACACTTCATACAGGATGCACTCAACCAAAATCAAATAAAAGTCAATTATATAAGCACCACTGAGCAAGTTGCAGATGTTCTTACAAAATCCCTGGACAAGACCAAACAAGCACAATTCAGAGAATCAATGGGAGTGCAACAAGAACTATCGTCCTAAGTAGGAGTTTAAGAGTCAGCCTATAATCCGAGTGTTCATTTTCACACTGTTATTTATCTTTTATGTACTTCATAACCTATTTTAAATAACATGTCTCTTCTGTGATAGTCACCAAGCCGACCACACGTATTTTCCTTCCTCTCCGCTAACAAGAATACGTTATTCATATATGAATGTAGGATTCACAGAAAATACAAGAAAAGAATTTGCACTTTTGGGCTTTTTCTTGTGGAAATAGCTAACCAAAATTTTGTTTTCCTTTTTAGTCTGATAATTTTCTAAAGTTATATTATACAGACAGCTGTTCCAAGGCCTATCTAACCTCTTCTTCTGCCTTCTATCTTGTTTCCTCTTTGAAAATCAAGTCTTTATCCAGATATGTAATTACAAGAAGGTGTGCGTGTGATTGATTAGTGAAACAGTAAATAATGGGCTAATGAAAATAAAACAAAGCTCATGATGCAGTCGAGGAAAAATACCTCAAGTACACAGAATATCACACATGGCGAATATATGTAGTATTGAAAACGTTAGCGAATTTGTGTATTTAGGCGCCAAAATAACGAAAACGGGCAATGAAAGAGACGAAATACGCCGAAGAATACAGCTCGCGAATAAAATATTTCATTCAGTATTGACGATCTTGAACACCAGCTGCATACACAGGAAAACAAAGCTCCAAGTATACAAATCGGTGATAAGACCTGTATGGAATTTCCGACGAACCGGAGGTCTTAACGAATAAAGACTGCAGAAGCTGCAATGGGCTGGCCACATGAATCGTATGAACGAACAACGGATACCCAAAAAGGTATTCGTTGGGAGAACTGAAGGCCGGAGGCCAGTTGGGAAACCGAGGAAACGCTGGTCTGACTCGGTCGACGAAGACAGTTCATTGCTGCTCGGATTTCAAAATTGGAGGACGCGGTCAATGGACCGAGACAGTTGGAGACGCTTTCTACAGGAAGCGAAGGCCCGAGAGGGGCTGTAGTGCTAAGAAGAAGAAGGAGAAATAATGGGCTTATCGATTTAATGTGAAACATTAAAGTGTAAATTACAATTTAAGATTAACTCTTACCTTCTTAAGTGGTAACAAAGACCTTTGATTGCTTTCCTTTCGCCTCTTGTCGATTTTCTTGAAATATTCAGTAACGTAAATGTTATCTGATTCTATGTTATTCAAATAATCTCTATTGTATCTAATAGCATCTAACAAAAAATAAAGGAAAAAATAAGTTTTCCAAAGGATATGTTCCATTCCAAGTATTACTCACGAATAATAACTTTTATGAAAATAAAAGCCAAAATTCTTTTAATGAATTTCATATAATAATCAAAGATGCTTTTATTTTTCATGAATTGGCCGGTGAGTTCTTTCCGTGTATCATCTATGTTCCTATTTAACAAATAGAAATCATATACGAAATTATTCTTAAAAGTTAAAAACTCACTTAACTCCAGGAATTGCTTTCGGCGACATAACTTGATAATTTAAGCGCACAGAAGTCAAATTCGACATGACTTTATTTTTTGTGCCCTTGAGATGGTAGTAGTTTTCACCAAGTTTTTCATCAACTACCCCCGATGGATCACATATGCCTCTTCCTTTCATCCCAAAAGTGTATATTTTAATGTTGCAAACCACAGTGATTTTCATTGGCCAACAAAAAAGAGTGTTGATTAAAGCAGGCAATTTCTTGTAACAGTTTTCATAAGCTTGAGCGAACGCCTTTTTACATTTCGCTTCACCTTTCTTAAGTTGAACCTCACATCGGCTCTCTATTTTCTTTGCGTAGTTTTCCTTATAGAATTCAGGACTTTCTAAGTGATCCTGATTATCTTGTCGTTTTTGCTTTGAAGGCTTATTATCTTCGTATGTAGCATTATTTGTGTCCATCTCTTCTATTTCCTGAACAATCGGTTCTACGACCGTCTCGATTTCTTTAAAACTTTTCTTGATCGTGCTAACATTTTTCTTCATTCCTACAATGGCGTTAACAAAGGGTCTAGTCATGAAGTCAAACCGAGTTTTGGTTAGGTTATAAGTAAGTAAGGCTGAGCATGAAAAGACTCGAATTGTTTCTCTTCCATTTTTCGCCATATTTCGTATTGGACCTTCAAAAGTCGTAATCACTCAGTGTTTGAGTTACCAACCGAAGTAGGTCTTCCTATAGCTTACCCGATACGATCAACCCGAATATTAATGCTCTCACGAATGTCCTTCCCGATTTTCCCCAAAACTCCAAACAAACTAGAAGTACAATACATCTAAAATGTTCCGAAAATGTGTACCCTAAACCTATATAAAATTAAGATTTTATGTTTGAACAAGATTAAAATTAAAGATAGAATACATACCAATAACAGCGATTAAAACACTGAGCGATGAATACAGGATTTTCGTTGGGAATCCCAAATCATACAAAATAAAATCCCAAAAAATAAATGCTATGAAAACGCCAAACACATAGTTTAATGTATATCGTGAAAATCTCCACTTATGATATCTGTCGAAAAAAACTAA
Source organism: Odontomyia ornata (assembly GCA_963969285.1). NCBI lineage: Eukaryota > Metazoa > Arthropoda > Insecta > Diptera > Stratiomyidae > Odontomyia > Odontomyia ornata. The sequence goes on along the minus strand of OZ017738.1, from coordinate 45,216,338 downwards.
GTGGCACTTTGGAAACTTCTGCCTGACAAATCGATCTGCCTTCAGTATTGTGTCAATTCCAAACTTATAAAGTGAAAAACCTTTGCAACAAACCATCATAAAATATCTTTAATAAAATTTCAAATTAAAACGTCTGATTAAAATGAAGTCTTGAGCATAAAACCTCAAAATGATTTATTCGCAAAGGCATACTCGCACTTCCTGAATCAGAATATTCGATCTTGGGGGGGAACATTTAGTAAAACATGAGTTATGTTAAATTTTATAAAATGTTATATTCAACAATATTAAGTTCATTTCATTTCAAAATCAGTTTCAAAGCTGTATTTTTCGTCTTTCTTACTTCCTAAGGAGAAATTATCTAATACACTAGCAACTGCGGAGACTTTCTTCTCGTTGCGTAGCAATTGCTTCTTACGCTTTTTTTGAGCTTGCTTAATGGACTTATTCAGCGATTGATTTCCTGTTGAAGACAAGGTCAAAATCATTTTAAGGATACAATAGAGCCAATTCAAAGCGTACCTTCAATAAGAGATGACGGGTTGGGTTTTTCTTTCTCTTCGCCATCATTATTGGGTTTTCGCTTTTTCTGCTTAGGAGCACTGTTTTCTGCTTCACCGTCTTCAATTATAGTTGGCTCTTGAGTCGCCATATTTACCGGTCCCGTTGATGCCAATTCCATCACTTCTTCTTGTTTTGTTTCAAATTTACCAATTATGTCCGTTTCCATTGCTTCGAAATTATCTATCTCAAACTCTCTCATTTCTTTATTTACAATTTCCGCACTAATATGGGCATTATTATCGTCCTCTTCGGGGGGTTGAGTACAATATTTGATTTTGCCTGTATTCCAATCAATCAACACACCTCGTGCTGCCGCTTCAGTGTCTGGGATACCGCCTTTCAAGAACTTACCTAGTATTTCCATTAATTATAAAATTTTGCCGTTGAATGAATTGTAGCTAAAATGGTTCTTACCTGTTCTTTTCGCTTTCTTTGCGAAAAATTCTTCGAAAGTGTTATACGTTGTGATATCGTAGAGTTTACAAAAATATTCTTTACTGGCTCTTTTCAGTACTTCTTCAGCTATGGAAAAGGGATCCTTAACATCACTTATTCGTTGAGCGTTCTTGAGAATTGGTGCCATTGATTTGTCCGACTCGTTGGGATTTGAAAACACGATACCGGGGCTATCAATTAATTTGATTTTCGAATCTAATTCTACTTCTTGAAGAGCTCTGTAAAAATAAAGAGAAATTGTAGAGGGAGAAATAGTGTAAGCTTGTAAGTTTTAGGAATGAAGAATATAGGGGATGCATTTTATAATTTTCGACGTGCATTTTCTTCTCTAATTTTTTCTTTGGAATTCAATAACTACTCTCCTAATATTTGAGCTTTTCATCCTTAAGAACATTTTTATGTTTTAAACGAAATATTGATAAGTTTTAGTCGGGCCAATTAAGCGGTTGAGAACTCGCCTCTAGTGGAACTCATCAGTAGTAATAACAACCGCTTTTGATAATTCTTCTGTTCATGAGTCAGATAAGATTACAATTATACAAAAAACCTTGATCACTTTCGCAATTTTGATTGAAAAAAAACAAGTTTTCGTCTTCTACAGCACTCGAAAAAAATTACACATTTGAATAAATGCAAAAAAATAAAAAATAAATGCGAGGCTGCCCCTAATATAAGAGTAGTGAACTTTTATAAATATTTTTCCATCAATTTTTGAATTTCATATTTCAAAATGAGAAGTGTAGTAATCGAGTAGTCATCTAAGCAAACTGCTCGAAACCCTTCATAACACTTATCCGAAATTTTAATAGCAGATTTGAAAAATTTAATTATTTCAATTTATAGTTATATGTAAATCATAAAATATATTTTTTGTTTAAATATAAATTTTATATCATTTTTTTTTTCTATATTAAACGTAAACTTTTCTTTACAATTATATTCTTTATATTTATTTTTTTCGATTATTTAAATTTTTCTATATTATTATTTTTCATTAATTTAATAATTCAAATATGCAATTAAAATGCGGAGATGGCAACACCTTTTCCCGCTGCACATGCACGTATCGCATTGGCGAAGGCAAGTGTGCAGCGGAATGATGGGAGGCTCGTCGAGTTCCACAAGGTGACAACTGATAACAGGGGAGTCTGCTTTGAATTGCCACACGGGATACACCGCGAATTTCACAAGTGTTGAGCCGAGAGGTGCTTTGCGGATATATCGCGTAGCGGTTTTCACGCTCTGATTTTATTTTCTGTTTTTATTATATTGAATTGGAACAAAAACGTGAAATTGAATAAGAAAAGTTTAATGTATCGGAGTTGTCGCATAAAATTCATTAGGTTTCCACATCATACGATTTACGTTGGACGGTGAATGAGTAAGCTTCCCGGTTATTTTGCGAAAGAAAATGAATGAAAATTACTTCAAATTGGTGGTCGGCTCTGTGACGGCGAAACGTTGTTATAAATAAAATTTGGTTCTGTTCACCAAGGGTGAAACAGATGGCAGTGGAGTTAAATACGCTCTAAGTCTGCTGTGTCTAAATAACAAAAAATCAAGGATTATTGTGCGCCTTTTGATAGGATATAAAGATTCTCTTTTGAAAGTAACGATATAACGATATCACACTGGCAGTTGTCGCATGAAGTGATTTACCGGGAAAGTGACCGTGCCAACGGGGAAGGAATGAAATTTCCAATTTTAAGTGGCCCCAAAATTTCCATCATCCAAAATTCATGTCGTTCTGAGTGATGTGCTCATAAATTATATGTAGTGCCGTGGATTTGCCTCTTTCTATGTACATATTGGGATCTGTTTGTTTACATCAAGAAAAGTTAACTCTGAAGTGAAATTGACTGCTGCAAATCATTGTCGTGCGCCAATTACGGTCCAACATGGAATTTATAACGTTTTAGTTGCTGGATAATGTATAGGAAGCTTTGATAACTTTTAGAATTGACTATCTGACTATCTCTACAAGTAGAATAGGACAAGATGTTATTAAGAATGTTCGGAGTTAGAATGGACTTTAATCCCAGGTTTTCTAGAAATATAACTCTTGGAAAAGCGTTTCACTTTTTCACTGCAGAGATGCATGGAGAAAAGTAGACTTCCATTTGGTTATTGCTTTGTTTTACCTTTGAACATATGTTTAGTTTATCTGAATCAAATTTTTATTAAGCACGATTATAAAAAAACCCTCAGTAAGCTTTTACTAAGATAAAAGGCAACCGGGAAAAGATTTTTGCATTATAAGTGAGGATTGTGAGCAACAATTTATTGACTCGAAATTCCGTGTATATAATTCGATCAAATATAACGACGTTGAAAAAGATTTCGACTGTGGAGAATTCTTATTATTTTGAATACTTTTGAATTGCATTAAATAAGTCGGAGAAGCCGTGAAGTAAGAAGAATAACCATGGGACTCTTTGTTTGATTTGATTGATTTATCCGACACTTATTGGAGGAATGCATACGTGGCCGCTACAAATGGAAACGTAAAAAAATCGTGTTTCCTTATGGTGCGAATTAAGAAGAAAATGCTTCGGGACTGGCTCGCAATTTAAGCGGCTCAAAACAAATGAATTTCTTATTGGCCACAAAAAAGTAGTTTTTTTTTATCTAAAACTTTGGCCACAAATTACGGAAGATCGTGCTTTGCCTTTCAATTTATTAATTCTTTTAAAATAAGTGTGAGTTGGAATTTTTCGCACCATTTAAGTTCATTTTGGTCAAGCACTCTTAACGTACGCCACTTAAAATTTCCAGCAACATTCCATCATCCACACCATCTACGGGCGCTGGTGAGGAAGCTGGGTGAGTACCCTTTTGTTTTCTTCTATTTATGAAAAATTATATTATTTATGTGTATTGTTTTTCGTGATCTTTATTTTTTTAAACGACACAGATTGCACATGATATCGAATTGCATCGTTGTTTCGATAAATTCTATTTTTGTAAGGAAGTTTACTCTTCAGATATTTATTTGCATGACCCGTATGTTTTGTTTTGTTACTCACTTTTGTAATGCTAATCTCGCAGACTGAGGACTTTGATCGAATGTGTAGCTACAAAATCCATGAAAACATCACAGCTTTAGTGTTCCAGCATTTCAGCAATAAGTTTTTTCCCGAAATCACTAAGAACCGATTTTTTCCGTATCCATTTAAATTTTTCTCATGAAACACAATTTTTTTTGAAACATTAATAACGTCCAGTTGAAATAGCACGTGTAAAAGAAAATGAAGATGAATAAAATCGGTCTTCGCTGAACCTGATCTGGTATGGAACCCGCCACTATAATCAGCTAGGCGTCGGGTGAACTCACCCCTTTTAATGTGTTTACGGGTGCTTGCGTGCCTATTTATGGCATAGGATTACATGATTCCCTCACAAAATACTATGACATAAATTTGCCACGTTTATATTTTTCATTTAAAGGAAAAATTCATTCAAATTATGTTTGTATGAGTTTTTCACTTAAATGGAAAATATGGCCACGCTTACATTTGGATCTTGATCCGGCTGGGGGTGTGAGAGGCTACCGCTTCAACATGGATGGCCCACTCTTATTTGGGGGCCATAAGTATCGTTGGTAACGACGAAGTCCTCTTAAGTCCGTCTGTTTTCTCCAGGCCCGGTTTGTCCTGTCAGTCAGCAATTTTTAACCCTTAGTAGGTCACTTCATTCACGGCTTTGGTCGATATTCGTTTGATCCTCGAAATTCGTGGATGCGAAATTTTTTTTTTGTAGTGTGTCCTTGTGCTGGGGAAAAAAAACTCGCCCCACGACACGGCAGCGCTAGCCTGCCAGCGCATTCACGCGTTCTCAGACAAGGCCACTCTCGGCGGATCCTACCATCCTCTTTCGCCGAGGCAGTAGACCATCGCTGGTGCTTGGCTTGAATCCCAAGCACTTCTCGATGGCAGTGCTTTTATTAGGATTAGTGCATGCTCATCCTTTGACTTCACGTACTCCAATGCGAAATTATTTTGGTATACCTCTCTCGTATGTAATGAAATCTGACGTCTAAATGTTTGATGCGCTTATGGACGCGTTCTAATTGAGCATGAAGAGCGTCTTCAGGACATCCTTTATGTTCAGCAACTCCTTTACAAAATTATTCATTCCGGCAATTTCATTGGTTCTTTGACGCAGCGATGTATTTCGCGTCTGTCTTTGATAATGCGACGACAACGGCCTGCTGCCTTTGTGAATTCCAGGATGTTGTCGCTGATGCCCACTTGAAAGTATATCCTGTCATCGATCGTCCAGTAGCTTTTAAATCATTCTTCCAGTAGCTTTTAAATCATTCTTCCAGTAGCTTTTAAATCAAAGTCCGCGATTTATTGGACGACTTTGCACTGAATTTTCAATCGGGTTCTCGAGATACCTACATGCCCGATTCATTGTGAATGTTACATATGTGTTGTTACTATTGACAAATATATCAGGCATCTAACTGCCTCGCTATATGGCACCCCATAACGAAAAATGGGCGTAATTTTTGAGGACACCGACAGAATTGGTCTTTTCTACTCTGAATCGTTCCAGTATTCTCCTCGTGTATACCTCTTGGTGGAGGAAGATCTTTCCATCGGCTTCTCGTTCTATGTGAATTCCAGGAAATAAGTTTACATCGTTGTGTCTTATTTTGAATTCGCTCTTTAGCTCTTCAAGTATCGATCAGAGACCTATCCTGGATTTGTCCGTCATCTATGTATAGTATATTGTCGATTATAAATGAGGATTCCTCTTTCGGCTTCCCATCGATTGTCCTTTCCCTCTGCGTTCAGTTTTCACCTTGTATTGCCTCATGGTATGATACAGGAATAGGAAAAAATTGCCGAGAAAATTACGGAATTTTATGGGAGGCCTCAGTGTATTTTTGACTCTGAGGTCATGTGATTTGTTCTCAGGTTGTAGTCGAGCAGGCCGCCTAGGCAAACGGCTCGAGGGAATGGTTTACGAATATTAACATTTTAAGAAGTGGCATCGTAAATTGGAGCGAGAACCTCATTAAAGAGAGTAATGTGCGTTAGTGCTGGAAAGCGACGGGTTATCGACAGGAGAGTGGTTTCTGTCCCAAGTAGCCATAACGCTTCATTCATATTCAGTGCTGTTTTCTGATTTTGTGAAGCGCTTTTTTTTTCAGTAAAAAACCCCGTTGATTGCATAGAAAAAAAAGAAATAAAAGTTTTAGAGTTTGCAGGCCCCTTACACAAACAAAAATTATATGCGACAAATAATAGAACAGTAAACCTTTGTTGCGAGTGGGCACCGCTTCCACCTGGATGCACTACTCTTATTTGGGGGTCGTAAATTTAATTGTAAAGACGAAATATTCTCCCGTTTCGCTTTTTATTAGTTCATCCCTTCGGTAGGTTACCTCGGTCTCGATACCGTCGAACCGAGATATTTGTAACGTATAACCCGTGGATGCGAAATTTTTTTGTAATGAGCCCTTGTGCTGGGGGAAATAACCCGCCCTACGACATCGCGACGCTAGCCTGCCAGCGCATTCACGCGTCCTCAGACAATGCCTATCCCGGCGAGCACCAAAAACGTTGCTCGCTGAGGCAGCAGTCCATCGTTGCAGTCCTTAACGGCCATTTAAATTACTTTAAAGAAACTACAAGATTGACCTGCCTTCTTATCTCCCGCAGCTTGATATGGCTTTTCCTCGTCGTTCAACTTCATGTTCTTGTTGTTGTGCTTCCGGTTCCTGTTCGTTTTGCAACGGACCGAGCTTATCATTCGAAACTTCATGCTCACTTGGGGGGGCGCTCAATACGCACCTACATCGTTCCTTCTACATCGTTACGTTCGCTTTATGCAATTGCATATATCTCTTGCCTTCCCTACACTCGGAATTCCTTGGTTTCGTCTCTGTGTCCGCATAAATAGCTGTTCGCACGCGCGTCATTTCTTCCTTGTCGTGTGTGTCAAAACTTTGCCGCCGAAGAAATACTATTCTTTCAAGTCGAGTTTACGCTGAAACCAGAATACTGATGGAGGAGCTCTTGACATAACTGGTTCCTGCGCTGTTCAGTTTGTCGACAGTCATACTAACAGCTTTCGCCCAAATCGTCTTCGTGCATGCCGCTTCCTTCAGCGTGAAATTATCCCTATCCGCAGATCTATTTTGCTCTGGCTCCGTCAATTTCTTCATCTTGTTATTAATAAATAACAACGCATTGTCCGGTCTACGTGAGAATGTTATCAATGCATTTTGTTGTTTCTGCTTTACTCTCGATTCATTGCACTGTTCCGAATTATGAATATTCATGCCTTAGTAGAAGATAGTATGTCGAACCGCCCAGTGATTTCGCTTACATAGGCCCGTAGAAATTACCTAAATTATTTCTCCAATATTCTTCGTTCTAGAGTCGCTGTCCGGAAAAGGATGTCTGTACACCTTTCCAAGAGTGCATGCTTCATAAAATAGATTTATTCATCTTAACATAGTTTTTATCCACCAGTTTCTGATGTCAGCTCTTCACATTTTTGGTCGACAATATCGAACAGCATCACGTATACTTTCCCATAGCGGGCCCTAGTAGCGATGGCACGGGCATTTTTAATCAATTCGTAGGTAGCCTTTTGTGACTGCATCTCAAATTCTTTGTCAAGAGCGGCTTCATAAATTGTGTACCAGTCCCTTCAATTGATGTGTTCGCTGGCTCCGTAATCTAGGAACCATCCTGCATCTCGCACTGCTTGCAGTTTGAAAGGTTAGGGCATCGCTCACTAAGCTTTCAATGTGTCGTTTTTTTTCGAATCGATAATGACCCCTTATTTCTTATTTCCAACTCAACACAATGCTAAATGCCCTCATTTGCGAGGCATCGGTTACTTCCCTACAAATTAAAGTGGTTCAGTAAATTACAGAGATGAAGGAGGAACGCATCGTTATCGTAAAAGAATTTTTAAGTAACGAATACGGACGTAAGCCGTAATTTTCCCTGAACTGAATTGTTATATGCAAGCAAACAATCCTGAAGGAAATGATCTAAGCATATCCCTACTAAAAATTTGCGAAACTAAGTTCAAAACTAGAATACATCAACTTACCTTGTTACACCTGGAGTACAACCTACGCTGCAAGCTTTTCCTCGTATCAAAGAATTAATAATTGAACTTTTACCAACATTCGGAATGCCTACAATTCCTACTCGTATTGATGTTTTAATTCCTTTGTTACGGCAATAATTTCCCAATATCGACATCAACAATTCTGCCCCTATACACACTGACCCTTGCATGCCTCGGTTACTGTTTACATCTTGAAATTTGCGACGACCAAGTTTTGAGGATTGATTTTGTGTAGATGCTTTGAACGGTAGCACTGGGCCACGCTTTCGAAAATATGCAAGCCACTTTTGTAGATTTTCCTTCGGCACCAAGTCGGCTTTGTTTAATAAGAGTACAATGCGCTTTTGACCGCCAGCCTCACGCACTGCTTTTTCAACTTCAGCGCATCGGGTTCCAATAGGGTCCCTATAAATGAAATGGATGAGTTAATGTAAGTAATAGACGGAAAAATGATGTGTGAGCATTATCAAATACAAAATGTTCGAAATATTTACGAGATAAATGATTTTAGAAAATAAAGATAACCATTTAACAAAAGTATGGTGGTTTTGGAAAGAGTAACTGGAAGAATTGATATTCTTAAACGCAGCTGAATTAAATTCAGGAATTAGCAACCTAATTGCAGATCAAAAAAAGCACTATTATTTTTATTTGGCAGATATCGATATTTCGGAGACAAATTGTCTCCATCAGTGGTGAGAATATCGCCGCTGATGAATTAAACAATTTGTACCCTAAATATCGATATCCGGCAAATAAAAAATAGATAGTGCTTTTGAGGGAATATTTACGGTTCAACGATCAATATGATAGTGCATTGATTTTTGGGATCTTATGTATAAATTACAACCAGAATTCTTCTTACCGGATAGCATAGATTACCTACCTAGCATCAACAACTTCTAAAATAACATCCGCCGTTTCTATGACCTTCCTGAATTCTTTATAAAAAGCCCTTAACGAATTTTCCTTTTTGCTGTTTCCATCATATACTTTCTAAAATTACTCAATGAATATAAGTTCTCACGGCTGGACATTCTATTTCATACTACCCCTTCATCACCACCTTCGTCAACATGCATATTTTCATATATTGACCCACGTACTTCAGCTGTGTTGACCATATCCACTAGAGTCTTAGTTTTAGTCTCCTCGCGTAGTTGCTGTAATTCTTCTCGACGCCGTTGACGTTCGGCCTCCTGTTGCTTTTTGGCTTCCTCGACTTCCTTCAGGATTTCTTCTTTAAATGGACAGATGTTGGGAATTTGTATCAATTTCGACTTCTTGCTTTTGCCCTTCTGCGTTTTCTTTGCTTCCTTTCGTACTTTTCGGTTATGCTCACGAACCTTTTTTAAGATTTTGTATTTTTGCCGGGCTGGCAAGCGTTTTGACTTTTTAGCTAAAAGAAATATATTTCAGTGGTTATTGTAACATTTATGTGGAAATTATATTTACTCCTCAGCCGTTTTAATGCCATAGTTTTTGTTTGTTGTTCCTATATCAAAAGAATCAGTTCACGTGCAATATTAAACACCCAGTAACCTGCACCGCATGTTTTTGACTTTGACATTTCTTTGACATTTTAGTTCATTCTCAATTCTTCTCAATATATGAGTAATTTTTTTATCTTTCTCTTAGAGTAATTTGCTAAATTTCATGTTCCGCAAGAGTGCGCGCATGATGGGATTTTGTCCTAGCTATTTGTCTACCTCTGCCTCTAATTTAATCGCGGTCCTCTACATGCCATAGTAATTTTTCTACGAAACTATAGAAGCTGGGATTATTAAATTTTTTTGAAGTAGCTGGAGCCGGAGGTCTCAATGATTGAAAGACTGTAGTAGCTGCAATAGGCTGCGTGAATCGTATGGATGAAAAACGGATACTCAAAAAGGTACTTGTTGGGAGAACTTAAGGGCATAGACCAGTGGGGAAACATGGCCTGACTCGGTCGAGGAAGATAGTTTATCGCAGCTCGGATTTAGAAATTGGAGGACTCGGTCACTGGACCGGGGCAGTTGTGGGCGTTTGTTGTAAGAAGCGAAGGGCTGAGTATATTTTAACCGATGAGAGGCCGGCATAGATTTCCTTTGGGAAATCTCGGACGAACAAACGAAGCTAAAATGATTACAATGATTTCTCCAAAAGTTCTTTAGTGAATTGAGGAAAAGCGAGCGAATGGTTTATGTGTTTAATTTTAGGGATGATTTAGAATGCTAGGTAAATATATAATGTAGTTTCTTAGGGTGATGAGTTTATCCAGAATAGTAAAAAAATTGTAGAAGCTATTAATACAAATATATTTTGATTGCCTACAGGAAATAATATTAGTGTTTGATGATTTAATCCGAGAAACTGTTTTTATATTTACAAATAATAAACCGATTTTCAAAAACGATGGTCATGTGGTAGAAGCTCAGCTTGTATATGTTTATGTGTCTATACATTGCTTTTGAGTAACACAATATCCTTATGAAAATTCTTTGTGTGTAGCTATATAATTGAGTCCATTAATCATTTTTCTGAAAACTTTTTAAGGAAGAAAAATATTAGAAGGTTGTTTCGACGTGTGTACTAATTCTCTTCAGGCCATCACTCTGTACTGTAGCGATAGTCTGCTGCCTCGGCGAGCGAATGCGCTGGCAGGCTAGCGTTGCAGTATCGTGAGGTGGGTTCTTTTCCCCAGCACAAGAACCCAATACAAAAAAATTTCGCATTCACGAATTAAATGGGTGTAGGACTTGGTTCGACGGTGTTGAGGCCGAGGTAACCTACTGAAGGGTCTTGCCTTTACTATGTATATTTACAGCCCCCAAATAAGAATGGGGCATCCAGGTGGAAACGGTGCCCCCTCGCACCCCCATCCGGATCAGGATCCATTGTACAGGATGCGGCAGCATAACTTCCTTTTTTGAAACGCCCGCCCTTAAAGTGCTAACTGTTATGGCGCGGCGCTAGTAGTCTCATTCGAGAGAGGTGATTTTAAACTTTTGCTCATCTCTTGGTTAGTCGCTATCATGCGTTGGAACAGTGCGGAGCGTGCATTTACCGTTGAAAAATTGAAAATTTGTTTTGTTGAATTTTGAAAAAAGGAAGTTATGCTGCCGCACCCTGTAGATGCGGCCATATATTTTCCATTTAAATGAAAAACTCATATAAACATAAGATGCATGAATTTTTACTTTAAATGAAAAATATGTACGTTTCAAATGTATGTTGAAGTAACATATTATATGATGGAATCACACAACACTTTAGCATAAATAGATAACAAGCGGAAGGCCACTCTCCCTGCAATTGCACATGCAACACAAAAAGAAGGGATAAGCTCACCCGATGACTAGCCCATCAGTGGAGAGGCGAGTCGGCGGTGGATCCCATACCTGATCAGGGTTATCTATTCATTTTTTTTCTATACAATAATTTGTAAATAATATATTTTTTTCCGACGATTCGCTTTCTAATATACTTCAATGGTTCAACAGACTTCTAAACTTAAATGAGGTCCCCCGATTCTTGATCATCATTATTATATAAACAAAAATTATATAGACATTACTCGACAATAAACAAATTCTTCATCGAGAGGACTCTCAATCAGGCATTAACTCGGTTCGTCTTCAATCTACGAGTAATTCTCAGTTCTAACAGTGCATTTCATATATATAAAAAACGTTTTACTTTGTTTGCATACTCATCGTTCAAGAAATTTATATTATAAAAAGTATATATTAGGGTTGTTTTATTTAATTAACATTTGCAAATTATCACATTTTTTATTTTGCATAGAATCTGTGATATTTCGTTTTCATTTCTATAACTTTAAAACTCGTATATGAGTCACTCTCTGAGAGTGCAGTTCGCAATATAGAAATATGTGCATGTATTATATAAATAAATCATTTAATTAATAAACAAATGCAACTTAGGCAATAAAAATGGGTACTTACCCAGTCCTCCGCCGATGAGCGCTCGTTGATGGGGTGGGCAAGGTCTGCGAATACTTCGATTATTTATTTCTTAATCATAACTAAAAATGATGCAGTGGGTGTAGCTATAACGTAAATATAAACTGAAATCATATTCGAACAGTCTTAGGTTGACTTTCACTTTTCGTCTAAAAAAGCTACTTTGTATGTCTTGCATTCGACTGTTCGGTTGTGTACTAAATTTGGGCTTTTTTTTCTGCTGCTTTATAGCTCTTTCTGGTATTTGTCTACCGTTGTTGTTACCGTGGTATGGCTACTGTACGAACAAACTTTGACCATGCTATAACGGATTGAATTTCTGCCAGATGCACTTTTTTCAATTCAATACCAAGTTGCACGATACTTCAGTTTGCGCAGTCTTTAGTTGTGACTAAGTTTGAACTAACCGTAGAATTTTGAATTTTAATGGTTTGCTATCAACATTATTGTTTTTATTATCGTTATTTTTTCAATTGGACTGCTGCTGCTATCGAAAAGCACATTAACTATCTCAGGATTCAAATTACAATTTGGGTGTGATATGTTTGATGGGTAGTTTTGTGCTGATCAGCACTGATATCTTGGTGATATAATAATGTGGTTTGATGATTGAATGTTGAGTTTCATACACTGACGAATTATTTCCTTCGATAACTGATTTGTATATGAAGACGCGGTTTTTGAATTCCACTCGTTTATTATGGGTTTATATATGGTCAATCTGGATGATGTGTCCAAAAATATTTGAAGGCAGGAACAACAGGCTCGCTATCACTGGTTTGTTTTTATGATTTCGATGGCGAAAAACCACGATTGGAAATTTGCACAAAATCACATATTTTTAACTTGAATTTCAGTGGTCCAAAAGGTTACTGCATGTGAGGGAGCTGGCCTAGTAGAACACGTTTCCATTGCTCGGTACTGCACTAGATATCAATGCACGAAATGGAGACAACAAGGGCAAAACACTTCACCAAGTCACTCCACGATTTTCGATACTTTTGTCACGATCACCTGAACTTTACAATCCTTGAAGTAATATTCGCTTGTTAGAAATGCGTATAGCAATTCGCATCTACGTGCTTGTGAGTGAACCACTCACGTGACCTATCCCGCTCGTTGTCTCGAATCGAGTCCCGCTTCGAAGCCTACTGTTTGCTTCACTCGACGAGCCCTTTGCATGGCAGTAACGGAGGGTTTTCTCGAAGAGATTATCCGCAATTCTTGGCTAAATTGTGTTGCAAAGGGATTGCCGTCATCAATTTTTCCTTTATAATTTTTATTTAATTTTTTTTAAAATTGTTTCGTCTGGAAGCAATTCTTCTGGTAATAATAGTTATGGAAGTGGCGAGTTGTAATACGGGAAAGTGTTTTCTCCGCAAATGCTTTTCGAGCAGTTTGTCTAAGCGACTGCTCGATTACTACAACTCTTAATAGATACACACGGGTGATGGCGACCACCATGTTTAGAAGTGGGAGAATTATTTTTAATTTTTCTACTTATGCGAATTCAATATGTTTTTGTAACTACAAATTATGTTCAGGTTAATTTTCTCCTGTAATTAATTGACTTTGATAAACTTTTTTATTCTTCAATCGACCCTTTTTACATCAATTTAATGTACATCTATACAATAATTTGCTCTACACTGAGCTTTTTGCATTGTGTGGTTATCGATTTCGTTTTTCGGATGGCTCCGATAGCTTCAAATTACTTATGAAAATTATCTGTGTGTAGCTAGATAATTGAGTTGCATTACCCTCTTCTGACATATTTCTTCTCTCATAAGTTTTGAGAAAAATTATTAATGCAACTCAATTATCTAGCTACACACAAATAATTTTCATAAGTAATTGTAAGCTATCGGAGCTATCCGAAAAATAAGATCGATTCCCGCTCAATGCAAAAAGCTCAATGCAGATCAAATTATCGTATTGATTTACATTAATTTGATGTAAATAGGGTCGAATGATCAGTAAAGAAGTGCAATGGTGAGCCTTTAATTTTCAGTTCATAAAGACAAATTTTTTGTTGAGTGTATAAATGGTCTGCTATCTACGATGGTCCTTTGGTTGCTAATTGCTAATCTTCCCAATTTGGCAACAATGAATTCTTCGTTAAGTTATTTGACAATCACGATATATTGTAAACATGTATTCCATGTGTCATTTTGACGTTATTTGTAAAAAATTGTCTGATAGACCTGATAGTTGTCCGATTAAACAATAAATCTTGCAGCGTTCAAAGGAAACTTATTAGAGGTAATAGCACTCTTGGAATTTTATCCTTTTTAGGAGCCGTTAGTAAATTTTCAAATTTTCCCACGACAGGCATCGAATATGGAGAAAAGCAAAGGAAAACGCCCAGCGGCTGATGCAAATGGTAATTAACCTTACATTTGTTTTGATTTTGTTTACGATGTGGTTAGTTACACCTAAAATTTACATTCAAATCATTTTGGAAATAATTCATGCGAGCATTGTAAGAGACTCGTATAAAAGCTTGTGATTGAGAAAACTTCCCAACCATGCTCTAACTTTCTTATTATTTCTGTGTGTGTTGGTAGGAGTCGCATCAGTTTTATTAAAATTATTGTGTTCAAAATAAATTTCGAACTCTTCAATCAAAGTTTTATGGTTCAGGTTTACTTTTTGAGGGCCCAAAATTTAATTCTCTCGTTTAAAAAGATTTCGATGCCATTAGATCTGATTTAGTTAAGAAACCGTGCTTGTTTTGGTCGTTTGTCCGAAAAGTCCTTAGTTTTCGGATAACGAAAAATAATTATAATCCGATGCACTTCAAGAAACTTGTACTAAATGTGTTTGTGCTGATGAGGTTACATTATGGAGTAGTCATTTGGAGTCAACCGACAAAGCAACATCTTGATATTATATCCAGGTTGCTGATCAAAGCACATAAAAATATTCTACATCTTCCACTGCTCACTCAAACTAGACTGGTTTACCAATCAATTTAATCATTAACCTTCAGTCAAATCATTATAATCATTCCGATGGTGATAACGAGATTTGCTTTGAGCGATTCTTCGCACAGACTATAAGCTCTTTCAGATATAACACGTACTGGTTTAAAATCAGAACGTATCACAGCTGGGTGGTTGGACACACGGCCAAAACGTGGCACTTCCCTAGTGCCGATACATTCGATCAAGATAATGAGATACTCTAATTATCTCTAAAGTAAGGGCCGAAAGGGGCAGGAGTGCTGAAAAAAAAATAAAAAAAATAAAAAATAATGGAGAAAGCTAAATTTATCTTCAAATATTTAAAAACGAGTGGATCGAACCAAACACCTTTATTAAAGTATCGCAAATTAACCCATATAATCCGAAGAATGCAAATATATTCGTAATACCTTTTGCCAGAACGCATCATCTAAAGAACGATGCTGCGAATTATGCTCTGCATATTTTAACAATACTCCAGAGATGGTGAAAGATATAAAGTCACTTTTAATATTTAAGAAAAAAATGAATCCTGATTGAAGCATAGATTCGAAGATATTTCAACACAGTATTTTAGGGCACTTTTTGACCCTATCGGCGGGATAGTTTAAGAGAGTTACTCAGAGTTGCGTCGCATTCTATGAATTTTTTTTATCTTCAAAGCTGATCACGAATTGGACTAGATATGGACGAATGGATTAATTCAAATTATATTGTGTGCTTCCTTATACCAATGTATTGAACATTGTCCGGGAGGCACAGTTGACGAAGCCGCAAAAAGTGAATGTAGATCGCAAGAGCGTTGCGCGAAGAAAAAACTGAAATAGAGATTGTGTTGGGAATGGTTAAAAAAATAATCTGCATTATCCCATACAAATTGAAACTAATGAGTGCTTCCCTAAATCGCTACAAGATTTCAGATTGTTGCAGCAACCAATTTAAATGGACGATTCCTAATCTTTGAACATACTTAATTATGTCAAGGGCTAAAGAGGGCCTAGACCAAACGCGTTTTTTTTAAATCGATCAACATTTTGTGAAAATAGAGTACCTTTTTTATAAATTTGGTTACATAATTTATTACCCTTAAACAAGTATTCCGTTAGTCTAGTAACTTTAAAAAATACGGTTTGATACCTTAACGAACATGCAGCTTTTACAACAGACAATGGGATCAAAACTAAGTAAAAAGTCTCCTAGTATTACTTTATTACGCGTAGTGTAATGGTTAGAGTACTCGCTACGTAAGCCGAAGGTCCCTGGCTCGAATCCCGTTAGTGACAACGAATTTTGTCTCGAGTGTTTCTTCGGATAGACTATAAGCCCGTGCACTTATGATACGTTCTGGTTTAAAATCAAAACGACAATATCAATTCCACTGTCGATACATTCGATCAAGATAATGAGATACTCTATGTCTAAACGAAGGGCCGTAGTGCTAAAGCAAAAAAAGTATTACTTTGTTATGAAATTAATTGATATACGAGTATTATTCGCAAGTAAAAAGATCAAAACCGGGGCGTCTTCCTACTAGAATTTTATAAACTTGGTCCTTAATCTATAAACGACCGAAAATAATTTATTTTCGTCGCTGACAACATTAATCTAATGATAGGATGCCTTGCAATGAATTTGATTATCAATGTAGACAATTTAATATGGACTCGATTTTGAATCACTACCAGCTCCGATTTTGACGTAACTAATGAAAAATGAATTGCAGAAAAAATTATATACTTGATTGAGTGAAATAAAAGATTAATTTTTTTTTGCTTAAGCACTACAACCCCTTTCGGGCCTTCGCTTAGAGATAATTAAAGTGTCTCATTATCTTGATCGAATGTATCAGCACTTGGGAAGGTGATATGGTCAGTACCACACTTTGCCCGTATATCTGTCCACCCAGCTGCGATACGTGCTGATTTTAAGCCAGTACGTACCATAACTGAACGGGCTTATAGTCCTCCCAAAGAATCACTTGAAACAAATCTCAATGTTCCCAACGGGGTTTGAAGTAGGGACCTTCTGCTTACGGGGTGAGCAGAAGGAGCAAATATTCAGCGGTTATTGAAAAAACAAAACATACATCTTTTTTGTGTTTGCTGTATTGGAATTTAAGCTTTTCGTACGTATTCAAAAGGACTAAAAAGAAACGGTAAAAATTGATTGCCTGAATTATAAATCTGTACCCCGGAGGCAAAGGGCACTATGTCCATTTTTGTGAAATAGAATTAAAACACCATGTTCTTGATGGTAAAATGTTTAGTTATTATTAGCAACAAATAGAACGAAGTAGAAAAAAGCCATGTCTATTTTCGTTGGGACTTACTTAATGTGGAATTGATAGTAACTGTGCATTGTACCTTCAAGAATATGGTGTTAACTCTATTTTAAAAAATGGACATGGTTTCCTTTTCGTTCAGGTTACAGAAATATACTCAAGCGAGAAAGAACCTTTAACGTCTTATGGAAAGAGCAAAACCTCCGTACTTTTGTAAGATGTTAGACGTGGCTACTATCAACTTACATGAAATATGGATGGTTATAAATTAATTAAAAAAGTTAAAAGCTTTGAATATTATTTCTTACACTCTGGACACCACAAGCACATTTTCGTAATCTTATTGAGCTAGATAAGTGTCTAGTATACTGTTGGTTATCTGAAATTGCTTGACAGCGAACTACTTCGAAGTGAGGCCCAGTGAGCATGGAATCGGGATGAGGCTAGCAGCACAAAAGTCGGCCATAAAACGTCTTCACAAACTTATCAACAGCAGAAAGGCCAGCTGCTGGCGAGATGTGGACGATGTGAACAAGGACCTATGGGGCCTGGACTGTAAGCTGGTATTTTGTGGGCTCTTTTCTCTACGCACCTTGTCCGTGTTGATGCCATTCACGATGAAACTCCCGTAAAATGTAAGAATAATTTCCAGGACCAGATGAGATTCTTATTGAGATACTGCACTTTTGGCCTGACTTGCAGCTGCTCTACGAAACGGGGGAAGGTCGTCGGAGCATGGAAGTTACGCTAGGTCTCCGTCCTTGGTCCTGACTTTTGGAACATCTTGTATGACGGACTACTGAGGCTTGAATTGCAGAATGAGTCACGCTTGATCGGCTATGCAGATTATGCTGCTACTCAGTCACTGGACGACTAGATATAGAAAACCGAGTTGGCTATCCTGGCGAAGAAGAGAATCCCCAGAGCCAGTATGGAGGAAGCACTAGTCGAATTGCAACCTGTAGCTCAGTACCTAGGTGTTTTGATGGACTCAACGACTAGTTTTTCTAAGCAAATCACGGCAACAGCTGATAAGGTTGCAGCGGGTATCTAGGTACTCAGTCGACTGATGGCCAACATAAAAGGACCCATCTTAACAAGAAGACGACTCTTGATGAGCTCCGCGCAGCTTTGCTACTTTACAGATCAGAACGATAGGGCAATGCTCTCAGCAAGGAGCTGCACCAAAAGCTTTGAGAAATATAAGTTGATGTCGAACTGCCAATTTGGTTTTCGTGCCAGGTATCCGACCATACATGCGATAATGAAAGTAACCTCAGACATCTATTGGAAACTAAACAACAGAGAATGTGTTTTCCCTTCAACACATCCTTTAGACACTGAAGATGACGCGAAGTAGTCGAAATGCGTCTTATCACACAACAAAGTAAGGCCCGACGGCTTTTAAAGAAAAAAAAACAGATTTACTGCATTGAGATATCTTTTTTTCTTCAACACAAGAAGTATAATATTTTTTATTTTAATATTATTGGCGAGTATTTTGACCTTAATTATGTTCTTTAATTTTGCATGCAATAAATATTGCTTTTCAACAAAAAAGAAATAAATCATTTTATCACCTTTAAAGCAGAGAAACCTATGTTATCACTGAAATACAATTCCAAACGAAAACACGATTTATAACACAAAATAAGAAATTATTTTTCAAATAAACGAAAACAACCATTAGTTTTTATTCTTTTATGTACTTCGCTATTGTTTCATTGGTTTCTAAAATGCCGAAATTTCAACAATGATTAGCGTTTGTACAATAGTTTAAAAACGTTTACCAGTATCTTTTTATATATCTTTTTCGCACCTCATTTTGATATAGATTCCAATATATACTAGGCATATCATCGCTGATTGAGATACTACTAACTAGAGTTTAAATATTATGTAAGATAGGAAAAATAAACAGAAACTCAATAAAAAAATGTTTTGGAAATTGGAATCACGTAGGTAAAAAAGGGTCTTTTAAACGTCACTATAAAAAATTATCAAATAGTAGCATGGGACTATCTTGGTGACACAATATCGAAATACTATCAATAGTGTCGAAAGTGAAATACTGTCTATAGTGTCGATAGTGCTTTCGACAGTTTTATTTCACTACTTTGAACTCATGGTTCCTGCATTCCATGAGAATCTACCAAATATTGTGGAGCAAAAGGTTCATAAAGATCACTTTATTTCTCCTCTGTTTGCCAGTGGAGAAAGTCTTTCTCCTTTGTTTCTGCAATAGAATATGATCTCTGTTTGCTAGTGAAGCAGTCTGCAGTGAAGTGAAGAATCTTTAAAGTCAGATCCGAAACGACTAAACGACCACAAATCTTAGTTTTTAAGGAAGACCTCATACGTGAAGATGATTCTTAAGAGTATTTTAAATACCAATAGTAGTCGGAATTATTCCTTCCATTGGTACTAAGGTTGCATTAATGTCGGGTGGCAACACTGACGGCGGTCAGATCTTCGCCTGCAACATGATCGAGGGAGTCGACTACGAGTGCGTGCCGCGAGCAGACGTGATGTGACTTCTTCTTAATTATTGAATTCGTTCTTCCTAAATACTGAATTTTGTAACAAACCTTTTCAAAGAATAAAGATTGTTTTATTGTTCAACCTTTACATGGGGGCTCAGTTGGGATGAGCATTGATTAATAATCAAATTCGTTTGTCTTCCGAACCCGTTATCGATCGGCGGCGCTATTTTGAAGTGATATCGTGCGTGTGTGAGCTGCTACTCATCTAGAGAGACACGTCAATATTATTGCCCGAACTTTTCTGATTGCCGAGAAAAGAGAGAGAGACAGGGAAAGAGGATGTTGCGCGCAAGATTGGAAGTGAGAGAGTGGCTTGACCGGTACACCAAAAATGGACTCATGCGAGAGCGCTCGATTCGAGGTCTCGAAATATGTGGGACGAAAGAAGAATAAGCTGCTCGAATTGTGGAATTTGACGAACAAAATCCCGTGGTAACTAACAAAATGTGTCAGATGGCGGACAATATGAGACAAGTCGTGAGTGAAGAGGCAATCGTTGAGAATATTGTAGCAGGAACATCAACACCGATTCAAAATCTCACAGCGGCAGCGAGTGCGGGCCGGGAACCGAGTGGGGTATACGCGTTCCGCGAAGTAGAAGAGAGCATTAAAAAATTCGGTGCGCAGAATTGACAAAGTATCTCCACGTGGATCGAAGAATGTACTAGTAAGAGCGTCGGTTGGACTGACCTGCAAAAACTCCTTTACGCGAAGAACTTAATAGGAATCGCGCGGAAATTCATGTTCGCCGAGAATGATTTGGATAGTTGGGACAAGTTGAAACGTGCTCTATGTGCCGAGTTCGACAATAAATTCAGTGCCGCGGAAGTGCATAGAAAATTACTCAAACGTACGAAGAAGCCAGAGAAAAGCCTATTAGAATACGTATACGAAATGCAGCGCATAGCAAGGGCGGGGAAGATAGATGAAGCTACCATATGCGAGTATGTATCCGATGGTATAGCCGACGACGCAGCGAACAAATTTATACTGTACGAGGCGACAACGATCGCTGAGCTAAAATCGAAATAGGATGTCTATGCGAAGGTGAAAGAAAAACCCATATAAAAAAAGGGCGGCTGTGACAATAAACAACATGGACGTTCTTCGAACGAAAGTACGCGATGTTTTTCATGGAGCGGGACGGGGCATAAAGCGAGTGATTGCTCGGATAAAGACAAGGGAAATAAGTGTTTTAAATGCGGAACGTATGGACATTTATCGCGACAATGCCCGCAAAGGAAAGCGTTGAGCAACTCGATCCCTACGGTGAATTTCATTGAGCGTTTCACGGGAGATGAAAACGTTGTTAATGTAAAAGTCAGTAACGGCGGTAGTAGACACTTAAAGTGGCTTGAATTTGATCGGACATGCGTTGTGGCGGGAATTAGAAGGAACAGTTCCAAGTAACATAAAAATTCGCGGATTCGGTAACGCAATTTCTCACGCGATCGACAGAGTAAAAAGTCCACGAAATCGAAGAAATAGTATTTTATATTGAACTTTACATCGTCCCGACAAACTCCATGAGTTTTAATATGATAATCGGTAGACAATTTTTGAAGACGGTAAACTACATAATTACGCCCAAGTATGTGAAGATTAAGCCACTCGGGCAAACGGTTGAAGAATCGGCTTCGAACGCGATCAACGATCCAGTCAACGACAACAGCTGGATAATGAGAATATCATGCGACCACGGGGAAAACGATTTCAACGTTCGGAGGAAATTCAAAGACGTTGTGCAAAAATTGGTGGAAAGCTACACTCCGAAGGATAAACAGAAGCCAGATATTGAGACAGTTATAGCGCTGACGGATGAAATGCCCATATACCATCACCCAAAACGATTGGCACTTTTAGAAAAGGCCGTAGTTGAAGGTCAAGTAAAGGAATGGTTGAATGAAGGTGTAATACGGCCATCATCGAGCGTCTTTGCAAGTCCAGTGCTCGTCGTCAAGAAAGACGGGTCGCATAGGCTCTGTATAGATTACCGTAGTCTGAATAGTAAAGTTGTAAGAGATCGATTCCCTATGTCGACCATTGAGGACCAGCTTGATCGATTGGCGTCAACACGAGTTTATACGACACTTGATTTGAAAAATTCTTATTTCCATGTCCCTGTGACCGAATCCAGTCGAAAGTATACCGTGTTCGTTACGCAAGACGGCCAATACAAGTTCTGTAAAACGCTATTTGGTCTATGTATAAGTGGCAATACGTTTGGGCGATTCATTAACGAAGTTTTCCGAGATTTGATAAAGGACGGAACAGTATTAACATTTGTAGATGACCTGATAATCCATAGACGCGAATGAAGGAATCCTGAAACTCAAACGGGTATTAGATGTGGCTGAAGAAAGCGGTATTCAATTTAATTGGAGGAAATGCGTCTTCTTAAAAGAACGTGTCGAATATTTGGGCTATGTAATCTGTGATGGAAAAATCGAGCCTTCACCATCGAAGATCGGCAAAGTTATGAAGTTTCCACAGTCGAGAACAGTATTGCAGCTGCAGAGGTTCTACGGACTGGCAAGCTACTTCAGGAAATTTGTACCTGAATTCGCAAGGCAAATGTGCCCATTGAGTTCGATGCTGAAAAAGGGAGCTGTAGAGCGCAGATAGCGGCGTTCGACGACATTAAGGTTGCGCTGTCCAGTAGCCCGGTGCTGAGTCTGTACGACCCCTATGCTGAGACGGAACTTCACACAGATGCGAGCAAGGAATGTCTAGCTGCAAACCTACTACAGAGACAGCCAAGCGATCAAAAGATGCACCCATGTTATATTATTGTATTATAGCCGTACTACAAATGACTCTGAAAAAAGATTTCATTCGTACGAATTAGAGTTTCTAGCGATAGATGAAGCGGTCAAAAAGTTTAGGGTGTATCTGCTGGGGGTCAAATTCAAAATCATTATGGATTGTTCGGCGGTTAAGTTAACAGTAGCAAGGAAGGAAATTCATCCTAAGATTGCACGATGGGTCATTAGTTTATCAGAATTTACGTACACAGTGGAGCATCGACCGGCGAAACTAATGGTACACGTGGGCGCCTTATCTCGAGCAACAGTAATGATGATAGCTAACGATGTCGCGAGTAAAGTACGTGCAGCTCAACACGGCGATGAAGGTATCAATGCGATTAAACAGGCACTTGAAGGGGGGTCGTACAAGAATTACATATATCACGGCGATATATTGTTCATGGAGGACGATGGAAAGAGTAGAATCGTAGTACCTGAAAATATGCAAGCAGACGTAATAAAAAATGTCCATGCACGAGGGCATTTTGGAATCAAAAGATTCAGAGAATTGATAGACAGTGAGTTCTTCATACCACGGATTGAACGGAAAATTCAACGCTGCATCTAAAATAGTATGGAGAGCATCGCATCGAATAGGAAGATAGGGAAGCAGGAAGGCGTCCTTCGTCCTATTCCTAAGGAGGAAGTACCTCTCGATACGCTCCACCTGGATCACCTTGGACCAATGCCATCAACGCGAAAGTGCTACAATTACATTTTAACGGTCGTGGATGCATTTACGAAGTTCATCTGGCTTTTTCCCGTGAAGTCAACATCAACGGTGGAGACCATCAAGAAGTTAGAAATATTATTAGCCATGTTCGGAAATGCAGAAGATTTATTGCGGATAGAGGATCCGCTCTCACATCCAATTTTTTCAAGATATATTGCGCGGACAACAACATAGAGCTTCATTTTATATGTACCGGCGTCCCTCGGGGAAATGGGCAATGCGAAAGAGTCAACGGCGTTATTATTCCTGTCTTAGTGAAGCTGTCGAGAGAAAGATCTGATGAGTGGTTCAAACATGTCGAGAAAACTCAAAGATATTTGAATAGTACATTTCATCGCAGTATCAATACAACACCTTTCGAGTTGCTGACTGGCGCAAAAATGAAGCATCCTGAAGATATCGAATTGACGGAGATTGTCTGTGAAGAATTGCGAAGAAACTTTACCGATAAGCGAAGAGAAGTGCGTGAACGAGCGAGAAGTAAAATAGCGCAGCGGCAAGCGGAAAATAAAACATGCGTAGAACATCTTGCCGGTAGTATGATGTTGGAGCGTTCGTGGCGATAGAGAAGACCCAATTTGGAATTGGACAAAAGATGAAATCGAAGTATTTGGACCGTATCGAGTCAAAGAAGTCCTTGCTCATGATCGCTATCGACTCAGCAAGCAGGGAGATTGTGAAGGACCAATTCAGATATATTCAGTAGCGGACAAAATGAAGGCATGGCCAGGCACTTCATCCGGGTCGGATGACAATCAGGAAGGGCCGTGTCGGGTGGCAACACTGACGGCGGAGAGATCTTCGCCTGCAACATGATCGAGGGAGTCGACTACGAGACCGTGCCGCGAGCAGACGTTTCGTTCTTCTTAATGATTGAATTCGTTCTTCCTAAATACTGAATTTTGTAACAAGCCTTTTCAACAAATAAAGATTGTTTTATTGTTCAACCTTTACATTAATGTTGCTAAGAGACGCAAGGGAGGCAAAATGTAGAAAAAAATTATCTCTAGCAACTTCTTCTCTTTAGCCTAAACGATGATTGGCCAACATTCAGATGAAATATCTAAACAAAAATCAGACAACCCAAATGCAATAAAACCCTTAATATTTTAAGATATTGACGAATATGTTAGGAAAATGAATTGTATCCCTTTGGAAGATTGTAACCAAGCTCTACATAGTATGAGTTTGGATCGATTCATCAATGATGGTAGAAAAAATGTATGTTTTGTAAAAGGGGGGTTTCACTCTATGCGTATCATTTATAATTTGTATTTACCTCGCAACAATATTGTAAATAAATCGACCGGAACGTGGTTCGCGGCTTGCAAAAATCCAATTTCCTATTTGTAAAACTAAACTAAATATTATTAGTAGAGTATTGAGCTTGTTTGAATATTTGATGTCAATATCGAATGAAATTTTTTAGGTACAGAAAATGAGAATGGCAACGAATCGGAAAGCGGTCCTTCACCAAAGTTAGTAAAAACTCAAGAACTGGATCACGCCACGCTAGACGTAAAAGTCAATTCAAACTATTTCAAAGATGAATTTATTGCACAATTTAAAAATTGTTGGAAGAGCGAAATGGAATTCACAGCTGACACAAATGTAGAAGTTATTAATCATCCGTTCAAAGCATGTGCCATACAAAACTTTTTGGAAGACGACTCTGTTATTACTGGATTAATTAAGGACATGCTGAATGTAAAATGGTCTCGGAAACAAATGGATTTGTATGAATTATTCCAATCAGTAGATTTGTCATCAATTGAGTTGCCAGCGCTGCAAAGGTTTATGGATACGCTTAAAACGAAAGTAATGCCATGGATGGAAAATTTGAGTGGGATCAAGCTGAAACACGTCTCAGCATCATGTTCGATGTATGATTGTGGAGATTATCTATTAGTTCACGATGATTTAGTTTCTGACAGACAAATAGCATTTGTGTTTTATCTTTCTCCTTGGCAAGGTGTGCAGACATGGACAAATGAAATGGGCGGTGCGCTGCAGTTGTTCAATACGGATGATGATGGATATCCGAATTTTCCAATAGCCAGAAGATTTAATCCTAGAAACAATCAGTTTATATTCTTCAAAGTTGGAGCGAAATCATTTCATCAAGTAGAGGAAGTGACGACAATGGATTACCCACGTTTGACCATAAACGGATGGTTTCATGGCGATGAGAACTCGGAAAGTAGTCGAGTGCTTCCTATGAATACACGCGATGATTTCATAGGTCCAAATGATACTGAATGCTGCTTAGAGCAATTTATTAATGAAAACTATTTGTATGATGCCGTGAAATCCAATATTCACGGACAGATTGAAAATGAATCAGAAATCAGTTTAAGTGATTTCCTTTTACCCGAAGTTTATCAACAAATTTCTAGAGACTTAAGAGAAATAAACAGCAACGCCTGGACTGTGAAGAAGCCAGCTAATGGCCAGTACTACCAAACACTTAATCAAAGTGAACTCACAAGCACTTTACAAACATTCGTTGAATTTTTAAGCTCAAATGCAATGTTTCAATTGCTTCATGAATATACAGAGCTCGATTTAGCCGGTCCTAAATGTGTCGAGCCTAAAGTTACCATTGAAATCCAGAAATGGAATAAAGGATGTTACACAATTTTAACTGACGGTTCATCTAATTCGAAGAATATGCTCGATGTTATTCTGTACGTTAACGGATCAGAAAATGTTGGAGTTATAAATTATGTAGCCCACGACGCAGAAGATGATGAAGATGTTGGCATTTCATATGGCGAAGATAGTAGCTATAGAGACCAAAATCCTGTTCTGTTAACGGTCACACCAAAAGATAATACATTAAATATTATTTACCGGACTGAGGGAACGTCGCGCTTCACAAAATATGTTTCAAGGCGAAATATTACTGAAGGAGATAGTTATATTATTCTTTGTAGTTACATTGAGTGAAAATATGTGATTGCATTCGGATGAATAAAAGTGGAATTGTATATAAATGTTAGTTGTTGTTATTGCTAAAATATTTGAAAAAAATTGGTTAATATAAACATGAATAAATGGTAAATTAAAGATAATAAATTTAGTTGCAAACGCACATATGAAATTCGTCAATCACACATTTTCATTCTTCAAATTTTTAATTGCGAATTACCTTTGCAGATAAATATCAAATCTATGCATCGCTAGCATTTATCATCGTTGTGATTGTTATCGGTATACCGATGTGGTGGAAAACAACAGAAGTATATAGGTAATACTTGCTTGATGTTAAAGGAGCTGTTTTACTAATGATTTTTGTTTAGAGTTAGTTTACCATACTCGTCTATAAGAAACTTACAAACAACATCGATCCGCGTTTCCTGTCAGGTTGGAATTTTTACATTTGATGAACACCGTTCAGAATTATTAGTTGATGAGTTGAGGAAACATTTTGAAAATGAAGGTGTGGTATGCATTTTGAATATGTGCGTTTACTATGGGATAATTTTCTTTGCAGAGTATTTCAATATTAAATTTGTAAAAGTAACCAATGTACCTGATGCCAGTACCGCGAGAACCCCTGTAGCTCTTGAGAGATTGATCAAGACAAAATTTGACTTGAGTCCAGGTGACTTTCTGTTCTATGAATGGCCAAAATTGAAAGAGAACATTTTGTTAACTACTGAACGTTCGGCTTTAATAACCAAAGATACAGGTATTTGAGTTATTGTGAATATAAAATAGCCAAATTGCATCGATACTAAATTTTCAGCTTCAACACAGATTGGAGTGCTTCTAAAAGGAAGTTTGCTTCAAACTGCGAAAATCAATTCACTTATTGTTGGAGACGAGCGATTGGGACATCATTCAACACCACCACATCCTAAATATGACGTGTTGATTTCTGTGATCAATCCGCGACCGGATCTAATGGATATTCACTGGGATGTGAAAGTTTCCGCTGAAAGTGAGTACATTTGTTCTTTTCTTTTAAGTACATGTTAGTAAACATTGATTATTAAGACATCCCGGTAAAAATGTAAATAAAAGATTGTTTTATAATGAGAACTCTTTCTGTTCTTGGAAAAAATAAAAAGATGGAGAGTATCGGAGAAATTTTCGCTAGATTTTTCTAATCGTTATGTATAAAAATTTGATACTTCAAAAACAGCCTGAAATGTTTTTATGTAATTCCGTAATTCCGCTTTAATATACGATTGTTTGTTCATTTGATAACCTCGCCTTATTTTCCACGTAAAATTTCTATATTATTCAATGGTAATAATGAAATGACCATACTAATTGAGGCTGACTAACGTTCTTTATAAATGCAATAAAATTGTTAAATATTTACTTCTAATGTATCGTTTTTCTCGCAAAACCACAAATCTAAATATCAAAATTTCTGCTTTCCAGTGTACTTAAGTCCATATCTGCAGTCTTTACAAAACATTTCTGATTATTCCCTAAAAACTCAATGGCGATTCCAAGTTCCTTTCGAATTTCAACTTAAACAGGTAATATTTTAAAATTTAATTTCTTTTTACTTTACTTACTCCGCTTGATTATCAATTTCTTTTATCTCGAAAATCCGTCGGGCCTTGCCCATTTTGGTTAGCAGACGCTAACCGCTTGTGTCATCTTCAGTGTCTCAAGCGAGTCGAAACGCGTCTGCCTAGAAAAATGACCAAGGCCCGATAGCTTTTCGGGATAAAATATAATATGCCCGCGAACATAAATCAAACAAAATAATTAACTATATTCATTTTCTTTTCAGATTCGAGATAATTCAAAGTTAGGCCGACATTACGCTGTTACGGAAGACTCACTCCCGCACATTATAACGTCTATTGAAAAGAGTCTTGGAAGTGGAATAACAGATAATCCGTGCATTAATCTTGTTCTCTACATTCCACCTTGTGATATATCTCCCGTTCATATCTATAAGACATCCGGGACAAAATCTAGTCATAATAATATTGATGCATTTATTTCTGAGAAATGGGGTAGCATTGTATTTCATAACCCACCAGCAGAGCTGTGCAAAGTATCTAATGACCAAAGGAATAAGATTCACTTTGATATCAATTCACGAGATGTGATGCAGGTTTTCCTAGCACATCTCATGGTTTTAACAGATACTACAGTTGCGGTAAGATATTGCAGTTGATGTCAGTGTAATATAATAAGATTATTCGTATCACAATATAATCCAACAGGTTAACATGCCAGGAGTGAAAATGACTGAAATAGATGAAATAGCGCCTAAGGCTTGGGAGTATGATATTTATGTACGAAATACGTGCATCAAATACCTTACAACTACAATCCATACCTTACAGTCACTAATTCAACTGTTAGGTAGTTGGAATGAATTTTTAGTATTAATTTGTATAAATTCTTTAATTTTATTCAGGCGATATTAGCTATATCGTAATAAACGATGAAGTTGGAGAAGCGATAAATGATGCTTACGAAAAAGTTACCATAGCTGAAGAATATTTAAAGAAAAATCAATTATTATTAGCTACTGAAGCAGCAAGAAAGGCTTTCATTGCCTCCGAACAGGCGTTCTTCGATGCTAGTCTTTTAGCCCAATTATATTTTCCTGATGAACAAAAGTGAGTATTCAGATTTCACAATTCTAGAAATAATTTTGAAAGACAGTATTTTGCTGGTAGCATTTGCGACATCATTTCATACAATTATGTTTATTTCAGGTATGCTATCTACATTCCACTATTTCTTCCTATAATGGTTCCAGTGATCTCATCGCTAACAATGATAAAAAAATTCTATTTTGGCAAAAAAAGCAAAGTGGGAAAATTAAAAACCAATTAGAAATGCAAATTTATTTTTATTGTGAATATTTTGAATGTGTTGATATCAGTATTGTGTAATTGCGAATCGAGGCGTTTATAAAATTGATTTTCTTGAAAGTATCTAGTTTTGTTGCAATTTTAAGTATCTGATTTAAATCGATTGAAACTTATGTTCCATAAAAATTGTTTGAATAAAAAATAATGTCCGCCTAAAAATAAATCCTAACAAAAAGAATATGAAAATGTTGGTTAACTCAAGAATTTCAGGCTGATATAGTCAAATTCGATCGAAAGAAAGCTTTAGCGATAATATTGCGACCAGCAGTCGATCAGTGCAAGGATTTAACTTTTATTTGACCTAATCTAACCAAAGTTTAACTGGTGTGGATTCGGAACCGGTGTAAGATAAAAGCCGATTCCTCTCCCAAACCTCGAAGTTGGTGGAACCAGTTAATGTGTGTGCTACAAAAGGAAGTGAAACGTAACCTCAATACTCAACGCTAATTTATAGTTGCCTGGTGACCATCGGAATCCATGATTCGCAGTGGGTGTATCCATTTCAATAATTTTTTGGTGCAGAGAACATTAACTAAAACGACGGCGACATAGAGGATGCTTTAGGCATCAAAGAGCCTCCTGACCCTGACGTAGACAAACACATGGAAGTAGACATAAAAACCAAACAATTAAGAAAAAGACACGGACATTTTCATCATAACGCAAAATCAAATTGAACTATGGTAATGAAAAATCAATAAACCCAAAGGTGATTCAAAAACACCAAGTGCGAATCCGTTACAGATAAAACTCCCCCTGACAGAAGCCAACAAATTACATGAGGCGGCTACCATAGAAATTGAACTTTCGGCGTCCCAATTGGAAGAATTCATTACCTCAAATATGGTCCTCATACATATGGCCTGCCACATAAGTCGTGACGTCACTATTTCGACCATAAAAAACGATGTGCCACAGCAATGCCCCCTCTTACAGGCCAGAAAGCGGAAGCATGATGTCGCAATGCGCACAAAACTGACGATAGATACAAGCCATATGGTAGCAATTTGCATATGTATTAGTCGGCCTACTATGGACAAGCTTCCGGTAGCTGTCACCCAACCGCGGTATTAGCAAATGCTTATATTTCGTCATATATACTATTTTCCGAATAAAAAACGTGCCGAACGCATTCCGTGCATGCTATAAATTCACCTTGTATAGCCCATTGTGCTCCTAAACTTTCCAATACGAGCAAATGAAGCACACGTTTTGCACCTTCGACTGATAGCTCAGCGTTGAGATGTAAACAGCTCCTATAAATTCACTTTGGAAGGCGATAAAAACCAAACGGGTATAAAACTGAAATAATTTTCACTTCACTAGGAGCGCTATTGTGTTCTCCACGGATCATCTGGATTTCACTGTAGAAATCCGTCTCTAAACCGTACAAAACCTCGAATTTTTGTTGGCATCTCCACAATTCTTCATATAACGCCATGTAAGTTATCCAGCAAAGTCGGCCTACTAATGGTCATGTGTGTGGTAGTAAGCGCTGCTGCCATATGGCTTGTATCTATCGTCAGTTTTGAATGCGCACCAAGATATAAGACCTGTTGACCTGTTATTTTAGACCAATTGAACAGTTTATGGCGGTTCCCACTGTGATGTCGTGTACGTTAATTGCTTTCCTTTCGGGCCTGAGTAAGCAGGCGTTGGCCACAGCGATCCGCCATTACTTCTCGTTGACAGTTAGCTTTCTGATCATAAACAACCGGTTATCCGTTGCCTTCTTACTCAGGCCCGGAAACCAAAACACTACGTCATTCCGCGAACTAATTTCTTCGAGTAGCCTAATCAGCGCCATCTAGTGCTGCACAATTCAAACAAATTTTGTAAAGATTTTTGACAGTACATATCACTGTACGTTTGAAATTTTACCAGTACTATGTTAACGATTTATTTTAGATATGAGGCGTCGAAGACATCAGCGCGCAAATATATGTATTTCCTTCTCGTTTGTATCATTTCGGCTAAATTTCATCTGTGAAATTTCATACTTGACAATCTTAAAAGCCTACTTTCGGCCTGCTGGGATGCTGCTTTCAAGTTTTCTAGACAGTTGTTTTCGGAAATTTAGGGCTACTGAGCAGCTGTTTCCGGTACGCGAAGTGACGTCAGGTACGCTAATTGATTTCCTTATGGGTCTGAGTAAGAAGGCAACGTTTTATCTCAAAATAGTGCTAATACTTCGTTTTCACATTAACGGGAAGTTAAATCATGGTAAAGAAACTTCGATAAACGAAATTCCATTACTCGGAACCACCAAACCTACGATTTAATAATAATCGAGGTTATCATTGTGAAGTGAAAGAAACTTTGTGAATTGCACTTGAAATGTGAAGAAAAATGCTTTTAGAAATAGCATGTATTCGTTTTTTCTTCTTGGTTCTCGAAAGAAAATTAGGAGTAGTTATGTATATAGTAATCAAGTGATTTGTGACATGGGTGCATAGTTTTTGTTTCCATCCAGTCAGCTGAGCGACCTACACACAAATACAGTGAGAGAGTTTTACCCGGATAAATTTCAGGTTTTTTTTGTACATGACCATGACGTCACTATGAAAAAATTTAACTATGGCGGGCCATATGTATGAGGGCCATGCCTCAAATATGATGGATAGCATTGGAAGAAACAGTGGCCTACATAACGGAATATTTTACATACTATCGAAACAAAGAAAACTATCCATGCCAATGGCTCAGAAAAACAACAACAAACAAATTAACCTAAACAAAAAATAAATGAAATAGCTGCTCATGACACCACCACTACACGTACATAAACCGTACCATCCAACTTTAATACAATGGAACAGCTACATGCCCCACTATCCAACCCAGAACGTGGAAACAGCAGTAGCAGAAAAGAGTCAAAACAATTCTCACCCTAACCATGTGTCCCTCTTATTTTTTAAACGATTAGAGGAAAAATTTCAAAATATGTCTCAGAAAGGGGGAAAATGCCTTTTAAAATCCCTTGTCCGTTCTAAATTTCTATGAACAAAAGAAAACCCTCCAAATTCTCTCGAGAAATTTACCTAAAAGGACTATGGCATTGGATCCTGTATTGTCAGATCACTCAACTATCCTGGCTCTGTTAAGGACCTTTTACAATAGGCTAGTCAATATGAAAACCTACTGGAAACGAAGTAGGCTGGAAGTGATATTTAAGATATGAAACGCACACAATATTCAAAAGTGGGAAGCCTGCTGGAAAACGAGAATTTGTAGTGGCATTTATTGTGGATAGAGAGTTCATATCAAACGTTATTCATTTCAAGGCAGCCAATGAACGCATGTGTGCCATCCGTATAAAAGCGACATGGATTGGACGGAACAATGAAGGAAACGTTCTACAATCACCCGGAAAGGCTAGTCGCCTCATTGCCTACAAACGACACAAAAATAATTCTGGGTGGTTCTCATCGTAGGATATACACTCCACGATGAAAGAAATAACGCGCGGCGCCTGATTGCATGTAGCAAAAATTTTGTCATACGTTCGACTTGCCTCCCACATCGACCCATACATAAAATTAACTGGGTATCACCGGATGGAAACATACAAATCCAGATCGACCATGTTCTGATCCAACAACGTTGGGCCTCGAGCATACTTGACGTCCATACATAACGAGGAGCTAATTTGAACTCGGATCATTACTTGATCAAATTAATTTATCGATGTCGTATGTCAAAGGCGTATTCGACGAAGACCAACCCTCTATAGAAATTTGACATCGAAAGGCTCCAAACGGCGTCTGTGGCCAAAAATTTCACGGAGAACATCGATAACAGGCTAGCTCCTACCCTATCAGACACATTGCTGAAAAAAAGCAACGAGGTATGGGTGGAAGTGAAAACGGTAGTTAAGACCGTGGCAGAACAGATGATCGGACATCAAGTCCGGCGCAAAAGAAATGGTTGGTTTGACGATGAATGCCAGGATGTGTAGTAATCGGGCAGTCGCCTAAGCAAACTGGTCAAAAACCGGCATAACACTGATTCGAATTTTATTTGCAGATTTGAAAAATTTAATTATTCCAATTTATAGTTTTATAAATTATACAATATTTTTTTATTAATATAAATTTTCTATTATATTTTTCTCTATATTAAATTTTTGTTTATAATTATATTCCTTATGATATTTATCTTGTTTTATTATTAAAATTTGGACATGGCAACACTTTCTACGCTACACATTCACGTATTGCATTGCCAAAAGCAATCTAGGCAGCCGAATGAATGGTTGCTCGTGAAGTGCCGGTGTGACATCTAGTGAAGTGAACAACTGACGAAAAACGGAGAGTCTGCTTGAAATCGCCACACAGCGCTAACGCCGCGAAAAGAAAGAAAATCCGCTAACTTTGTGTACTTTTGTGATTCGTGAAAACCGTATTCCGAAGAATTCCATTTTTCATTTCGCAGTTGTTTCTTGTGAAATTGTCGCCGGGTGAAGAATTAATTGTGTAGAGGGTTTTTGTATTCGGGGAATTCAGCGAAAGTTCGAATAGTGTGCAGATAGGAATTGTGCTACATTAATTTTCGAAATTTCTTTCTGTTCATTGGATTTTTCCCCATAATCTGTGTGGAATATTGTTGAAGGGAAATTAAAAACCAATTCTATTGGGAACCGAAATCAAGTTCGTGAGTTTAAACTGCGTAAGACCATGAACTACGCGTAATACCATGAATCCATCCGCGCGTCCATGACTGAATTCCATGCGGCAAATGACGCTAGTACGAAAACGTATTATTATGCTCATCCACTGGTGAAATTAGCTCATAGAGAGCAGGTGCAAAGTGTTGTCAATAAAATTAACAGACCTGAAAACTGTTATCAAAGGGGAATGTCAGTATCCGTTTATTCAAGTTCACGAACAATATTCGGTTTCGCGTGGGAAAACGTCACAAAACAACGCCCCTGGAAGAAGTTCTCTGCAGTCGGATCGCACTAAAGCGTTCGTTCAACGGGATTCCAATGAAGGAACATCCGTCAAATTTCATAGAAGACTTCCAAGTAAACTTAATGGTCATATTGAAAGGCATATCGTCGAGCCAACAATAACGACACTTCATGATTATTTTGCTGAAGCAGCGAAAGGGTTTGGCTTGTCGAACAGATTATTTGGTTTATATGTGCACAGAAACCCATTACGAAAAGACTTTTCGGAACATATCTAAATTTATTACATCCCAAAGTGAGCGTATTTATAGTCCAAAAGGGCTGCAAACAACAGATCCTACACTTCTTGGTTTGCGTGTAAACGAAATTGCAATATTAGATCGGCCTGGTCGCACATAACTTGTGTCTTCCCATTCAAAGAGTTTTTCTAACGTCGATTGATGCAGATGCTGGTAGAATTAATGTGCTTTTCTTAAGTTTGTTCGATAAAGAAACAGGCAAACAAAAACTTAAAATTAATCTACCTGCTTGTCAGTTCGGGCAATTCACCCACATCATCAGCTAGCGCCTGGCGAGGATGTTGGGAAGGAGGGACCCTTTTTTGTCTTTTTTTATACAATTATAAATTATTTCAAATTTTTCTTAAAATTTTTACGTTTTTATACATTTATAAGTTTTTGTAAATTTTTCTTAAATTTTTGTTCTTTTATATAGTTATTAATTTTCTTAAATTTATCTTTAATTTTTTGTCTTTTTGATACAATTATTAATTTTTTTAAGTATTTCTTAAATTTTTTGTCTTTTTATACAATATTCTCATTTTCTTAAATTTTTTGTTGTTTTATATGGTATTTAATTTTCTTAAATGTTTTTGTCAAGACAAGGGGGAAACGAAATTCCTTAATTATTATTGGGGTTAAATTGGATGCAAATAGTTGTTTGGACATAAATACATATCATATATGCATGATTCTTTCCTGTAGTGTAAATTCTACTTTGTAGCCCGTTATAAAGAGCACCTTCGTACATAAACCAAAATTGTCATTCATTTAAATGGGTAATTACAGATGGTTATAATATGATATTTTGTCTTGACCTAAAACTGAGTGTAATTAGGGTTCGAGTACATTTGTGAAGACGTAAAATAAAGCAGGCAGCAGTTGTTTAGTTTCATCCTACGTTATTTCGAATAAATATAGTTTTTAATAAAACTCATGAAATAAAAATGGAATCCTAAATTATAAACTCGGTCTTTCCTTTCGGTTTTTGAGCCTCACCGCGTATGCGACCCGCCCCGTTGGCTGGCCCCTCCGCTATAATGAGCTAGCCATCGGGTGAGTTCACCCCTTTTTATGCGTTTCAGGTGCTCTTGTCGGGTAAGGTGGCCATCCGCTCGCGTGCCTATTCATGGCATAGTGTTATGTGATTCCCTCACATAATACTATGTCCTAAATTTGCCACGTTTATATTTTTCATTTAAAGGAAAAATTCATTCAAATTATGTTTGTATGCGTTTTCACTTAAATGGAATATGGCCACGCTTACATGTGGATCTTGATACGGCTGGGGGGTGCGAGGGGGCACCGCCCCCACCTGGATGCCCCACTCTTATTTGGGGACCATAACTATCGTCAGTAACGACGAAGTCCTCTTAAGTTCGTCTGTTTTTTCCAGATCCGGTTTGACCAGTGGCGAAACTGAGGAAACGCTAGTGTGACTCGGTCGATGAAGACAGCTCATCGCTGATCGTGTCTCGAAACTGGAGGGCGTGGTCAATGGACTGAGACAGTTGGAGGCGCTTGTTGCAAAAACCGAAGGCCCGAGAGGGACTGTAGTGCTATGAAGAAGAAGATTAATCAATATGATTGTTCCCCACAACAATCATTGTGAACATAAATCGATCGAGGCAAGAACAATACCACAACTTATGAACAATTGAGGCAATTTCAAAATTTGCTCGTGGCGACTAGTCTCATTAAGTTCTACTATAAAAAGCGGCCCAATAGAGGAAGACGAAGACTTTGGCATAAGTGAAGTGGTGTTTGAAGTAATATTGAAGCCAAATAACGATAACTAAATTGTGATCATATTGTTGTATCCAAAAATGAGGATATCTTATTATCATTAAAAAAGTTTCATGCATATCAAGAATACATTTTGTTGTCTATAGATTTTTGAAATCAATCGAAACTCAAACAACTGCCTTTTATTACACTGATCGAAACCACATTACCAAACCATCTCGCTTAAACACGTTTTAGAAGTTCTTCAACATACTTTTTGTATCCACCAAATCACTGCAATCCTGTCTTGCTTGCTTTCCACGCTCGTCCCGGTCATCTCTGTCTTCAGCTCCACACACTCTATCTCGCCCTTGCAAAACCAAAAACCAAATTACATCATCCGTTATAATCCGTCTCCTTTTTCTCTTATCATTCGCACAGCTCATCGATTGCCAGTGCTATTCAACAGAGCATATACACTCAATAGCACATTCAGTGCTACCAAACTTTATGTCCGCATATAACAATACAATTGTGCAGAAAGTGGCCAAAGAGTTAAATTTTAATAAAAATAGATTTTATTGCAACTAAAATATGCAGATCACTTTCGTGGAAAATAAATTTCGATCACGCAGTCAGATACTCGAATTCAAGTAACTAACGCTTAAGTTCGATTCTGAGTTCAAAAACAATATTTCAGTCATTAGTTTTAAATAAATTTATTTATCCTAAATTATTCATTACATCAAAGTATAAAAATGAATATTGTTCTTACAATACAGTATGTATCCTTAAAAACTTTAGGATGCAGTTCGTAGATGCGCTGAAATAATACAATATAATAACTGGCAACGATTGTTCATATGTAGACATTTAAGCAATGATAGCTCAAATTTCTCAATGATTTATCTGAAATAAACCTAGTGTCCAGTAAGGACATAACGTGGGTTTTCAAGACTTTTTCACTCAGGTATAAGTGACTATGAGCTGTAAGCGGTCGAAATTAATCATGCATTGATTTACTTGTGTATGAGGAGGATTTCTAGGAAAATAAAATAAGGGTCTTTTTGTTTGAAAGTGAATTTTCATTCGAATAACTCAAAGAATTTGAAAAAAGCTTGAAGCTAAAAATGAAGGGATGAAAGTGACTTTAGCACCATGAGAACAATCTATCTCAGGATTGGAACGAGTACTTTTAGTCTCACTGTAAAACTGCAATGCATGGCTAACATAATACAAAATCGACTTATGACTAATATAACATTAAAAGATAGGTTTCACAAATCAAAAACCATTTAGTTTTTTCTAGTCTTGCCAAATTCTGAAATCAAATCATATTCATAGTCCTGGGGGTTGCCACTAAAGGAGTCGTAATATGCATAATCATAGCTTGCATCTTCATTGGCTCCCTTTTTGTTTTTGTTGCTGGAATTGTTGGAATGATGCTTTTTTGGAGCAGCCGGTGGCCTTCTAGTGGTAGTCGTGGTAGTGGTTGTGGCTGAGAATCCAGACGGGGCTTGGAACCCAGTTGGAGCTGATTTAAATGATAACAGACTAGATTGCTTGTTTTTATCCGCTCGTAACTGATTCGCTCCTGCGGCAATATTAAGAGAGTGAGCTGTGTTTAAGAATTCGTCATCTTCGGTATCTGAAGGGGGATCAGTTGGCCTTCTGTTGAATGTTCTTTCATATGGTTGCTGTTCTTGTTTCCTAGAGTTGAACTTGTTTTTCACCAAGTCCTTTTCATACAATTCCGGATGGTATTGGCCATCATCTTCATCAATGTTGTCGTTTTTATTTTGTTGATTCTGGGTTTGTGATTGTGGTTGAGGCTGCGTTTGATATTGGGGTAGGGGGCGGTATGTGGTAGTTGAAGTTGATGTTGGTAAATAACCAGCCGCGGCAAATTTTGTAGATGTCCCTATTTTCTGATCATAGCCTTGAATAACTTTTTTGTAGGTAGCTGGCCTGAAAGTTGTGGGGTAGAATTGGTCTTTTGGAACGAGTGTTGAGAACTTTTTAGCTTGACTTGTGGGAGTATAATTATCAAAGTTTTGCCCGTCATATTTCTTAGGGAAGCTTTCTTTGGGTGTTGAATTTTCATTTTTAGTTTGTTGTTGATTTTGATAGGGCGGACTCAAGCTGAAACCTCTTGGAGACTCATTGTAAGACGACAAGGCTTGGAATGTGTCCTGTGCAAATCGATCATTTTGTTTGGTGTTATTTTGCCTTTCCTGTTGGTCCCTAGGTTCGTTTGGAAGAGAAAACGGTGAAGGTGGTGCACGTGAGACATCAGGCAATCCAAATGCTGAGGGAGGGTTGTAGTTGTTTGAAGCAGCTGGTTGTGAGGGAGAATTGTTGTAGTTTGGAGCTGGCGATTGAGATGTTTTTGCAGATGGTCTGAAATTGTTGCTGAATCCGTTGAAAACATTTTGTTGTTCAGGCTTTTTGGGAGCAATAGTTGTGGTCGTAGTTTGGGTTACAATTTCAAGGGGCCTTACATGTAGAGGGTTACTGACACTTATATCGCTGTCAAACGTTGCTTTGTTGAAATTAGCATTACTTGCAGGTTTGTTGTAGTTAGTGGAGCCTCTGTTGTGTGTTGGCCTTCTGGAGCGATGAGGTTTGATTTGTTGGGGCTCAAAGTTAGCTACTGTATATCCTGCAGTTTGTTCGGTAGAACTTTGTTCGTTTTGATTTTCATTGAATGTGTTCTTTCTTTCGTCGAAAGCATTTTGTCTACTGTTGAAGTTACTTTGTCTTTCTGTGTATGAGTTTTGGCCATTGTACGCCTCTTGTCTACCGTTGAATGAGTTTTGTCGTTGAATATTTGCACGGTTGTTTGGTTTAGGTACTGTACGCACAAAGTCGTTAGCAGCAGGTGCAGCCTTAGTTACAGTGTCAAAATTATTTTGCTGACCAACAAATTCTTGTGCCTTTAATTGATCGTAGCTTTCCGTTGCTTTATTTTCAAATTGCGCATTGTAAAATGAATTATGTGATGGTTGCTTGAACTTTTGTCCTTGCGTCGTCGAAGTTTTCTCAAAGGTTCCGAAAGTTTCATAAGATGGTGTTGAGCTACCACTATTGAAAACGTTACGAGGAGGGCTGTATGTCGTAGGTTGTACCCTTTCCTGAGTGGTTAATTTAAAGTTATTTTGCTGATAGGATGCTTTTGAGAAAGGTGAAGCTTCTGTTGTTGGGCTAAAGATACTTTGACTGTTACTACTAGGTTCTTGTGAGCTGCCTGTTCTGAAGGAAGATTGAAGGGAAACAGTTTTAACGTTGTTACGGAATGCCGAATCACTATTATCTGTAGAACGGAATCTGGTCGTTATAGGAGGAGAATATGTCGTTGATGTGGTAGTGGTTAAAGTTTGTTCAGCAGGGGCATCATTTGTTTTCTGCGGGAATGCAGGGATGTTGTTTTGATTAAAATTATTCCTAAAATTATTTTGAGGTCGTTGTCTTCCCCTTGTGTTATAGTTTCGTTGCTGTTGATGTGGTTTTTGGTTAAAGTCGACAAAATCGTCTTCTTTGCCGTTATTCCGGTTGTTGAAGAAGTTAGAGCTGTGTGATCCTTTGAATATTTCATCATCACCTGAAAGATATGTTAAAACGTGAAAAGTTGATTGGCTCGTATTTATTCAATCACTCATTAACCTCTTCTATCAGCTTGATAGCTCGCTTCAGTAGTTGTAGTAGATGTAGTTGTTGTTCTAATCTTTGCAAAATTGCGTTGAGTTACATAGTTTGGCTTTGCTGAATATGAAGTTGAATCGTCATTATAGCTGGGGCCATCATCACGATTATAACTCTGACTGTTCGAGTTTTGATGGGGTGTCCTTCGAAAATCATCTAAAGAATAGAAAAATATATCGTAACTGATCTAAAATAGTTATTTATAATTACTTGATTCAGCATTTTGCAAATGGAATGGTTGCTCATCTTCAGCAACTGGTGCTCGTTTGCTTTCGAAACCTGAACCTAATCGGTATAGATCAAAATTGTCGCTACTGTAGTAGAGTGTAGATGTTTCACAATCTACATCTCCCCAATCTGCGCAGATTTGCGCCTCCTGATCGAATGCAGTACCATTTGGACACAGGAAGCGAAAATCTTTGACCTTAAAATAAAAGAAAAATTTATGTGTAAATATAAATTGAGTTTTTTTTCAATTGATCAAGGAGCTATATATTGTATATACATATGTTATATATATATATATATATATATATATATATATATATATATATATGTATATATATATATATATATATATATATAGAAATATATTATATATATGTATATATATATATATATATATATATATATATATATATATATATATATATATATATATATATATATTACTGTCGGACTATCAGCCCAGCCAGCTGTAACGGGTACTAATTGAAAAATTAGGTAATAATCACATGGTTGATCGTGATATTGACCATGTCACCTCAAATTCCACTACGGTCATGGAATGAGATACCCTAACAGTAAAGCTCAACGCCAAGGTTCGGGTTTGGACTGTTGTGCGGTGGATTATTATATATGTATATATATTTATATATATATATATATATATATATATATATGTACATATATAAATAAATGTATATATATATGTATATATAAACTATATATATATATATATATATATATATATATAGTACATATATATAATTTAATATATTATATGGTGATTATTCTAGCTACATATGTAGTTTCATCTTTTCTAAAATGATGTTCAATTTTGACCGAAGCATTAAGCTTTAAAGTATTTCTTTGCGGTGGCATTTGGGAATGTCCATTTATTGGGATTGTCAGGTAGAGGTAGGACCCCAGATATCACAAAACCTGATGAGCTTAGATCTGTTTAGAGTTTTGCATGTGCATGCGTGGAGATACTACTGTAAACACAGCTAGGGACGTGTCGGAAGCAGCCTACTGCCCAGTGGAGTACTGTATTATTATACATATCACAGATACTTGCATCGGCACCGTAGTTAAGCAAACGGCCGACGCTGGATGTATGACTTAGTTTAGAAGCCCAGACAAGCGCTGCCCATCCTCCACCATCTCTGGCACTCAGGAAATGACTCGATGATTACAGCTTAAACTATTGCTATATTTTTCAGGCTAGACTTCGGCTGTTTGAAGATTTCGGCTTCTCACTGCGAAATGCAGAAAGTTTTTTCCTTCCGCCCCCTATCAACACATGTGTGTTTTGCTTCAAGCAATTTGCAGATTATCAAAATCCTTAAAAAGAAATTACCGCGAAGGCCAAGCTACATACTGAGACGTTCGCTTCTACGTTTTTCTTTTCCCGGACTATCAACCCTGACATCCGGCCTCCAGTATGAATATGGTACCGATGTTATTGCAGTGGTTTTGGTTTCGTTCGTTTTTCATCTTTCCCCGCGGTGTTACGTAAATATGCTATTATATTTTGCTGATTTCAACCAAAAACATATAAATGAATAGATTAGCAACGAGAATCTGCGCACTTGTCTATGTGGGCAGCAAATTTAACACATTCCTTACACTCTCAAAACTATATTATTCCTTCTGCTTCTCTTTCCCCTTTGTTTCTTGAGAGTTTTCTTTCCTCTCTTCAGAAGAATCGCTAACACTCGCGCTCACCTATATAATTATCGTTTCACATGCACACTATCGCACCTTCGTTATCATTTGTTGAACAGTTTGTGTACAACACAACAAACGTTCTCTCATAACACATCAAACATAGAGTTTAGAAAACTCGCACTTCAAAGCTGATGAAAATTCGTTACTTTTGAATAAAAAACGTGAACTAAAGTGCCGATTTCGTGCACGCGATCTTAAAAACGTGAAAGTCTTTCGGAGTTAAGTGCAAAAACACAACAAACGTTCTCTCACAACACAGCGAATGTAAAGGTTAGAAAACTCGCGCGTCAAAGCTGATAGAATATTCGTAATTATTCAATTAAAAAAATGAACTAAAGTGCGGATTACGTACACGCGATTTTCAAAATCAGAAACTTTATAAACGTGAATGTGCTTCGGAGTAAAGTTAAGTGCAAAAACAAAAACATATCTATGCCTTATCCACTCAAGCCTCAACTTCACACAACTTAAGCGAAGATTGCTAATTGCTTTGGCTTTCGCGACTGGTTGCAAACCCAGTACTCTGTATATCTATGATGTCAACGCTTTCTTACATTTCTCCATGAAAGCCTTTACGAACGCGTATACATACTCAAATGGGTTTTCAAGGTTGAAAATCGTTAGATTAGAAATTTGTTGTGAGTGAGGTTACATGTTAGTTTCCACGTTTTGAACTAGACTATCTGGGCAGAGCTCATCCATTTCCTCAAGGAGGACACCGCGCCACCTGTCTAGCCTTTTGCAAGCAAGGAATGTGATGACAACATCATATACCTGTATTTAGTACTCCTATACAAATTATGCAGTCAAGCGACCATATCTTACCAATCTTGTACTAGTATGACTGAATACATCCATGCTCGCTTAAGAGCTAGATTAGGCACTGTAATTTTAGAGGTCTTATGAAATATTCTCAAAATTTAGCTATGATACTACAGGATCGTATGCCAAGTTAAACATTTGGTACCCCATGTCACCCCGGCACACAAAATATTTAGTTCAATGGGCCTGGTTTCCGATGAGAATATTGTCAAACAAAGTAGCTGAGGCAAGAAATAAATACTTTCGATAATTTCGCCGACATTTCTCATGCGTGTTTTCTTGAGAAGAATGCAACCAGGATATAATAAATAGATTTTTTCTAACATTGGATCCCCTAAACGACAGTAGAAGACTATAACTACCAAAAAAATCAAAGTCATTTGACGCTGTTGCCATCGAAATGGTCCTGCCAAATGAATTTAATGCCCCTAATAAGTACCATGAGGGCACTGAAAAAAAAACAGATCAAACTGATGAAGAAAACGAGTGAAGAAAAGGTATACTTTTATGATGCAGCTTCCTAGAAAATTGCAATGCTTATAATAATTACACAATTATTTAAAGTTTATTTGTTATTTCAAACTTTTCCCAGTCAAAAATGTTAACACAGTGTAATATTCTCCGATATTTCAGAGCGAAACCCGACAGTAAGCGTGAGATGACATATAGTATGTAAACAGTTGGCAAGCGTGAAATGACAGATCTCTGTCTGCAAACTGCCATGCGATAACAAAGAGCTCTTTTGTGTGCAGGAGGGGGACAAATCAACGGGTTTCCCCGAGCAGTGCCAGGCGCCACAATAAGGAAGGAAAAAAATTATTGCAAGACAACGAAGTTACTTGAGCAGACCCTGGGAAACAACACAAACCTCAGCAGAGCTTCCTATCGCTGGCGAACTCCAGAGAGCACTGACTGACGAATTTTGTTGCAATGAGTGTAACAAGAGAATTCACATACAAGTTTTTATACGAGGGTAGCCCCAAAAGTACCCGACCTGACTTATGAATACAGGTAGTTTTAAAAAAACAATTACTGAGATTGACAGTACCACCTTTCAACAACTTAATGTGAAAAATTCATAATGGTGCGTTTATTATTATTTTTTACATACATCCAAAGTGAACGCTTTCAGTGAATTTGTAAATATGGAAAAAATCGGGCATCGTTATGTGATACAATACTTTCATTTGAAAGTCCAACCGATATCAAAGCCGAGTTGGATTCTACTCTGAGGAAGTCTGTTCCTTCTTTTATTACAGTCAAATATTGGGTAGCTGAGTTTAAGCGAGGTCGTACGAGCTGCTTAGATGAACACCGCAGTGGTCGACCAAGTGAGGTCACTACGTCAGAAAATGTGAAGGAAATCTACAAAATGGTATTAGATGACCGTCGACTAAAAGTGCGTGAGATAGCAGACATGACAGGTATTTCAAAAAGTGCTGTGCATCGCATTTTGGCCGAAAATTTGGAAATGAGAGAGCTGTGCGCTAGATAGGTGCCGTGATTGCTTACAATGGAGCACAAACAGCAACGTGAGGATGTTTCCATCGAGTGTTTGACAATGTTTCGCAGCAATAAAGCCGAATTTTGCGTCGACTCATAACCATTGACGAAACATGGGTCCATCATTTTACACCTGAGACCAAAGAGCAGTCAAAGTAGTGTACTGAAAAGGGAGA
Source organism: Odontomyia ornata (assembly GCA_963969285.1). Taxonomy (NCBI): domain Eukaryota; kingdom Metazoa; phylum Arthropoda; class Insecta; order Diptera; family Stratiomyidae; genus Odontomyia; species Odontomyia ornata. The sequence goes on along the minus strand of OZ017738.1, from coordinate 45,171,993 downwards.
AAGGGCTCCAAAGAAAGCAAAGACAGTTCAGTCAGCAGGCAAGGTCATGCCATCCATTTTCTGGGATGCGCGGGGAATAATATTTATTGATTATCTCGAAAAAGGAAAAACAATCAACGGCGCATATTATGCATCCTTATTGCAGCATTTGAGTGATCAAATCAAGAAAAAACCGCCCCATCTGACGAAAAAGAAAGTGTTGTTTCATCACGACAACGCACCAGTTCACACGTGCGTCATTGTGATGGCTAAAATCAATGAATTGTAGTTCAATTGCTTCCTCACGGATCCTATTTGCCAGATTTGGCTCCCTCGGACTATTTTCTTTTTCCAAATTTGAAAAAATGGCTCGGCGGCAAAGGATTTGCCAACGATGAAAAGGTAGAGCTATTGAACATCGTTAGGAAAAGTGTATCGAGCTGAAAGGAGAATATGTTGAAAAATAAAAAAACATTTTGGAAATTTTTTAGGGTTTTGTAAAATAATTTTACAAAACCCCACTAAAATCGTGCCTGTCTGTCCGTCCGTCCGTCTGTGTGTCACAGCACTTTGTCTCGCGAGCCGTATAAGCTACAAACATGTAAAGTGGTGCCCTCATCAAAGTTCTTTTGCAAAAAATATTTTAAAGGGTTCTTGAGAGGGGTCTCCCTATATAGGGGAGTGGTGAAAAAAAATTTCATCTAAGGTTGCCGGTATGGGTATCAAATGAAAGGTCTTGATGATAACTTTTCAAAACATGTCTTAAATTGACATTTTTTTCCATCAGGGAGCGCCCAGGAAGGGGAAATACACGAAAAATTTGTATCCCTCCCTCACGATTGGACACCTGTGATCTGAAAAATCAGAAAAAATATGGAGGCAGGCGTTTATGAGTGCAATAAGAAAAAATACGTGGGAAGTCGAAATTCGCTTAACTTTGTTAATAATAGTATGATTTTCTAATTGTACATTTTTCCCAAGAAAATCGTATGGATACCCTTAACGTCAACGAAATTTGATATTTGAGTAGTCTTACCAGAGATCCTCATACCATGGAAGTTTAATGAAAATTCCATTATATTCCCGGAAGTTATAGCCATTTGAAGTTTCTCGAATAATAACAACAATAACACTCAATTTTCATACTTTATGGACTCTCCATCGAATCAGATACTGCAGTTTTGATTTGATCTTCTAAACATTTTCAGATAAGATCAATGACATAAATATTTTTGAGAATTCAGTATATGAGTGATTTTTGTTTCTTTGCAACAAAATGGCGACCGTTTAAAATGGAGAAACAATCGATTTTCTATTAAACGAGCACATCTCTTTGACATGTTTCTTGACTTTATTCGTTGTTGGCGACTGCATATCGTAAGTTGGGTACAAAACCCTTCTGACATGAGCGTAGGTCTGTCTACCCAACTTGTTTTTACTGTTTCCTTTGTCGGGTCGGGTACTTTTGGGACCGTCTTCGTAGCATGTGATAAGGGAGGCGGAGCGTAATTTTGGTAGCGTTCAATCCAGGTCGGTGTAAGGAACAATGCTTGCTCTGGACATTTGCGCAAAATGTCCTTGGTTTTCTCTCGAATCAATGAAAGGTTAACATACGACAAATGTGAAATACCATCGCTTCCACCGCTCTTAAATCAAGAACCTCAACTACGATTTGATCGAGGAGTGCAAAAGATACGTTGAGGGATCCTTTCTGTCGCAAAATTTACTATGTGAATTGGAAAGTTTGCCTCGTGAGATAAGACGGAATAGGTGTGTACCGCCATTCATTATCTGTAAACGTGGATATATGGAAATTGCCGAATATCTCGTTACGGTTTGTGAAGCTGATGGTAATTAAACGGTAATTAACAACAGAAGAGTCCTATAAAAAAGGGTTTTAACAAAATTGGTTTTTTTTTGTATGGAAAGGAGATATTTTAAGTGATGACTCACACCAACTTCATTAAGTAACTATACCCGTTGCCAACATCGGTGTTCATTCTTTGGTTTTCCGGAACTCGAGATATCCACAAACTTTCGCATCCATCCAGTTTTCTCCAATCAGCTACTTCCTGCACAATCTCGAGATTTCCCCATTCGATTTTATGCTTTTCTTCGACAATGTGCCTCGCTACCGCCGATCTTGCTGTTTCTGTTGTACCTCGTTTGATTATTTGTTCCGCTTCTTTGATGTGCTCTTGCCACCTGATTTTCACTAGTCATTTCGTTTGCCCAATATAAACCATGCCGCACTCCGGGCAAGTGATCGAGTAGATTCCGCCTTTCTCTTCCTTGTTCTTCGGGTCCTTCGCTGATCCTAAAGCTGTTTCTAGGCTGTATTTTCTGCTGGTGAAAGCTGCATTGTTTCCCGTCATTTTTGTTATCCTTTGAAGCTTTTTCGAAATCGTTGTGTGGGTGAGTGAGATCCTGCTTACCTGTTGTTCTTGCTCCTGTTTGAATAATGTTGTCAGCTGATTTTTGCGTTGTTCGTGCTCCTTTTTCCTTATCCGTTGTTCGATTACTTCTGCGCTGTACCCATTCTTCATCGCTGAGTTTTTCTTTTATTTTAGGGCGCTATTAATCCGAAAATGAGTATTCCAGTGAAAGTTCGATGACAGTATGTTTGTGTCGTCGGTACAAAAATGAGTTTCGAATAAAGAGCTAATATTAAATTTTGTTTTAAAATCGGTAAAACGTTTAACGAAACATTTAAATTGATGAAAAAAATTTATGGTGATGATTGTCTATCTCGTGCCAGATTTCATGAGTGGTTTACACGTTTCAGAGATGATAGTGAGGACATAAATGACGATGAACATACAGGCCGTCCAAATTCAGTGATCACCGAAAACTCCATCGAAATGGTGCGTGAATTTATCAAAAATGAGCCGAGATCATCGTTGAAATTCATGGAACCGGAGTTGGATGTCTCCAAAACATCGATTTATCGCATTTTAACCGATCATTTGGGCTTACGAAAGGTCTGTGCACTTTTTGTTTTGCACAAGTTAACTGATGACCAAAAATTGCTCAGAATTCAACATTCGAAAAACATCATTAAATAGGTGAGAAAAGACGAAAACTTCCTTTACAACATTGTAACTGGTGATGAAATGTGGTATTGGAAACCGAAACCAAGCGTCAAAGTGCCGAATGGAAGGCCCCAGATGAACCATCACCCAAAAAATCGCGTTTGGAGAAGTCAAGAATCAAGTCGATGCAAATTTCTTTTTAACGATCCCAAGGGAATTTTCCACAAGGAGATCGTGCCAACGGGCCAAACCGTCAATGCAATTTTCTATCTTGGCGTTTTGAAGCGTTTGTTGCATCGCATTCATCGAATTCGGCCTGAATACCGCGAAGGAGGAAAACTGGCGCTTATTGCATGACAATGCAGCATCTCATCGATCCACTCTTGTGACTGATTTTGTCACTAGAAATCGCATTTAAACCATCAATCACTCACCGTATTCGCCTGATATGGCTCCCTGTGACTTGTACCTATTCGGAAAATTGCGTTTGGCCATGAAAGGAAAACGCTTTGCGTCCGTAGGGGCATCCAAAAGGCTTGTACCGACGTCTTGAAGAACATTCCGGTCAATAACCTTAAACACTCTTTTGAAAAGCTTTTGCATCGCGCAAAACGGTGTATCAAGGCCGGAGGAGACTATTTTCAATAAATAAACTCGAATTTATCAGAACAAAGCTCCTGTCGTTTCTATTTTAGCTCAGTCTCGTTTATTTTGGAACGCACCTTGTAAGGATCACGTGGGTACTGAAGGAAACGCGAAGGAAACTAATTAAAAAGCAGAGTCTTTTAGTGAAGAAATGGCATACTTTTATTATGAAGATAAAAACTTCCTAGAAAATTGCAATGGTTATAATAAATATACAATTATTTTACGTTTATTTGTTATTTTAAGCTTTTGCCTGTAAAAAATATTATCACGGCTAACCTAAAAACTTATTTTTTATTTAATTTGGGCTTATAAACAAAAAAGGTTAATGATCATCACTTCTATTTACTTAAAGGATTAAGTGAATGGGTGTTTAGTTTGATTGTGTTCATTTTTTGAATAAAATGGCTAGTACTTCAAATGAGTTTTGCAATCGAATTTCGGAAAGTAACTATTTGAAGAAATTCCTTCAAAAATTTCTGATAATCAAAATATTGCTCACCCGATGAATAAGATGACTCAGCTTTCGTCTTCTTTTACATGAGTCTATGGCGATTTCATAGCGGAAATATTTTTATTAGACTACAATTCGCATGAGCCCACTCAACAAATCAATATTTCAGCTTTTGATTGTTTATTTAGGTCTTGAGAATCGAAAGGAAATTGAAATAATACGAAGAAGTTGCTGCTCTGAACACTGAATAAATATTATTACAAGATTATTTTTCTTTGATCAAATTGATTAAGCTCCATACCAAGAATTGCCTAGTAAACATAGACATTCATGTTTGAACTTTAAAAGTAAATTAAAATTGATAATTACATCATCGCGGACGCTGGAGCGTCTTATAAATCTACATGCTTATTTATCTTCATCTAATTTGACCTTTATTACTAATGCAATTCATCTTTAATCAATGCGATGCAGAGTATTCTTAATTTCAAATCATCATTTTGTACTCACCCCGACACCAGCAACTTTAACACAAACGTGGAACATTTGGCATTGAGTTTCCGGATCTGCATAGTAGCCACCAAGGATTTTTCCGTGACAGGAGAAACCAGTCCGTGGCATATTGTCCAAGCTGTATGTTGGCCATGGCTTAGGAATGTATTGGGAAAACGTGTGATGCAGCGAGAGGAGTCCAACTGGAATGAAATTATTAGAAGATTATATTAGTAATCATGCAGCTAGATACTCGTATATGATCTGTAAGTGGTACATAGTTCAACAGAGTTCAGATTTAAGGTAACTGAAGATTCATTGAAATTCGATAAATATCGATATTTATTTCATTATTTGTTATCTGGGCAACGTGATTTTTCCAAGAATTTCAAAAGGCTAGATATGGCCACATTATTCACAAATAAATTATTTAATGCATTTTTGAAATATTATACTCGTACACTTCTTTACATCACTGCCTCTAATATTTAATTCGCTTTAAAATACGATATCCTTTCACCGTCAACTAACCGTCGGCTTTGAGCTATGTCATTTTGACTAGTATAGGGTTATCCATTTTACGCTTGGGAAAGTTAAGCTAAAGAAAACACATGAAATATTCAGATGAAAACAAAATTTTTTATTTAACATTAAGACTGAACCTTGCCATTCTACGTGAAACACAACATCATTCAAATGTCCTCCACGGGACCTCTTACGAGCCTCAAACCTTTTGAGGTCATTTCAATGACTTTTCGGCACATTTCCGGCAATATCTCGGCCATAACTTCTCGAATATTGGTTTTCAATTGCTCAAGATTTTGAGGATTGTTCGCGTCAACACGATCTTTTGCATAGCCCCACAAAAGGAAATCCAAAGGCGTTATGTCATAGGATCTTGCGGGCCAATTGACATCACTCAATCTCGAAATTCCGCGTCTTGGAAATTTCTCTTGCAAAAGTGCTCGATTAGCCTGTGTTGTGTGGCTTGTGGCTCCATCCTGTTGGAACCACATTTTCTCCAGATCATAATCTTCAATTTCTCTCCAAAAATAATCGGTTAACATCCGTCCATAGCGGTCAGAATTGACTGTAATGGCTCTTCCTTGATAGTTTTCAAAAAAATATGGGCCAATAACACCACCAGACCATAATGCACACCAAACGGTTACTTTTCCCGGATGCAAAGGCCTTTCTGCGATCACCTGAGGATTTTGAGAGCCCCATATGCGGCGATTCTGTTCTTTTACGTAACCACTGAGGGAAAAATGAGCCTCATCATTAAAAAAAATTTGTTCGAAAAATCGTTATCAATGGCTTGTTGTTCAATCACTCAATTCGCATACATTCTGCGTTGTGTATGGTTTTGAGGCTTAAGTTCTTGAGAAAGTTGGATTTTGTACGGATGGAGATGCAAATCCAAATGCAAAATCCGCCACAATGAGCCGTAAGACAAGCCCAAATGCTGAGCACGTCGAGGAATCGACAAATTCGGGTCTTCCTCCACACTTTGAGCAACGACAGCGATATTTTCAGCAGAACGAATATTGCGATGATGCACAGGCCTTGCAATATCAATAACCGATCCAGTCTCTTCAAATTTTCTCACTGTGTTCGAAATTGTTTGCTGGGTAGGTCGATTATGTCGACTGCCCTAAATGTTGATACAGCAGAATCATCATATTTTTAATGAAATTTAATAATTTTAACGCGATCTTCGACTTTTAAACGATCCATAATGGCAAACTTTCAACTAAAAAAAACACGCTTTGGATGACTTTTAATTCTTACAGATGTCAAATGGCAGGGTAATACTTTCTTAGCCACGAAATGGATAACCCTGTAATTCTCCTCAAATTATGGCTCAGCATTAGAAAACTTCTTCAATTCTCAATATGCGAACCAGAAGTCTAGCTCAGACAGTGATTGAGAAAAAACTTTTGTGAAGTGATTAGTTATCAGTGAGTGGTAAAAGTATACTGTGCAAGAAAACGACGAAATTATAAACTTGTGGACCAAATTGGAAAAGAAGGATAGCAATATTAATATCAATAATTTACGGTAAAGAGAGAGGGAAATAGATAGAAGCCTACAGTTTCCAAAAATCAAGGGGTAAGTAACCAGATATTTTTGGTGGAGAAAACCTAGAGAGCGGCAATAACGTACTCGTACTCCAACGTTTTTGGGCGGTTCAAAAAGATATTGAAAGCGGTGAACATCGTGGCAGTACGTACCATTAAAAACCTAAAACTTAGAACAAGATTAGGCACAATGAAGGACAAGAGGGTCAAGGAAGAAAAATGCGGAGTTTATAAAATCATGTGCCAACTATGTAGAATAAACAAAGTATTCAGTTAAACAAGATTCAACGAGCACATCAAGGAGGCGGAAAAGCTTATTTCAAAGGAGGGACCTATCGTAGTAATCAAGCTATCGGAGTGAGGCACGTCCTTTCAACTAACCATAAGATCAATTGAGAAGATCTGCAAGTCATACAGGAAGTGAATAGTGTCAGAAAGATAACCAGAAGGTCTACGGTTGAATGATGATATAGAGAACGGCTACTCTATGATGTTGAGGTAATTAGTTTTAAGTAATTAGAAAATTAGAAAAAAATTAGAAGGATAAATTCTGCAAAGAAAAAGTTAAGTGAGTAGATTAAGTTAGTCAAAAGATAATAAAACAATATTAGGTAAATGATTAAGCTAAGTAAGTATTGGACAGTCTTAAAAGTTTTGTCACTAGATGGTGTTCGTTGTCATATATCGGGCAATACTAATCTGACTGACATGCGTTTGAAAAGAGACATTACAGTCTACAACTTTCATATGGACAGTTTTGTAATTTGTCATTCGCGTCAAAAGTTGTATTCATTTAAAAATGAGTGAAATTTCCGAAAACATTCGTTATATTTTACAATATTACTACGATCAAGGTGAAAATGCATCGCAGGCTCGTGAATAAATTTGTGGTGTCTACGGTTTGTGGCGTCTAGGTTTATCAAAAACCACAGCCAAGAGATGGTTGGCTCGCTTTCGTTCTGGAAATTTTGATGTCAAAGATGCACCTCGCTCAGGTCGACCAATCACTGAAAAAGTCGATGAAATTTTACAAAAAATTGAAGAAGACCGACATATAAGCAGCCGTTACATTGCTAAGGAACTGAATATCCATCACAAAACAGTTTTGAACCATTTGCGTAAGGCTGGATATACAAAGAAGCTCGACGTTTGGGTGCCGCGTGAATTAACACAAAAAAATTTAATCGACCGAATTTCCATTTGCGGAAAGCTAATGAAACGCAACGAAATTGAGCCATTTTTGAAGTAAATCATTACGGTCGATGAAAAATGGGTAAGATACGAGGATGTCGTTTGAAAAAGATCATGGTCAAAAAAGGTCAATCATCACAAACGACTTCAAAGCCAGGATTGACACCAAATAAGGTTATACTGTGTATATGGTGGGATTGGAGGGGAATTGTTTATCATGAGGCGCTAGAACCTGACCAAACACTCAATTTGGCTCTGTACTGTCAGCAATTTACATAATTGTAACAAGCAATTCAAAAAAACCCGCCCTGAATTGATCAATAGAAAGGGAGCTGTTTTCCATATGACAATGCCAGACCACACACATTATTGATGACCCAGAAAAATTGACATAGCTTGGTTGGGAAGTTTTGATGCATCCACCGTATAGTCCAGACCTTGGACCATCAGACTACCATTTGTTTCGGTCTCTGCAAAACTTCTCTAATGAAAAGAAATCCACTTCAAAAAGGGACTGTGAAAATCACTTGGCCAAGTTTTTCGCCGACAAACCACAGAATTCTACACAGATGGAATAATGGCTCTATCCAAAAAATGGCAAAAGGTAAAAGAACAATATGTACTTAAATAAAATCGATTTTAAAAAGAAATATTCAAGCGAAAAATGACAAATAAGGGCTCAATACTTTTTAAGACTTACCAATATATATATATATATATATATATATATATATATATATATATATATATATATATATATATATATATATATATATATATATATATATATATATATATATATATATATATTTGTCATTAAAACAAAGAATATAGCGTTTTAATATTGTTCTTTTTGCAGGTTTTTTTTTATTGAGCCCTAAAAAATGAAGGCTATTAACTAATATGTATATGTCCAAAAAAAAAGTTATTTGTTCTTAATTTACGTTATTGGAAACATAAATTTTAAATATATTTTTCAAAAAGCGGAAAAACCCGAGGATTCAAATAATTAAGGATTAGAATTCCAACGAGAACAGGTGGATGGAAACCTCCTAAGAAAACCGTTTCTTGTTCAAAAGAAGGGTTTGAAGACGAAGTAATTGAGGAAGAATAGGAAGAAGAAACAGGGGCTGAAGAAATGGACGACGATGATGGTGAGGGGTTTCCAAGCCTTTCGCCACCAAAACCAGCATTAATGCCTCCCTAAAGCCTTAAAGCCAATTAATCTACCCATAAAATCTCCTGCATCAAAGCCATCCACCTCCTCAAATCAGTCCGTTTTATCTTATAAGAGCCCAAATAATAGACAAAACTCAAGAGACAGTTCAAAAATCGAGGGATCGCGTATGAGTCAACGAAGGAGTATGTTTAGGAATCAAGATGCTTCCAAAAACTGCGACTGACTATCGCCAAATTACTAAACTGCTCATCAACGAAAAAAATCCAGTACGTATTACCTTCCGGAATATCGAAACCTCAATGTGATTATCCAAGGCCTGTACGGGCTTACAACACAGGATATGAAATAAGACCTGGAAGCCCTAGGCTTTCACCCAATTGAGGTCTTCCACCTTGGTCTTTCCAAGCAGGTTAAGGTCATCCGGCCAATATTTGAGATGGAGATTTCCAATATCCAAGTGGTCGTCCACTTGGCCTGCAAGGTTGAAGCTCAACCGCCCCGTAAAGGTCAAGCCCAATGCTACAACTGCAAGCAGTTTGGCCACTCCGCCGGAAACTGCTATGCGCAAATTAGATATGTTAAATGCAACGAGCTCCACCACTTACTAACCTGCCAAAAACTAAGGAAAGAAAAACCGCAGATTTGCGCAGATACTTGCAGCTAAACACTGGAGCCAGACCATCTCAAAACATCCTCCCACTGCACCATTACCAGCATTGAAAACATAAACTCCTATCGATGTCACATCACAGATTCCCATGGAACAGTTCTTTGCATCATTGCAAAAGCAGTTCTAAACCATGATGCAAAACATGATGTCCAAGGAGTCACGCGTGACCTGTCAAAAAGCCTTTTGAAAATCAAACCTCATAGTGAATCACCCTTTATATATATATATATATATATAGAGAGAGAGAGAGAGAGAGAGAGAGAGAATGGTGGATTTTTTGAATTTGCTGCAGAGGTAAGAACGACACGCGTGTCTGGTGAACTGATTTTGCTGAATATTATATTTTTATCTGCTTCTCGTTTAAAATACTTTATTAAAACTGCAACTCATGTTTCCGTTAAAATGAATCCCAAAAATTGGGCGCTCAACCGGGATTCGGCGCAGAGCAACGTAGCGTGTCTTGTTTCGAGCACGGACGACGATGCGGAGCAATGCAGCGTGTCTCACTTTTTCGTGTGTGTGTGTTTTGCACAAACACACACACACACACGAAGCGAGTGTACACAGCAGCGCGGCACTTTCGGTTAAGGAGGGGAAAAGAACGACGACGACGTGTGGTGGTGAAGCGGTGCGGGTTTGCTTTTTGAAGTGCAATCGTTAAGACGGTATCTGACGATTGCACTTCATACTAACACAAATTCATCCACGCTTCCCTACTAATAAATTTCATCTCAATAGACGAATACGGCGCATGAATGCGGAGCGCCTTGCATTTGTGCCACGCAAACGATGGTGTGTACGACGAGTGTCTTGAATTTTGAGATGCGTAGACGACGGTGTGTGAATGCGGAGCACATTAGACTATCAACTGAACAACGCGGGATGGTCAACAAGACCGTGGAAGAGCTGATGAAGGAAGGCGTTGTTCATTCTAGCATATCTGAATATGCTAGTCCTATTGTGTTGATGAAAAAGAAAATTGTTGGTACAAGAATGTGCGTCGACCATCGGTTACTAAATCAGAAGATGGTTCGAGAACGATTCCCACTGCCGATTATAGACGATCTGCTGGACAAACTGCAGAGTGCGAGGGTGTTCAGCGTATTGTATTTGGAGAACTGATTCTATCATGTTCCAGTTGAAGAGGGCAGCATCAAGTACACGTCCTTTATAACGCCGAACGGGCAGTTTGAGTTCTTGCGGTTTCCATTTGGCATCTGCAATGCACCAGTGGTCTTCCAAAGATACATAAGAACCGTGTTCAGAGATCTTTTGGCCGACGGGATGATGTTGGCATACCTTGACGACATTATTATTCCTGCTAAAAACGAAGCCGAAGGCTGTGAAAAGCTTGGATGAGTCATCGAGACAGCTAGTAAGTACAACATTCATCTTAATTGGAAAAAATGTGAAAGGCTTACGCGAAAAGTTGAATACCTTGGAAATATTGTCAAGGACGGGACTGTGAAACCAAATCATGACAAGATGCTAGCTGTTGAACACTTTAGTCAGACGTAGTCAGCGAAAGATGTGCTGAGATTTTTGGGCTTAGTAGGCTATTCCCGGAAATTTATCAAGGACCTCGCTCAGATTGCTCGCCCATTATCGGACTTATTGAGAGACGAAGTTGCTTTCAAATTTGGAACTACCCAATTCCGCACCTTTAATCAGTTAAAAGCCACTTCGACTAAGGCCCCAGTTCTTAAACTCTTTCGTGTTGCAGCTGGGACAGAACTTCACACCAACGCTTCCATGTACGGGCTAGGAGCCATTCTTCTGAAACGGGATCACGAGGATAGAAACTTGCATCCGATACATTACGCCAGTTGGAAAACGACGCTAGCAAAACAAAAGTATACGAGTTAAGAACTGGAGATACTGGTAGTTGTCAAGCCACTCAAGAAATTTCGAGTGTATCTTTTGGGAAATCTGGTGAAGATTGTGACAGACAGTCAACCCTTGGCTTTAAAAATGGCGAAGAAGGAAACCTGTGTACGAGAAGCACCATGGGCGTTGTTAATTGACGAATACGAACATACGTTCGAACATAAACCAGGTCGGTCAATGAAGCACGCCGACGCTTTAAGCCGTAACCCAGTATCGGTCTACTTGACAAGACGGGACCAATGGGCTTTAACTGAGCGAGCTCAGCGCGCACAGAAAGATGATCCAGAGTTAGAGGCGTCTTAGAACGAGATACTGACGACGCATTCGTAGTGCAGCATGGTTTCGTTTACAAAAACGGCGGCGGAGCCTGGCGTTCCCAAGGCAATGCAATATGACGTGATCAGACGAACCCACGAGTGCGGTCAATTTGGGCTGAAAAAAGTTGAGCACCTGCTGAAATCTGACTTCTAGTTCCCACACATGCATGCATCCTGGCAGAAGGGGAAGAGGGAGAGATGGCTTAATCCTATTGACAAAAGCGATTGTCCGATGGACATATAAGTCAACAGCAGCTGAAGAGGTCATCATAAGATTTAAAAACCAGGCGATGGTTTTTGGAAACTCCCAACACATCATTTCAGACCAAGGTGCACCGTTTACCTCAAACGTCTTCAGCGATTACTGTGACAAGGAAGGTATTGAACACGTTTTATTGATGACTGAAGTTCCGCCGGGTAGCGGACAAATCGAGCGAATGAATGGGATCATTGTTCCACTATAAACGAAACTTTCTATTGACAATCCTATCGAGTGGTTTAGACATGTCGAGAGGCTGGGCTGCAGCAATACTTCAACTCGTCATATAGTCGCAGCATTGGTACCACACCGTTTGAAATCTTAATGGGAACCAAGATGCGGTTGACTTGCCTTTGCGGGATATTATCGGGGAAGTGTCCATAAGCCGTTTTGTCGAGGAACGATCAGGCCTGCGAGATGAAGCAATGAAACACATCCAGATGATTCAGAACGAGAATCGTAAGGCGTTTAATCGGAAACGCAAGCCAGCGAGCGCTTGATATCATTGCTATCCGGAGAACGCAATTCGGCGGAGGCTTGAGGGTGCAAAAAAAGTTCCTAGGCCCATATCCGGTTACAACTATTGAACCAAACGATCGCTATGATGTCGAAAGGATCGGATATAGTGAAAGGCCCGGCAAAAAAACAACAGCAGCCGATTATATGAAGAGGTTTCCGAGTCATCAAGATTCGGGTGCAGAAGACGAGCTACATTTTGAGAGCTATACAGGTGAAAAGGATGGGCGAGTTGTGGGGCGAATTGTGGAGTTATCGAATTCGTTGCAGGTGAGAACGGCATGACAGAGGAAGAAGAGGACACGCGCGACTAGAGAACTGATTTTGCTGAATATTATATTTTTGTAACTTCTTTTCGTTTAAAACACAGTATTAAAACTTCAACTCGTGTTTCCGTTAAAGCCAATCCCATATATATATATATATATATATATATATATATATATATATATATATATATATATATATATATATACATATAAAGGGTGATTCATAACCCGTGTACACATTTTTGTCGAAAAAAAACATAGTTTTTGTGAAGATTGAGCTGTAATGTTTATTTATTATAAAAATTTGGTCCCTTACAATTAAATATGAAACATTACTTCGGGCATATGTGCACCTCGTGCTGCTTTACAGACTATCAAACGATGATTGTAATTTTCGATGACATTTTCGGCGTTATTAGGCGTATGTTGGCTAGAATATTGTTCTTTAATGCTTCGGTAGTCTGGAGAGCATCAGCGTAAACACGTTCAGAAATCCCCAAAGGAAGAAGTACCAAGGAGTCAAATCACACGATCTCGCCGGCCAATTTATGGGTCCATTTCGTGAAATTATTCGATTTCCAAACCTGATCTTCAATAAATCGATTGTTTCGCGTGATGTGTGGCATGTAGCGCCGTCTTGTTGAAATCAAACGTCTCTCATATCTATTTCAGCCAATCTGGCCAAAAAAAATTTCCAGCATGCTTCGATAGCGCCAAGAATTCACGGTAACCGCATTTCCCTCGTCGTTTTTGTAGAAATACGGACCAATGACTCCACCTCACCGAAAACCACATCAAACAGTGACTTTTTTGGGAAACTGGGTTGCTTGTTGAATTTCCATTGGGTTTGTATTGCTCCAATAATGACAGTTTTGTTTATTCACATACCCATCCAAATGAAAATGTGCCTCATCGCTGAAGATCAATGATTGAAAAAAATTCCCATTTTCCTCCCGCTGTTGAAGGTTCCAAACGATGAAACGTCGTCTCATTTCATGATCCAATGGCGTCATACGTTGGGTTAACTTGATTTTGTATGCATGAAGTTTCAAATTGCGAGTTAAAATTCGTTGCAAACTTGAATAAGAAACATTTAACTGCTGTGATCGACGACGCAAAGACACTTTCGGGTTCTCACGAACATGACGGCTTACAGCTTGAACTTTTTCATGTGTGCGGACTGTGGGCTTATGAGGAACTTTTTTTTTGGTCCAACAGAGTATGGTTCTCCTCGAAATTTTTCACAATTCTTGAAATAACCCCCGAACTTGGTCGATAATGTGGACCAAAAAATTCACGTAGAGCGCGAAATGTTTGCACTGGCGATTCATTATTTTTGTAAAAAGTTTTAACAATAATAAAACGTTCGGCTGATGTGTATGACGTCATGGTTGAAATTGTAAAAGACCAAACTGTCATAATCTGTCAATATATGGACCTGAAACTGGTGATCAATAAGAGTTAAGGCCCATTCACATGTGTACCCTTGTTATGAATCACCCTTTGTATACACTTGCCAGAAAAAGTATCCGTACATGCAAGATAACAAAGTTGTCATTGTATTAAAAAGGATATGTCCACTTAATTTAAATGCATTCTTTTATAATATCATAAAATCTACACTTCTGCATGATTCCCAGTGTGCTACATAATATTTACTATTTAAAAAGACTTGAAACAAAAAAAATCAATTTATGGCACCAAAATAGACCAGAAAAAGCATCCGTACAGAACAAACTGGGGGATTCCCTGTGTTATGCGATGACACATGCAAATGCATATTAATGTTTTAAGGTCCGATAATAGTTCTAATTTAAGTTGTGATGAATTTCAAAGAGAATGTGGTTTTTTTAAATTTTTTTGGACTAGAATACATTATGACGCCCAAAATTTGTGAAACCAGTGCTGTGGAGCCGAAAATTATGCTTGAACTTAAGAGTGAAGGGAAAACTTTGCGCGAAATTGGTCAAATAGTTAACAGAACACACTCCTCTGTCCAGTATGTGGGGAAAACATTTAATACAACTGGTTCGATTATGTCAAAGTCTCGTTGTGGTTGACCCTCCATACTGACTGAACGCAAAAAAAGAAACGTTTTGCAGGCAGTTAAAAAGAATTCTCGAGGAGCTGCTTCCCAAAATTGTTGCAAATATAAAAGACTATTTTGGCAAGGTTCTCCACGAAGATACCATACGAAAAATACTAAAGAAAGATGAATATCGCTCACGCATAGCATGTAAGAAGCCATACATTTTAGGAGTGAACAGGAAGAAACGTGTGGATTCCACCAGAGTTTTGAGAACAGGTCTTATTCTCTGACGAAAACAAATTTTGCATATTTGGCATTAAAGAAAGAAAGTTAGTGTGGCGAAAGAGCGTTACTGCCCTCGAAAAAGAAAATCTCGTACCAACTGTGAAACATGGTGGAGGTGGTGTGATGGTCTGGGGGTGTATGGCGGCAGAAGGAGTTGGCCAATTTATGTTTATAGAATCAACTATGGATCAATACGGTTACCTTAATATTTTGAAGGTGGATTTGAAGCAAAGCGTTCAGTAGTTGAGACTTGGTGACGATTTCTGGTTCCAGCAAGATAATGATCCCAAGCACACAGCACACAATGTGAAGCTTTGTTTGCTCTACAACACAAAACATAAACAGTGTACGCTGCCCCAATCCTCAGACCTTAAATCCATTGAGCATTTGTGGGACTTGTTGGAGCGCAGGATCCGTCAGCACAGCATATTCTCGAAGGAATTGCTGAAAAATGTCATCGTTAATTAATGGGGCCAAATTACCAGGCAGGATGTAGCCAAATCGACTTAAGGAGGTCCTTAAAAGAAAAGGTTATCCCGACAAGCTATTAAACCCTGATATGTAATAAAATATTTGAATATTTCCAATTAATATTGTCATGTACGGATACTTTTTCTGGTTCGTTCAAGTGCGGCTTTTTTGTTTTTATTTTGTAAAATCTAGTTTTTAAAGGATTCCGCAGGAAAGATTTATCGAAAAGAAGGTTTCATTAATTAGTAAATTTTGTTGCCTAAATATTTAATTTTAGCAGCCTTAGCATGAATTTCCCAATATGTTGCTTTCTTTTGATGTTGTACGGATCCTTTTTCTGGCAAGTATATATATCTATATATATATATATATATATATATATATATATATATATATATATCATAGACGTTTTTCATGAGATTTTATATCGCTTAATTTAAATGTCTGCATTTCATACGTTGAATACAAAACCCTTCCGACGGGAACATACGCCTGTCTTCCCGACTTGTTTTAAATTATTAAATTATGTTTACCATTTTATTGAATAGAATTCTTTATTATCTCAGCATAATACAAACATTAATAAAATCAAAAGTTAATTATCAGGAACATTTCGGCACTAATCCATCAATAGATGGGTGGAACTGCATTAAACTACACTGCAGAGTCGAACATCAATCAACTTATATTTCATAACAATAATTAACAACATAAAGGCGTGGAGAAGGTGTATTTCGTGGTCAAAATAAAGGTTATTGTTTGTGTAAATATTTCATACCAAATCAACAGAAATTGAAAAAACTCGTAAAAAACTTTATAAAGATGCAATTTCTAATATTTGGAAACCAGATGAAGCTAAAGATATTATAACGCCCAAAACACATTATCTTCGAAACATAAAACTTCTTGCTACTAATTTTCTACGTCCCATAAATTTATCGGTTGATGCTGATGAATGAAATGTTTTTCTATTGTTTTGAAATTTTATTTCTACATAGAAAATGAATGATATGATCACCACCATCATCATCAGATTAACTATTCTGAAGTTGTTAAATGCTTCACTTCAATTTTTGAGAAATATAGTAACATAGTATACACTTGAAATTTAGAGGATAGGATACCCTAGTAACATTCATACAACATAATCGTTCCGAAATATAGTAGTAAAAAAAAATAAATAAAACCTGCACAGTTGGTAACTATTACGTTCGTATCTTTGGCTCAGTGTAATCAAATTCTCATTTGAAGTGTGAACGATTTATTGAAGTATTGTTTCAAAAATAACTCAGTTGATCTCGATTGAAGAGTCAGATGATATAGTACTAGATGACTAATTGCTCATAAGTTTTCAGAGCAGCATATTTCGAAACGGTTCACAATTATGGTGTAAGTACTATCTTTGTATCTTTTTTATTTTATAGTTTGATGTTTGCAATATTTGTTAAGAAATTAAAATACACCAGGAAATTATCATATTTCATTGAATGGCAGTATAAACAAGATAATTTTCTTACAGTTATTGATCTTTTTTTCAAAAATTTAATGCTCATTATTAAAAACTAAAAGAAATGTAACCAAGCAGTAACTTACAGGCACGTAGAGATCAATTATTTATTATTATTATTATCAATAAATATTACAAAGTAATTTAAATTACAGTGTGACTAAAACAAGAACTTAAGCGCTAGCAACAAAGGCCTTATGAAATGATTATGAAATCAAAACTACTATTCAACATTTACAGTGTGGTAACTTAAATGTTAGTTTGATTCTATTTCTCAATTTCTTAAGGGCTGAGTTAAAAATTGTTTACAAAGTCCTACTAGTTTCATGTCTCGTCTGTCCGTGGGTCACAGCAAGTTTCGTCAGAAACTATAGCAGTTAGAAGGCAGAAACTTTGCGATAAGGTCAGAAGTGGTAGGCTCCAATTATTTAAAGCTTATCAAGTATTTCAATTATTTTAGAGGGGTCCCCATAATAACAAAGTAGCCCTTAAACAAATGTTTTTATCAAAGGTAGTCAAGTAAGGTATCAAATGAAAGGTCTTGACTCGAGCTTTGAGAATTTGAAATAAACATTTTTTTTTATGCATCAGGGCGAGGTAAGTGTATGAAAATGTTGTGTCCCCGCTCCCTCGCAATTGGACACCCTTGAGCCAAAAAATCTGAAAAAAATTATGGAGCGCGAGGGCAATAAATACCTCAAAAATCATGGTTGAAATCAAAATTCGCTAAACTTTGTTAATAATAGTATGATTTGTAGATTTTACGTTTGCTTCCATATGAAAAAAATGGTGCCCTTAAACTTCTTTATAGTTTTGTAGATTAATATGAAATCCTTACGATTACGAAATTTTATGGAAATCGGATCATAATCAAGCGAGTTATAGCCATTTCAATTGTATCCAATTATGGCAACAATAACATATGTTGATCGTTGATACATATTTCAAATTGACCCAGGCACTTTTAATTTCATCCGATTTTCTTGAAAGTTTGAGGAATGGTGTTTAATTTTCATATTTTCAATTGGCGGAACATTCAGGAAAATAATTTAAACTGGAACAAAATGTAGTTTGCTATATGCTTATGAAAGAAATGTATTGATTTAAACATGTTAAAATTGTTTGTGAAGGACTGCAGCGTTGTTCTGCTGCCTCAACAAGCGGAATCAGTACACAGCCTTGTCTCAGGACGCGTGAATGCGCTGGCAAGCTAGCGTTGCGGTGCCCACTACAATTTTTTTCGCATTAACGAATTAAAGGGTGACCTAAGTCCGGTGTTACGAGGTGCGATTGGCCGGTGTTAGAGGCCGAAGAAACCTACCGTAAGGGATGCAAGGCCAATCGCAGCTGAGCACTGATTCCACTAGCTGAGGTAGCAGAACACTGCTTAAGTCCTTCATGGATAATTTTAACATCTTTAAATCACTACAAATGGCGCCCAACGTGGGGTCCAAAAAGGCCGGCTGCATCAACAGTCGAGAACCTGAGACAGACCATCGTCCCTAGGTCACCCCCACGAGGTGTGTAAATTTTGGTGGGTAAGAAACTGCTTGAAAGAAATTGCGCTAAACGTGCCCCAGCATCCCTAACCACTTTCGAATTTTGTGGTGTCTTCGAGCGTCAATATCGTTTGTATCTGCTTTGCATCTTGAACCAAGTGGAGCCAAAGTGTCTTCGACAGTATGGATTTTGATTTCGTGGATTGACAGCTTTGCTAGTCCGCGTCTATCCATGACAAGACATGCGCTACTTGCGGATCAGAATTCACCCTCGCCTGACTGACTTTAGCTGAATTGACGCAAGCAATCAAGAGTCAATTTCAGAACTCACCATTGGAGTCCCAGCCTGCGAGGGGGGAAATGAAAAGACCGAGTTCACTTATGATATATTATTGTGTGCTCCATTAAACCGAGGTTTTTGCATTGCCTGGAGGCACACGTAGGAATCGACGACGTGTGAAGTGCAGATTGCAAGAGCATTGTTCGACGATGAAAGAGTGATGGAGAGAGTGGTAGGGAGTTGAGGTATGTAAAAAACAAATATTATTATAATCTTCTAATATACTCATTTTTATCGATTAGTATTCATCTTTTTGTGAGTTTTTGTTCGTATAATTCGCCGCTGATGGCTACTTTAATAATTGAACACAATTTTTTTAGGGCTTTGTAAAAAATATGTTGACAAAGACCAACTAGTCTCGCAACCTGTCTGTCCATCCGTCTGTCCGTGCGACACAGCTAGTTTCCTGAGAAACTATAAAAGCTAGAATACTCAAACTTTGTGAAAAGAACAGAAGTGATGGTCTCTCAAAAGTTAAGGCATTACCAAAAATTTGACAAAATGTTTAAGGGGGGTCCTCCCTTAGAACGAATTAGCCCTCAAAAAATTTTTTTAATAAACTGTTGTCGAGTGGGGTATCAAATGAAAGGTCTTGGTTAGAACTTTTGGAATTTGAAATAAAAAAAAACCTTTTTATGAGTTAGGGAGTCCAGGGGAAGGCAAAACGTAACAAAAATTTGTGCCCCCCTTCTCCCCTCCTCACGATTGAACACATTTGAGCCAAAAAATCTGATAATTATCACGAATGTGGACCTTAATTAGTACAAGGGCAACAAATACCTCAGAAATCGAAATTCACTCAACTTTGTTAATAATAGTATGATTTGTAGATTTTAAATTTTTGCCCATAAAATCAAAACGGTACCTTTTAACTTCTTGAATAGAATCATATAAGATATTATTGTTCACAAAATTTCATGGACAACGAATCATAATGGGGTCCAAAAAGGCCGGCTGCATCAACAGTCGAGAACCTGAGACAGACCATCGTCCCTAGGTCACCCCCACGAGGTGTGTAAATTTTGGTGGGTAAGAAACTGCTTGAAAGAAATTGCGCTAAACGTGCCCCAGCATCCCTAACCACTTTCGAATTTTGTGGTGTCTTCGAGCGTCAATATCGTTTGTATCTGCTTTGCATCTTGAACCAAGTGGAGCCAAAGTGTCTTCGACAGTATGGATTTTGATTTCGTGGATTGACAGCTTTGCTAGTCCGCGTCTATCCATGACAAGACATGCGCTACTTGCGGATCAGAATTCACCCTCGCCTGACTGACTTTAGCTGAATTGACGCAAGCAATCAAGAGTCAATTTCAGAACTCACCATTGGAGTCCCAGCCTGCGAGGGGGGAAATGAAAAGACCGAGTTCACTTATGATATATTATTGTGTGCTCCATTAAACCGAGGTTTTTGCATTGCCTGGAGGCACACGTAGGAATCGACGACGTGTGAAGTGCAGATTGCAAGAGCATTGTTCGACGATGAAAGAGTGATGGAGAGAGTGGTAGGGAGTTGAGGTATGTAAAAAACAAATATTATTATAATCTTCTAATATACTCATTTTTATCGATTAGTATTCATCTTTTTGTGAGTTTTTGTTCGTATAATTCGCCGCTGATGGCTACTTTAATAATTGAACACAATTTTTTTAGGGCTTTGTAAAAAATATGTTGACAAAGACCAACTAGTCTCGCAACCTGTCTGTCCATCCGTCTGTCCGTGCGACACAGCTAGTTTCCTGAGAAACTATAAAAGCTAGAATACTCAAACTTTGTGAAAAGAACAGAAGTGATGGTCTCTCAAAAGTTAAGGCATTACCAAAAATTTGACAAAATGTTTAAGGGGGGTCCTCCCTTAGAACGAATTAGCCCTCAAAAAATTTTTTTAATAAACTGTTGTCGAGTGGGGTATCAAATGAAAGGTCTTGGTTAGAACTTTTGGAATTTGAAATAAAAAAAAACCTTTTTATGAGTTAGGGAGTCCAGGGGAAGGCAAAACGTAACAAAAATTTGTGCCCCCCTTCTCCCCTCCTCACGATTGAACACATTTGAGCCAAAAAATCTGATAATTATCACGAATGTGGACCTTAATTAGTACAAGGGCAACAAATACCTCAGAAATCGAAATTCACTCAACTTTGTTAATAATAGTATGATTTGTAGATTTTAAATTTTTGCCCATAAAATCAAAACGGTACCTTTTAACTTCTTGAATAGAATCATATAAGATATTATTGTTCACAAAATTTCATGGACAACGAATCATAATTGAGTGAGTTATAATCATTTCAATTGCCTGGAATTACAATAACAATAACACGTGTTTATGGTTGATACATATTTCAAATTGACCTAGGCAATTTTATTTTCTTTTAATTATTATGAAAATTTAAGGACTAGTATTTAACTTGAATATGTTGAATCGGCCGCGCATTTAGCAAAATCATTTAAGCTAAATAAAAATAGCGGCTGCACTGTGCTTATGAAAAAAAAACTATGCATCTTTTACATAAATTTGAACGATCTCATATCCAAGTATTGGATGAATAATTCAAGTTATCGGTTCACGCTATTAGAAAACTTATTTCTTACCCTAGAATGTTTACAAAGACCTTCTGGTAGGAGCACTCTCCTGCTTACTCAACTTGTTTCATAGTTGCTATAGGTGTTTCATGAAAGATGCCCACCAAAAGGACCCCAGAGAGGAGGAAACTTCGGTTGGATGCCGTACCGATACTGCTTAGCTCCATATGTCATGAGGACATGGATGAGTTGTCCAGCCAGACGTTGTCTTATGGTCACCGTCTCCATCAATCATGTATGGGCGAACTACGTCAGACATCGTCAACATGCTCTCTATGCCAACAACCACTGGAACCGACATCTACCGAGTCATGGTAGAGTCAGCCCTACACCACTTGTGGAGCAGTGCCTAAAAGTGGGCTCAGGCAATCGAATCTACTTATAACGCTCAGCGACATCAATGGAGCAGGAGCGCTACCACCAGTCAGACCTAGGACTCAATTCGCATTATCATTTCCGAAATGGACCACCTACTAGTCGTCATGAAGATGTTGGCTGCCAGTATGAAGCAAATGAGGAAATGATTGGAAAAACTATCTGTTCCACAACCACAGGCCCAGTCTCCCATCCTGTCGTGAAGGCTAGACAACATGGAGGCTGCAGAGCTACCTCAAACACTAACTGACCCAGTATCTCCAATCGTCAGCGGAGCGATGAACCCAATGGCCCCAGAATATAGGCCCAGAGTAAATGTTTCAACTTCACACTCACACCATCGGAATAACATGCGTTCCTGGAGTCCTGATCGACAGATGTTTGAACAGACAGATACTAACCATGGCTCAATGCCCTGGTACATCTGGGATCTCCCGCTACCAGCTCAGCCAGAAAGTCGTCGAATGGGAAGGTATACGCACCAAGATGACACAGTGCCACGACTACTCAGCTGTAAATGGGTCAGGACGACCCTAAGACCATATGTGCCTTCTTACGAAGAATAAAAACATGACGTCGTTGGGCCTGGGAGGAAACATGCGAATAGTTGCCAGATGTCCCCAATGCTGTTCCCTGGAAGAGCTCTTCGATGGTTCTGGTGTTTCATTCACACATTTTCAACATACGATTGGGAGACTTTGAGGCACACCACATTACGGGAATTGAAACCAGTAGAGAGCGATGTCATATTGAAACAAAGGCTACGAAGTAGACACAATTGGCTCAGGGGACTGTAGATGATTACTATGAAGCTCTATGTTGCT
Source organism: Odontomyia ornata (assembly GCA_963969285.1). Taxonomy (NCBI): domain Eukaryota; kingdom Metazoa; phylum Arthropoda; class Insecta; order Diptera; family Stratiomyidae; genus Odontomyia; species Odontomyia ornata. The sequence continues at coordinate 45,149,111 of OZ017738.1, read as the reverse complement.
TGTTGGAACGATTAATGAGCCCCATGCTAGAGACAGAGTTCTTAAGTCTCTTTTGGGAAGGAATCAGGCCGAAGTTAGGGGAACGATTGGGCTTTGCTCCTTGCCACAACGTACATGCACTTCACGCTTCAGCAAAGGAGCTAGAGGCCGTGCAATACTCCCAGCGATCAACACCTCAAGGCAAACTCTTTTACCAAAGGGAGCAACCGGAACGACGCACAGTAGCTAAGATCGAACACAACGTGCCTGCCCTACTTGTGCCATCTTGTTTCATACCACCCTCGTTTCTGAGACCATTTCTCCATCACCCACAGAGCTGGATGAAGTCCATCAAACAGAAGTCCGTGAACTGGCACCTAAGAGATGACTCACCACGTGTTGTAACTGCCAGCAGGTAGGACATCGCTTTACCGTATGCCAGGCAGAAGCGAGTATCTTTTGTTTCCATTGTGGTAAGCCAGATACATATGCACCGAATCGCATCAATTGCAAGAAGCCAAGAAACTTGCAAGTGGCTGCCCCGAACAGCCAGCAGCACTCGAGACAGACCCAGTAACAGCACCTTACTCCATCCCGTCAACTGACAGTTCCACTACGACGAGCCCTTTGCAAGAAAACACTCTAGATAGAACCAAACCGACACCTTTGCTGGTCTATGGTGCTGCAGATGACACATTTCTTCCGTAGGCCTCTTCAAAGGCATTTTTGAAGCAACTACCTCTGGCACTGTCGAAAGAACTCCAACAGCCACTAACTCGTACATGGAAACCATATCTCATTGGGCCAATCCACCTGAGCACTGATCACGCCTGCTGGGGCAGCAGAACACCGCTACAGTCCTTTACCTACAATAGTAACATCTTCTAATCACTACAAAAATTCTGCATCTTTTGGATAAATTTCAACGATTTCTTATGCAGATATTGGATGAAAAATTCAAGTCATCGATTCATATCATTTGAAAGTTTGTTTTGAATCCTAGGACGGCTACAAAGCCCTTTTGGTAGAAGCACTCTACTGCCTACTCGACTTGTTAATGTTCTCTATAGAAGTTGTCAAGAGTTGTGACAGTAGACCACATTGGATGATAGATGATGTTTAACATAATGTTACTACTTGGTATTCAGTTAGCAGATGTTGTGTGGAGATGCGCAAGTGGCTGCACAAAGAAATATAAAGTAATGGACGCGAAATATGCTTATTGTCATTAATATGTGAGTGAAGGTTATAATTCATATACATACCTTTCTCGCCCATACGAATCGAAATCCCCCCGCCTTTCACGCCGCTAGAGCATCCACACACTCAAGTGGCTTTCTGGTTGCTCTGACCAAAATCCCACTCCTCTTATACTTTGACCCCCGAATTGTCAACGAAAACTCAACCATATGATTCATGAAAATTTTACAGATGGCGGGAAACATGTTGTCAATTTGAAATTGCACACAGAATAATTTTTTAAGATACATCCTGCTGAATGTAGTGCAAAAGTGATAATAAATTGAACTGAAAAGTTTGACAGTGATCGCGAGTGTTGTTGTGTTGGGAAAAGAAAAATGAAGTGATGTGTGTGGAATTGTAAAAACAGCTATAGGAACAATGCCAGAGACATATCCTTCGTAGGGTGTCATGTTGAATCTTTTATTTCGTTTAAATTAGAATTGCCGCACGGAAAATTGATTAAGTTCTAGACGCGAAATTTGGTGGCAGACTCTACTTTGTGTATTTTCCCATGTTTAGCGCTTCTAAACTATCATTAATTTGTTTTATTTCCATCAATATGCTATTTTTTCGGAGTAAGTTGCTCCTTTCGTCAGTGTCAGTTATTTTCTGATATTTCAAGGCCTTTCCAGGGATATTTATGCTAAGGCAAACCTAGTTATAATTGCTTAAGATCTAATTGTTTAAGGTTTAATTACTATAGGATTTTATTACCTGCCTATATGTCCTAGTCTTATTTTGCTTATTTTCATTCGATCCAATTACTAAGCCTCTTATTACTTAGGGTCTAGTGTTTTTTTTTTTATTATTTTAGTATTACTTTAATTGTTCTTATATCTATTGCTACTGTTATTATTATTATTATTATTATTATTATTAATTGTAATTTATTTTTACTTTTAATTAAGTGCAATCCTACAAAAAGAAAGAACAAAAAAAGGTAAGCCCATTACTATTTCACTAAATTCAGGAGGCCAGAGTATCCATTGCCCAGGTCATAGTTGAGTCTTGTTTCGGTTGGCTGCCTCATCATCCACAATGATTCGTATACATAAAGTTTTCGTATGTTCCTTACTTCTTTCAATACCGTGAGATCGTCCCATTCAATTTGATGTCCTTCGCAAATATGTTTAGCTACTGAAGATTTAACGTTGCTCATGTTTCTCACCTCCTCGCCAATTGTGCCTCCTTTGAATTAACAAATCCTCTTCCGGAAAGTGTTAAGCGAGTGGTAAAGGTCCTTAAAGAGTGCAAGGACTTATTTGGAGAGAAAACAAGCTTGAAGGTTACCAACCCCGTACTTCCAAGAATCAAATGCCAACCCAAGATCCACATGAAAGAAATGGAGATGAGGGAAATTATAACGTCAATAAACGCTCCAACATCTCGAATTACAAAGTGGCTGTTAAAAGAATTCAAAAATATAGGAATTTCGACTAAAAAATACTCTGTTCGGAATCGAGATGAATTTGTTGAAAAGCTAACGCACCATCATTGTTTAGAGAATAAGGACAAAATAGTGTCTTTTAATGTCAAAGCGCTATTCTCAAGCGTACTGGTGAAGCAAGTTCTGGCACTATTGAAAGACAAACTGATTTCAAAAGACCCAACAATAGAAGGAAAAAAAAGCAAGAGCAATTATAAATTTGGCAGCAATGTGTATGTCGGAGAATTTTTTCCCCTTTAGAGGAAAGTACTACAAGCAGAAGTCTGGAGTACTGATGGGTAATCCTCACACTATTTCACGTTCTGAGAAAAATTCTTTAAGACAACGGCAGGTGTTGCAATGGGTAATCCCCTTTCTCCACTATTAGCGGATGTCTTCATGGAGTACATCGAATCAATCATGGAAGAATCAGGCATCATGCCGAAAACATGGTTTAGATATGTGGACGACGTACTAGCCATAGTTCCAAAGGATCAAGCTGGTGACATTCTCGATGCGATCAACAAAATTGTTCCAAAAATTCAGTTCACTATGGAACGGGAGACTGATGGAAGATTACCGTTCTTGGACCTCGTCATCATTAACAACAACGGGACAATCGAATTTGAACTTTACAGGAAGACTACTTTGACTCAAAGGATTTTAACAGCAACATCAACACATCCAATAATGCAAAAAATGGCAGCCTACCGCAGTTGGATACCCCGGCTTGTTACGTATCCTTTAACGGAAAATGGGGACGATAACAAAAAGCATATATTATGGATACTGTCATCATAAACGGATATAGCCCTAATACTTTCGAAAGATTAATAGCCAAAAAACACCAGGATGCCTTCAGAAATAAGCATACGACTCTCTGTAAACCAGAAAACGCTGAAAACACCAAAAGGATAAGCATTCCGATGGCGGATTCATTCTATAGCATTAAGTCTCTCTTCAAAAGATTTGACTCTCAAAAATCTACTGGGCAACAAATAAGAACTCCTGAAAAGTAACGAAATGAGCGGCATCTACCAAATTCAATGTAATGATTGTAAAAAATGCTATATTGGTCAGACTAAGCCACTCATCACGACATGATGCCAAGAACACATGGCGGGGTCTCAATACGGTACGATCGGCCACAGCATAGGAAACGATAGCCTTCAACACATGAAATATGTCAACCGACTTTATACGTTGGATGCTTGCGAGAGCCTCTACATAATGCAGCAAGACTCCCAAACACGTATGAACACAGACGAAGAAAACTGTCCATCGAAGTTATTTAGTTAATTCCTCTTGCACCTTTAATTGTACTTTCATTCAATGTTCGGTCATTATTATCTCTCTAAATTTTTCTTAAAATTTATGATTGTTTAAAACCTTGTAGTACCTTAAAATCTCGTAGCATTTAAGATCAAATTGTTTTGCAAATGATTTTAGTATCAATGGACTGAAGAAGAGAGCAAGATACTCTTGAAGTGGCCATATCCATCTTTTAAATAAAGTTGTAGTTTTGGAGTAGATACAGTGTTTTTACTATATAAATTTTGAATAACTACATGTTTGGGAGAACAGGAAAGCGTTAACCATTTAATCTTATCTCTAAACCTTATGTAATAAACATAGCATATACCTAACCTATCCCTAATTTTTAGCACAAATAAACAACAACACTAAATGTAGCAGTAATGAGCTGAAACTCAAAAACTAAGTAACGAAAAACACAAAAACTGAAAATAAACACGAATAATTTAGACATTGTCATTCAGCCACCAATACCAAGATTGCTCCGTCTCAGCTCGACCAGCTTCAAAGAATCTAGCAAATGAGTATCTCCATTGGAATTGTTGGTTTCGTTTAAGAAGAAGACTTATAAGCGCTGAAAACTTCCCAACTAACTTCCACACATACTGCTATCAGCTGCATCTCTGAAATTTTCCTCAGTCACGGTAACCATTCATTTATATACTTGCATAGCGCAAAAAAAAATTTTTTTTTTCATATTGGTAATTGGAAATACCTGCATGGTCTCTGGATGAAATGATTTGGGATGCACATCTTCTGTACGCTTCTAGTGTTCACTTGTTGCCAACTAACAATCAAAGATGCCCAGACGTATTAAAAATATTTTTGTCGTCTAGAAAATGAACACAGGTTTATAGATCATTCAAACCTGTTAGCTGTGGCATAGGAGTTCGGCTATTTCCGATCAACTGGGAGTGTAGACACAATCCTCGGTAATTATGAAATATAGCGCGTGACAAACTGATATTTAGGGCCATCCTTCGCCATATTCAGCAAAAATCCGAGGGCCAGTTGATGCTGCCCTGATATCATACAACATATTTGATGATGACTGGCCCTGTATTAAAAAATGTCTCTCACTCCACTATGCTTATAAACGGGATGTTCGCACTCTAGAGCATCAGCTACATTCAATGTTTCAACACAATAGAAGCGTGGATGAATTTTACGCGGCGGTAAATCATCAATTATCGCTACTTATAAATAAAATTAAGACTGAGTGTCGATCGCAGGAAACTATCGCCGCGCTTACAGAAAATTATAGGAATAAAGCCTGGATGTTTTTGTAAGGGGCTTGAATGGTGATCTTTCGCGAATGCTTATCATCCAAAAGCCCCAAACATTTCCGTATGCTTACGCATCTTGTTTAGAGTTTCAGAATTTAAACTTTAGGAATTTCTCGGTTCATCTACGGCAGGGTAATAATACTATTTCCACTCCTGTCAACCAATTGTTCAGCTCTCGCTTCAAGCACAGCAAGCCAAAGGCGTTTGTACCCCATCAACAGTTGAGTTTGGCGAAAAAGAACCAAATGTATCAATTTCAAAATAGGGCACCATTAAATCACCTCCCCCAATGGATATTGATAAATCTATCAAAACTAGCAGGTCGATTACATGAATCGGCCATCCAATTATCCAGGCCAGAAGCGCTCATCAGAGTAGCAAATCCACCCAGGAAACCGCAGCGTCTCTATAACTTGGAAACTCATTTCGAGTCCGATTCGGAGTTTCCTTACGACTCCGACTGTCAGGAGTACCTTGAGAATACGGATGGCGGTTTATACGAAGAATGTATTGATGAGTCAGAAGAGGGTCATCTAAATTTTGTAATGGACGCCTCTCTAGCGTTCCATACATTTAATAACCTACGCGCGATGGTCAGATCATGAAATTTTTAATTGATAACGGTGCCAATAAAAGTTTTATCGCAGCTAAGCATGCTGCGAACGCTAAATCAATTTCTAATCCCTTTAAAATTCAGTCCGCCGCGGGCGAGATATCAATAGAGAAAAAAGTGTCGGGGAAGTTCTTCAAAAGTGTTGGCAATAATACTTTAGTTAATTTCTATGTTCTGCCAGGTTTAAGATCATTTCATGGTTTTAATGGAGATGACACTCTCAGAGAATTAGACGCAATAATTGACAGGAAGAACAACATTCTGAAAATTTAGCCAAATTTTAAGATTCCTCTAAAGACAAAGGCATCTAGGCAAGTTAACCATGTGGAAGTTGTATGTAGTCATCTTCTCGGTACAACAAGAATGAAATTACAGACAATGTTGGATAAACACGCTAAGGTTTTTGGACCAATAAGTGATATGGAGGTCGTCGAAACAAGCGTGAGGACCGAAATTAGAACATCTACATCGGACCCAATTTACACAAAGTCTTATAGCTACCCAGTTAATGTGAGGTAAGAAGTTGATAGACAGATAGGGAAAATGCTAGAGGGTGGGATCATTTGACCTTCGAAGAGTCCTTATAATTCTCCAATCTGGATCGACCCTAAGAAGGCAAGTTCAGCGGGTGAGAAGCAATACAGGGTAGTTATAGATTTTAAAAGGTTAAACGCAGTCACAATATCGGATACGTTCCCAATTCCGGATATCACGAACACACTTGCCAGCTTTGGAAGTTCACAATATTTTACTACCCTTGATCTGACATCCGGCTTTCATCAGATCAGAATGCTGGAAACGCATATTCCAAAAGCGGCTTTTTCTACGGAAAACGGGAAATTTGAGTTTACGAGGCTGCCTTTCGGCCTTAAAAATGTGCCAGCCATTTCCCAAAGGATGATCGACGCTGTAGTGAAACATTTTATTGGATGGCTGTATTTTGTGTAAATTGATGACATTATCATCCTGGAGTAAACGGAGGACGAACATTTACAAAAAATAGAGACTATACTTTCCTAGCTTGAGCACGCAAGTTTAAAGGTAAACCTGGAGAAATCCTCATTTTTGAAGACTCAGGTAGAGTATTTGGGATACATTATATCAAGGGAGGGCATTCTTCCAGATCCGAAGAAAGTAGCCACTATAACTAGAGTTAAATTCCCTACAAATTTAAGGAATTGAAAGCGTTCCTTGGTTTAGCATCTTGCCGCAGGAAATTTATCAAGGACTTTGCGAGCATAGCAAAACCCTTGACGAACTTGACTAGGGGGCGACAATGCGCAGGTGAAAGCTAACCAGTCAAAGAAAAAGGAAGTTTCACTGAGAGAGCTCGAATTAAAGGCTTTCAGCGATTTAAAGGAACTTCTTACTTCATCAGAGGTGCTAGCGTACCCTGATGTCGAAAAAACCGTTTAACTTAACCACTGATGCTTTCAAGCATGCAATTGGAGCGGTACTATCGCAAGGTGACATCGGCAGAGATCGACCGATTATTTATATTTCAAGATCCCTAAATACGAAAGAGGAGAACTATGCCACAAATGAGTGGGAGTTGCTGGCCATCGTGCGGGCTTTGGACAAGTTGAGAGCTTACTTCTATGGTGCGAAGAAAGTGAGAATTTTAACGGACCAACAGTCACTAACTTTTGCCACTGAGCAGTACCAATCACAATGCAAAACTCAAGCGATGGAAGGCGAAAATAGAGGAGTTTACGAACTGATCTCCAGGCCCGGTAAGAGTAACCTAGTAGCAGATGCTCTTTCGAGGCTATCGCTGGAAGTGAATACTCTTATTTCATCTTCAGGAACCACACATAGTGCTATGAAGGATAGTTCGGGACTCATACCATATTGTGAGGTACCTATTAATGTTTTCAGGAAACAGCTTATATTTTCCCAAGGCAACGAGGTAATTGCACATGAGCAGCCTCATCCCGGCTTCAATAGCATTACATACGTCTTGCAACTATCGATAAGGAAAGGTTGATCAGATTTTTGAAGGAAACATTAAGCCCGAATGTGATCAATGGCATTAAGATTCCCGAGAAATTTATACAATTGCTTCAAGATGTCTATAGGGAGCGTTTCTCGAAGTAAAAGATTCGTCTTACTCAGCGAGTAGTTGAGGATATCGCGAACGAAGACAACAAGGTTCTTATTATAGAACAAGAACACCATCGTGCGCATAGGAGTTATAGGGAAAACAAGGACCAAATATTGGAAAGATATTATTTCCCTAAAATGAGTAAGCTAATAAAAAGGTATACGCGGGCTTATGACATTTGTAACCTTAATAAATATGATCGCCATCCACCCAAACCCAAGCTGCAAGAAACACCAGTACCAGATTATCCATCGGATATATTGCATATGGATATTATGCAAATTGCTGGTGAGAAATACATAACGTGTATTGATAAATTTAGTAAATTTGCTAAATTTTTTCAAATAAAATATAAATCAGCACTACACCTTCGAGAAAAAATTATTAAAGTTTTGCATTATTTCACTGTGCCTAAGGTCTTGGTTACAGTCAACGAGGGTAGGCTCATGAGCCCAGTGGTTATGAATCTGCTGGAAGCATTGGGGATAGAAGTTTATCTGACCCCTCCTCAGAAAAGTGAAATTAATGCCCCAATTGAGAGACTTCACTCGACAATAATAGAAATAGTGAGATGCCTTGTGAATATACAGAGCTTCCTCTGAAGAAAATTATGGCCATAGCAGTCGATAGGTATTACAACACATTTCACTTGGTGACAAAGGTAAAGCCAGTAGATTTGTTCCTTAGTAGATTGTAGCGAATAAATTATCAAAACAATGGTTGACTTTAAAACAAAACTAAGCAGCTATCTTAAAAACAAAATCCTCCGCAACTAAAAGAACCAAATTAGGTCTCAAAATAAGCGGAGAACGAAACCCAATACTTACAAGGCAGGGGATGTAGTTTTTAGAAGGGGTAAGCAGATTAAAACTAAAAACAAACCCCTTTTTAAGAAAATGGTTGTAGCTGAAGATAACCAAGTAACTGTTACCACTGATTCAGGCAACCGGGTTCACAAATCACATCTGAAAAACATTTCTCTTATTTTTGATCAATCGTGGCGTCGGCGCGGGCTTTGGTACATACTTATGAATATATGGGACCGATGGTTACCTTAAGGCGTCGAATTGGCAGAATTGTGAATAGGGATTTCAAAATTATAAATTCGATAGACTTGGGTAGATCCGATGAGGTTATGGTTGATATGAGATCTATAGTGCAGCACCGTATCAATAAGTCTAGCATTCTCGTACCTCAGCTTCACCAGCAGCTTGACAAGATAGAATCATTGCTAGTTCAATTGCGAGCAGTAATAAGGAAAGGGTTCCACGTTCGATGATAGGGAGTATTCTAGCAGGGAGATTAGGACACTTCAAGTTATACCGTCAGTCCTTAACCCTAATTTGACTGAACGAAATACTAAATTAGATCTCCACCTCTTACATAAATTCCACTTAGACAACGTAGAGAAACTAGACGAGGTACCGTTTAACAGTATCGTGTCAATCTTCTCAGACCTAGTTTTATCACTTGTTGCAATTTTTTTAATAGTCTACTTGCATAGAGTGCGTTCCTTGCCCTAATCGCCTGTAGTTTCCGTATCACAGATACAACCTATTGTTTTGCCATTTTAATCTGTGAGACACCGATTTTTAAGGAGGGAGGAGTTATCACCATTCGTGCGAATGCTTCACACGCATTTCTTCACATATCTTGACCTACTTAATTATGCACGTATCGCTGATGACAATAATTGCAGTTCTACGATCATTGCATCTTATGTTACATTATTGCTTAAATACTGATGAGTACAATGATGAACTTTGGTAAGCAATACAATGCAAATGCACCTAGGTAACCTAATTAATTTATTATAAGTAGTACAGAGTTCTTGAATCGAGTATTTTCTGTCCGCGGCTATCGAACCAGTAAATTGTAAAAGTAAATGTAAAAGTTAGAAGCAAATTTAAATTGAATAAATTTATTATAAAAGTTAAAAGTGAATTGTGAACAAATAAATTGTGAACCAGTAAATTTGATGTAAAGGTCGAAAGTGTTCGTTTTTTAACATAGTCGCGATAATCAGTCATAACTTGTATGCTACTCGTGTTCTCTTGTTGACGGCTGACAATGAAATGGACTCAGTAATACACATACATTGAAAAAATTTGTATTTTACAGAAAATGAGCATGGGTGCAATGTTGGACCGTGTAGACATAATACAAAATTCAGGCAACCTGAATGTTGAAAAGGTCACAATCCTGTTTGTGACTGCGTCTGGCTTGGTCCATTAGTCGCTATGGGTGTTAAGGCCCAGCGTTTAATACCGCGATTTTTTATTTGCTCGTTTTTTAATTGCTGAGGGCGCTGAGCTTTAAGGGTAGATTCCGTGCGACAAGTTTAGAGGGGCGTAAGATTATCAATAAAATATGCCACAACGAAAGAGCCTCCACCTGCATTGGTTCTTGACACATGGAGGTGGCTGATGCAGCTTAAGTCTTAAGTCACATTACCCGCTTTTCCGGGGGAAAGGCTTTTGTTGCGTAATGAATTAGCAAAAAAATATGGACTTATAGTGTATGTTCCATAATAAAGCGGATGATGTAGCTTAATGGGCATAAGATCTATCGTTTTCTTCATTATCCAAATTTTCCACAAATCTCCTTAAAATATAAACTTCAGTGATTATAGCACTGGTGTAGCTCAGGGTGAAGTCTTGTGAAAGTTGCTTGATTTGTTCATAAATTATGCTACGCACTAATTATAAATACTGATGGTTTTGCGCTTAAAATTGACTTATTGTTCTATAGTTTGTGGATTTCATTGAACTTGTATGCAATATGTCTACTAAATTTGGATTTATAATTCAATATTGTTTTTGAAATTTGTAAGCATGACTTTACCCGACCTACAATCGAGAACACAAGATATTAAACCGAACATTTTTATTGGCTGGCATACACGATCAAGCTCATACAAATCATATTTCTAAAATGTATAATGGTATACAGTAGTTATCTCTTAGTAAATTTTCCTGCATAAGTTTTCTTATTTAAAAAGAAATAATTAAAATTTGAAAATAAATTAGCGGCAGTCAAATAAAATATATTCCAGTAACTACCTTGCCGAGATGGTGAAATTGAGCATTTTTCATACGTTCCGAGAATTAGTAAGTACGAATATTAAAACAATTTTAACAACTTTTGAATATGAAATTATAAAGCCGTCGTTAAAAAACCCCGTTTTTCGTATCTACCCGTATGTTGATTTCAATCTGTAATTACATGCCATTTAATATGCATTAGAAGCCTTCAAGGAAGGTGTCCGCAACTAATGGGTGTACTTAATGATTTCAAAATATTATAATTGAACATTTTCAGGCGAAAAATATTCGACAAAGGCCAAAACAAGTATCTGAGCGAGTACATCTTATTACTGAGATTGCGAAGTCATCGACATCATCATCATAAACACAAGTTGCTCCGAGTTGTTGAACTGTTTTGGTAGAGCAATCTATGAATAATTGTAGATGAGCGTTACCAATATACCTCCTCCTAGAATTACATCATTTCGGATTCCGATAAGATCGCACCGTGGCTTGTTATGTGATTTAACATCCACCAGCAAGGTCTAACGTAATAAATGGATATTCGCTCCACACTGAGACAACAGGGTCCTCCGCGACTGAGCTCTCATGCTGCCAAAATTAACAGCACGGATGGTATCTACTAAATTTCAAACGCTTTTTCCCAAAGTGTCGTTAGCGAATGATTAGTGTGGTCTTGGGTATCTCAATAAATATCTATTATGCAATTATGATCGTGTGCTCAGTGGTTACCTGAGTATGTCTTGACTTTCAGCGGATGACACCTGTGCGATTTAATAAGATGTAAGGAGTTGTGGTGAAGATGGATGATGTAGTGTCAATTCGACTATAATTCCCATGAGAAAAGTGTTACGTTATGCCGGTTAGATTTTTAATTTGGAATTTATGATGTTTTAGAGGAAATGTGAAATTGCTGCAGGTCATGTAGCGAAGGATGATGCAGAGAAGATCGTGTCAGTTGTGCAAATAAGAGGTTAATTTTAATGAGGAAATGTCTTGGCAAGTTTTTTCTAATATATGTAAAATATTCAAAAAATGATGTGTTTTTGTTTGTTAATGAAACATTTAGAAGAGTTACTATTGGATGAAAAAATGTGATGAGTAAGTCTGTTTAGTGGCTCTTAGCTTTAACTAGTAGGTTACATGGCTGTAAGTATGAACAAAACAATATAATTGATATATGATAATATATGGAGAATTGGAGTCGGGCTAGTAAAGTCAGATGCAACTAGCACTCGTGAAGTCAAACTCGAGCTGACCAATTCCAATTAAATAACAATTCGGTATTATAGAGAGTAAAAATTCAGAAGAAATGAAGAGTGTGGTTTCTTCTATTGCATCCCCAAAGTAAGGTGTCAGTATATTGATAGGGTATGATTTTTCGGAAGAATAATGTAGGTAAGTACAGTTGTCACATAATTTGCTTTCCTCCGCTCCCCTCAATTATGTTATTGTACTATTAACAACTAATCTTGAAAGTTCGCATTAAGAATTTTCGTTTGATACAATTACATTGGATTGCAGAAATAACTAAATAGTCGTGAGTATTGTATTATTCTCATTGATTTGTAACCATATTAGATTTAGTTCGCTGTCTAGTTTCAGGAAAAGTTCTTTGGCGGTTGTTAACGATCATGACAAAATGTTAATGTTGCATAGGCTACCACTTGGCTTGACTTGTATAATAACGTACTTCTTGTATCGACAGGTAATTTTCCTATGACGTATTCCAGAACCAAATTGAATAGCATTGGAGCCAGCCCATCTCACTGCTTTAGCCCGATATTTGTGTCAAAGGATGCCGACGTCATTGTCATTTTGGTAACGTGGACTAATTTGGCGGGAATACTAAAGTCAACCATTATTTGGTATAGCACGTTACGATCAACACTGTCATATGCTTGCTCAAAGTCAACGAAAATTAAAATAACTATGTTGTTTATACAGGGTTATCCATTTCGTGGTTGGGAAAGTATAACCCTGCCATTTGGCATTTGTCAAAATTAAATATCATCCAAAGCGTGTTTTGTTTAGCTGAAGATTTGCCATTTAGAGATATGGATCGTATAACAGTCGAAGAATGCGTTAAAATTATTGAATTTTATTGTAAAAATGGTGATTCTGCTGTATCAACATTTTGGGGTTTTGCGAGCCGATTACGGTCGACATAATCGACCTACACAGCAAACGATTTCGAACACAGTGAAAAAATTGGAAGAGACTGGATCGGTTATTGATATTGCAAGGCCTGTGCATCATCGCAGCATTCGTTCTGCTGAAAATAATGCTCAACATTTGGGCTTTTCTTACGGCTCATTGTGGCGGATTTTGCATTTGGGTTTGCATCTCCATCCGTACAAAATCCAACTCACTCAAGAACTTAAGCCTCAAGACCATACACAACGCAGAATGTATGCGAATTGGGTGATTGAATAACAAGCCATTGATGACGATGTTTCGAACAAAATGTTTTTTCGTGATGAGGCTCATTTTTTGCTCAGTGGTTACGTAAATAAACAGAATCGCCGCATATGGGGCTCTCAAAATCCTCAGGTGATCGCAGAAAGGCCTTTGCATCCGGGAAAAGTAGCCGTTTGGTGTGCATTATGGTCTGGTGGTGTTATTGGCCCGTATTTTTTTGAAAAAGATCAAGGAAGAGCCATTACAGTCAATTCTGACCGCTATGGACGGATGTTAACCGATTATTTTTGGAGAGAAATTGAAGATTATGATCTGGAGAACATGTGGTTCCAACAGGACGGAGCCACAAAACACAGGCAAATCGAGCACTTTAGCAAGAGAAATTTCCAGGACGCGTAATTTCGAGATTGAGTGATGTCAATTGGCCCGCAAGATCCTGCAACCTAACACCTTTGGACTTCTTCTTATGGGGCTATGCAAAAGATCGTGTTTACGCGAACAATCCAATATTCGTGAAGTGATGGCCGAGATATTGCCGGAAATGTGCCGAAAAGTCATTGAAAATGACCTCAAAAGGATTGAGGCCTGTAAGAGGTCCCGTGGAGAATATTTGAATGATGTTGTATTTGACGGTTAATGGCAATCTTTATATTGAAAAAAAATTTTGTTTCCATATGAAGATTTTATGTGTTTTCTTAAGCTTTACTTTCCCAAGCGTAAAATGGGTAACCTTATATTTTGATTTTTTTCATTAGAGCTTTAGCGGATAATGAGAGTCAGGTGGCCCCGTCATCCGAAAGACTATTTAATGGGGAATTCCAAAAGAATGGTTCAGAAAAACTGAAAAGGCAACTGACCGTCTGATTCTCTGAAGCAAGCTATGAAGCTTATTGAAAAAGAGAGTTATTAGCTGCTAAGACTATCGTTATTTCCTGTTAATTCTTAAAGAGAAATAGTTGTTGTTGTTGTAGCACTACAGCCCCTTTTGAACCTTCGCTTGGAGATAGTTAGAGTATCTCATTATCATGATCGAATGTGTGGGCGCTCCACAAAATGATATGGTCAGTGTCACGCTTTGGCCATGCGTTCGTCCACCCAGCTCCGATAAGCTCTGATTTTAAACCAGCACGTATCATAACTGAACGGGCTTATAGTCCGTCGGAAGAATCACTCGAAATAAATCTCGTTGCCACCAACCAGAGTTGGAACAGGGATAGTATAAAACTAATTTGGGCCACGTCTTGTACGGCTCACTATTTTTACAGAATAAGAAGATAAATTAGCAAATATGGTATAAAAAAGATCGCCAATTTATTATTAAGGGAAAAACAATGGCATTCAAATATGCTCGACATGATGGGTTGAACGCATTTATGTTGAGAAATCATATATCTATTGGCATCAAGTCTAAACATAAGAACAGCTTGACTAAAGAGGGGTAAAGTTGTCCAGCAAAGTTTTAGAAGAAATTATGTAAATTTGTTCTAAAAACCATATACAAAACAGATAGAACAAGCTCTGGGAATATAGTGGTAATAAAAAGAGATCAGAAAGTTGTTCTATCAAAAATCTACTTTTTCTAGGCAGAAGTTGACTATACTCCTCAATAGAGATGGTCCAGCAGGAATTCTTTACAAATGCTCGTATAACAGATTGACCAATGACAATCTCTTTTTTAAAGAGCTTTCGGAAGCTAAACTTATTGTGTTGATACAGGACAAAATTTGTAAGAAAAACATATTATATGCTTCACTTTCCCACCACATACATAGAATAAAATGCAGTCTTTGCTTTTTTCTTATTTTGGACTCCTAAAAGCAGCTTACAAACAAGTTGGGTAGACAGACCTACGTTCATGTCAGAAGGGTTTTGTATTCAACTTACAAAATGCAGTAACCAGCAACGAATAAAATCAAGAAACATGTCAAAGACGATTTTATTGGAGAAAATGTGAAATTCGAGGATCATAGTATTATTAACAAAGTTGAACGAATTTTGACTTCCGAGGTATTTGTTATTGTTATACCCATAAATATCTGATAATTTTTTCAGATTTTTTAAATCACAGGTGTCCATTCGCGAGGGAGGAAACACATTTTTCATGTATTTACCCCCCCCCCCCCCCGTGCCCCTACTGAAACAAAAACTGTCAGTTTAAGAACTATTTTGAAATGCTCCCATAAAGAACTTTCATTTGATACTCATATCGGCTACGTTTGATGAAATTTTTTTTCAGGGGCCGCTCCCCTGTACTGTAATCATCGATTCATGGCCTATTTTTTCGAATCCGAAAATGGTTACAAAGCCCTTTTGCTAGGAGCTCTCTACTGCCTCTTCGACTTGCTTCACATATGAGTATTAATTGTATGTACTCATCTTCAGTCATTCATCAAATTGAATCAAGTGTTCAAAGCATGCACGTTAAACGTTGAAGTTGGGGACAAATAACTCAAAATAATTCGCATTTAAAACAGCCACTATTTTGTTTTACGATTACTGATACCACTAACTGAACCGATTCTAAAAGATATTCATGATACATATCATTCCTGGATTTTTCATGCAAATCCAAGCAAAGCTGTAGTGTCTAAGTCGGTAAAAAGCGCATATTGTTTCATAGCCATATGTTTCCATAGTAATACAGTGCATATTGTTCTCATTAAGACCTTTCCAATGACACCCTACTCGACTACCAATGGTGAAAAATTTTTTTTGAAGGGTCACCTCCCTATATGGGGAGATCCTCCTTAAACCCCTTTGAAAAATTTTTCCACCCTTGAACTTTCAAGAAGTCACCACTTCTGACCTTTCCACAAAGTTTCATGGCTGTAGCTTTTATAGTTTCGGAGAAAAAGTGCTGTGACCTACAGACGGACGGACGGACGGACAGACGGACAAAGGTCGTGATTGCAATAGGGTTTTGTATTTTAGTACAAAACCCTTAAAAGAATGTGAGTGTAAAAAGCCATCCCACTGAAAAAATTACCTCTTGTACGTCCCGTCCTCGGTGAGGAACACATTTAATAGGGTAGCAATTTTTTAGTAAAGGAAAATCTGCCTTCAGAACAACTGAAGGTTCTAATAAACTCTCAGGCGTTTTTAAAAGAAGATTTTGTTGCTTCTGAGATTCTCTATTTTAAGCCTGTAGTAGTTTGAGGTTTTAATCAATCTATTTAAGTTTCTGCCATAGATATTCAAGGATAACTCTTAGCACATGAGACAAGTAGACCCGTTGAAACAAGTAAACATATCAGTTCTTAGCATATCAAACTAAGTGGAACTTACTTTGTTGGCCTCTCCAGCCAAATAAAATTGCCAGAAGAAACACAGGGTTGAATGAAAGTGCATGCGGTGGCTTTTATACCGATCAAAATTGGCTGAAAAAGAAAATATAAAGAGAATAACCTCATTAAGACAAAGGAAAGGAAAAGGAAGAATGAAATTAAAGCAGTCCATATGGTGTAGCGGTTAGATTGCTCACCACATAAGCCTAAGGTCCCTCGTTCAATATCGTCGGTGACAATGAGATTTGTTTCATATGATTCTTCGGACAGATTATAAGCCAGTTTTATTATGATACCTACTGGTTTAAAATTAGAACGTACCGCAGCTGAGTGAACGGATACAAGATCAAAGCGTGGTAATGACCATATGGTCAGTACATACGATTAAGATAATGAGGTGAATGCCTGAAAAAGATTGCAGTGCTAAACTAAAAAAAAAAACAAAAGACTAAGGAGAGCACAGTAAGATGTAGAATTAGAGCCTCAAAAGGACAAAATGGTGAGTTTTTCAGGAGTCAAACTATGAATATTAGACGCGAATAGTAATTAACAGTGCAAGAATGATGTGGAGGATAATAAAGAAGGGACAGGAAGCCTATGCTTCATATGCTGTTAAATAGGAAAATGTAGGGTTTAGGTTCATGGACCATATTGAGTGAAATTTAGCGGAAGGTATGTCTGCGATTGTGACCACTATTGCTCCGGTTTCACAATCAAATCGATGAAAGTCAAATGTATTCTTTTAAACTCTTTTATTTATTATTTTAAAGATCTTGTACTATTATTCAAACCCCTATTGGACTTACAACCTCTCTTTCTATCGGTCCATCCGTCCATGCGCCTGTGTATCACAGGAGTTTTTCTCCATAAATACCACAACAACAAACACCGAAGTAATTGCTTTAGTTTCAGTATTAAAAAAAATTTACAAAGGTCCTTAAAGGGAGTCTCCCCATATAGAGTCGCAAGCTTAAAAAAAATTTTTGCCACAGGTGGGAGTATCAAATGAAAGGTCTCGATGAGAACTTTTCGAAAAAGGCCTAGAAGTAGCGGTGTTTGGATCAGGAGTGCAGGGGGATACAAAACGTATGGAAAATTCGTTTCCCTTTGCCTGCGGTTCAACACCTCTGACTCGGGAAATATGAAAAAAATTATGGAGGTAGATCTTCGTGTGCAAAATAATAACAAATACCTTACAAGTCAAAATTCACTCAACTTTGCTAATAATAGTATGATTTGTAAATTTCATAGTTTTCCCAATAAAATTGCATGGGTATACTTAAATTCAATAATATTTGATATTAAGGTAGTCCAATGTAAGACCACATACAATACCATGTGAATTTCATAAAAAATCGAATTATATTTACGGAAGTTATGAGAACAACAAACGGGGTTTCAATGTTGTCAGAAGGTGGTTGCCCTGAAAGATTGATTTCATATAACCCGTACAGCATGAAGATGCCAAATAAACGCCTAAATGTTATCACATTTTTGATTTAGTCATCTTTGAGACAAGCTTATTGTCAGGGAAAAGTAGACTAATGGATGTATATTGTCCGGGAGTATTTCATCTTGTTGCCTCAACTTCAGGACGACTACATGTTTGCATCTTATTTTGGAAAATAGGAAAGGAAAATTCAAACACTATGCAATACCTTCTGGCTTCTATCTAAGTACTGTCTATGGCCCATATTGCTTGACTTCGATAACTCTAAAGAACTGGCATCACAGCGTGTCCGAAACTAGATGTCAGAAAAGCAATATTTATGAATGAAGAATGACTTATTTGACAAATTCATCTGAATTAAGTCACCATCTAATCATGTGGTCAAATGTCTCAAGTATATCTTTTTAAGGGAGAGGTCTTTTGATGCCCAATAAAGCCCTAACAGTTGGAGGAGGGATGAAGAGAAGATTCAATGGTCAATTGTTTCAGTTGCTCCCATTTTTTCTTTAATATCTTGAAAATTGTGCATGTTAGAGAAAATTGCTTAGACCAAAATTAAATTTATTAAATTTTCTGCAGGGTTGTGTATCTGTATTTATCATTTCGTGCTCCATCTTAAAGATGTGAGCCCACAGACATACGCAATTTAGAACGCTTAAAGGGCCCGTTCTAAGTTTTTGCTGCATCTCTAGAAAACGTTGCTTCTTGTGGAAAATTTTATTACATCCAGATTTATGCTTGCGTTCAACCTCTCCAAGATTAAGCCCGCGAAATGCAAAAAGTGGTCGGATTGTAAGTCTCTATTTTCATTTTTTCGAGCATATCTTTATAGCCGTGTTTTTTACAGAATTTTTTTTTTTTGAAAACAAATTAAAGGTCATTAAAATTTCATTAAAACGATACTTCAGATCTGTTTGTGGGCTTAACAGTTTATGAGTTATGAGGCCGCAAAAATGCTAAGTTTGACAAAAATTTAATGAAAAACTTCCTACATATCTCGAAAAACGTAAATTGTGGAGGAAATACTCGTATATTGAGAATTAAAGCCACTTAAGTTTTTTTTGCAATATGTTGCCTTATATTTATTCCCACGTTGCTGATTTGGAGAAAAATCAAGTGGTGTCTCATATTTTTAAGGAAATTTGCCCGTCCATATCTCAAAGGTAGTTATACGATAAATGTTGGAATCGGGCAACAGAAAATTTAATCGACATTAATTGTGTTTGACTCGATTTTTCTCTAAGGTATATTGTTTTCGGGATATGCGAAGAAAATGGAAATAAAGGCCTCCAGCCCTCGCAATTTTTGCGGGAATTATTTCCTGAATTTACAATTTTTTTGGCCCACACCGGTAACACAACGGCATAGTTAACAGTTATCAGTTTGCTAGAAATTCAATAAGCTTTAATGAGTAATGATTTTTTGTCCGAATCCGTGTAGGACACAGGTGCCAATAGTCTGGCACAACTGTCAGCGAACTATAAATAATTCCGAGCTTAGCTGACTAGCTTTGCTTCATGACCAGGTACGCGTGCTTGTCAACTAGTTATTTGTTGGATCATATGAGACGGGTACTTCTCGCACCAAAAAGCTATACTACAAAATATTTATCATGCGCACTCTATTCTACAACACATTCCGATCAATTTTTATCTAGTCAATAGACGATTTTGTAATGTACTTGGGGTGTGACGGACTCCCGGTTAGTGCTGGCCTGGCCTTGAGCATTTGTCCCCATAAGAGCTTGTGCCAGCCCCCGCATGGGCTTTCTGCTCTGCACGAACGAAGATAGCGGCTCTGATGGGGGACCCAATAAAACTGGAGCAGCTAGTAACAATGCAACCAGCGGCTGCAGCCACGACGTTTACAGCACATTGGAAGCGGTACTGATAATGACAAAAACGACGATGAATACGATGTAAGTGAAGACGGGTGAAAAACGGAGATCAACGAAGAGTTCTGTTCAGACTAAGAATCTTGCGGCATTCGGGCACAGCAAAAAAATGATGTGTATGCCAGAACCTCCTAAACAGGAAGAATGGGAAACTCTGCAGGACGCGCCAGATGTTTGAGTGGTGAGTATAAAGAACATCCAGGATTCGATGGTTACTGCTGAAACCACTACCAAGCGACCAAAGTAAGGGTCTTAAATCCTGAAATAATAATTAACCATTCTGAAGTCCATAAAACGATCACGGCAGGAAAAGAAAGGAGTGACCAGAAAAATTAAGCGCCATTGTATCATTTCACCGGCACCATCAAAAATGTGACGGAAGACATTTACCCGAAAACGAAAGCAAATAACCTCTCCCAAGATAGGTGCTCATAAGGTAAAATTGCCCCCAACCGACATTAAGAAGAAAGGCTAGTCTGGAAAGTGGGAGACGTTCTCAAAAGAATAAAATCCGCATGTGACTCGCCAAAAGTCGGCAAAAGAATAAAGTATGGGCTTCGTGAACTAGAGGAGCTCCTAGGTCACCTACGGAATTAGCGGAGGAGCTGGTTAAAGGTTGAAGAGGTCAAAAAAGAGCAGAGGGCTTAGAGGGCACGCGTAGAGAGCTCCATCATCGAACACCAACAAAAAATAGCGTCTTGCCCAATTCAAGGAGATCGGGATAAAAGAAGGAAAGAAGAAACACGATGAGTGCGGAACGCTAGATCATGGGTTCTAGACAGTGCCGACAAAAGAAGCGAAGAAAATCGCGAAGAAACTCCTTCAAAAAATGCCAGAAAATAAAGTTCGCACGGACGCTCAACAAGAAAAAAGACCTGATGCGAAACAGGAGAGAAAGAGGCCTTGACGAAGACCCCGGCAGCCGGCCCTGCTCGTAAAGCCCCAAGATAGCCAATCCTAAGCAGAAGTGCTGCAGGATGTTAGGGAAAACGTAAGGCCATTAAAGCAGTACGATAAACACAGTCACGCCACATACTGGTCAAATTCGGAGCAGATGCCGACATTAAATAAGCATTCTGTGGCGCATTAAAAAAAGTCTTCATTAAACGCGCAACTATAGCCTTGCTCAAGCCGATGGTAATGATCTAAACAAGAGATATTGACTGCGTCACGGATCTGGCCGAGTTATAAGAGGCCATCAAAAGGGAGTTTCTTAGCGTGCACAGGATCAAGGCGAAGCTGATACCAGAAAACTATAGGCGACAGCACTTGGCTATCATTGACTTGACCAAAAAGGACACTGAGCAATTTTTGAATCAGGGCAAAGTTAAAATAGGGTGGATCGTCTGCAGGATTCGGTGAAGAGGAGCGTCTCTTCAATGTTTCAAATGCCTTGGCTATGAGTATAGCGCATAAGTATGCAAAGGGCCCGCTAGAAGTTTCTTGCGTTACAAATGTGGTGAAATAGGACATAACAGAAGAGTGTACAAAGTAGGCACACTGTATCCTTTGGAAGGATGCTTATCCAAGATCTTGAGATCAGGGGAATGTCTGATTTTCCAGGAAGCCTTAAGAACTTTGGTGACCCGTATCCTGCAGGAGAGCCTACATCGCAGTTCAACCGCCCAAAACTTGCTTGAGTAGTTTGTAAGGGATATGAAAGCCGACTTTTTACGGCTGAGTGAGTAACACCATGATAAAAGTTCTGCATCATGGTATCCTGATGGAACTGGTACTGCCGACATTTGGGCTCCGAACAATGATTTCTAAGCGGACAGCTGTGGATGGGGGATCCTTTCGTGTAGGTTCGGTGGTCAGACACAAACTTCTTTAGTGTGTACCTAACGCAGAATGAATCGATATCATCTTTCCAAGTCAAGCTCAATACTCTGGAGGGCACTGTCTCGAACGCAGACGGCTACGTACTCATTAGGGGAGAATGGGGCATGTCTCAAATAGATACGCGGAGAAAAAAAATGCTAGAAATGGCGACCAAAACGGTGCTTGTCGTACTAAACACCGGAAATGCGCCGACTTTCTGCCGTATTGGCTGCGAAGGAATGATGCCAGACGGGACATTCACCTTGGAGTCCTTAATACGGAGGATACACAATTGAAGAGTGTTAGAGGACTACTCAGCCAGTGATGATCATCAGTGCATTCTAATTGAGATCAGTGAGGTTGTCCCTCGATGTCCGCGGTCTCCACCTACCATTGGACGTCAAGAGGTTCGTCGAGGTGCTCACGGCAGGTGCTCCGCTGCAAAGTGATTTGCAGAGGACAGAAGAACAGGCAGCTCAAGACGTGGTGAACTCAACCATGAGCATCATCTCGACAAGTTGCAGCGCTTCTATGCCCCGTTGAAAACCCCGGCTCGGTAAGCCTCTGTAGGAATTAGCTAAGCAACGCACTACACAACATGTACCAGATGTATGCTAAGCTATTCAGTACTCAGCTGGTACAATCTTTAGAATGTGACGCATACGACGTTATAAAAGGATGCGGAACTAAAATTATTCTCTCTCTGTTCCCAGTCCTTAAAGTGAACATCACGCTCAACTCTGTTTTATTCATGTTTTGTTATAAATTCTTTGTTATAGAACATGTGTTTATTTGAAATGATATTTCGCTTCATGTAACCGCTACACCTCCAGTGTACTGGTGGTCGACTGAAATCACTGAAAAGCGTTTCAGAAGCTTGAGGCTCAAGGGGTACCGAACTCGTGATAAGGCATGTAACTGGATAGCAACATATAAGTTGGCCAGGAAACGCCTTTACAAACTGATTAATTAATCTAGTGAACAATGTGAACGAGAATCCGTGGGGCCTTGGCTACAAGCTAGTTATGCGGAAGCTTGGTGCACTACGAACGCCTTGGATACATGAAGCGGAAAAGATGGACAAGATAGTGCAGGCACTTTTCTCCGCCCATCCCTTCCATGTTGACACTGTCTATGGTGAAACAGCAGTCGAGTGTGCATTCTTCACATAGCCGGAATGGAGAGACACTCCTAAATTTAGTAAAAAGTGTAGCTTCAGGCCCAGATAGTGTTCCAGCTGAGGTGTTGCGACTTGTCTATCACCATTGTTTTGAATTGCTGCTTAGCACATTCAACGCTTGCCTACGGCACTGAAATTTCCCAGCACGATAAAAGATAGCGAGGCTCATGCTGAGCAGAAAGGGGAAGGAAAATTCTGAATTGCCATCTGCATAACGTCCATTATGCATGCTGGATCCGGCTGGGAAAGTGCGAGAGAAACTCACCAAAGGAAGATTTACTGACGCTATTCGTGCTGCTGGTGACCTATCTCCATAGCAGTATGGCGTTGGAGGAGGTAATTCGACTAGTGATGCAATTGCAGAGTTGATGGACGTAGTCCAAAGACAGAGGCATATAGTCACACCAAGCGATGGATCGTTATGTTAGTTACACTCGACGTTATGAATGCCTTCAACTCCGCTAGATGGGTAAATCTTTTGGGTACGCTGGAAAACCCTTTTCAGGGTCCAGAATATCTCATGAGGCTTTTGAGGGATTACCTGAAGCACCGAAGCCTGCTTCACGACACAAAACAGGGCCAAAAGAAGACGGAATTTACATCGGGGGTTGCTCAGGGATCTAACTTTGGTTTAGGCCTGTAGAATATGTCTTCCGATGAGCTCTTGTGACTGGAGAATTCAAATGAGTCACACCGTTGAACAAGCGCAACTTAGGCTAGCTAGGCTATCGCATCAAGTGAGAGACTGGATGATGCTCGAGAATTCAGTCTAGCATAAAAAAATCTCGAAGCAGTCATGTTGATAAAGAAGAGAATCCTAGAGTAAGGACGATCAGTATTGGAGACATTAATGGAATCAACGCCGGCAGTAAAGCATTGACTCAAAGATGAGTTCCTCTGAGCAAATCAGAGGAACAGCTAAGAAGGCTGCTTCAAGTGCATCAGCTCTAGAGTTGACTTATGGTCAACGTAGGGGGACCCAACCCATCAAGAAGATGCCTCTTAATGAGTTCTATAGAGTCAGTCTTGCTATACGGATCAGGGCAGGGATATTGGGCCACGCGCTCAGTGAGGAGGTGTAATGAAAAGCCCTGGTACAGGTGCAGAGGAGCAGTGGGAATAGCAGCTTCATGCTCGCCAGTCTCTGATTTGGCGGTGAGAATTGTTGCAGGTGTGGTACCTATTGCCCTCCTTGCTAGAGAGCGCCATGCTATTTACCTGCATCGAAATGAGGATGCATGGGAGAAGGTTGTCTATGAGGGGAAATAGTGTTCACTCGACGATTGGCAGTAGTCTAGGGTGAATTGCACGGAGGGAAGGTGGCTGGGTGGTTTATCCCGGATGTTAGACCGCAGCTAAATAGAAAGCATGGTGAGACTGACTTCTACCTGACCCAGTATTAGATCTATAGGATATCTTTGACCTATGTTTATGTTCACTTGGTTCATTGGAAAGACAATCTTCGGACAACTTTTTGTTTTGGCTGTATGATTATTTAATTTAGTTGACCTATCTGACGTTCCGTCTACCTGTCTGGGAGGCTATTATTTGAATTTTCACTTAATGCACTGGAATTAAACTTTTTTATGTTACTAATCAAGCAATGGTCAGTAATGGGATGAAACTCTACATTAAATGAAACAACTTAAGACACATTACAGTATTCTGTTGAGATCAAAATTCATTTATGAATGAGCTATTACGTATCAGTGATCGTAGCCTCGATAGAAAAAGCTCAATAAGAACTCAATAGAGTTAGTGATATGGGGATATTATATCTTTCTTATATATTAAATCGAATTAGGTGGAAAATTTAAAAAGAAACATGCAGGTATTTATAATGATGCAAATATTCCATCAAAGGAAGCTTGGCTTCTGAGTTGGAAATAGGGACTGAGGTACTCTCGAAGATCAGTCAGCAATATTCCGGAGTTTCTCTTCGACAATAAATTTTGTGAAACCTGAATTTGAGAATAAAGAGGTATATCCTGGTCTCTAAGGAAATAAAAACTGGGCTAATCGACTTTACCCCATATTCGCATTGGCTACCATTGATGATGATATTCAATAAAGTGTTTAAGCCACTTAAGGCAAATCTAGAATTCTAAACTAAACTGCAAGTGCTTTTCTAATGAATGCCAGGGTATGCAGGAATCGACAGCTCGTGAAAATGCTGTCATGAAAGTGAGATATGATGTTTTCTTTAATCTGCTTCCATGTCTAGATATAATAACCTGATAGAAACAGAAGGTAGGATGCACAAAAATGGAATCGTTTGAGTTTACGACGAAAATTAACTTACCACTTGAATTGAATTAAACAAGATTCTATTATGGATCCTTGCAAGGTGGAATAGGGACTCAAAAAAAAGCATTAAAACAGAAATTTAAATGAATTTATGATAACTTCTGATAAGAGTATCAGAAGTAATCATAAATTCATTTAAATTTCTGTTTTAAGAGAGTGTACTGAAGAAATAAAATATTCCAAAAAAATCTCCACGCCAATATGCAATGTGGACTGTTGAACGATTGCCAAAAAATGATAAGGCTTTTCCATATGATTTTTCAAAGCTATGGATCTATCTTCATTAGCCATGTTTGAAAAGATTAAGGGAAAAAGGGTTTCAAGAACTTTAATAGTAACTTAAAATAGGCGCAAAATTAGACAAGCCCTTTTACATATGTTTGTGTTTTTATGAGGTAACATTTTATATTAATGATCCAAAAAAATTAAAAGGTAGTGGAATGCTCAAAAAATCTAATACTATCAATTGACGTTTTTTTAGATTAAACTAGAAAAACATAAGTTTTATTTATTTCATATAAGTGTTTAAGTGGACCATGTTACTCGCTTAAGTCTTTCGATTTCTGCAGAGCGTGTGTATTTGATAGATATAATATTCACTTACCGAACGTTATGGCAACAAATTGTGTAATCCTCATTTTGGAGTTGTTCTTCTGTTAATTTCTCATTTACCAAATTATAATTAATCCGTTATTTCACACTGCACTTGTAAAGTCACCAATCACACTTAATTACGAACACTTTTGTCAAGTTGAGTTGTAAACTATAAATTGTAGATACAATTCAGTAATAGTAATTTTATTCCTTTCTGGTATTCTGTTGAGATCCAATTTAAGCCAGAATTTATTTACCACATAAACTAACAAACAGTATAATCGATCATAGGACGAAATATTAGGAGCAAGTCTTTCCAGACACACTATTGAAAAACCTTTAGATGGTAAATTGATTGAAATAATTGCAGATGTTTTTCGTTAACTGGGATGAATGACTACACTTAGCCGGGGTCGAACTACAAATGAAACGAAAACGAAAGGGAAACCTAAGGTTGTTGTTTACTGTGCATCGTGATGAGGTCTGAGGTAAGCAGACGACTGCGAAGATTCCGCCAACTATCTAACGATCTCAAGACTATTCAACTACTTCTTCACATTGAGCTTGGGCTCTTGCGGAGATTGCAGCGCTATGATATGTGGATGTTGGTTGGGAAGTTGGATGGGGTCATCTTTTTTAGACACGACTTCACGACATTAGCTCGAGGCATTTGCAAATAGAATGCAGAATGGCTTATGCTAGTCAGATTGTAGTCGCGTAATGGAGCCAGAGTTAGCGTGTCGTAAAGATTGGATATCTTTGAAGATGCTACATTGCGACTTGGTCTCGAATGTGCTATTATTTACTGAATGTGTTTCCAATCATCCCATGCAATGATCATATGAAGGTGCACTGGTGATATGTGGAGAAGACCAGCTGCAACGATTTTTATTCATTTCGAATTCTTTTCAAATGGCGAAGAATCTTGCATCAGTGCAAATGGCACTTACCAAATAGTCCAACAAATGCCGTATTTAGTTTAAGAAAACAATGTTTAGAAACGATTAAGAAGCAAGAATAGAGAATTGGCAAATGCTTGGAATAAATGAATAAATATGATCAAATATAGAGCTGAGCTTAAGAAATTAAGCCAGTTTTGGAATTCAGACCCGCTTGAAAAGGAAATCAGATGCTATTGCAAGATTGCTGAGGTCGTTTGGTTCTCAGCTAGTAGCAGAATCCTTTGTAACACATTTACCACTCTTTTTGCTTTCTAATTCTAACAATAGGAACATTTAATTGATTCACTCATTTCTGAATGCTTCGTAATGCTCAGTTCGAATTTACTCTTAAATCAAAGCAAAGGCCTCTAGGACAAATATGCAATAACTCTTGTGCTACTGCCGTTGGGTAGATGCCAACTAAAAATCGTAGAGAAAAAAGTAAATAAAAGACCTTTTAAGCCTTTGTAGGAGTGTGGGAACGTGATAGACATGTAGCAGATGAAATTTAAAATCATGCAAAGGAAAATGCCAAAGAATCGAAACTTTATCCAGCGAATAGCTCCGCGATGCTACATAGCTCCGTGGATGGAAAAGTCCATGTTGGTATAGTACAACATGGCGAAGTATCTTGCAAGTAAGCTATGTTGAAGGTGTTTCGGTGGTATATCAAACATCCGCAAAAGGCAAGATATGTAAAGGAGGTATTCGAATGTATGTTAGATGAAGCAGAGGTCGGTTGATCGCGCAAAATGCAAACATTTTCTCATTGATGTTACTTGCATACTCACTTAGTATTCCGCTTCTTCGCATTTGACTTATGAGCAAAACTTGAAGATTACGTTATTATCAGAAAGAAAAGAAGACGAATCAAGAGGATTTCGTAATAGATGAAGAAGACACTGGGACTGAACATTGTTGACTACGATGTTTTTAATTGAAAGCAAGGAAAAAATTGATATTTTTTCTATTCAATTGCATGTTGATATTTATTGCATTTGTTTTTATCTTTCTAATGATTTGTTGGAATACAAGAAGAAATAAAGATGACGAATATTATGATGTTTTGTTTTGGTTTGGATCTGGAGCATCATAATAATTAATGTATTGAATTAGTTTATCATTTGAAATGAGAGATTTCAAAGTATAACTTGTGAATGTTTGAATGCAGCTTTAATGCATCAAACAGACGTGTAGTAGATCAGTCCTATAAGAAGAGATCGTCAAAGAAATCACATAATGCCAAATATTCTCTGAAGCTAATTCATAACGTTTCGAACGATCCCTTGAATTGAATATGAATAACAATCATTGCCTTCGTCTAGTCTTCACAATTTTCCTGGTTTGATAAGCAATATATATTATATAAGTTCATGTTGCACAAATTTAGGGCAGGATTATTTTGAGGAGTTGGACATAAATATTTACCAGCATTCGTTAGCTTTTCTCGTGAGCTGACAATATTCGTACATTGTTTTAATATGAATGCGTTAAGCATAATATAATAAATAATAGTGGTTTGGGACCAAACATTATTTAATTGTATTTTTTCACTCGTTGAGGGCTCAAATATGGCTCTGAATAGAAGCTCGTAGTCAACACAACCTAAGCTTGGCCCAAATCACTCAAGAAAACGTACACAAAAGGGGCCTAAATCACGAATAACTAATTTTTGTGGAGGAAGGCAACCCCAAGTTTTACTATATAATCACTAATCTTTCATCAAAGGTGTCGATGACAGGATCAATTCCCTTGGCACAACGATTAATCTTATTTCTCTTTTAATGTTAATATTAGGGTCCCTTTATCTTTGTTTTTTTTCTCTTTCGCTAGAATTATTTATATTCTGTACGTCGGTCCGAATAACGAAAACACATCGTATCTTATTAAATTAATTTACTGATTAATATTTAGATGAAAGCGCAGCTCACGCCATCGCGATAAGATGACTACATGACATTTTCCATTTGTCCTGTCGTCAACTGACATCTTGCATAAGTGATACTAATCTAGGGATAGTACAGTAACAAAAAACTCATACTTAAAACCGCGTGTTTTGAACTCAATCATGCGATTTTAAAATTATGAAATATTAGCAGATACAACATATCCTCCCTTCTTTGGGGTATTCTTGCTTTCACTTAAGAGTTTAAAAGCTCGTGGGTCGGCGGTTTCTTGCTGATCGACGTAGATTTGGAAAATTTGGGTTTCCTCTGTCTCCCGACAGTGGTTGAGCAGAGGCTGGGTGGACTGAGTCTGGCTGTAGCTGAGCAGCTAGTAAATTGACAGGCGCTGGAGGTTGAGCAAAAGGTGGATGCTTATTCTTCTTCTTCTTCGTAGCACTACAGCCCCTCTGGGGCCTTGGCTTCCTGCAAATAGCACATCCAGCTGTCTTGATCCATTGACCGCGTCCTCCAATCCCTAAATCCAAGTAGCGATGAACTGCATGTTCTTGGTTTCTCCACTAGTCTCCGTGCTCCAATTTTCTCAACGAGTACCTTTTTGGGTATCCGTTGTTCATCCATACGATTCATGTGGCCAGCCCATTGTAGCTTCCACAGTCGTACAATCGTTGAGACCTCCAGCTCGTCAAAAATTTCATACAGCTTATGATTGTCTTGAATTCACTATTGGTTCCCATCTAGCTTCGCTCCAATTATTCGGCTCGGGACCCGTTGCTCAATGGCGTTCAATATGTTTGCGGATGCTTGGGTTAGGGTCCATGTTTCACATCCATAACATAACATAGCTCTTATCACAGATTTGTATACTTCGAGCTTTGTTTTCCTGTGTATGCAGCTGGCTGCCAAGATCGTCAAAACTGAATAAAATATTTTATTGTTGAGCTGTATCCTTCGGCGTATTTCGTCTCTTTCATTACTAGATTTCAGTACTTTGGTGCCTAAATATACAAATTCACTCACATTTTTGATACTGTATTCGCTAAGTGTGATATTTTGTGTATTTGGGATATTTTTCTCGACTGCGTCATAAACTTTGTTTTATTCTCATTGATTTGTAGCCGTACTAGTTTTGCTAGTTCTTTGGCAGTTATTAATGTCTGTGACAAAATGAAGATGTTGTCCGCATAGGCTACTACTTGGCTCAACTTGTACAGAAATGTACCTCGTGTTGTGGCAAGTAGCTTCCTTATGATGTACTCCAGAACTAAATTGAAAAGCAATCGAGCCAGCCCATCTCCCTTCTTCAGTCCGATATTTGTGTCAAAGGCATCGGTCAGTTGGTTATTGTTGCCAAATTAGGAGCTTGTCGACGTCATTGTCATTTTGGTAAGATGGACTAATTTCGCTGGGATGCCAAAACCAGTATAATTTGGCACACTACTTTACGATCAATACTGTCGTATGCTTGCTTAATGTCAGCGAAAATTTGGTGTACGTCTATGTTGAACTCCCAAAATTTTTCATGTACCTGCTTCACTGTAAACAATTGGTTTATTGTCGATCTACCAGCTCTAAAACTACTTTGATATTTCCCAATAATACTGTCAGCGTATGACTCGATTTTATTTTCTAAGATCTTTGAAACTATTTTGTACGCCGAACAAAGTAATGATATGCCTCTATAATTTTCGCACTGTAGATTGCCACTTTTTTGTGGAATAGAATTGATTGGCTTTACTCTTTCAGCATATGTTCTTGTTGCCAAATGTGCTGGGTAGCTTTGTGAATGGCTTTATGAACACTGCTACTACCATATTTGATGAACTCCACTGGAATCTCATCGATTCCCAGCGCTTTTTTATTCTTTTGGGCTTTGATTGTGAAACAAACTTCATCCAGAGCTGGTGGGGCCAATGAAAGCTCTCCAAAAATATCTTTAGTTTAAAAAATTAACAAAATTAAAATCTCTTAATTTCCACCAAAAGTTTATTTAAAATTGTAAACAATATTGTTTCGTCCACTGCTTGAGGACTTCTTCAGTACTAAACTAAAACAAACAACCTCACCTAATTTAAACCTAGAAGTTTTACAATTGAGTTTCCTTAATGAGACCTTGATTACCTTTCGTTCATGAACGAAACCATTCATTAATGACCTGAAGATTTACAAGGTATTTAAAACAAAGTTGACATTTATTGTTTGGTTTCCTTAAAAAGACAGGTATTTCCGTTACCAGGATCGTCATTCTAAATGTCCTGCCTGCTGTGTTTGACAATTTCAATATTCTTGGCTACATCCAGTTTCCGGGCATTGTTGATCATTTTAAGCATGCTCACGTTATCCACTGTGATGTTATGATTCGTTGAGACCATGTGTTCAGCTACTTTTGAACTGAAATTTGCCTATTCTTTCTTCTTGGTTTTATTTACTGCTTCCCTTATGTGTTCCTTGATTTTTACGCCTAGTGATCTTCTAGTTTGCCCAATGTAACATCCGTTACATTCACCGCATGTTACTTTGTAGATACCGCTTTTCTCCATTTTTGGTATGGAGTCCTTTGTGGATGCTAATTGATTTTAAAGTTTGGTGGCATGGCTAGTGAAGACTAGATCAATTTGTAGGGCTTTCATTCCCTTCGACATTGTGCTCGTCCTTGAATCGTGAGTTATAACTAATCTTCTCGGCTGATCGCTTGAAACGTTGAAACCCTCCTGCTGTTGCTCTGCATTCTTCGTTTGGACAAAAATTTTGTGACCTCGTTCGTGGATTATCCGTTCAATTTTGCTAATTGGTAGATGTGAGCGATTTGTTCACCCGACGTTGCAAACTCAGCGGAAACGTAAGCATACGATTCACCAGCCAGTTGAAAGTCGCCCATTTTGCTGCCAGCAATGATTGGAAGAGAAGAGTATAATGCGCAACGTGTCCAACGGTTTCCGGTATATTTCGAATTCCAATACGTTCCCGGTTTTACATACCAAGACATCCAGAAAAGGTAGTTTCTTGTTCGACCCCCTTTCAAAAGTAAAACTGATGTTCTGGTGCGCCGAGTTGACGGCCGTGAGCGATGATTGGGTCTAATCCTCTTTGATCGGTGTGGAAGTTTCCCTTCGTTGTATAATTGTTCTTCCAAGTTTGACATAAAAACTTCGCTCAAAAAAGGCGATAGAAGATTTCTCATTGGGGCATCCAGAGTTTGCTTGAAAAATTTTCAAAGAATCATAACATCACAGCGGATAACGTGAGCATGCTTAGAATGAACAACGATGCGTGGAAACTGGATGTTGCCGAGAGCAGATACGAAGATGCAATTCCCAGTGCTCCTCTTCTCTGTACCTGTGCCAATCATTTTGGGTATAACTCCTTGCTGAGAGCGTCGCCCCATACCTCTGCCCCGTACAGTAGCACTGACCCTACAGCACTCATCAAGAGGCGTCTTCTTGACAGGCTGGGTTCCCTCTACGTTGGTCATTAGTCGACTCAGAGCCAATATTCCCGAAGCAGCCTTCTCAGCGGTTGCCCTGATTTGCTCAGAGAAACTCACCTTCGAGTTGATCAGTAGCCCCAGGTACTTCACCGGTGTTAGTATGTCTCCAATACTGATCATCCTTACTCTAGGGATTCTCTTTTTTGTCAAGATGACCACTTCGGTTTTCTCCAGTGCTAAACTGAACCCGCAAGCAGTCGTCCAGTCCCTCACTCGGCGCATTAGCATACCTAGCCTAAGTTGCGCCTGTTCAACGGTGCGTCCAGTGACCAGAGCCGCAACATCATCCGCATAGCCGACGAAGCGCGACTCAGCTGACATCTCAAGTCTCTGTAGCCCATCGTAAGACACGTTCCACAGGCCCAGACCAAGGATAGATCCCTGGGCAACACCCGATGTAATTTCCATCCTTCATTGGCCCTGTGTTGTATCGTAGAGCGGGCTTCGGTCCTTCAGGTAGTTCCTCAAAAGCCGCATTAGATATTCTGGGACTTGAAAAGAGTTTTCCAGCGTATCTAGAATATCCACCCATCTAGCAGAGTTGAAGGCGTTCCGAGTATTGCCTCACCACCTCTGCAATCGCATCAATGGTAGAACGTCCTGCTCTAAAGCCATACTGCCGAGCAGATAGGTCCCCAGCAGCACGTATCACGTCAGTGTGTCTTCCCTTGATGAGTTTCTCAAGCACATTCCCAGCCGTGTCTAGCCTGCATAACGGGCGGCATGCAGACGGCTATTCGGGATTTCCCTTCCCCTTGCTGATCAGCACGAGCCTCGCCACCTTCCATCGTACCGGGAAAACCCCGTCCCGTAGGCAAGCGTTGAATGTGCTGAGCAGCATGTCAGGACAATGGTGATAGATGAGCTGCAACACCTCAGCCAGAACATCATCTGGACCTGGAGCCTTCCTCGCTTTCAATGAAAGGACTCCAGTTCCGGCTATGTAAAGAGTGGACACTCGACTGCTGTTTCACCATGGACAGCATCAACATGGACGGGATGGGCGGGGAAGAGTCACCAAACTGTCACGTCCATCTTTTCCGCGTCATGTATACAAGGCTTCCGTAGGGCACCAAGCTTCCGCATAACTAGCTTGTAGCCAAGGTCCCACGGATCCTTGTTCACATTGTCCACTAGGTCTTGCCAACAGCGAGCCTTGCTACTGTTGATCAATTTGCGAAGGCATTTCCTGGCTGACTTATATGCTGCCACCCAGTTGCATGCCTCGTCACCATTCCACACCCGTTGAGCCTCACGTCGAAGCTTGTGACACTCCCTTCGCTTTTCAGCGATTTCAGTTGACCATCAGTCTACTGAGGGCTTGCCGCGCGGGGTTTTCGACGGGGTATAGAAGCGCAGCAAGCAGTCGTAATGATGCTCATACTAGAGTTCACCACGTCTTGAGCTGCCAGCTCTTCCGTCCCCTCCGAAGCTCCCTGCAGGAGCTCACCTGCTGTGAGCACCTCGACGAACCTCTCAACGTCCATCCTTCCGATGTTCCATCCAGTGGTAGAAAGCCGAGAGCACGGGCGTTGGGAGACAACATCAATTATTTCAAGCAGAATGCACTGATGATCACTGGCTGAGTAGTCCTCTAATACTTTCCAGTTGTGTATCCTCCGTATAAAGGACTCCGAGGCAAATTTCACGTCCGGTATGGTTCCCTCACAGCCAATACGGCAGAAAGTCGGCGTATTTTCGGAGTCTAGTACAACGAGGGCCGTCCTGGCCGCCTTTTTAAGGATTCGTTTTCCCCGCGGGTCCATTTGAGGCATGCCCCTTTCGATTGCTTTAGCGTTGAAGTCGCCCCCAACGAGCGGTTTGCCCTCTGCGTTCGAGACAGCGCCCTCCAAAGCATTGAGCTTGGCTTGGAAAGATGATATCGATTCGTTAGGCGTTAGGTACACACTAAAGAAGGTGGTCCCTGCGCACCGAACCCACACGAAACCATCCCCCCGTCCACAACTCTCCGCTTGAAAGTCACTGTTCCGAACCCAGATGACGCAGTAAAAGTTTCATCAGAATACCATAATGCGGGTTTTTTTTATTATGGTGTTGCTCACTCAGTAGCAAGAAGTCGCAAACCGCTCAAGCAGATTTTGGGCGGTTGAGTTGCGGTGTAGGTTTAGCTGCAGGATGCGGGTCATCGGAGTTTTGATTTTGCCTTGGCTAGGGCTTCCTGGAACCCCCGGCATTTACCTGATAACAAGACGTGTCCAATATCAGGTTTTGGATCAGCATCCTTGCAAAGAATAAAGTGTGCCTCCTTCGTACACTCTTTCTTTTATGTCCAATTTCACCGCATTTGTAACATAGGGAGCTCCTATCGGGTCCTTTGCATACTTGTGTGGTGTGACCATAGCCAAGGCATCTGAAACATTGGAGAGGCGTTGCTCTTTGCCGTATCCTACAGACAACCCACCCTATTCTAACTTTGCCCTTGTTCAGGAATTGTTCGGCATCCTTTTCGGTCAAGCCAACTTTGGCCATGCGTTGCCCCCTGTTGTTTTCTGGTGTCTGGGGACTCCCTTTTGATAACCTCTTCTAATTCGGCCAGATCCGTGACGCAGTCAATGTCTCTTATTTCGATCGTTGCCATTGGCTTAAGCGAGGCTATAGTTGCGCTTTTGCCGAGACTTTCTTTACTGCGTCGCAAAATGCTTCCTTATTGTTGGCCTGTGCACCGAATGCAACCAGTGTGCGGCCCGACCGCGTTGGTCGTACTGCTTTGATGGTAGTGTTGGTGTCTTCGGGCCTTACGTTTTCCCTGATGTCCCGCAGTACCTCCGTGTAGGATCGGCCATCTTGGGGCTTTACAAGCAGTGCCTGCTGCCGGGGTCTTCGTCGGGGCTT
Source organism: Odontomyia ornata (assembly GCA_963969285.1). NCBI lineage: Eukaryota > Metazoa > Arthropoda > Insecta > Diptera > Stratiomyidae > Odontomyia > Odontomyia ornata. The sequence goes on along the minus strand of OZ017738.1, from coordinate 45,113,964 downwards.
CTGCCTCTTCTATTTTGCAGCAGATCCTTTTTCTGATTGGGCGTCCGTGCAAACTTTACTTTCTGCCACTTTTTGAAGGAGCTTCTTTGTGGCTTTCTTCGCTCCTTTTGTAAGCACTATCTGGAGCCCGTGATCTGGCACTCCACGCCCATCAAGTGCCTCTTCTTTCCGTCTTTCATCCCGATTCCCTTCGATTGTGCTAGACGCCATTCTTTTACTGACTTTTAGTGCTGGAGCTATCTGCATGTTGCCATTAAATTTCGCCCCAAGCGTCTCCGTAGCCTTCTGTTCATCTTCGGCCCTTAACCAGCTCCTCCGATAGTGCCCTATGCGATCCAGGAGCTCCTCTAATTCAAGGAGCCCAACCTTTACTGCTTTGCTGATTTTTGGGGAGTCGCATGCAGATTCTATTCTTTTCAGAACATCTCCCGCTTTTCGAAATAGCCTTTCTTCTTCATTTCGCTGGGCGGCAATTGTACTTTGTAACTATCCTTGGGAGAGGTTATCGCGTTCCGTTTCTGAATGCAGTACTTCCGCCACATTTTCGACGTTGGCGGTGCAATTGCACAACGTCGCTTTATTTATCTCGTCACTAATTGTTTTTCGTGCCGTAATCTCCTCGTTGGCTTCAGGATGTTTCTTTACTGTGTCGGGATTTGCGACCCTTGCATCGGTCGCTTCGGTAACGATCGCAGCAGTGACCATCGAATTTTCGATGCCCTTTATATTATCTTTCACCGCTCGAACACCTAAAGCATCCTGCAGAGTTTCCCGCTTTTCCTTAATAGGACGCTCTGGCGTTTGCATCATTTTTTTGCTGCGCTCAAACGCCGCAGGAATCTCAGTCTGCAGCAGACTGTCTGCTAATCTCCGTTTTTCGTCCATCTTCACTGTCATTGTGCTATTCGTCGTTTATGTCATGGTTAGTACCGCTCTCGATGTACTGTTAACATTGTAGCTGCAACTGCTGGTTGTGTCGTCGTTGTTATTATTTTTTATTTCTTTTTTGGATTTTTCTGATCTTTTTTGTATGTTTTTATTTGCTCCAGTTATATTGGGTCCTCCCTCGAAGCCGCTATCTGCGTTCGTATGTGTAGTCGCCTTTTTGGTCCCATGGTTATCTTTGCAGAGCAGGGAGGCCATGCGAGGGTTAGCACAAGCCCTTATGGGGACAAGTGCTCAGAGCTAGACCAGCGCTTATCGGGAGTCCATCTCAACCGAACCTACACCACCAGCCAAATGGTGTGAACTTCCAACGTACTCCGAGGCCCGCCAAGGTTTAATGGGGATGGAGACGGTACGATAGTTGAATTGGAGCCGTCCACACACGAGTTTCACCTCGGCGCTACTGTGCAAAGTAAATAGGTCCAAACCATCACATCCGCCAGTCCAAAGCATCAATTCCAGTTTGTTGTCCAAAGCTTAGTCCAGATCCAATCAGAGTGGTAGCCTGGGGCTGTGCTCTCCAAAGAATGCTATTCTCCAAGAGTGCTCTTGTCGACCGGCATTCACCCTACGGGGATGCAGAGCACTTGGTGTTGTCTTTAGAGTGATGCGAGCTCTTGCTTCTCCTAGCCTTACTTTTTCTCCAGGTTGGAACTCCCACGTCACAGGTCCAGTACTGTAATTCAATCACCGCACTCCCGACGCCCAAGCTCCAAATCTCCTTCAAAAATTTGAAGATATTTAACAATCTGAACGAATACGAAAAAATTGCGAATTGCAGAACACCATCTCTCCGTCCACATTTACAGGCCGGCCAAATTTTCACCACAATTGCTCGTTACGAACATCCATAAATGTTCGCAGACGAAAAACCGCTACAAAAATCAATTACATCATACAAACGGAGGTTAAATCGTTGCTTCTGAAACCAAAAATCTTAAAGAGAATCTCCAATTCATAACTGTTTCCCGTTTGACAGCTACGTACTCACAGATACCAACATACACTCCATGTCATATCGCTATCGCTGCCTTTACTTCAACATTCGGTCGACGTTGAAAGGTGGTTACATAGCAGGGATGACCGATATCTGCTGGGTATCGCTATGCGAGTTATGCAAAAAGTTTGTGGCATAATGTTGCCGCCAAAACATTATCCGCGTTGCGGTTGAATTTTATGGCTGCATTGGCTGATTTATTGAAAGGTTCGCGCGGCGAGCTGCTCGATTAATACAAAGTTATTGACCAGGATGATACAGTTTATTACTCTGCCTTAAGATTTCACTTCATCATGTTATTGGTGAGGTCAACTTTGATTCCTAACTGAGGTGATTAATTCATAACACGTTATTATCCTTAGTTGCTTGAACATTTTTCTTCAAATCAAGTTTTACTTCATTTCTCTATGATGAAAATTCACGATATGTGAGAAAATGTACACAACATTCCTAAAAATCTAAACATTCCACAACAAGAAAAAACTACAAAATTGTTCGACCAAATTTTTTCTTTTCATTTAACGCTACAAACCCGCAAAATTTCATTGAAATTATTGTTGGTTTAGCCAATATTATGCAATAGGCATAACCCCATATCAACTGAAGATAAATGGGCTTCTAATGAATTATTCGTGCTATTTTGTATTAGATTACAAAATACAGATTTCAAAGCGTTAAGATCCACTTGAAGCATTTTGCAACCCTATCGCGGGGGCTGTAATATTTACGGTAAAACTTAAAATCATCCAAATGTTCAATGTTGATATGAGATTACGGAGTAAAGTTAAGCTTACCCATGTAAATGACTAAATTTATTCTGATCAATGCGATATCAACTACATTGTTCGACTGTTATTCTTATAACGACAAGCATTTACTCGAAAAAAACTCATCCATCAAAGATTGACATTTGATTATGTTTTTGATAGCCAATGCTACCAAATGCTTATACCCATTTGAGAAATTGAGTGAATTTGTAAATACATGTAAATCGAGATGCTTACTGAAACTAACGTGTATTTAAATCCAAATATACAAATAATTGAAATGTAAAGGTCATGTTGTAACTTCGTGTATGAAGTGAAGTTGATGGAACATAAGGCCAAGGCATGGAGTAAACCACCCGCGACTAATTCATTACGGAAATCTTAAACGCATTTTTAAGGTCTTGCCGCATCAAATTGCGATACGAAATTCCACTCTCCAGTATCACATTCACACATTTATGGGTATCGTTCTTTAAGAAATTATATTTCTATGTAATATTCATTGTAACCATCATCATGAGTAGTGACGATCATGTAAAGAAAATCTTTCCTGTTTAGGTGTTCTAATGGTTCAGCTCTACCAAAGCTTTTTTGTGGGTTTCAATTGTGCCATTCAAATTGGACCCTACGGGATGCTTATTATACCATAAGTGGTAATTGGTTTTCCTACATATTTGAGTTCTGCATTTTGCAAAATCACTTTGATGATGAAAAGTAAATGAAGTTCATTTAAATGGGTATCTTTATCTAGGCTTCCTCTAAGTATGAGAACACATTCCGAACCACTGGAGTCCAACCATCATACAATTATTTTGTCTTAGCTTTTTCATTTTACTTTACTTCAGTGAATTCCGGAACTCGTGCAATTAATCGTAAGTCTCACACCTAGCTAGGAAATAATAAAAGAAGAACATCCGCTAAAATTATAATGCATTGCACTCCCGTCAGGTTTTGAATGTAGACAAACAGATATTTCTTTGAACTGACCTACAACCTTGATTGATATCGGCTTTTGCACGTACATATGTGGATAATGCAAAAACGCGGCAAGCAGTTATGTATGAAATCTTTCATATTCGTTTTGCATCAAATAATAGAATACAAAAGATGTTTTTTTCATTTCCATATCATTTTGAAAAGATTGAAGCAGAAGAAGATGTTAAAAAATTCATTGAATTGGTCTTCCACGGATAGTTGGTGAGGACCTTGACTTTTTTAGAGTACATCATACGTTTATTCATTTCATTTAGTTGTTTAGTTTTTACAAATGTTTTCGCTTTCATAAGTGGCTCATATCGAATTGTGAATTATTTGAGTCTTTTTCGACGAGATAGTCTCATTACCATCGCTGTAGGAGTTTAATATATTTATCACAATCAGATTGTGATTAATATTTTTTATTTTAGTCAATGTAAGTCCATTGAATTGTTTGGATTTTTTTTCTTTTATTTATTTTATTGGTTTTACGCTACTGATATTTTTCTTTGGTAAAATAATCACTTATGCCATTAACTAGCTTGTAACTGATTGTTATACATAATCGATTTCAAGTTCTTTTGCTTCGATAACAGTCCGAAAAAATTTAGTCTTTTATCCGATTGTCGATTGTAGACCACATTGGGTTTGGACGATAGTTCAATCCATGCATGATAATGCATTGTCCTCGTTCCAATTTAAAAAAGTTAAATTGTTCACACTGTCAATAAAGGTTAAATTGATTCTTTCCACTTTAATGTCGTGAACTTGAAGGGGCGTTAATTGATGTAAAGCATGTAATGTATGATTTGAAGGATTTATCAAGAATTTTTTAATATACTCGTATATTAGAATGCTATTGACCTCTTAACTTTCAAGTTTTTTCGGTTTTATACTAATGAATAATAAGGTAGTTTTCCTTCTATAAATAACAAATTGTTATTCGTGGGGGTACTTCGCTGGTACTTTATCCCCGAATTCCAAATTAAAAACTTTCCCTGACACCGCCAAAAACTCACACTTAGAATCCAAATCAACCCCCTCAAAATCAACCCCGAAATCTTTTTCTTCCCAATTGCCGATGCCATACCGAGGTAAGGTAATTGAAGTTCAATACACTTCGATTCCGTTTCTCACACATCTTTTCAATTTCGACCAATGCAACAATCTCCATTTACACATACGGCAATTTCCATAATCATGATAGCGTTGAGTTATATGCATATCGTCATACACATGGAAACAATTGCTTTTGCCGAAATTAAAAAGAGTGTTCCTACGCCCGAGGGAACTTGAACATAGGGTCCCAGTGAGCCCCCGATTGAGAGTGCACGGCACTAGCACCGGAGCCATTTTCTGACAATCTCACATTCATCCAATAAGCAGCTTCAAATGTACAAACTTTTAATCGGCAATCGTGTGAAATTTGTTTGTAGGGAGGCGAGAATGGATTTTGGTTAGTATAACAATGAATAAAATGTTGCTAGTATAAGGTATAAAATGAAGTTTTGTTAAGGGGAATTAAGGAATGAAATTTTGTTAGGGGGAAGGATAGATTATTTTTACTTTATTTTATAAAGAAAATAATTAAAAGAAAAGGGTAGGTGCGCCAAAGAGTAGGCGGAGGTAGTAATTAAGGAATTGAAGTTGTGAATGGGAGAATGCCGATAAGGCCGGAACTCGCAACAATCGTGGGGACGACTCAGACCCTGAGGGTCTCATTCAGGTGGGCACGGAAGGAAAGATAGCAGTGATAATTAGGAGTCCAATCGAATATCCTTAGCGTGGAAGGTCGCAAGCAGCTTACCAGACATCTTCAAGCTCATATGACACTGACACAACCCGGTGATGAACCACTGCGGGAATACATCGTGGGGCAAATTTAGCCACAAATGGGTTGGCTGGATTGTTCACAATGAAATTCCGCACGAAAACTTTCTGATCCTGGAGTAGCTCACGGCGTGAGCCCCAAGGTTGTAACGTTGAGCTCCCTTGTGGTAGGATTCTTCCAAACTTAGCTTGGACCCGGTCATATACAGCTCACAGACGATCACTGTTCACACATAACTTTACTTTTTCATCCTCAAAAGCATTCAAGCTTCTAAGGAGGACGTACTCAGAGCCATTATAGATAGGGTGGTACCCAAACATGAGAAAATAGGGCGAAATTCCCGTGGATTTATGAATCACCTTATGGAAGGCAAAACATGATTCCGAAAGATTTTCGTTACACCTAATATGACCCTATGCAGGCCCCAATGGCGTTCAATCTTGACTAGTTTGACATCTCCGAAGCATTTGCTTGCGGTGAATGATATGGAGTGAGGCAGCGCTGCACCCCATAGTCCCTCATAAGCATTGTAAATACCTTTGAGACGAACTGCACACTGTCATCAGAATGAAGCCATTGGGGAACTCTAAAGGTCAAAAAGATTTAGCGCTCCAAATGTCAAACAACTGATTCCGCAGTGGCTTTAACCATGGGCTTGAGCCATGTGAACTTATTGTAATGGTCCAGGATCACAAAAAATTGGGTATTTCCTGACTGTTTACGGGAATATTGATCCATGAAGTCCGTAAACAGGGGCTGTATACGTGTAGAATTCGAACAGTTGTGTATATGCTGAATCACATCTTGACGCAAACCACGCCAAAAGTAGTATCTTTGTTAGATTTCTATTGTCCTACAAATCTCACTATACGAACTCCGAAGATCATAATGAGCGCGTACTATAAAAGCCTGTTGGGGACCCTCAGGAGCCCACAGTTTTGGTTGGAGTGTATCCCAAGTCACCGTTACAGGAGAACTAGTACTGATATGCACACGGCCATCAGCAAGGTGCAAATCCTGAAACTTATCAGGTTGCTTCAGAATTCACTCCTTGGGATGTTCATACCCAAGCTCCTGAAATGCAGACTCCAGAATCAAACCATCAATGTGTTTGTGCTCCGGGAGGCAAGTGATGAGTGAGGCCACCCACTCATCCTACGAGCAAGATCTCGTTAATACATCCAATACGACGTTAAGGGTATCTTTTTGATTTTCAATTTGGAAATTGAACTCTTGCAATTTCTGGCTTCAGCGAGCCAATCAGCCAGAAAGGTCCTACTACTGCATGAACCATTTTAGGCTACCATGGTCGGTAATGATGGTGAAAGACAACCTTTCAATATGTGTCCTGAATCTCCTCATGCTTTACACCGCAGTTTAGCATTCCAGTTCGGTAATGCTATAATTGCGTTGCGTAGCGTTGAGCTCCATCGACATGTATGCGATTGAATGCTCTTCATCCTCATCGTCTTTCTGGAACAAAACACATGCAATACCTACTTTACTTGCAGTGAATACCAGTACCCACTGTACTTATAGTAAACATAGAAGTGTCTGATAAAATCGGGATTGGCCAACATTCGTGTGGAAACAAGCAACTCATTTATTTTATTGAAGGTGCTGTTGGCAGTAGCAGACCATTTGAAGGAGCCTTTACTCTTAAGCAAATCTGTTGGAGGGGCGGTAAATGACAGAAAATTTGGAATAAAATGTCTGTACCATCCTGCTATGCCCATGAACTGTCTCACGTCTTTGGCCGTTCAGAGTTCAGGGTAGGAAAATATGCCTGAAACCTTCTCCAGGTCGGTGCGTTACATACAATTACTCATTAGGAAGCCAAAATATCTGATTTCTTCTTGACGAATTTGCTCTTTTCAGCATTGATGGTCAAATTGGCATCCCTGAGCAGTTTTGCATCAGTACTCAGGAGCTCCAAGTGCTCGTCGAAGGTTGAACTCACAACAAGCAGATCACCTAGGTAAACAAATACCTTGTCCTGCAGCTCATGTGGTATTCCTTTATGTATCAACCAACACATCTTTTGAGGAGCATTGCATAAACCAAACGGCATGACCTTAAAATGGTTCTAGGACTGCCAGGTTCTGTAAAGGCTATTTTTCCCTTACTTGCTGCATCTAATGAAATTTGCTAAAAGGCATCTTTCAGGTCCAAGTTGGTGATGAACCTGGTGCTCTGCAACCGTGCCAAAAGACCTTCAATCAGCGACAACGGATAGGCATCCTTAACGGTCACCTCGTTGAGATGTATAGTGTCAAGACACAAATATACCTTGCTGAGTTTTCTGACAAGGTCACAGGAGAGCTCCACAAATTCTGGATTTTCTCTATTATTCTCAAAGATAAGATACAATCGAGTTCATCATACAACAGTTTCTACATAACGAGTGAGACTGCATAATGCCACTGCTCAATGGGTTGAGAAGAGCCAGTGTCAATGTGCTGAAACGTGAGACTGGTCCTGCCTAAGCGTTTCTCATTATATGACGAAACTGTCATTTAACGAAGTCCAGTCGTTGCTGATCCTCTGTTCTCAATAGGTTAAAATTCAGGGCTCAGAGGCTATGCGACTGCTTCGATAGCGTTGACCTGGATTGGTGTTATTTCGATGAGATCCCAGAAGACAATTTCAAGATATACTGCGTGCATCAAGGAAGGAACAACCTAGAATCTCATCAATTTGGAGGTGTTGTTGAGTCGTACCAATGTGGTGACGTATCCCATAACAGTATCCTTGTGCCCTGATGCAGTCTGGACATAAGCATGTATGGAATGCATATGCAAGTCCAAGTCCAACAGCTGGTTCAAGGCTCGGGCTCCAAAGATACTGACACTAGCTCCACTATCAAGTAAGTCCGTCAATTTGCAACCCTTGACAAAAATCTCTGCCTAGGTCCTAATCTCGCCAGAAGTTGTGACAATTGACTTTACGCAGGCACGCTTCAAGAGACACCTGGCATAGAAATACCTCCAGGATCTCCGGAAATGGCCCCGGAAGGAACGTGCTCTAAAAAAGGCTGGTGGCCCTTGATCATTATCCGTCATTCCACTACTCGAAATAAAGTCAGAATTACTGTTTGGGACTATCGGGGCGTTATGAGTGGCTGTTGAGCAGTAGTCTTTCGGGATTTGATTAGTAGGCAAAGTTAAGAAAGTTATGTTGGTGTGGTTACTAATAGGCGTAGGATGCACTTATTGGAGGTGTCTTCACTCTGGATCAATATTGGTGGCTATACTTACCTGACCAGATAGTTGGCTGGTGTTAATTCGCTGCTGCAGATTGGGCAGAGAGGCTTCATTACTCCTTCTTTTCCACATCCAAAAAAAAAGCGATTAATGGGTGTCCACAGTCAAAAAAAAAAAACACGATGTCATAACTCTTTACAATTCCAGCACACTCGAAATTGGTCTTGTATCTGACTTGTTGAGAGAGGGCCGACTACGAGATCATTACGAAACACAACAGACCTCATAATGGCTTGGACAAGAGCCACGCAAAGGTGACACCAGATGGATGATGGAAGGGCTGAAAACGTTGGCTAATTCCAAGATTTCAATTCAAGTCCAATTGTCCCATACAGGGAGATATAGCAAACGTCTTGAAATTCTGTTAATCTAAACTAATGTCCATACTACCACAGTATGACTACTTTTGTAGCCGGTGAGGTCTGTAAAACATAAAACCAGCACGGTGGGCACCTCTGTACCCACGTTTAGGCACCATTCTGTTGCAACCACGGAAGTCAATGCAGTTGCAGACATCAATTTGTAGCACAGGGGTGCCTAGCCCGGGGTGGCATTCTAAGACCGGCTAGTGCTCAGTCATGTCACGGGTCCTCCGGAGCACCTTCTGCTCGTGCTGAGTCACCATACACATAAAACCTAACACGAAAGGAAAAGGACGGGAGAGAAAGAGGTCATTCTGAGGAATGAAAAATTATTATTACATTATAGCAGTTTTGCTGCTTTATTTAGCTTATAACGGCAAGTGTCACCAACTCAAATTCACAGATTACGAGAAAAATTAACACAATATAACAATCAAATGTATCTACTGAATAAATTAACCCCGTTTCTATTCAAACTCAACTTAAATCAGTGTATTTAAATAAACCAACCAATCGAGCAAAATAATTGCATCAAAAATTACCTTCAAATAAAGTGAAGTTTAAAGGACCGAAAAAAATAAAGGATTTACTCGCCCTTTCTTACGCTGCCAAGTGCCCTGCAACTGGAAAGGGGGGAGGAATTGATAAAATTAAGTAGGATATTATTAATTTTAATTCAATATGGGAACAAACTCGACCTGCCGCTAATCTGCGTGCCTCCACCTTGACTATATTTTTTATTGTTGTTTTTTTTTTCATTTTTGGAACTCCGACACTTGCTTGTCTAGATGTTATGCTATTGTACTGAACATTCAATTTATTCGACTTTTTCGTTATTATGCACTGTACATTTATTCCGTTTCAACTTCAAAACAAAGCTTATGACGCAGTTAAGAAAAAAAAAAAATACCTCCAACACAAAATATTACACTTGTCGAATACAGTATCGAAAATATGAGCAAACTTGTGTATTTAGGCATCTACTATAAATAACGAGAACCGCTGATGAAGGAAATGAAATATGCCGAAGAATACAGCTCAGAAATAAAATATTTTAATCAGTTTTGATGATCTTGAAGACCAGCTGTATACACAAGAAAACAAAGCTCCAAGTATACAAATCTGTGATAAGACCTGTGTTATGCTATGGATGTGAAACATGGACCCTAACCCAAGCATCCGCAAACATATTGAACGCCTTTAAGCGTCAGGTTCTGAGGCGAATAGTTGGAGCAAAGCTATATGGGAACCAATGGCAAATTCGATACAACCATGAGCTGTATGAAATTTTTGACGAGCTGGAGGTCTCAATGATTGTAAAACCGCGGAAACTGCAATGGGCTGGACACATAAATCGTATGGATGAACAACGGATACTCAAAAAGGTATTCGTTGTGACAGGTGAACAGCGTAGACCACTGAGGAAACCGAGGAAACGCTGTTCTTACTCGGTCGACGAAGGCAGTTCATCGCTACTTGGATTGGAAGACATGGTCAATGGACCAAGACCCGTTCAATGGACCGAGACAGTTGGAGGCGATTGTAGCAGGAAGCGAAGGCCCAAGAAGTCCTAAAAACCAGCGGAAGAAGAAGAACCCATTCCCATTCACTTAGTTAATTTTTCCACGGCTTCACATTCTAAATACCCAAAACTTTTTAGTTTTCTTACTCCTTGTCTTTAAGTAAGTTATTTACATCCGATTTCATTATGCTTTCGAAATGTTTACAAAAACAAACTTGATTCACAAGCTTTTTTTTTAACGGTAAATCTTTAGCTTCGATCAAATGTTTCTTTTTTTCCTTTCACGTTTGCTCTATACTCCCGATAAAATTGACCATTCACTAACGTTTTTCTCACCCATATGCCACAAGTCCCACTGACTAGCTGACACACATGGCATTCATCCGATTTGGGCCTATGCACGTATGTTGAGATGATGTTCACAAGCAGCTGTTTATCTCACAAACGTACTGTCTAATGATTTTTCTTTGTCCCTCCCATTTCAAGATTCCCCTAAGGAAATTTAAGCTAACCTCTCATTGGCTATAGACGTGAAGTCTTAGAATATGTCAACGGACTGTTCAACCATTGGGACACCTTCAGTTTATTCCGAGCTGGCTGCTTCAGAGAGGAATTTTGGTTGTAAATTGATTAGCCACCGATTGAAATGCTCGACTAAAATGCGACAGATCAACTTCCAACAACTCGATTTCATTTTTCTTTACTTTATTTTTATCTCGTTCTGACCGTATGTACAGTTCAAAAGAACACTCCACTTCCCAACAAAATTTTTTACATTGAAGGCCGTTACAAACGACTTGCGAATGATTCTCTTTCGTGAGTCCCCAATAAATTACTGGTCATTTATTTTCAACGGAAATCTATTTAGTAGACACCTTCAAATACCAACTAGTGAAGAAACATCCAAAGCTGCTTCAGCCTATTATTCAAGGTAACTTTTGCTCTGAATGTTTTTTTGTTCAGTTTTACCCTCCAGGGCTCTGAGCAAAATCAGCGAATGGTTTTGCTTTGAAAATGACGACGCGTTTGTCAATTGCGATCGTAAAATGTAACGTACAAGCAATAAATTGGCATTGGATAGGTGAGACAGTAGAATATAAACAGAAAAATAAGTTTATACACTTTAATGATTCTCTAGGAGTATTGAGGATAGGAATAGTAAATCAGAACAACGAAAAAAGTACGCCATCAATGCTTTTTTTGAAATGGATTTTTGTTTTTTGGTTGTCAAAATAATAATTGCGAAAAGCAGAAAATTCTTCAAGACAGACCTGCATGTAACATTCTAGCTTCGTTTTTTGTGCAATTTTAGCCAGCATTTTCTTGATAGAGATACTATAGTCTTTTGTCAACAATTCCTAGCTCTCCACTTTGAAGTTATGCTTTGTGCGTATTACCATGCTTGCACAGATGATCAGATCTCGTAAAACATTTTGAACATGTTTCACCCACGTACGTTTTTCTGCCCGTATGCGAATCGATATATCTTCTCAAATCAGTTTTATGATAGAATTGTTTCTGACAAAATTGACATTGATGGGGTTTTTTGGCTTGTACTGCGCTTCCCATAGTGAGTGTTGAAAGTGACTTCTTTGGAAAAACCTTTGCCGTATCGATTACAACGTACAATGTTTTATTGTGTTGGTTGAATTGGAAATTTTCGTACATACCTTGTTACACTCGTCGCAATGAATTTCGTTCAACCCATATATTGTTCTCAACTTTTTTCTGCAGATATTCTTCTCAACTTTTTTCTTCTTAAAGATTGAGTTCTTGTTAGACTTTCCCGTTTATCAGTACATGTAATTGGAGTAACTGGTTCTTAACTCAAAATATGTTGAATTAAACATGCTTCGACCACTCGATACACACAAATGTAACCAGCGTCACGTGGCAGCTCACCGACAGTGATTTGTCATCTGAAACTTGTCAGATGGTTAGCAAATTGTGTAAGGATGGCAGATCTCTGTTAGGTATCGCTTCGAAATATCAACTGATGTTAAAGTTCATTGTCATCTCAAAGAAGACAATGATCCCAACACCAGCAAACTCCAAGAAAAATCAGCTGAACTAAAATTAAGATCATGTCGCCGTCAGGGACTGAACCTATGTCCCAGAATAGAGATGCCAGATCACCGCCCCAACCCAGCTTTGACAGGTCCTCTGTTAAATTTTAATGTCTGCAACTGCGGTGACTTCCGTGGTTGCAACAACCTACTTCCATGATTTTTCCCAATTTTTTTTTGGATCAAAAGTGATAATCGCGTGAAGGGACACACACTTTTCATATATTTCCCTTCTTTCTGCTCCCTCCGAGGCAAAAAGTTTCGGCTTAAGACTTGTTTTGGAAAGTTCTCATCAAGGCTTTTCATTTCATATCCATATTGACTGTATTATTTTAGAAAAACATGTTTAGGGTCGCTCCCCTATGTGGGGAGGCTCCCATTAACCACCTTATAGCATTTTTTAAACTTACAGAAATCATCACATTCGGTTTATTCACAAAATTTCAAGACTGCAACCACTGTAGTTTCTGAGAAAACTTCTTGTGATGCACTGACGGATAGAGGACAGGCACACAGGTTGCGAAACTAATTGGGTTTCGTAAAGATATTTTACAAAACTTTTATTTTACAATACATTAATGTAGTTACCTTTCGAATAAAACCTTTTCTGTGCATTCAAGTAGATGTTTAAAGCTTTATTATTAGAGGCTTCACACGGGAAATAGCTGTCAACATCAGGTCAAGCGGAGATGGAGCAAAAAGTGCGTTGCAAGCGTGGATAATCTTCTGGCGAGAATCGACGCATCTGGATGAAGTTGAAAAAAAAACAAACATCCAATCTGAGTTCCGTCAGAGTTTTACTAATAAGATATTATTTCATAGCAGCGATAATTGTGTTACATTAAATATTAAATCTCTAATAACACTTTAATTCAAATATGATTTTTTTATTCTTTGAAAAGTACAGGTGGCTATCTTATACCCGAACAAAAAGTATTTGGAGTCATAAGAAGATTAATAATCACCAAACACAGAAGAGCACGCTAACAAAAGTGTTTGGACGATCAACTCTAATTGGGACAGCGCAGTAGAGGATGCATAGAACAAGTCATTGTAGTATACAACGCAGACCCGTGAATGATCAATTCAACGGTTCGCCATTACGAAATCAGTTTTCTTCATCGTACTGTTGAATTGTTAGTACGGGTACATATACGAGTACTCATAGCACATGTGGATAAAGATGTAGCAGCACGGCGAAACTTTTCAGTTTTCATAAACCAATTCAAGCAGCGAAGAAGATGCCGAAGCAGAAGTGGTATGGATGACAACAAGCATGGCTAGAGGAGCACTCGTATCAGCATTCACTCTTCTAATCTGAAGAGAAACAAGTCCAAGATTGGCTTGGCCGGACACAGCATTGACTGGCAAATTCCCTCCAATTTGGTTGACCAAGGCCGTTGAATGATTCCGTAGCCTTGCCTAACATATGCTCCGTGCGGTACAGGTGAATATTGAGTTATATTGTCCGTACGCGAGGGAATTTCCTTAGCAATGAGATTTCAATCCAAATTGCAACATGGAAATTTTTGCAAATTGAGCAGATATTGTGCTCGTTGAAAGCTTGAAGTGTGTAAGTACGGGATAATAGGTTGCTTTTAGATCTTTTTCTTGTTAGAGGATGAAGTGTTGCTTGAAATGTACTTAAAATCATCTTCTTTTATTAAAGAAAATATCAATTGTGATTTCATGGACAGCGATTTTATTTAAGATTGGAATAATCTTTGACTTCTTCACATATTTCGTTCGGAATGAGGGCCAAATGAATTGAGTAAATTGCACCCGTTAGCCTTTGAATTTTTTCAAATGCGTAGCAAGTCATCTTTATTTCGTAAAAAGTCATGACTGTAAAGTCTTTAATAGAAATATTGTGTTTATTGTAGTTCTAAGAATAAGACATGAGTAGTGCTATCTTTTATATATACAAACTGTCGCAATTGGAAAAGCTTAGGAAAATATTGAAGTATCTTTTTTCCTTAAACGAAGAAACTATTTACATCACAGCAAATTATTGTTATTATTGAAATAATTAATATAATTAAAATCCTTTGTTTTCACATGAAATATTGTCATACTTTTCTTTGTCCAATTTTGTTCCCTTTTGCCTCGTTAAAGTAATGTCTCGGTAATTAGTTGGGGATTTTAGTATTCACACGTTCATTCATAGTTCCTCCTTTTCTTCCAAGAATCTCGTTGTCAAATTCCAGAATCAATTTGAAGTTCTTTTTAAGAATTTTCTCCATGTATTCTTCACTTTCTTCGTATTTTTTCAGATTCTTCGGCTGGGTTCGGAAGCTTTATAACTCCGAAGCGCGATCCAATTTTACGTCATAATGAACACTAGACTTAAATATGGGCATTATAAACCCTACCTTCTACGATTCAGGGAAGATATCAATACTCAAGCTGATGTTAAACCAAATAGCCAGGGGAGCAAATAAGTCCGAGGAAAGGCATTTAATTAATGAACTAGAGTCGAAGTCAAAGTATAAGCGGTATATTCTATACTAATAGTTATAAATTTTAAAAGAATATAAAGCAAACTCCAACTAATAAAAATACAAAAACTGAATGGCCCAAATAGCTTTCTAAATTTATACGTTATCAATTAAAAACATTAAATCGAAAAACAATATCAAATTCAATTTATTAAAATTATTACATATTTTATGATTCGATTGGAAAAATGAGAAAAAATCCAACCAACACTATTCGAAAATTATTTATAATTTTAACGTAACAGTGAACTTTTATCCCACAACTAATATGTTATAGTCTAATAAATTCAATCAAAAACTTTATCTTACACTAAAAACATGCAATTAAAATACTCCTAACCTAAACGTTAAACCTTATATCTAAACCTAATATGAGAAACATAACATATACCTATCCGAAATATTGAAATCTGTACCTAAATTTTCAACACAAGCAAACAACAATACTACACGTAGCAATAATGAGCTGAAACTAAAGCCTTACTACAGTTTAACAAGCCATGTATCAGAAAGCCCTACTACCACATTCATGACCACATGTAGGCTGACTTTTCTTGCTAGTTTATGTGAAGGGATAGGGAAAAATCTGGAAGGTTAGAGATGGAATTTTATGGTATAGGGTTATATAATTCGATCACTTAATTCTATAACATAAATTTGTCACGTCTATATTTCTCTTTTGATGGGAAAGTTCATGCAAATTATGTTTGTATGAGTTTTCCACTCAAATGGGAAATATATGGCCACGTCTACGGTTGGATCTTGATCCGGTTGGGAGGGTGCGAGGGGGCATTACCTCCATCTGGATGTCCCACTCTTATTTGTGGGCCATAAGAATCCCGGGTAACGATGAAGTCCCCTTAAGTCCGTCTGTCTTCCCCAGGTCCAGTTTGTCCTTTTCCTCAGCAACTACCAACCATTAGTTGGTTACCTCCTTTTTTTTCGACGTTTATTTGACCCAAAAATTCGTGAATACGAAATTCTTTTGTAGGGGGTCCTTGTGCTGGGAGAAAGAACCCGCCTCACGACACCACAACGCTAGCCTGCCAGCACATTTATGCGTCCCCAGACACTACTAACATCCTCTTTCACCGAGGCAGCAGACCATTGCTGCAGTCCTTCACGGGCATATATCTACGTACTATCACTACAAAATGACAAGGTTCCTACGATGGATCTTACATAGGGCAAGAGTGGATGATAAGGATCAGGAGCAACGTATAGAATAGAAGTGTGGGACTCGACTCTGTTGAGTGAAGAAGTTCTGATGAGAAAAAATCAAGAAAGCGTCTAGTGCAGTGTAGGGCAAAGTACTGCCCGCAGGCCAAGTGCAGCCCGCGAGATGGTTTTGAACAACCCCTACGATTACACATGAGAAAGGATACAATTTGTATTCTGCATAGGTAGAATAGAATAACGGTTTCCTTTTCATTGCGTTTTAAGTACAATATTATCGCAACTAATGCTGCATTTACATGCATGCATTCAAAGCCATATTCAACGGGCGGGACCACGAGCATACGCGTGTGAACGAACTGCTTATGCATGAGCTCGCCACTGAACGGGCGATTGTCAGTTTTTTTGGCAAACACCAAAAGCAAACTACAGTAGAAAGCCTATTCTAAGCAGCTTTACTACCACATACATGACCACATGTAGACTGACTTTTGCTTTGCAAAATGTATAAAAATACAAAGAGGATTCGACGCTTTGGACAGGTTGGAGATGGATTTCAAGTTTGAAATCTAGATGGAGAACATAGTGCCGGCCGTTGTAATGTAAAAATTTTTTGTTTCTACATGCATTTAGTTGTAAATGCTGTCAAAAGTGCAATGAAATTTACTTTTCATACAATCACTTGGATGGCATTTGCCAAATCAGGCTGAAAGTTGCCTGGAGCTTGGGCACATGTAGGCTGACTACTGAAGTGCAATGTTTGTGTGTTCGGCTTGATCTTACGTTGGCTTCGGTAATCATCAAAGGATGAATTCACTAGTGTCCGTGTGCATGTTCACATGCACTCCATGTCCTCAGTATTTCGTGCATATTCAAGACGCCGGGGATGCGTGTGAACAAATTGTTTGGCCTGCTTGCCAATGTCGTGCTGCTGGCCGGGCTACATGGCGCACATTTGGTCTCACCATAATACTAACTGAGTAGGGCCCTAGTAGATGTCTGTAGATTGGTAACATGGCGATAAGGAGTGCAATACGTGTGTTGCTCAGGTAGGTTTGGAACGAATCGGGCGCTTCCATATTCATTTTGTCTCTTTTCAAGGTCAGTGTACTTTGGACAGTCACGTAGTCAGTTTCAAGTCACCTCTACAACTGTGCGTCTGGCTTATGTTTCTATAGATTTGCTTAGTTGGTAGTGTTTTTGACATTATTTTAATCGTGGCAAGTAAAAAACGTAAAATTGATTCAGAATGTCATGTTTTTAAAGATGATTCGACTTCGAAATACTTTTTCACGCCTATTAAGGATAAGCCTGTGTGTCTCATTTGCAATAAAGTTGTAGCCATATTCAATAAATTTAACGTGTCACAACACTTCATGAAAAAACATAACAACGCCACTTATGAGACTATGATCGAAACAAAAACCAAAAACCAAAAACCAAAAAACAAAAACCAAAAATCAATAACCAAAAACCAAAAACCAAAAACATAAAACCAAAAACAAAAAACATAAAACCAAAAACCAAAAATCAGAAACCAAAAACTAAAACCAAAAACCAAAAACCAAAACCCAAAAACCAGAAACCAAAAACATAAAACCAAAAACCAAAAACATAAAACCAAAAACCAAAAACAAAAAACCAAAAACCGAAAACCAAAAACCAAAAACCAAAAACCGAAAAACAAAAACCAAAAACCAAAAACCAAAAACTAAAAACCAAAAACCAAAAACCAAAAAACAAAAACCAAATACCAAAAACCAAAAACCAACAACCAAAAACCAAAACCAAAAACCAAAAACCAAAAACCAAAACCAAAAACCAAAAACATAAAACATAAAACCAAAAACCAAAAACCAAAAACATAAAACCAAAAACCAAACATCAAAAACCAAAAATCAAAAATCAAAAACCAAAAACCAAAAACCAAAAACCAAAAACCAAAAACCAAAAACCAAAAACCAAAAAACCAAAAACCAAAAACCAAAAACCAAAAACCAAAAACCAAAAACCAAAAACCAAAAACTAAAAACCAAAAACCAAAAACCAAAAACCAAAATCCAAAAACATATAACCAAAAACCACAAACCAAAAACATAAAACCAAAAACCAAAAACCAAAAACCAAAAAAACAAAAACCAAAAGCCAAATACCAAAAACCAAAAACCAAAAACCAAAAACCAAAAACCAAAAACCAAAAACCAAAAACCAAAAACCAAAAACGAAAAACCAAAAACCGAAAACCAAAAACCAAAAACCAAAAACATAAAACCAAAAACCAAAAACCAAAAACCAAAAACCAAAAACCAAAAACCAAAAACCAAAAACCAAAAACCAAAAACCAAAAACCAAAAACTAAAAACTAAAAACCAAAAACCAAAAACCAAAAACATATAACCAAAAACCAAAAACCAAAAACATAAAACCAAAAACCAAAAACCAAAAACCAAAAAACAAAAACCAAAATCCAAATACCAAAAACCAAAAACCAAAAACCAAAAACCAAAAACCAAAAACCAAAAACCAAAAACCAAAAACGAAAAACCAAAAACCGAAAACCAAAAACCAAAAACCAAAAACATAAAACCAAAAACCAAAAACCAAAAACCAAAAACAAAAAACCAAAAACCAAAAACCAAAAACCAAAAACCAAAAACCAAAAAACAAAAACCAAAAACCAAAAACATAAAACCAAAAACCAATAACCAAAAACCAAAAACCAAAACCAAAAACCAAAGACCAAAAACCAAAAACCAAAAACCAAAAACCAAAAACATGAAACCAAAAACATAAAACCAAATACCAAAAACCAAAAACCAAAAACCAAAAACCAAAAACCAAAAACCAAAAACCAAAAAACCAAAAAACCATAAACCAAAAACCAAAGAACCAAAAAACCATAAACCAAAAACTCTAAAAACCAAAAACCAAAAAACAAAAACCAAAAACCAGAAACCAAAAACCAAAAACCAAAAACCAAAAACCAAAAACCAAAAACATAAAACCAAAAACCAAAAACAAAAAACCAAAAACCAAAAACCAAAAACCGAAAAACAAAAACCAAAAACCAAAAACCGAAACCCAAAAAACAAAAACCAAAAACCAAAAACCAAAAACCAACAACCAAAACCAAAAACCAAAAACCAAAAACCTAAAACCAAAAACCAAAAACCAAAAACCAAAAACCAAAAACCAAAAACCAAAAACATAAAACCAAAAACCAAAAACATAAAACCAAAAACCAAAAACCAAACATCAAAAACCAAAAATCAAAAATCAAAAACCAAAAACCAAAAACAAAAAACCAAAAACCAAAAACCAAAAACCAAAAACCAAAAACCAAAAACCAAAAACCAAAAACCAAAAACCAAAAACCAAAACCCAAAAACCAAAAACCAAAAACCAAAAACCAAAAACCAAAAACCAAAAACCAAAAACCAAAAACCAAAAACCAAAAACCAAAAACCAAAAACCAAAAACCAAAAACCAAAAACCAAAAAGCAAAAACCAAAAACCAAAAACCAAAAACCAAAAACCAAAAACCAAAAACCAAAAACCAAAAACATGAAACCAAAAACATAAAACCAAAAACCAAAACCCAAAAACCAAAAATCAAATACCAAAAACCAATAACCAAAAACCAAAAACCAAAAACCAAAAACCAAAAACCAAAAACATAAAACCAAAAACCAAAAACAAAAAACATAAAACCAAAAACCAAAAATCAAAAACCAAAAACCAAAACCCAAAAACCAAAAACCAAAAACCAAAAACCAAAAACCAAAAACCAAAAACCAAAAACCAAAAACCAAAATCCAAAAACCAAAAGCCAAAAACCAAAAACCAAAAACCAAAAACCAAAAACCAAAAACCAAAAACCGAAAACCAAAAACCAAAAACCAAAAACCAAAATCCAAAAACCAAAAGCCAAAAACCAAAAACCAAAAACCAAAAACCAAAAATCAAAAACCAAAAACCGAAAACCAAACCCCAAAAACCAAAAACCAAAAACCAAAAACCAAAAACCAAAAACCAAAAACCAAAAACCAAAAACCAAAAACCAAAAACCAAAAACCAAAAACCAAAACCCAAAAACCAAAAACCAAAAACCAAAAACATAAAACCAAAAACCAAAAACCAAGAACCAAAAACCAAAAACCAAAAGCCAAAAACCAAAAACCAAAAACCAAAAACCAAAAACCGAAAACCAAAAACCAAAAACCAAAAACCAAAAACCAAAAACCAAAAACCAAAAACCAAAAACCAAAAACCAAAAACCAAAAACCAAAAACCAAAAACCAAAAACCAAAAACCAAAAACCAAAAACTAAAAACCAAAAACCAAAAACCAAAAACGAAAAACCAAAAACCGAAAACCAAAAACCAAAAACCAAAAACCAAAAACATAAAACCAAAAACCAAAAACCAAAAACCAAAAACCATAAACCAAAAACAAAAAACCAAAAACCAAAAACCAAAAACCAAAAACCAAAAACCAAAAACCAAAAACCAAAAACCAAAAACCAAAAACTAAAAACCAAAAACCAAAAACCAAAAACCAAAAAACCAGAAACCAAAAACCAAAAACCAAAAACCAAAAACCAAAAACCAACAACATAAAACCAAAAACATAAAACCAAAAACTAAAAACCAAAAACCAAAAATCAAAAACCAAAAACCAATAACCAAAAACCAAAAACCAAAAACCAAAAACCAAAAACCAAAAACCGAAAACCAAAAACATAAAACCAAAAACCAAAAACCCAAAAACGAAAAACCAAAAACCAAAAACCAAAAACATAAAACCAAAAACCAAAAACCAAAAACATAAAACCAAAAACCAAAAACAAAAAACATAAAACCAAAAACCAAAAATCAAAAACCAAAAACCAAAACCCCAAAACCAAAGACCAAAAACCAAAAACCAAAAACCAAAAACCAAAAACCAAAATCCAAAAACCAAAAGCCAAAAACCAAAAACCAAAAACCAAAAACCAAAAACCAATAACCAAAAACCGAAAACCAAAAACCAAAAACCAAAAACCAAAAACCAAAAACCAAAAACCAAAAACCAAAAACCAAAAACCAAAAACCAAAACCCAAAAACCAAAAACCAAAAACCAAAAAGATAAAACCAAAAACCAAAAACCAAAAACCAAAAACCAAAAACCAAAAACCAAAAACCAAAAACCAAAACCAAAAACCAAAAACCAAAAACCAAAAACATAAAACCAAAAACAGAAAACCAAAAACCGAAAACCAAAAACCAAAAACCAAAAACCAAAAACCAAAAACGAAAAACCAAAAACCAAAAACCAAAAACCAGAAACCAAAAACCAAAAACCAAAAACCAAAAACCAAAAACCAAAAACCAAAAACCAAAAACCAAAAACGAAAAACCAAAAACCAAAAACCGAAAACCAAAAACCAAAAACCAAAAACATAAAACCAAAAACCAAAAACCAAAAACCAAAAACCAAAAACCAAAAACATAAAACCAAATACCAAAAACCAAAAACCAAAAAACAAAAACCAAAAACCAAAAACATAAAACCAAAAACCAAAAACCAAAAACCAAAAACCAAAAACATAAAACAAAAACCAAAAACCAAAAACCAAAAACCAAAAATCAAAAACCAAAAACCAAAAACCAAAAACCAAAAACCAAAAACCAAAAACCAAAAACCAAAAACCAAAAACCAAAAACCAAAAACCAAAAACCAAAAACCAAAATCCAAAAACCAAAAGCCAAAAACCAAAAACCAAAAACCAAAAACCAAAAACCAAAAACCGAAAACCAAAAACCAAAAACCAAAAACCAAAAACCAAAAACCAAAAACCAAAAACCAAAAACCAAAAACCAAAAACCAAAAACCAAAAAACAAAACCCAAAAACCAAAAACCAAAAGCCAAAAACATAAAACCAAAAACCAAAAACCAAAAACCAAAAACCAAAAACCAAAAACCAAAAACCAAAAACCAAAAACCAAAAACCAAAAACCAAAAACCAAAAACCAAAAACATAAAACCAAAAGCAGAAAACCAAAAACCGAAAACCAAAAACCAAAAACCAAAAACCAAAAACCAAAAACCAAAAACCAAAAACCAAAAACCAAAAACCAAAAACCAAAAACCAAAAACCAAAAACGAAAAACCAAAAACCAAAAACCGAAAACCAAAAACCAAAAACCAAAAACATAAAACCAAAAACCAAAAACCAAAAACCAAAAACCAAAAACCAAAAACCAAAAACCAAAAACCAAAAACCAAAAACCAAAAACCAAAAACCAAAAACCAAAAACCAAAAACCAAAAACATAAAGAAAACCAAAAACCAAAAACCAAAAACCCAAAAACAAAAACCAAAAACCAAAAACCAAAAACCAAAAACCAAAAACCAAAAACCAAAAACCAAAAACCAAAAACCAAAAACCAAAAACCAAAAACCAAAAACCAAAAACCAAAAACCAAAAACCAAAAACCAAAAACCAAAAACCAAAAACCAAAAACCAAAAACCAAAAACCAAAAACCAAAAACCAAAAACCAAAAACCAAAAACCAAAAACCAAAAACCAAAAACCAAAAACCAAAAACCAAAAACCAAAAACCAAAAACCAAAAACCAAAAACCAAAAACCAATAAGCGAAAAACCAAAAACCAAAAACCAAAAACCAAAAACCAAAAACCAAAAACCAAAAACCAAAAACCAAAAACCAAAAACCAAAAACCAAAAACCAAAAACCAAAAACCAAAAACCAAAAACCAAAAACCAAAAACCAAAAACCAAAAACCAAAAACCAAAAACCAAAAACCAAAAACCAAAAACCAAAAACCAAAAACCAAAACCAAAAACCAAAAACCAAAAACCAAAAACCAAAAACCAAAAACCAAAAACCAAAAACCAAAAACCAAAAACCACAAAAACCAAAAACCAAAAACCCAAAACCAAAACCAAAAACCAAAAACCAAAAACCAAAAACCAAAAACCAAAAACCCAAAAACCAAAAACCAAAAACCAAAAAACCAAAAACCAACCAAAAACCAAAAACCAAAAAACCAAAAACCAAAAACCAAAAAAAGCATAAAACCAAAAACCAAAAACCAAAACCAAAAACCAAAACCAAAAACCAAAAACCAAAAACCAAAAACCAAAAACCAAAAACCAAAAACCAAAACCAAAAAACCAAAAAAAAAAACCAAAAAAAACCACCAAAACCAAAAACCAAAAAAAAACCAAAAACCAAAACCAAAAACCAAAAACCAAAAACCAAAAACCAAAAACCAAACTGCCGTTTTACCAAAAACCAAAAACCAAAAACCAAAAACCAAAAACCCAAAACCAAAAACCCAAAAACCAAAAACCAAAAACCAAAAACCAAAAAAAAACACAAAAAACCAAAAACCAAAAACCAAAACACCATTTAAACCAAAAAAGAAAAAAACAAAAAAAACCAAAAACCAAAAACCAAAAAAAAACCAAAAACCAAAAACCAAAAACCAAAACCACCAAAAACCAAAAACCAAAAACCAAAAACCAAAAACCAAAAACCAAAAACCAAAAACCAAAAACCCAAAAACCAAAAGCCAAAAACCAAAAACCAAAAACCAAAAACCAAAAACCAAAAACCAAAAACCAAAAACCAAAAACCAAAAACCAAAAACCAAGAACCAAAAACCAAAAACCAAAAACCAAAAACCAAAAACCAAAAACCAAAAACCAAAACCCAAAAACCAAAAACCAAAAACCAAAAACCAAAAACCAAAAACCAAAAACCAAAAACCAAAAACCAAAAACCAAAAACCAAAAGCCAAAAACCAAAAACCAAAAACCAAAAACATAAAACCAAAAACCAAAAAACCAAAAACCAAAAACCAAAAACCAAAAACCAAAAACCAAAAACCAAAAACCAAAAACCAAAAACATAAAACCAAAAACCAAAAACCAAAACCAAAAACCAAAAACCAAAAACATAAAACCAAAAACCAAAAACCAAAAACCAAAAACCAAAAACCAAAAACCAAAAACCAAAAACCAAAAACCAAAAACCAAAAACCAAAAACCAAAAGCCAAAAACCAAAAACCAAAAACCAAAAACCAAAAACCAAAAATATAAAACCAAAAACCAAAAACCAAAAACCAAAAACCAAAAACCAAAAACCAAAAACCAAAAACCAAAAACCAAAAACCAAAAACATAAAACCAAAAACCAAAAACCAAAAACCAAAAACCAAAAACCAAAAACATAAAACCAAAAACCAAAAACCAGAAACCAAAAATCAAAAACCAAAAACCAAAAACCAAAAACCAAAAACCAAAAACCAAAAACCAAAAACCAAAAACCAAAAACCAAAAACCAAAAACCAAAAGCCAAAAACCAAAAACCAAAAACCAAAAACCAAAAACCAAAAACCAAAAACATAAAACCAAAAACCAAAAACCAGAAACCAAAAACCAAAAACCA